>OY728141.1:38049148-39299148 GCA_963277665.1 Viscum album | reverse complement strand
ATAGGGTGTAGAGACCCTATGATTAACACCGTATTTCTTCAAAAGTGATTCCAAAGTCCTATTACAAAAATGGGTACCTTGATCTATAATTAGAAACTTTGGAAATCCAAAACTTGAAAACAAATTTCCTTTCAAAAATTTAGACACAATCTTTGCATCATTAGTTCGGGTGGGGATATCCTCTACCCACATGGAAACATAATCAACAGCCAACAAGATGTAGATATATCCAAATGAATTAGGAAAAGGCCCCATGAAATCCATTCCCCATACATGAAAAGCATCACAAAACAAATGTGGGTTTCGTGGCATCTCATTCCGCTTGGAAATGTTTCCTTGGAATTGAAAATTTTTACAGGTTTTGCAGAATTCAAAAGCATCTCTAAAAATGGTGGGCCAATACAATCCAGAATCAAGAACTTTTATTGTTGTTATTTGTGGTCCAAAGTGTCCTCCACAGTTTAATGTGTGGTAGAAATTTAGGATGGATTGAAATTCAGAGTTCGGAATGCATCTTCGTATCATTTGATCACTACCAATGTGCCATAAATAAGGATCATCCCAAATGTATTTCTTTAAATCGCTCCGAAGTTTATCAATTTGATTTTTGGAAAACCAATGGGGGTGTTCATCAGAAGCCAAATAGTTTACTAGATTAGTGAACCATGGTATTTCACTTTGAGCAGCAAATAAATCCTCATCTGGAAAGGTTTCCTTAATTGGGGAAAACAACTGAAATTTCATATTCCCAATAGAAGGTATCCTGCTCAAATGATCAGAAACAAGGTTCTCACATCCTTTCTTATCTTTTATTTCAACATCAAACTCCTCTAAAAGCAAAATCCATCTCAGAAGTCTTGGTTTTGCATCATGTTTCTTCATCAAGAATCTGATTGCAGAATGATCAGTAAAAACAATCACCTTGGAGCCCAGCAGATAACTTCTAAATTTGTCTAGAGCAAAGACAACAGCTAGCAGTTCTTTCTCAGTTGTTGTGTAGTTTGATTGGGCTTGATCAAGAGTTCGGGAGGCATAGGCAATCACATGAGATTTCTTTTCTATCCTTTGACTCAATACTGCCCCAAGAGAAAAATCAGATGCATCTGTCATTATTTCAAAGGGAATGTCCCATATAGGAGGTTGAACAATGGGAGGGGTTATCAATCTTTGTTTTAGATCATGAAACGAATTTATGCAATTCTTATCAAAGACAAATGGGATATCTTTTTGGAGTAATCTGGACAATGGAAGTGCAATTGTACTTAAATATTTAATGAATCTCCTATAAAATCCAGCATGCCCGAGGAAGGATCTCACATCTCTGACAGTTTTTGGGTATGGTAATGAAGAAATGACCTCAACTTTGGATTGATCAACATGAATTCCATCACGGGACACAACATGTCCAAGAACGATCCCTTTAGCAACCATAAAATGGCATTTTTCATAATTTATAACAAGGTTCTTTTCAATGCATGTTTTCAGGACACGTTCCAAGCTTTTCAAACAACTTTCAAAAGATGATCCATACACAGTGAAGTCATCCATTAAAACTTCCATGCATGTTTCCAAAAATTCAGAGAAGATGCTTATCATACACCTTTGAAAAGTTCCTGGGGCATTACATAAACCGAAGGGCATCCTTCTGTAAGCAAAAGTTCCAAATGGGCATGTGAAAGTGGTTTTCTCTTGATCCTCATGTAAAATGTGAATCTGAAAATATCCATAGAATCCATCCAGAAAACAGTAGTGGGTTTTTCTAGCTAGTCTTTCAAGGACTTGATCAAGGAATGGTAATGGGAAGTGGTATTTCCTTGTAAACAAATTGAGTTTCCTGTAATCAATGCACACTCTCCATTTATTTGTAAGCCTTATGGGGACAAGATCACCAAATTCATTCCTTGAGATTGTAAATCCCCTTTTTTTAGGAACAACATGGACTGGACTTACCCATTGACTATCAGATATGGGAAAAATAATTCCAGCAGCCAACAAGGTGGTGACTTCTTTCTTCACAACCTCCAAAAGTGTTGGGTTTAGTCTTATTTGTTATTGTCTTACCGGTCTAGTGTTCTCCTCTAGTAAAATTATGTGCATGCAAACTGAGGGGCTGATTCCTGTTAGATTAGAGAGAGTCCATCCTAGGGCTTCCTTGTGGGACTTGAGAACTTCCAACAATTGGTTTTCCTGGACTTCTGACAATTCTTTTGAGATTATTACAGGGAATTGTTCCTTATGACCTAGGAAGGCATACTTGAGGTTATCTGTAAGGGGTTTCAATTCTACCATAGGTGGGTTGGTTTCATTGATAACTGGGAACTCTTCAGAAGTTTGATTGTTTGGTGAAGCTCCATGTTCATCATAGTTATCTCTTTCTATGATATCATGGCTTGTTTCATGTGAAAAATTGGAAACCTCTCCTGGAATACCACTAACAGATTTAATGGTTTCTAGAAATTCATCTTCATCATTTCTCATATATCCAGTCTCAACATCCCAAGACTCCTCATAGTCTCCAATTTCATCCTCATTTTTATCTGATTCGGTATCATACAAATATCCCTCTTCTTCCACATCAGTTGGTATTTCATCACAGAAAAAATTAGGTAACATGCCAGAGGAAAACCAATCAATCATGTTTACATGGGGAGTTGAATGATCCTCAATTGAATGAAAAATGTTGAAATGAACAACATCTCCTCCAAATTCTAGTGAAAGTGTTCCCTTGTGAACATTGATGATATCTTTTGCCGTTTTTAGAAATGGCCTCCCTAGGATGAGGGGAGCATGTGTGCTGAACCGATCATCTTCCATATCCAAAACATAGAAGTCAACAGGAAAAATCATGTCTCTCACTTGAACGAGAACATCCTCTATAACTCCAGCAGGTTTGGTGGTACTTCGGTTTGCGATTTGAATGATAAATCCAGAGGGTTTTAAGTCTCCAACCTGAAGAGATGAGTAGACAGAATGTGGCATGACATTGATGGAGGCCCCTAGATCAAGCATCACATCTTTGAATTCACATTTTCCAATGGTACAGGGAATGGTAAATGTCCCAGGGTCTTTACACTTGACCGGAAGGGCATGTTGAATCAATGATGAGACATTCCCTCCTAAGTTTACTTTTTATCCCCCTTTGAACTTCCTCTTGTTGGTACACATGTCTTTCAGAAACTTAGCGTACCTCAGAATTTGTTTCACAGCATCGAGCAATGGAATATTGACTTGGACGTTCTTGAATGTTTCTAAAACCTCCTTATACAATTCTTTTTCAGCACTTGACATTGGTGGTGGTTCACACCTTGGATAAGGCAATGGAGGTTTGAATGTTTCTGGGGTATTCTGAGTATGTTTCGGAGGAACATAAGGGCCAGACATCCTCTTCCAAACAGTCTTCGTTCTTTCAAACAAGATTTCTTCTCTTGACTTTGAGTTTCTATCAACTTCAGATTTTTCATCATTTTTATCACGGGTAGGATTTTCATTAATAGTATCAGAAGAAGGCTTGATGTTCTCAATCTGAGGATTTTTCAATTTTGTTCCACTCATATGTTCAATTGTACTCACATTTTCCTTCCCATTATTCCTCGGATTTACTTGTGGCTGTGAGGGTAAACCACCACTCATTTGATTTGTTATGCAATTAATACCAGAGGCAAGTTGACCCATTTGAGTCATCAAGGTATTCATTTTGTTATCTTGCTGTTTTGTGTATTCTTTTAGTTCCCTCATTTCCTCTTGTTGTTTCCTCATTGCTTCTTCAAGGTTCCTATCCGAGTTTTGAGTGGGAGGGGTAGGGTGAAAATTGCTTCCAGAATGAGCATTGTCTTGCTCATAGATATATCTTGGTTGATAATTACTTGATTTTCCTTGGAAAAATACTCTTGGTTGTTCAGGTTGACGAAATCTTTCATTTGAGTTGTTGTTCCATCCTTGATTGAAATTTTGGTTGTTTTGAAATGGTCTTTGCTGGTTTGGTTGAAATGGTCTTCCAGGAAAAACTGCATTGCAGTTCTCATGAGGCTCTTTCATTTGCGGGCATTGGTCACTAAAATGTTCATTCGAAGAACAAATCCCACAATGGACATGTAGTTGGAAAGCCGCTTCAGGTTTGGGTTGGGTTGGTGGGGTGTTAGAAAACATTATTGACCTTACCATGGTGGTGAGATCAGATAGTTGACTTGCAATTGTGTTGTTTTCGGGACTAGTAGTAGGGAATTATTGTGCAGTTTTGAAATGAAGAAGGCCTCTGGTTCCAAATTGTTGGGCATTCTGGGCCATGTTTGCAATTAAAATCCTAGCAGCAGCTGGTGTCTTATCAACTAAAGCTCCTCCTGCAGCAGCATCGATCATACTTCTATCAGTGAGACACAATCCTTCATAAAAGTATTGAATGAGAAGCTGGTCACTGATTTGATGATGGAGGCAACTAAAACAAAGACGTTTGAACCTTTCCCAATATTCGTGAAGCGTTTCTCCTTGTGTTTGCCTAATTCCACAAATCTCTTTTCGAATGGAGGCAGTTCTAGACGCAGGGAAAAAAATTTCAAGGAAAATCTTTTTTAATTCATTCCAATTTCTAATCAAGGTTGAGTGAGAATAGAAAAACCATTCCTTAGCAACTCCATCTAGAGAAAAAGGAAACGACCTATGCTTCATTTGATCGGCATCAACTCCATGAGGTTTCATATTGACACACAGATAACTAAATTCTTGGAGGTGTTTGTGTGGGTCTTCACCGGGAAACCCATTGAATTTGGGAAGCTGGTGGATGAAACCGGACTTGATTTCAAATCCAGCAGGGGAATCAGGGTAGTCAACAGGATTCTCGTGATTTTCATCATAGGAAGAAGCCAGTTCTTTCAATGTTCTATTTTCAGCCATTTGGATTTCAGTTTCAACTAAGTCCCTCCTAGGTGTATTGGTGGAAGATTCAAAACTTGAAACTTGTGGATTATTACCTCTAACCCTAGTGTGAAAAGTTCTATCAATTTCTGAATCTAAAGGTAACAAGTTCGGTTCAGAAGTTCGGGTAATGCAAGAGAAAGGAATATATATATATATATATAACTAAAATAAAATCAACTCTAGCAACCTCCCCGGCAACGGCGCCAGTTGATGTGAGCATTTTTGTCGTGAAACCCTCAATCAATATTTTCCCATTTTATGTAGCACAGTGGTGACCACAGGGTTGTCTCTCGAGGAGGTTGCAGTTTGAGTTGTAAAACTGTCACTTTTGTTGTTTTGTTTGTTTTTAATGAAATGAAAATGGGGGTTTGATTAACAATTTGAAAATAAAATTTTAAGTAAATTCTAAACTTAAATAATTTTAAAGGAAAGATAATGTGGGTTTGAAATCAAGAATAAAAATAGCAGTCGCAGACAAGCTTCACCCTCTCGGACACTCCCCTCTTCCTTGTATATAAAAAAATATCTCTTATTTTAAATTCCTAAATGTACCCCCAAGGACCCCCAAGTTTACACTCAAATTTGAAAAGACACCATATTTAATACTTCAATATGATTGTTCTCCTGCCTATAGAAGTGATTCAATTACTTAAATACCTCCATGTAATTGAACCTAATTGAATTCGCTATGCTCAATGACAAAACCTCACCAAAGAATTTTAAATAGCGAAGTCAATTGTTATACTTTATAGATGGAACAATGGTCAAATCAAATTTGATGAAAATATATTTAAGAAAGAAAACAACCAGATTCATTCAAAAATATAGGTTCAAGAGAAATTCAAAAAAAAGATTACACATTAAAATCCAAACTCGGAAGAGAGTGTCCGTCGGGTGTCGCCGTCCGCAACCACTTGCCGCTTAGCCTTCCATCACTTGAGAAGCCTTCATATTTTCTATTGAATATTCAAAGAATTTCATCTTCTTAAGTATCAAAATCTCCATCTTCCCCTTCACTCTCTCAATCCAACTCCCTTTTGTGAGGGATGGTGTGGTGAAAAATAGAATATCTTGAGAGGTAGGATCTCCCCACTTTTTATAGGCAGATTTTATCTTCACAAAGTTGTCGCCTTTTAGACCCATTAAATGGCCGATTCACGCGTTGAACTCCTCATCAATATTTTCCACCAATGTCTTTTCCGTCCACCCTCAAAATTTCAGATTAATTGGGCACGTATTAAGGGATTTATGGTTTTTCTATTGAAAATAGATTTCTCTGGATGAAGCTTCCTAGAAGCTTCTTTCAAAACACTATCACTAAACTGCCATCATAAAGGATTCCAAACGGCTTGAAATTTATTGAGGAGACGCGTCTTGGAGTCCTCCGTCATAGCCAGGTAGAATCGCATCATTTGGAGTAGTTTAGGCCGAAATTTGCTTCCATTACTATGGTGGAGTTAATGCAGTCCGCCCGGAAAAAATTGTCAACTTCATTCATTTTTTTGGGCACCATTAATATCGATTCAACCCATGGTCCTGAAGACAAAGTTGAAGGAAATAAAATAAGGGTTCCAAAAAAATTCGAATCACAAAATTTGGAAATATATTTTATAAGATATGACCAAAATACCCCTGTGATAAAAATCTGTTAAAAATACAGAATTATGAAATTTAAACTTTTTATCCCAAAACACACTATAAATCCAAAATTGTTACAAATAAGATCAAATTGTCAAATTTTTGAGGTTTAAATCATTTAAATAGACATTAAAAATATTTGAAATATTATCTCTATCATAAATTTAAGAATATCTATTAATTTTCCTAAGAAATATGAAATTTTTGTTACGTATTAATAGTTATTATAAATGTATCTTGTTTTGTTGATATTATTAATGCAAGAGTAATGAATAGTGTTGAAATTGACAATAATGAAATTTCATGAATATAATATTTTATTAAATTATTAAAAAAACTAAAATGTTCATAAACAATAGAATAGTTATATTATATATTCAAAAAAGGTATTCAATTTTCATTTAGAGCCCATTTTTTATCATTTGGCCTATAATAGTATTGCAATATTTAATGATTTTGAAATATTTCAAAGGTTCCTATCATATTTATTATAAATTGTAATCTACATCCATCACTTCTTTACACCACATTAATCAATAAATATATACTGTAGTCTTCCTATTTCTCTTCTAAACATCCTTATATATGTATTTAAGACTAGTTATTCCAAAATATCAAATCATGTTACCTTAAGAAAAGTAATAAATGAGATCATTTATAGAATATGTACTCATCATTACCAGCTCATTCAAAATTCATTATTCTTCTAATTCATCTCCATGTTTTGTTTCAATCATTAATTATTTAATAAAGTATCATATATATATTCTAATATGTTATTATATTTATTATACGACAATATTTAATCATCTATCCTTCATACGAAAAATAGAAGCATCGTGCACGCATGTGTACATGTGACTTATAAACTCTACGTAATTGTGTAATTTCTATCATCCCCACATTAAATTGATGCTTATAATGATGTAAATAAATTATATATAAGACAATTTTATGTGATATTTATTTTTTAAAATTAATATATCATCTAATTATTTATCATCTGACCCATTAATTGAATGATATTTTCACCTTTTCCTACATACAACCCACAATCTACAAAATGCGATGTGATTCATTTTACAGGTTCAACATTCAATAATATTTAAAAAAATTTATTAATAGATTAAATTTTATATTTATAATATTACTATAATTCATTATATAATGGAACTATATCCAATAAAAAAACAATGAAATTCATGACAAATCATGCCACAATAATCATGGAAACTAACAACAAAAACAATGAATGTAATAAAATTTTAATAATGAAGGAATTGTAAAATATTATAAAATTATCTTAAATGATATAATAAATATTAATAATATTCATTAATAATTTAATATAATTTTCAATACAATTGTACTATAGGTTAAACCTTGATCAACTAAAGGGATATGTGGGGTAAGGGATTTCAGAAATCAATTTCCATTAATTTGATTAAACTAATACATCATTGATTATTTAATTCTTATATTTTATGTGAAATGAATTTTGATTATATTATATTGGAATTCAACTAATTTTATATTGATGTATATTTTATAAAAATAATTTAATTAATTTAATTAATGCTTAATTCAATGATATAGTATTTGTAAGGGAATTCATATCAATTCTTTTCATTGAGACATATTCTCATATTTTGAACCTATATTATTTTATGAGAAGTGTATAACCCCCCATTGAAATCCTGTATCACTAATTTACTTATTATCATTCTATTTAATGTTTTGTTACTGTTATTATTTAATGGGTCATACAATTTTACTGATTATAAAGTGTAATGGTATCTCGACTCACTTTTACTTTTAGGAGACATATGCCATATTCACCAATTTATTTCATTTTTCGTGTATATAGTAACCCTTTGATTTATTTAAGATTGAAAATCCTTAAATATTATATTAATTTTATATATCCATATTCCTTGTTTCGTTAAAATTGTTCTTGTATAAGCTTTATGTTATATTTTTACATATGGTGATTGAAATGAAATTTATTTGAATGATTGTGGAAGTAATGTTAAATATTTATCTTTTACTCAATACATATATTGTTTCATAATTAATAGTTATTAGTTAATTATATTATCATTTAAATATATTATGAATGCGATTTTCATGAAATAAATTGTTGCGGACCGATTTTGGATTTTCATTTGATGCATTAGTTCGTCGCATGAGAAAAATAATTTGGCCAAATTTAATTGGTTTTTATGAAAAATGGATAAAATATCTTATGAAATGTCATGAATTTATGGATACCATGATTTCTGGGAATATTGTGTCAACAATAATAATTTCCATTATTAATGATTCAATTATTATTATCCATGATATTTTCACAATGAAGTTATCCTTTGATTTAGATTGTGCATATGTTAATGATTACAAGGAATTTGTTTCCAATTATTTACATTTCCATAGTGATTATTCCATATTTTTTCTTGATATTATTGTTTATTAATTAACTGATAGTTTGTTTAGTTGTTTACCATTAAATATTTATTAGGTTTCATTTATTATTGATTCATGATATCATCAATTTTTAAAATATCTTTACTTAGCATTTAATTTCATAGTTATTATGTTTTCTTTTCCAATGGATATGTATAAATAATCATTGAATATGTTTAATAAAGAAAATCACTTTAATTTTTTTATTATGTATGATTAATTAGAAATTTAATAAACGTTCCATTTTTTCATATATTTTTTCATGACTAATAAACTATTAGGTCATCATGGATGTGATTCCTTATATTTAGAGTCAATGTAATAATGTAACATCAGATTAAGGGATATTAGAGTCAAGGTCATTAATTTTTTTATAAGAGATAATTTATTTGAAACCTTGGTATTAGATTTAGGAAAGATATGATTATGTATTATTACCATATAAATTACTTTGATAATAATTATATATTTAGGATAATATCCAGTAGATTTGGTAGTCAGCATAGATAACCTAGGTAACCACGAGGACTCAAAAAATATGAATAATGTGGCATGGTTTAGAAATCATTTAAATAACATTTCATGATTATTTTATAGCTCACTATTATTATTGTAGTTTGATTCTTTCACATTTAATTTTGGGTTTATTCAGTTGAATGAAACAATAGGATCTTCATTATAATTGAATGTGATAAATAATGAGTTAAAGAAGTATATCACAAATAGTAAAATGTTTAGAAGAATCACGAAACCTAAAAGTAATTTTATTGATTTTCTTATACTATATATTGTCGTTAAATTATGATTTATAGAAAATATAATAGGTTTATGAGAATAATTTTTATCATCAAATTAAATTCATAAACACCCCTTTGATGTTTCAGGTTATTGGAGTTAATCGTGATTAAGAATATTTTGGGTAATATATATGGAAATTAGACCCATTAGAATTGAATTTGAATAAGTTATTTATGGAATAAATATAGTAATTATTTTAAATAAAATTGATGGTATGGATAACCATTAAATATTATATGATCATTTATTTTAATTTAATTATTCATTATTACATTTTTGGGAAAAGAAAATAGAAAATATGTGATAACATTGGAGGTTAAATATTTTCATTAATATTTAATTAATTAATGTAAATTTGTAGGATGTTTATCCAATTTTTGGAAATTATTTAAGGAATATATTAATATAGTGTTAGAAAAAAGGGTAATCTACAAGTCTAATAGAAACCCATCAAAATTGAAAAGGATGTGTGGCATGAGGACATAGACGAAAGATGACAAGGGTGCATCACCTACCACTATCCTATAAATTCCTTTGTATGTATGAGAAAGTTTATATTTAATCGATATTAATGATAAAGTATATTTTCACTTTTGGAAAAGATTTATTATCATATTGATAAGCATAAGATTTGAATTTGATTTTTTGTTATGTAATTTTGGTTATTTTGGAAAATGATCACTACTTTTGGAACCATATTTTAGAAATCTAAACTGAGTGTTATGGAATTTTATTTAAGGAATAAGTGATAAATTTTGTTTTGGGGGACTATATGATTTCATTGTAGATTTGTAGTGATTCATGTTTTCTGGGTTAATAGTTATCATATCTTAGATATTATATTTTAAAGGTGTGTACATTTTTAGATATATATATTTAAATTATATTAGAATACTATGTGATAAAATACTTTTAATTTTTGAGTTTTTAATATTATTATATAATATTTTTTGAATATTTTAATTATAGTATTTTATGGAAGGATATTAAGAGATTTTTTGTTATTTCTGTTGAATTTTTGGAGAATAATATAGTTTCCCACACATAAAGGTTCATTAATTTGGAATTTACTAATCATGCACCGAACACATTTTTTTAATGTATTATGTAATGAAGCCTAGATTTTTTTGTCCATATATTTTCATTCATGTGATTTTGGTATTAAAATATAAACTAATCATTTAGAGAAAAAGACGAGTTTATGGTGTAAATTTATTAAGGGATGTAAGTATAAATTTCAAGTAAATATATTTCTTGTGATCAAAATCTAATTATTAAAATAATTATTAAAATATAGGAATAATATTCTTGTCCAAAAAATGTTATCAATTTATTTTCATTCCATGAAATCAATGACCTTTTAACCAATCCAAAATTTTGAGTTTTTTATCGTCATGTTTCACATGATTATGTTCACTATCACTCTCCATAAGTAATTGGGATTTGGTTATATATTCTATATCCATAAATTCACATCCCAATTATGTTCCCCTATATGAAAACCAATCATGTGTTAAGCCATATGGCTTTAATATATCCCATTATACCTTTACAAGTGGAAGTTTTACAAACCCTTTTTATAATGCCAGGTTTCTATAAAGGAACTTTGAAATTTCAATCCACTGATTATAGATCAAAAGTTAATATTTTGAGGAATCAGTTTTTTGAAGTTGAGGATAATGTGAAACCCCAATAATTTAAAAGAACACTATGTTCGAATATGTATACAATATATAAAACTGATCTAAAAACAACCAAAATTTCAATTGAATATGACCATTAATATATAGTCGTTAACTTAATGAATTCCAATAAGATCAGATAAATTATTCAATATATATAGTTATTAATAATTTAAAATATATTATTTAATTTTTGTTAAATAAATACTTTATTTGTAGTAAAGTGTTATTATTTTAAAAATATATATATTCATCAAAAAACAATTGATATTTATTTTTAATGAGAAAACAAAAATAATTTTTTTATGATGTTAGAGAATTTATTTGATAAGATTAATTTCACCCTATAAATCATTATTTTAAAATAATATTATAATATATTTTACGGAATTTCTAAAAAAAGATATATTTTTCTGTGAATAGTGGAAAATACAAATTTTTAAAAAAATACAATTAAATTTATAATTAAAAGGACCTTAAAGAATTTATTTCACATAAGATTAAATTAGGTATTATTTTTATATATGACCAAATTAACTAAATGTGAATATTCCATACCACTTATTTTTGTATGATTTCATATTTTTTGGGTAAAATTACAGTTTTAAGAAAAAAAAATTTCACTACATTTTTCTATTATAATTTCAACTAAAATTATAAAACATATATGTCTTTCTTTTTTTAAAAGGATATAATATTTTCATTCAATGGACAAAATTTTATTAAATAGGTTCCCTTAATTTATCCCAAAAATGAATAATAACTATAGTAATTTTTATGACCACTGGAATATGTAAATATGGTAATTGAGGGTAAAAATAATATGATTATGAATATAAAAAGACCCTAAAACATGAAAAAATACATTATTGTAGGATCGAAATAGTGATGTAGATGCTCAATATACAAGAGGGGGGGTGAATTGTATACTTTAAAAATTCCTTTAGAACCTTTAAAGTTAGTTAAGAATAACTATGTTTTCCTTAAGAGAAGGAAAGGGCTAAGTTTAACAAAGTTAAACTAAGTAGATTCACAACACCTCTAATTCCAAAAGAAAACATGGATAGAGATTCCGAATGTAGGTTCCGGAAATATGGTTCCGGCAACTGAATCTTAACTAAAGATTACAATATGGGATTATACCTTAAAGAATATAGAATCTAAATGAAACAGAGTACAAGTAAGGAAGTATAAGAAAGTTATACTTCCCTTATATTACAAAATGCAGCGGAATAAATACAAGTAGTAAAACTACTAGAAACAAGATATAAGTCTTTTAACCCAAAGAGAAGGGTATCCAACAACCTTGGATAAAGGTCCCTTGATTTATACTTTCAGGCAAGTCTGTCATACCCACACCAGGGTAAGCCCTCGATACGAAGATCAGAGTCTCTGTCTTGCTATCCCCGCAAGCCCTCAACTTCAATGTAGTTGGAAACCTCTGTCTTCCTCAGCAAGGAAGCCCTCGAACTTCAAGGTAGTCAGCACCTCTGTCTTCCTATCCCCGGAAGCCCTCGAATGTAATCACCAACATTCGGAGTCGCACGAAGATTTGAGAGTTAATAAGAGTCTCTCTCTCTAGAAACCACTTCAAGTAAATTTTTCAGCCTTTCGGTAATTTTTTTTGGCCACGAGCTCTTTCAAATGAGCTCCTATTTATAGGTAAGGTCGGATCCTTCTCCAAAGGTCATATTTTCCTTAAAGATTGGAGGGACCTGTACATGTGTCACTTAGAAAACGGTTAGTTTATAACAAAACAGACGACATCGTTTTATAACAAAACAAGTGTTACAGAATGTACGACATCGTTTTAATTCTGACTCAAAGGTTTGGAATGAACGCTTCGAAGTAAAGGTTCGGAGTGTAATAATAAGAATAGAGAAAATTTAGATGTGTAAGCAATATAAAAGGTCATAGTCTAACAAAGATATTTTTCAGAGTCTGAATTAATTCAGAGTGTATAAAACAAAGATACTCAAATTCTGTTTAATAGATGAATTCGGAATGAGAATTCGGAATAGGAATTCGTCATCAGAAATCGTAATGAGAATTCATCATCAGGATTCATAATGAGAATTCGTCATCAGAATTCGTAATGAGAATTCGTCAACAGAATTCGTAATGAGAATTCGGAATGGGATTTCTTTATTAGAATTCATAATGAGAATTCTTCATTGGAATTAGTAATGATAATTCTTCATTGGAATTCGTAATGAGAATTCTTTTTCAGATCTCGTATCCTGAATCTGGAATAGAACTTAGTCAGAGTTCATATCCGGAATTCGGAATGAAACTTCCTTATAGTTCTTATCTAGAATCTGAATCCTAAAACAGAATTCTTTATATCAACGTTTAAATGATTCCGAGAAAATATAAATGAATCCAAATTTCATACTTAAGAAAAATATGGATGAAAATAAGATAAGGATAATTTTTCTTATGAAAGCGAATTTCCTTATAAAAGCAATTTTTCTTAAGAAAGCAATTTTTCTTATAAAAGCAATTTCCCTTAACGATAAGGTTTTTGTGATTTTCAAAACAAGAAGGAATGAAAAAGTCATAAGGAAAACCTTATTCACTCAACAATCTCCCCCTTTTTGGAAAGCACAAACATCCTTACGAAAAAGAAATTCTAAGAAGAAAGAAAAACAATAAGTCTTATCTCCCTTTGCTTTAAGGATATTGATGAATACGACTAACTCCCCCTTAGGCTTTGAAACACTATGGATCGTATTCAGATTTCCGGAGTGATAAATAAGAAGGTCTTCTTTAATGAAAAAACTCCCCTTAAACAAACTCTTATTAGATTTTTTCTTTTTCTTAAGGATCTTTTTCTTCTCCCCCTTTGATAAACTGTTATTAGAGTTCTTCTTTTTCTTAAGGTTCTTTTCCTTCTCCCCCTTTGTGATTTTCAAAAAGAATTGGAGGGAATGGAAAAAATTAACAAAGTACCTGAAAAATTAGTAATGACAACAATAGAAACAACAAGCACGACTTTATTAAATTTGAAATCTCAGCAAAAAAAAGAATACAACAAAAAGATCGGATTTGGTTATTTCAGATCTTTTTCATTCATCATGAGCCCCTTTAGAATAGTCTTTATCTTCTTCTGGTCTTTATGATCTTCTTCAGCTTGCTTCTCTAAGATAACTATTCTTGCGGATTGAGCTTCAATTTTTTCTTCCTGGGCTTTCAGCATTTCTTCCTGAGCTTTGATCTTTTCTTCCCGAGCCTTCATCCTTTCTTCAAAATCAATCTGATGATCCCTTTCAAACTTCCACTTTTGAGAAACGGAATTCAGCTTCTCATTCAGATCTCTATCTTCTTGAATCCGGAAGTTCTTTTCTTCTGTCAACTCCTCTTCAAAAGATGTAGTTAACTCATTTATCTTCTTGTCCTCGGTTTCAAAAGCATCTTTAACATTGTCTTGAAACTCATCGAACAATCTCATCTCTTCCACAGTATTCTTCGACCAATTTGTCATCCTATTGCAAGATTTTCTATGAGCTTCGTACCCAACAAAGAAGGTTTTGAACTGAGCTTCAATCTCAATGCACTTGTCCATAACCATAGATACGGAGTCAGTTTTCTGATTCAACGCATGTTGGAGAATCTGACATCTACAGTCAATACTAGAGAAGGTCGGAATGGTTCCCACCAACTTTTTTAAGGACTAGACAACAAAATCATGCCCCAATGAGGATGACACCAAATCTGAAATCTTGCTTGGAGAGTTTTCTTCCTCAATAAGCTCTATCTTCCTTTTAGATGAATCACCAAACTCTCTTTTCTTGCTAGCCACTGATTTCGGAGTTTCAACAAGAAGTTTCTTTCCCTTGTCTTTTTTCGGAATTGATTCTTGATCAGGAGTTTTCTGCTCACCATTAGACACTTGAACAATATCATCAACAACTTTCTGAACAACATCTTCCTCATTCTTATCCTTCTCTGGAGTTACTAACATAGAGGATTCAGCCTCTGAAGTTTGGTGTGATAGATGTTCCGAAGGTGATCCTTTATAATCATCCACTTGTTTCAAAAGATTTCATGTTTCACCACTTCCTTCAGAAACTTCTTCTTCCTCACCCACTTGCTGAATCTGCTCGATTTTCTCAACATGCTCAGCTGTAGTCTCTTCCGGAAAATCAAGGTTTCTTCCTGGAGTCTCAGGTAGAGATTCCAGGGATAAAGATCTCGGAACTGGGATTCTTCCGGATACTATTTCATGAAACTTTAACAATGCTTGGACTGCCTCGGCTTCTGTCATCTTTTTATTGAGCTTCTTCTCCTTTGCTTTTTTTTCAAGCTCATCAGCAGTTCTCTCCTTTAATTCCTTAGCTTCCACAGGGTCCAATCCGAACTATGGATCCCCTTCTTTCCTTTTCTCTTTATCTGCTCTCCACTTTGCAACAAACTCATCAGGATAGGTCGTCTTCTTCTTTGGTTTTGGAGGTGCGGAATGGACTTCCTTAGACTTAGTATTCTTTGATTCTATTTCCACTTCTTTCAGCTTTCTCTTCCTTACAGGCTTAGACGATTCTAGTTCAGCAGCATTCGGAGCCGCTTATTCATGATTTGGAAAATCGAAGAAATCACCAGTTTCCTTGTTGAAGGCCACATCCATCCTCTTAAGAGTACCATCTCTGACCATCATGATCTTGAAAACTCTTGGCATAGATTTGCAAGCCTCCTTGAAAGACTCAAGGCACCGAACAATCAACTTGGAGAGGATTTCTGGATACATAATAATCTGATCTCTCAGATTTCCTTTCTTCAAATTTTCAATAGTAATAAGAATGTGCTTCATCAAGTTAAATTTCCTTAGATTTGTCAGGAAATTTAAGATATAGATCTCACTTTTCTTCAAGCTATCTTTATCACCTTTTCTCGGTACAATAAGCCCTTGTACCCATAACTCCAGAATCCAGAAATTTGTAGATAAAATGGAAATCTTCGGAGCCTTGTCATCAGCCAGTCCGAGAGTTTCTAAGGCTTTTTCCTTATCGAAGCTACCCTTAGAGTCCGGCAACACATGCGAAATAAATTCGGCTTCTCCTTCATATATCATTCCTACCAAGCTTGCAGCCTTGGTGTGAGAAAGCTTGTAATTATTTCCATAAGACTTAAAAGAGAACTTCTCCCTATTATCTTCCTTAAAGAAGGAAACTGATTCATAGAACTCAACAAGTACGTCTGAATATAATTCATCTTGGTTCCCTGTTTTTGACATCGCAACATCTTCCCAGCCATTCAACTTAATGTTCTTTGAAATAAGGGAATCATAGTTGTTGAAGAAATCCGGATGGACTAAACTTTCTCTGTAAACTAACCATTGTGAAATAGGCTTAGTGGATGACATATCTTGAGACGCTAACTCCGCAGACATTCAGATCTGTAATCCTCTGAGAAGTTCGGAACGGAGAAATCTGAGGTTCGGAACGGTCTTAAAATAGAGGGGCAGAGCTTCGGGATGCGAGAGCTTGAAATCGACATGGGACGAGTATTTCGGTCCCCTTTATATAGGCAACGAGATGACGGTTCACCTTCCACAGTTGATCTAACGGTTGGAATAAGCTGAGATCAGATCTGACGGTTGAAAGCTTGAATCCGATCTTTTTGAGGTTTTTATTAAAACAAGTAATTAAGAAAACTATAATCCGAAAACATAATACATGAAAATGCCGGCAAGTAAAGTATGACTACGAAAACATGAGTAAGGAAATCATACCTTTCGGATTGGCTGAGGAGGATTATTCGTAATGGATAAAATAAAAAGATGATTACGAAAAAAAACATTATTTATGAAAAGATAAAGTTCTCAAAAATTTACTACGGAAAACAATCTCAGTTCGGAAAAAAAACTCAGTACGAAAAAGTCAATACAAAAAACACATTACGAAAAAAAACAGTACAAAAATCTGGTTATGAAACTGCCAGTACGTAATTTTCCATTCCGGAAATTTTTAATACGAACACTTCCATTCCAGAAGTCTTCTGTACAAGAATTTCCATTTTGAAAATTTTAGTTCCAGAAGATCCATTCCGGAAATCATCGTTCCAAAACATTTGAAAACAAATTTTGAAAAATTTTGTTTAACAAACAATCAAATGTACTCCCCCTATGAAAAGGAGTTTATTACTGTATGGAGATTTTTTTTCAATAGAAAGTTAATTAATAAAGATTACCTTATTGTTATCATTCCTAACTACTGTTTAATATATTCAAATCTATCAGATGGAAAATATTTTGTGAAAATATCAGCAAGTTGATCTTGCGTTCCGATAAACTGAAGAATAATATCTCCTTTAAGTGTGTGATCCCTAAGAAAGTGATGCCTAATATCTATGTGTTTTGCACGGGAGTGATGTGTAGGGTTTTTACTGAGAGAAATGGCACTCGTGTTATCACACAAAATTTGAGTTTTAGAAAAACTCAGGCCATAGTCTGTGAGTGTGTGTTGCATACACAACACTTGTGCACAACAACTTCCAGATACTACATATTCAGCTTCAGCAGTGGAATGTGCTACAGAATGTTGCTTCTTGCAGGACCAAGAAACTAAAGAATCTCCTAAGAAATGTCATGTTCCGGATGTACTTTTTCTATCCATTCTACATCCACCAAAGTCAGCATCAGAAAATATTTTTAGAAAAAAATCATTTCCAGAAGTATAAAATAATCCTAGATCCATGGTTCCCTTAAGGTAGCGAAAAATACTTTTTACCGCCTTTAAGTGAGATTCCTTAGGATTGGATTGATATCTTGCACACAAGCATACTGAGAACATTAAGTCTGGTCGACTAGCTGTTATGTATAGTAGACTTCCTATCATACCTCTAAAAGAAGTTTGATCTACTGGTTTCCGAGCTTCATCAAGATCTAAAGAGTTTGAGGTACCAATGGGAGTACTTATACTCTTAGTGTTGTCATAACCATACTTTTTAAGAAGATCTTTAATATACTTATGTTGTGATATATAGGTTCCTTCTGGTTTTTGAGAGATTTGAAAACCAAGGAAAATGTTAACTCACCCATCATACTCATTTCAAACTCAGATTTCATTTGACTTGCATAAGAGTTAGTCAAAGATTGTTAAGTTGAACCAAATATAATGTCATCAACATAAATTTGAACAATCAAAACATTTTTCTTATCTTTCTTTATAAAAAGGGTTGGACCTGCATTTCCCTTAACATAGTTGTTTTGAAGAAAAAATCCAGTGAGTCTATCATACCATGCTTGTGGGGCTTGTTTAAGGCCATACAAAGCTTTGGTAAGTCTAAAAACATGATCAAGATGTTTGGTATCTTCAAATCCAAGAGGTTTTTCAACAAAAACTTCCTCTTGAACAGAACCGTTAAGAAAACCACATTTCACATCCATTTGGAAAAGTTTGAAATTAAAGAATGCTGCAAAGGCAAGTAGAATATGGATAGATTCAAGTCTAGCTACTGGAGCATAGGTTTCTTCATAGTCTATTCCTTCTTGATGATTATAGCCTTTAGAAACAAGTGTAGCTTTATTTCTTACTATGATTCCATTTTCATCACATTTATTTCTGAAAACCCATTTAACTCCAATAACAGAAATATCCTTAGGTCTTTCAACCAAGGTCCAGAATTTATTCGTTTCGAATTCATTTAGTTTATCTTGCATTGCTTTAATCCAATCATCATCACATAAAGTTTCATCAGTGCTTTTAGGTTGTAATTGGGAAAGAAATGATATATGTTCTACTTCATTTCTTAAAGAACTTCTAGTCCTTATAGGTTGATTTACATCACCAATGATACTATCACTGGGATGATTATTAAGAAACGCCTTTTTTGGGTTTTGTAAATCATGTTCATCAAGATAAGGTAGATAGTCTTGTGGGGTAAATGTTTCAGAAGTATCTTCTAGAACATTATCCTTATCAGAAGGTTCTTCTATCAAAGGATGATAATCAGTTTTTGAAAACACATCCGAAGATGTAAGTTGAGATGGTTCAAAAACAAAAGAATCTGACTCATCAAATTTTACATGTACTGTTTCCGCAACAGTGCATGTATTTTTATTAAAAACTCTATAAGCCTTAGAGGTTGTGGAATATCCTAAGAGAATCCCTTCATCAGACTTTGGTGCGAATTTAGGTAATTTATCTTTAGTATTCAAAATGAATACTTTGCAACCAAAAAACAATGAAGTAGGATAGTCTAGGTGTTCTACCATTCCATAACTCATAAGGAGTTTTATTAAGAAAAGGTCTAATCAAAACTCGATTTATAGTATAACAAGCAGTACTTACAGCTTCAGCCCAGAAATGTCTAGAAATAGAATATTCACTCAACATGGTTCTAGTTATTTATTGAAGAATTCTATTTCGTCTTTCAACTACACCATTCTGTTGAGGAGTTTTAGGTGCTGAAAAATTATGAGTAATGCCTTTCTTACTACAAAAAGTTTTAAAATCAGAATTTTGAAATTCTTCTCCATGATCACTATGAATAGTTTTCAATGGAAGGTTTTTCTCATTTTTAACTTGAGCTCTAAAAATTTGGAAATAAGAAAAAGCATCATATTTCTTTGCTAGAAAATAGACCCAAGTAAATCTAGTGTAATCATCAACTAGAACAAACACATAGTATTTTCCGCCAATACTTCCAGTTTGTGTTGGACCAAACAGATCCATGTGCACTAATTGTAATGCATCGGTTGTTGAGACTTCACCGATTGACTTAAAACTAGATTTATGTTGCTTTCCATATTGACAAGGATCACAAACTTTAGAAGAATCAAATATAAGCTCCGGTAGATCCTTAACTAGTTTATTCTTAGAGAGTTTTCATAGGTTTTTAATATTATAGTGTCCTAATCTTCTATGCCGTAACCAAGAATGATCTTCCATTGCACTTAGGCAAGGTAAATCTTGGCTTCTAAGATCTTCTAAGTTTAATGTGTAAACATTCTCTTGCCTGTTGGCTGAGAGAATAAATTCATCCTTGGAATTGTGTACTAAACACTTATCATTCCTAAAATTCACAAGGTAACCTTCATCACATAACTAACTTACACTAATGAGGTTGTGCTTAAGACCCTTAACAAAAAGAACATTTGAAATCAAGGTTTTACCAAGAAAAACAATATTTCCAATACCAACAATCTCTCCATTAGAATTATCTCCTAAAGTTACCTTTCCTCCTTTCGTTTTGATAATCTTTTCAAAAAAGATTTTGTTACCAGTCATGTGCCGGGAACATCCACTATCCATGTACCATGTATAGTTGCTGGTACTCTCTTTGTTTTCCTGAAAATAATAAGATAATTAGATTTTCGGAATCAAAACTTGTTTGGATCCGAGATTTCCAGACAATAAAATTTTAGGAACCCACATCTTCTTAGAAAAGTATGCTTTGTGAAATCCTAGAGATTGGGTTTTGTTTAAGGAACAATTCTTTGCCCAGTGACCACCACATTGACACTTGGTACAAAAAGGGGCACTTTGAGGAACAAAATAATTGTTACTGAAAATAGGTTTTTCATGGGTATAACCAAATCCGGATTTATTTCTTAATGGTAGTTTTTGGGAATACATCTTATCAAAATTTTCTTTACCATGGGTAATGTTTGATAAACACTTATTTAAGGAAAAAATTTCGGACTTGAGTTTTACAAACAAATTTTTATCCTCAAAATCATTAGTTTTTGAACTAGAGTTAGGCTCGAAAATATTTTTATTAGAAATTACTTTTTCTAATTATTTAGAAAGTTTATTCTTCCCAGAACTTACTTACTCAAGATTTTTTGAAATACATTCAAAATCAGAATTTTTCCTATCATGATCTTTAGAAAGATCTGATATCTCTTTTGTAAGAATAGAATTCCTAGAGTTTTCCTTATAATGTTTCTTACTGAGTTTGGAATTCTCAATCTCAAGAAGTTCAGAAAACCTATAGACTTCCTCATAAGTAGGTAAAGTCTTTTCCTCATCAGAAGATGATTCTTCATCAGAAGAGTTATACTACTTACTATCAATATAATTTAATGAAACATTGGTCAATGATTCAGCATTTCGTACCTTAGCCATAAGACAGTGATGTTCAGTAGGTAATCTGGCTATAAGACCAAGATTCTTCTGTCCTGAAGATTCATAATCAGAAGATTCATCTGAAGAGTCACCACCACTAGCACTCCAGGTGTCGTTAGCTTTCAGAACATTCTTAGCTTTAGCTTTATAATACTTCTTCCTGTTCCTGTCTGAATGCCTTTCTTTTATTTCTTTCTTTTTGAGCATAGGGCAATCTGGTCTAATATGTCCATCTCTTTTACATTCATAACAAGTAACTTCTCCATCTTTCTTATCTTTCCTTTCCTTTTTCTTATACTTAGATTGAAAATTTCTCTGTCCAGCTATCTTCTTCATCCTTCAAGCAAGATTGGATAATTCATTTTCTGAAACTTCACTCTCACTTGATTCAGATTGGAAAATTACTTTCTTAGAATTGGATTTGGTTACTCTCTCAGGAGTCTTAGCTTTCATCTGATTTGAGGTAGTAGTAAAAGAAATAGTACCATTTCCATTCTTTTTCTTGATGTTGTCTGCATCTCTCTTCATTCTGGTTTCATGTTGTAGAAGAGTTCCAAATAATTCATCAAGAGTAATTTCAGTGACCTTCCTGTTCTCATCTATAGCTGTTCTCTTGGATTCCCACTCATTGGGCATAATATCAATTATCTTGTCCACAAGAGCTTCATAATCTAAACCTTTTTCTCCCATAGATTGTAGACTGTTGACAATAGTCATAAATCTCTGCTGGACTTTACAGATAGATTCTCCATAAGGAAATTTGAAGCCATGATATTCAGCTCTAAGCATAGCTCTTCTAGTCTCCATCACTTTAGAAGTTCCAAAGTGTTTAACCTCTAACTTCTTCCATATAAAATTAGCTGCTTCACAAGAAGAAATTTGGCTATATATATTTCTGGTCATTGAACAAAGTAAAGTATTGCATACCTTATAGTTGAGTTGATATTCTTGCTTTTCCTGGTTAGTAAAGGTTCTAACTTCCTTGTCAGGAATTTTATAATCACCAGTAATCATAACAAAGTTGTCTACTCCAGTATTGAAAACAAAAGTCTTCATACGATCTCTCCGGTATACATAGTCATTACCATCAAATATAGGTGGTCTTGTAGGATTCAGATTATCAATTGAACCAACATTAATTCCTTCCATATTTAAAATAACTTTGCACACAAACTTGTTAGTAGAAAAGATTCATAATCACAATGTTCGGAATGAGAAATGTTCCGTAATGGGAAAGTTCGGAAAGATAAAAGTGAGAAAAAAAACTGGTATTTGAGTACAAGAATTTCAGAGACCTCCTCTGATACCAATTGTAGGATCGAAATAGTGATGTAGATGCTCAATATACAAGAGTGGGGGTGAATTGTATACTTTAAAAATTCCTTTAGAACCTTTAAAGTTAGTTAAGAATAACTATGTTTTCCTCAAGAGAAGGAAAGGGCTAAGTTTACCAAAGTTAAACTAAGTAGATTCACTACACCTCTAATTCCAAAAGCAAACTTGGAAAGAGATTCCGAACGTAGGTTCCAGAAATATGGTTCTGGCAACTGAAACGTAACAAAATATTACAATATGAGATTCTACCTTAAAGCATATAGAATCTAAATGAAGCAAAGTACTAGTAAGGAAGTATAAGAAAGTTATACTTTCCTTATATTACAAAATGCAGCGGAATAAAAACAAGTAGTAAAACTACTAGTAACAAGATATAAGTCTTTTAACTCAAAGAGAAGGGTATCCAACAACCTTGGATAAAGGTCCCCTGATTTATACTTTCAAGCAAGTCTGTCTTACCCACACTAGGGTAATCCCTCGATACAAAGATCGGAGTCTCTGTCTTGCTATCCCCGCAATCCCTCAACTTCAAGGTAGTTGGCAACCTCTGTCTACCTCAGCAAGGAAGCCCTCGAACTTCAAGGTAGTCGACACCTTTGTCTTCCTATCCCCGGAAGCCCTAGAATGTAATCACCAACATTCAGAGTCGCATGAAGCTTTGAGAGTTAATAAGAGTCTCTCTCTCTAGAAATCACTTCAGGTATATTTGTCAGCCTTTCAGTACTTTTTTTTGGCCACGAGCTCTTTCAAATGGGCTCCTATTTATAGGTAATGTAGGCTCCTTCTCCAATGGTCATATTTTCCTTAAAGATCGGAGGGACATGTACACGTGTCACTTAGACAACGGTTAGTTTATAAGAAAACAGACGACATCATTTTATAATAAAACAAGTGTAACAGAATGTACGACATCGTTTTAATTCTGACTCAAAGGTTCGGAATGAACGCTTCGGTGTAAAGGTTCGGAGTGTAATAATAAGAATAGACAAATTTCAGAAGTTTAAGCAATATAAAAGTTCGAAGTCTAACAAAGATATTTTTCGGAGTCTGAATTAATTCAGATTGTATAAAACAAAGATACTCAAATTCTGTTTAATAGGTGAATTCGGAATGAGAATTCGGAATAGGAATTTGTCATCAGAAATCGTAATGAGAATTCATCATCAGGATTCGTAATGATAATTCGTCATCAGAATTCGTAATGAGAATTTGTCAACAGAATTCGTAATGAGAATTCGGAATGGGATTTCTTCATTAGAATTTGTAATGATAATTCTTCATTGGAATTCGTAATGAGAATTCTTCATTGGAATTCGTAATGAGAATTCTTCTTCAGAATTCGTATCCTGAATCTGGAATAGAACTTAGTCAGAGTTCATATCCGGAATTCGGAATGAAACTTCCTTATAGTTCTTATCCAGAATCTGAATCATAAAACAGAATTCTTTATATCAAAGTTTCAATGATTCCGAGAAAATAGAAATGAATCCGAATTTCATACTTAAGAAAAATATGGATGAAAATAAGATAAGGATAATTTTTCTTATGAAAGAGAATTTCCTTATAAAAGCAAATTTTCTTAAGAAAGAAATTTTTCTTATAAAAGCAATTTTCCTTAAAGATAAGGTGTTTGTGATTTTCAAAACAAGAAGGAATGGAAAAGTCATAAGGAAAACCTTATTGACTCAACAATTATGAGTAAATTTCATCCATAATAATTTATATATATTTTATATGCGCATTTAATTCTATTTTAATAAGGTTTTGAGCTTTACAATATTTTTTTATGGAAAAGTCAAATATGTCGCATTCATGATTTTAATAACTATAAAATTTTTTATATCATGTTATCCTTATAATATTTTTATTTATAAACAATGTTTCAAATACAAAAGATTTATCAACCTCATTTTAATTTATTTTTAATTTTCTTTTGGGAAATAATTTACATAAAATGCATACAGAATGATGATGTAGTAATTATTAAATTTATGGAAAAATCAAAAAAAATATTAAAAATATTAAAAGTATTATAATTGTATATATTTAATTTGATACAAGAATATAATTTTTTATGGTTTAATATTAAGAATTTATTGTGTTATTTTGCTTGAGTTTATATTGTTGTATTAATATTATTAAATTCTATGTAATGAATAGTTTCTAAATTGACAATTATGATATTTAATTGTTATTATATTTTATTAAAATATAAAAAACTCATAAAAATATTAAATTATCACAATTAGATGACATATGGTCTTAATAATCACCACTTATTAATTTAAATTCCACTTGGAGTCATTTTATTACTAGAATTTACATATTATATTATAATATTTTGAAAGATTTGAAAAGTGCCTCTCATTTCAATTAAATAAAGGATCCTACTTAATTAATATATTTACTCCACATTGAGCCATATATATTCACAAAACTATTCAAATTTCCCTTATAATATTCGTAGTCTAGTTCTTGTGGCCATGGTTCTTCTGAAAGACCAAATATTTGTCACTTTTGAGAAGTTATAAAAGGTCTTCATTATAGAAGAGGTAATAGTCCTTATCAACTATTTCAAAATTATTACCTATTCTAATATATATTAGTTCAGTATATCAATAATAAATTAATAACTCCAGTTAAATATATAAAGTAATATTTTATTAATTTTATGATAAGAACATATTTTATATTTTATCATCCCTATGTAAAATGAATGCACCTCAGGTGCATACATACAACATACCATCTTAATGTGGTGGTTTAATTTGTCTCCATCAACACCTAAATTAGTTTATTGAAATGATAAATATAATGGTTATATAGGATACTTTTTACATGATATTGATCATATAACATTAATATTTCATACACTTATTTATTGTTTCACCAATTAATGTAATGATATCACCACTTGTGCATGCGTATGTCCTATGGTCTCTATAATGAAAAGTGATTCATTTTCCTTGTTCAATATTAAATAATTGATATAAAAATTTATTTGTTGATTAAATTTCACATTTAAAAAATTAATATAATTTTTTATACAATGTATATATTTTATATAAAAAATAACTAGGGCATTCATGAAAAAACATGCATGCAAAAATATTGAAATTAACACCAAATAGAGTGAAAATAATTGATGGTTTTTAATGAATGAGTGGTAATATTTTATAAAAGTATCATGTAAGAAAATATAAATTTTAATATGGTTAGAGAAAATATTAATATCATATTTAAAGCCATTATATAAGTGTTTAAATAATATTCAACTGAAGAGAAGTGTGGTGTAATGGATTTCTTAACTCAGTTTCAATTTATTGAGTAAAAATTATTCTTTTTTGATTATATCATTCCATGATTTAGAGTGAAATTAAATTTTATGATATTATGTTTTTTTCACACTGGTTTTATTTATATTTACATTTTATACACACAATCAATTCATTTTATTAATGATCGCATCAATTATATTGAAGTTGTAAAGGAATTTCACTCACTTTTTATTCAATAAGGCTTATTTGGATGTTTTGAACCTATATTGGTTTTAGGTGTATATAATTCCCCTTAGAAATTATATATTGTTAATTTAATTATAATAATAAATTTTATTGTTATTTTAAATTTTTATACTTTATTTGGACATAAAATTAAAATGATTACATAGTGTAAATATTTCTCATCTAAATTTACTTTTGTGAGACCTATTCCATATTCACAACCTAATTTTTTTTGTATGGGGTATATACCAATACTTTTTTTATCAATGATAATTATTCATTTAAAAGTAAATTTATCTTAAATATCTATATTCCTTTTTAATGGATATGATTATTTTATAAACTATATTCTAGTTTTTCAGATACATGGATTATTTTGAAATTTATTAGATCAAATGTAGAAATAATGTTAAATCTGTATGTTTTAATAAATATTTATATATTTTATAAGTAAAATATATTCATTAATTATATAGAATAT
This sequence comes from Viscum album, assembly GCA_963277665.1. Taxonomy (NCBI): domain Eukaryota; kingdom Viridiplantae; phylum Streptophyta; class Magnoliopsida; order Santalales; family Viscaceae; genus Viscum; species Viscum album. The sequence goes on along the minus strand of OY728141.1, from coordinate 39,272,270 downwards.
TCATATATATGTATAATTTTTTGGACATATAAGAAACTGATAGGTCCCATTTATAGATATCCCTTCGATTCATCAAAAGGTATCATGTTACAAATAAAATGGACAAACTAAATTGGTTTTTACTCTTATTGATTGAAATCTATTGTAAATCATCTTAAAATTATAGATATCATGATTTACGAGATAATGGAGTCCAATATTAAGGAATCCCTTTATTAATAATTTAGTTATTAGTATCCATATGATTTTAAATATGATATTTTTTGGGCATTCAGATAGTTAAGATATTTTTGATTATATGGAATTTGATTACAATTGTGCACATTTCTATAATGAAAGGCCTTATTTAGTCATCATAGATTATTTTTACTAAATTGACTTTTATTTCTATTATTTGAGTTTCCATAGTGAATTTTTTATATTTTTTATTAAATCAGGATACCTTCTTCTGTATGCATAACCATACATATAATTTGTGCTCACCCTTATTATATTATCATTTCCTCCATATTTAAAAAAGAATATTAGAATAGAAATAATAATGAATATTACATTCCTTTTTATGATCTATGTTTAATTATCAATGTAATAAGGCTATCGTGTTTATATGTAGTGCATCAATTATACTAATATATTCACTCATTCAAGATATAATCCCTTATATCTAGGGCCATTCTAATAATGTAAGTACTGAAATTCGGCTACAATATCTGAGTGGTTTCAAATAAATAATTTAATAAATATTTCTAGAATCGTAAAAACATTTTTAAAAACATTTTAAAAAATATACCTAAGGATGAAAGTAATAGGTTGGAAAAAATTCATGAATTGTTTTTTTAAAGAAAGACTCTTACAATAAACTAACTAATTGATTAATTATCCATCAATAGAGTATATGGACAATGAATATTTAAACACAAACATAACTATAGGATAAAAATATATATTGGTTTGTAATATAATGATAATATAATTTTAGTAACAGAAATATTATCACAAATAATCCTGAAATAATATGATAATGAAACAAAAAAACCTTAACTTCTATCTTATCATTGTAGCACATGTTTTTCCTCCTTTATATTGAATTTAATTTTAGAAAATACCTAATTTACAACCATTTATATCAACAATTCATTTTTTTAATTTCCTTTTGTAATGAGTTTATGTCAATTCATCAAATAGTTCTTACTTATGTCATCCACTTGAAGACTGTTCAGCCAATTTATGTAAATTACTTATGATTATTTGTTACAGATAAATATATCATGAAATGATTCCATCATCTCCAGAATTCAAATAATTTCATGTATATTATTTTTATTCATTATATACAATTTTACAATCATCCTATTATTTTAATAATTCAAAAATGTATCAAATGACTTTTTAGAGGTGGTGATCCACAAGTATTAACAAGAGACATTATCATTTTACCATAGATAAAATTATAACAAATAAATTATATCTTATATTTCATGGATCATAATAATTTTATAAATATCATATATATTTATTTAATTTTATATTTTTAGTTATCCATGTAAAATGGCGTTTAAAAATAAATACACCACTACATAGAGATGGAAGACTGTACGTATAAATGAGTGATGTTTTTATTTTAAATATAAAGGAAAATAGGTGGAAAATGGATTTATAATAATCATAAAAATGACACATTATATTGATTATAATTTATTTCATATGTAAAAATTGACTCTAAAAATAAATAAAATTTTAGTTCAACGACCATCTGTGAAAAAATTCCAAATTATAATCACATGGATAATCAAAATTCAATTGAAAATAAAAAAATCAAAAAATAAAACATCCATGATCGTCATTCAAGGAATTAGACACATTTTCTTGAATTTTACCTTCATGTCTTTCAAAAAATGTCATCATTATTATTAAATTTGTATGGGAAAACTAAATAAACTTATAAAATAGAATGTCGTCTCGTTTTTCTCATGAGACATATTATTTCATTGAGGAGATATCTATAAGTTAGACCACATAATAACATTGACATCCTATTAATTACTCTTATTTTTAAGGATCAATATAACTCACTCTAAAAAATCATTATAAGTCAACATTTATACATATTGAATCCAGAATATGGAATGCCAATATTTCGTGAATAATTAAAATAATTACTTAATAAGATGTATTAAACTAATAATGTTTATAGAAATTTTATTTCATATAAACAGAATAAAAATAATAAAAAATATTATTAATTTATCCATCTAATAAAATATATGTTCATGAAGGAGAAAACGTTGGTCGAATGAATAATGGGGAGTGATAGAGAAATATATCACAAGAAAGAGAATGATATAAAAATAAGGTATAACATATTATCATTAATGGATTATTAAATTATAATATATAATTATAAATTAAAGTCTTTCAGTATAAAAATAAATTATAAATGATGATATAAGAAACAAATAAAAAATATTTTTTATTTTGTTCCATAATAGATTTATAAACATCTTTTCAAAATACTTTTCATTCCATTTTTAAAATAATACCTTTTTTATTTGATATCATATTATATTAAAATACATAAAATATTGATAAAAACATTTTAAAAAGAAAATTATTATATGTTAAAATTTTTAAAATTCCAAATTATTCTTAGAATTATGAAAATTTATCTTTGTGGTGAACATTAAATCATTGATTTAACTCATACTTTTAGAAAAGAGTGCCTCATTGAGAGATCAGAATGTTAATTCATCTGAAACTATTAATATAAAGAAAAAACTATGAAAAAAATATAATTAATAAATATATTTATAAAAGTGAAAATATTCAAGAAAATATTTGTTAGAAAATATGTATCTATAAATATATGAGTTGGAATGAAATTATAAAAAAAATATTTTTAACAGAATGTCCCATTAATTTAACATACTTATTGATTCTTTATAAAAAAAATAATTAAAATAATATAAACATATAAACACAAAAATAAGTATTGGAGAATAAAATTTATTTGATGTAAAATATTTTATTATATAATTTTCTTAATGTAAATTTGAACATAATGAATCCCAAAATAAAATAATATTTTCACTAAAATAATTTATATTTGGTATCCATTGAGTCATATGTGTTTTATTTTCAATTATAATGAGTTGAAATTTACTAAATAAATTATAATTTATGTTTTTAATACATATTATATTTTTAATGGTTATTTTATAATGATTTTAAATCTATTATTTTAATAATTATCTTTTTCATCGATCTCTTTAAGGTTGTTCAGTCTGTCTATCCAATATTACTTATATAAAATGTCCATGGTTAAAGGTTTAATGAAATTATTTCATTATTTAAAAAATTATAATAATTCTTTAAATATAATTTCTAGTAATTATACTATCGTTGAAAATAATCCATTCAGTGTGATGATAGATGAATGGATCACTTCACATCGTGGAAGTGGTTGTCTACACATACACACGAGCTACGATATCATTTTCCAATTGATTAATGGGTAATAATATAGATGACATATTATAATTAAATATTCATAAATATTTCATATTTATAATATATATTTAATTAATTTGGTTTTTATAACTATCCATGTATTATGGTACCCAAAAATTAATTGCACCACTACGTAGAGATGGTAGGCCTTACGAATGCATGAGGAATCTTTTCAATATCGATAGGAAGGAAAGGAGGTGTGAAATGGTCGTCACATTATAATAATAACATAATAGTAAATTTTTAAAATTTTAATTATTATTTTATTATATATAAAAAATATTCGTTGTAATTAAAAAAATACATAAATTTTGAAAGAGTAACGAAAGATGATTACCTCTTCTTAAAGTGACCTCATATTCATTAAAACATAATACTTATTATGACATTCATTGGGCAATTCCAGGATATCACGAATGAAGGAAAGAACTATATAAAGGTTTTTTTAATGGATTGGAGGAGACAAAAGAATCAAGTGTTTTGAATAATTATGGTGAAGTTTTTCCTCTTTATAAGTCAGGGGAAGGACACGCATTGATTCACATAGAATAAATTAATAATATATAGTTATTTTCTTGTAAAATTAAATCAAAAATAGTAGTTTAATCAAATAAGGTAAGAATATAATCTATATATAACTACCCAATAAGGATTAATAAAGTGTTTTGTGTTGTCTTGATTCCTTATCCATGTATTTTTAAACCTTTTAAAATGTTTTACCCTAAACTAATGTGATAAATGTGTACTATGGTTATTATTCATTATAAAAAATATTAATATTACCCTATTAACATGTTTTAATTATTTTAACTCTAAATATGGCCTCCATTTTACATTATCTATATATTAATAGTTATAGAAATTAATTTTACTACAATTTCATAAAAATACAATAAAACCCATTTTTGTAAAGGGGTTTGTTTTAAGAAGAAAAATTATATTCTAGAAAATGGGATTATAATATTGATTCTAATTTGTTTAATTTTATTATATTAAATTAAATTATATTTTTATTACTTTTAATCCTAAAAATGAATGAAACGTGTAATATTCATCACCATGATTAATGGAAAAAATATAGTTTTCATTTGATCCAAAACATTACTCTCATTTAAAAAAATTTAAAAAAAATTTAATAATTTGGAAATTATATTTGTATATGGATTATATTATATATCGAATATATATGTATTTTATTAATGAATATTCATAAAAATTCATGTTATTAATATATAATTGTAATGAAATTTAATTGTCATTTTTTCTAAATTAGTAATTTTTAATAATCACATTAAAATCAACAATTTCTTAAAAATATTAAAAATTAATCCTAATATAGTTTTCATGATGAATTAAAAAATTTATATAAATTTATTATAAATAAATATATGAAATTTGGAAATTTTTGTTTCAATCACATTCTCTAATATATTTATATGTAATATGTTATTGTTTCTTATGAAGGATTATCTTACTTATTAAAAATGAATATGCAGTGTGTCCTTATTCTCTACATAAATACAGCATCCTTAAAAATTTGTAAAATATCACCTCGTGAATAGATGTTGTCTGGTCATTATAACATATTCTTTAGGTTCCCACTTTGCCAATCCAATTTAATGATTTTTCCAAATTACATTCCCCGATCTAGTTCTCTCTTTTGGTAACACTTATTCTAAAATTTCTCGAATCATGAAATAAATGTCCTAATAAGAACATTCCATTCAAATCATATCTGTCTTCTAAAATCCCGAAGCTTATTTTATCTTCAAAACAATATTGTCTTGGTCAGGAACCTTCTTTATTGGTCTTTACAACCCATTTATCCTATTGATTTAGTTTTTGGACATCCTAAATCCAAGGTCTTCTCTACCTTGCATGCTTCACTTTCTCTTGTTGAAAGACGAAAAAACCATACTTCATTGAGGAACTGTTCATTTATCTTGTAGCCTTTGGACCATGTATCCCCTAGAGGATTTTTCTTGTAGCATGTTCACCACATTCTGTTTCAAAATAAGTATGTGATAATATTTACTTATTCAAAGTAGTATTACATAATCCCTCTTAATTATTTATCATGTGGGGTGGGTGTATGCGTGATTTCCATTGAAGATAATTGAATACAAATTAAATTATGATGATTTAATAGGTTTAAGATCAATATACAGGGTTGGGAAATGTGCTGTATGATCTGATTGTTAATTTTTTTGAATTTTATGGGTAAACACCCCAATAAAAATCATGTTCATTGGGGTTCTTTGTGTGTTCATGGGATGGTATATGGAATGCATGTTTTTTATTTATTAGTGACCAATTATATGTGAAATTTTCTACCTTCATAAACCATGAAATTAAATGAATTCCCCATGATCATTCCTTCTATAATAACCCCAGAAGATAAAAAGTGGAATTAATTAATGGAATGCCTTATTAAATTTGAATATGACATTACTTGGTTTATACAGTGGTGTGTTGTGGGAGAAAGTGTTCTGACTTGTGATGTAGTAGGGTCATGGGAATGGATGTGTGATGGTGTGTGGTATGGGTGGTGTAATATAATATTACATTGTGATATTATTGATTGTGGAATGGATGGAAAGTGTTGTACAAAAGGGTTTTGATCAGATTGTGAGTTAATTTGTTGTTGGGTGTGGTGATGAGTTGTAGGTTTTTATCTATTGAGGAAATTTATTTGGTAGAATGACATTGAATAAGGATGATGGAATTGGGTGGTGGGGACAATTGGATTGGAGTTTATCCATGAGTACCAAGAATAAATCTTCACCTCATGTCTCGATATCGATGTATGTTATGTTATGAATGGGTGTTAAATTGAGGAGAATGTGATGTAGGTTAATTTAGCATGGTTATACATCATCTTTGTGATGTTCATTGTGTAGATTATTATAGTATGTGATATATTGTTTCCAAGGTAGATCTAGGGAAAATAAATAATTAATAATGTTGAGATGGAATGAGTTGGTTAGGTAAATAGGAATGAGTTTTTCGATGAAAAGGTAAACATTGAGTTTCATAGTTTACTATATTTAAAGATATATAATGAATTGAATTGTTATTAAGAGAAAGAGATTAGTGGTTCCTCTTTAATTCATCAATTTTTGAACTGAACACTATTGATACTAGTCGATATATCAGTTTTGTTAAATCCCATAGGTTGGGATTCATTTGTTGATACGATATATATATACTCTATATGTTCTTGTGATTTATATATGAACCCCACTCGATTTTAGCACCATGTGACAAAAACCTCCATTGTCATTGGGGAGGGTCTCATTTTAAAACATCCAGGTTGGAGGATGGATGGTCGACCACTTTATCTTCACTCCTTCCTATTCCAGGATGAATAACCCAAGATTGTTACATTATGTTGGGGTTTGTGAACACGAGGTGTTTGTAGGGGAGTTTTTTTTCTCGTGATTCATTAGAAAGTGGTGTGGTTGTGGGTCATTTTTATATGGGTGGGATATATTGTTGGTGTAGTGGCCCAATATTCTACATGAAGGATGTGTTTTGGTATTGTACTAGTTGTCTATAGGTGGTATGTGTTATGTTTTTTAGGCCCAAGTGTGTGCGGGATGGATGTGGTCTTCTTTGTTCAGAAGAGGTGGGAGTGTCAGTATGTTTTTTATTAGGGTGTGAGAGAGGCTAATAATCAAGAATGTGGTGGAGGTTGCCATATTATCAATTTTATTTATGTTATTCTTTCTAGATTTTTTATTTGGTGATTTTTCCTTTGTGTGATTAGGATGGTTAGTATACCTTCATAGGTGTTGTTTTGGCTATTCTATTTTATCACATGATAATTAGTATACTTCCTTCACATGTTCAAGAAAGAATTTGGGTTTTACTTCTGATTATAACTATATTCTCACCCTACATATATGAAACCTATCTCAGATTTCTTGGAGGACCATGAGGAACATGCTGGGAGATACTAGCTTGAACTTTGTGAGGCTTGATGTGTCTTTACTTAGATTTACTTTTTGTACTCACCTTGGAGTTCTATTTCACTTTTAACAGTTTTATTTTCAGACATGAATATAGGATGGATTTGGGATTTAATTAATATATATATATATCCTTGAGTTATTTTGTTGTGAAACATATTATCTCCCAACCTTTTTCACTATATAAATGTTACCACCTCCCATTTTTTGAGATTTGTATACCCTTGTTGTTGGTCGCCACCCTAGGGCATACTGGTGGCAAGACTTGGGGGTCATCATCTCCCTTATTAATTGATAGTCTATGAGCAGTATCGTTTGAGTGAGGTTTCATAAAAATACTTATATATATAATACCACATATTATTTGATTATAAACATTCAATCCCCTTTTATTAACACTTCTTTATTATAATTACTATTTCTGGTGATATCTCCTTTCGTTTTCAAGTATGATCTTGTTTGGTATTTTTTACCCTTGTATTTTGATCATGGGTTAATAATCTATAGAATTTTATTCATGATATAAATATCATATATATTCCTTATATTCAATATTATATTAATTCATAAATATATAGATTAAATAAATAATTACAATTTTCATGGAGATGGTGGGTTGTATGAATGCTTGATAGTTGTATTATTTTTCTCAACAGATGGAATTAAAGAAAGGTAAATTAAACCCACATGCCCAGAAAAATTAATATTTATATTCACTAAAACAAGCCATATTATCATCTAATAAAAATATGAAAAAGCTATCACAATGATTCATCGAGTTGGTTGTTTACACCGACACATGATGGGCATTAACATTTACCAATAGTTTAGAAGGTAAAAAGGTAGATATTGTATTATAATTAAAATTGTATATTTATATAATAATTATAACATATAAACATTATACCCATCAAAATATCCATCAAAAAAATATCTTGATGCAAAACTAATTGTATTTCGATGTGGAGACAATAAGTTGTATATACTCACGAGTGATATGTTCACTTTTCATTTGATGGAAAGAGGACGAATAAAGGTTGTTTCATAATCATAATATATTTTTTATATTTATTTTAATTATGTATTTATTTTTTTGGATAATATTATTCATATTTTTAGGACATAAAATAATAATTAAAGATAATGTGACCGGTTAAGGTAGTTACATATTCTTTGAAATTTCACCATTATATCTTTTATTAATCTTTCTAGGGTTTCTACTACGGGATAGAAACAAATATTTATTGCTGATATAATATTTCATAAGATAAATTGGAATAGGTTGGTCGAGCTATAATTATCAATGTGGTGTCATGAATAGAAAGGAGGTGTTCCCTTTAAAATTGAGCGGAGGAAAACCCTTGAAATTATTTAAAATATTAAATTAATATAAATGACCATTATTATCCAAATAGATCCAAATTGATAAAATTACAATAAAATATGACTATTAGTTTAGATACTATCATTCCATAAAATTTGGATTGGTTTATATTTTATTTTTACCCTTTGGTTTTTCTTTTAACCTTTTGTTAACCCTTTGGACAATTACTATTATATTAATTATTTATAACCTTTAAGGATTTAAAATCTTACTATAAAATGAAAAAGAAACCACAATGGATCATTTATTACGTATAAAACCATATCACATTCATACTTTGGATTATAATTTTTTTATGAATTTTATATGATTAGTAAAGATATTTTTTGTTATTAACTATCATTAATGTAATTTTGAACATTATTAATATAGTTTTAATTCAAATACACCAATTCAAAGGATAAATTGGATTATAATTATTCAATATAAGACAAATATGTCATTGTTATCACAAAATTAAAGTATAAAATAACTTATTCTAATTATATTACTTCCCATATTTTTAAAATCATTATATATATATATTTAAATTAGATAAATATTGTTTCTATGTTTCATAACTATTTAATGTTATTATATAATTAATAAAAAATTAAATAATTATATATCATGAAAATAATTTCACTAATATTAAAATAAATACTAACATTCATTCATAACTTGATTTAATCCTTTTTCGGATGCATAAAAGATATTTTTAACGAAGAAAGTGACATTTTGTAACATTTACTCCTTTAAATATTATATAAGACATTTTTCTAGACTAGAGGCCATTAAATAAAAGAATTAAAATCCTATGGTTATAATATTATAATTAATCTCATTTAATAAGGATTATGATGAAAAATAATGGTCTTATCAGTAGGTTTAAACAAAAATTAACCTCATTTATAATTCACCATGGTGACAATTTTTACCATAATTACAACTCATATATACTAAAAAGGGTTCCTATTTACCAAATATGAATAACTAGATTCAAATATATAATCCATTATATAAAATTAAATAACTCTATGAAAGATAAATTAATTTCAAAATATGTTTTCAAAACACATTGAAAATCAATTTTCATAATATAATAGTTTTTAATAATAAAACCTTATTTGTTCATATATCATGCCTAGAAAAATATTCTATTACTATTGGAACATTGTATTGGGTTTATAATATAAAAATTTAATAAAAATAATTCATTAATATTTATAAATTTAAATTAATATTATAAAACCACACTGTTTGCAAGAAAATAAATTTTCAAGAAAAGTTATTTCACCTCAAAAAAAACTTTTTACACAAAATTAAAACATTAAATAGATTAAAATTAACATAACTAAATCATTTAGAATATAATTAAAATAATTTTACCTTTTGAACATTTTAAAAAAATGGAACTTTTTATATATACTATTCCAACAAATTATTATTTTCAATATTCAATAGTAAAGAAATGTATTTAGATAATTCTCAATAATCAAACTAATATAACTTGAATAGAGGAATTGAAATGATATATATTTTATAAAATAAATTTTAAATTTTTTATATGATAATTACAATGTTTTATTAGAAAAAATATTTATAATAGTTTTTTAGGAAAAATTATTTTCTAAGGAATAAAATGATGTTACTAAAAAAGGAATTACTATTTTATAATAATTTATCAGTACATTTATATTGGGTAATAAATTTATATATAATTAATAAAGTACATAATCATATTCCTGCATCCTAAAATTAAGGTGATGTTATAAATATCAGAAATTGTTATATTTTAATAGTATATCATAGCATGTTTGAACACGACGTTGTGTTTAAAATATTCCATTGAAGAGATTAATTTTTTTTAAAAAAATTATTTCATAAAATCTATGGGTGTTACATGAATATCTATCCCCTCATGGTTGATATTATTTAGTTTAATAAAATTTTTCTATAAACCCTTTTAGTGGATTTTAATATATAATGAACAGGTATTGAAAGGTTACACCTGGTGTGTCATAGATCGAAAAAAGATGTGGTGACATAGGAATCGTATGAATGATATTTCATTATTATATGATTACTCTCTATGATTATTGCTTATCACACTATCTGTTTTTATTTTATTCAATGATTTTCAAAAATCACAATGATATTAATTTTGAATATGATGGACGATCCAATAATTTTCCTCATGAGAATCCTAATAAAATAGGAGACAAAAATAAAAAATCTTATGAGTATACCAAAACATATATCTCGAAAGAAAATTAATAAAATGGGAAAATGAGACATTAAAAGTTAATAACATAAGAGGAACTAGATTTTCAAGAATTCTATGTAGGAATGATGATTCTACCTCCTACAATTCTAGTATTTCAGAAAATGAATCAAGTGAAATGACTGAAAAGAATAAGATAATGTTTTATATGATTAAAAGAATGATATAAAGAAAATAATTAAAAATAAAAAAAGTGAACGTGAGGGAAATCTAGTACAAAATATGATACGATTAATAGTTTAATTCCATTTCTATGGGGAAATTATTCGTTGACCATGTCAATTCATAAATCCAAGTATTATCACCTAAATAATGGAAGGGTTTATACTATGCTAATCATTGAAGAGGAATTATTGAAATATTTATGTATTGGGATTTTATAATTATGTTATAATTTTTTAAAAAAGTTATATTTTAGATATCAGAAACATGAAATTTCAATGGATTGATCATTATTATTTTTTATTTACTAACATATGTTGAATGGTACCAAGAACCTACAAAAGTGATATATTGATGAGGTGAGACATTATAACAAAAAATGATTGAGGGAGAGATACCCTTAAATATGTTTTTGATGTTGAGATAATAATAATTAGTCTTAGTAAACATCTTATTGATGTTGATATATTTAATTGGATATTATTAGACACCTTGAAATTACAGATTGCATTTATGACATTGTGATTTATTTTGATGTTCATTTAATTTTTTTGTTTTAATTGAATATATTAGGTAGTATGTATAGATTTTAATTATGGAATAATATATTATTTGATTGCCTTTTATTTTGTTTTAAAATATTTATGGAAATTATTAGCATATTTGTTGTAGAGTATGATCAGGGTATATACATTTTTGATATATGACCTTATAAGTGATTAATATTTTTTATAGATAATTATTTAGTTTATCATTGAATAATATGAGGTTATGTAATTCTAATATTTTCGTTTCAATTTCATTCAAGTACACTTTTAATATTTTTATGCTTAGGTATTTATGAAATAATATAATTTTAATATTTTTATTAATGGTGTTTTATATGTTAATGTATAATATTTATCCATATTGTATAACTTGTGATAACCATCATGGTTTTCGTAAACAATTACACACATATAGAATGTATTATCATTATTTTTGGAATATTTTGATCTACTAAAAGTTAATTTTAGTGCCTTAGAAATGGAATATTCATCGTGAAATTAATTTTTTTGGAGTAGGAGATGAGATAGAAGTTTATGATGAACGAAGAGAAACCAAAGGATGAAATAGAAATTATGAACCGGAAATTAACCCCATTATAAAATTTTATCATGTTCTCTATATTGAAATTAAAATTATCCCTTAACTATAATAAAATTATATCAAAATTATAATTTAATTCATTTAACTTTATTTCTGTTTAATTGGTGATCTTTTCACCCCTCGTTGATTTTTAATTTTGTGCTCATTAACATTATCATAATTATGTTCTATATCATTCTATATTAAAATTTAGACATTATATTTATACTCTATATAAATTTTTAACTTCAATATAATGTTATCCATTTATGAGAACTCATTAATGTGTTTTCTCTAGTATCCTTTATTTTTCCAAGTTCCCCATTTCAGATGAAGTTTTCTTATCCATTTATATGATGTACAGAGTAAATAAAGTTATTTTATGATATTTAACCATATATTATCATGATAAAAATTGAGAGGATGGAATTTATTATTAGTGTAGGATGTATTAAATTTATGTTTTAAAAAAATAATACCATTGTTTATAATTTTCTTATGAAAGAACGTCAATCTTTAAAAAAACTGTGAAATACTATAAAAATATTATTATTCAAATGTCAAAATAAATATAATTAAAATTTTATATATGAATATGAAAATAAAAAATTATTATTTATATATACATATTAATTATATATTTAATTAAAAAATATAAATCCATAATAAATTAGTACACAATTTTATGTAATGTCGTTTTAGGTCTCAAAAATGGGGGTTTATTTTATTTTATGCACATACAATGTAATTAATTTATCACACATTTATAAATTTTTTTTGATAAATAGATAAAATTTTAAAATATTTATTTAATAATAGTATTTGTATTTATTTTTTTATTTTTTTGAAAAGTTTTATTTTGAACAAAATTTTGAAAATTGTCGATTTTTGAAAAATTAAAACTTATTTTAATTAAATCAAGTAATTTAAAATTATCATTATGTTTTTTAGTTTTATATTAATGTAGTATATGTATAATATGATTATAAATAAGATAATTAATTTTATAGTACACTATATACTACTAGATGTTAGTATAAGTCCATTATTTTGATTGAAACACATTTTTTAAAAAATAGTTTTTCATTGGGTTTTATGAATTTAAAATAAAATTGATTTATTAAAAATATATAAATTTAATATAGAATTTACATTCCATATTTTAAATTATGATGTTCATATTTAGAAAATATTTCTTCTTTAATTTTTATATTAATAATAGTAACCATGGTAACTGTTTTTCATCTATGTGGTGGTAAAATATGTTTATATAATGGGAAAATGATTTAAATATCTCTAAATATTTATTTTATCTTATTGGATCTGTTTTTTTTTGAAAAAAATCATACTATATATGCAAATATAGAAATTATTTTCTACATTTATTTTATATAACATTAAAATTATTTTAGGAAAATGGTAAATAAAAACTGTCACTCTTGATTTTAATTTTACTTATATGATTTATTATGGATAAAAAAAATTATGAATGATTTAATAATCATATTTTGAATTAAAAAATAAATTTTTATGATAATAATTTATTTTTAATTTTTGGTTATGGTATAAATACCTTAAATTGTTAAGAAAAGGTGATATAGTTCTTCTAAAAACAATGTGAAAAATCTATTAAGTCATTTTAAAAACATTATAAAAAAACTTTTGGGATGAATTATGTAGTCCCAAGAATTATATGGTTAGTAATAATTTATAATTTTTGTTAATAGATTTTATATTCAAAATACATTGGAATCTTAATGAATTTAAATCCAAATTAAAAAAATACTTAAAAATGACATTATTGATATATTATGTTAAAAATTATTTTCTTAAGAATGACATAAAATTAAAAAAATATTAATATAGGATTGGTGAAATTTTAAATAGTTTAAAATTTAAAACAAAGAAAATTTACGAACCACATCCCAGATTATAACTAAATTTATGACACTTAAACGCTAAAAACATGTTATTATGGTTAAAGATAAAAAGAGTCGACAATTTAGATAAAAAATAGCTAATGTTTAAAATGAAACCAAGATCAATTAAGGGTTTATTAAAAGAATATATTTCATACTAAATAAATTTTTTCAATCCATTATAATATTTTAGAATAATACATGATATTTTCATTAATTATATTTATATATTCAAAGTAACTCAAAGTGTTTCCTGCCCACACGGATAAAATGGATCCTTCAATTTTTTCAAACTAAAAAATTTTAAGCCTTATAGATAAAACAATACCTACAATAATACCATTATATATTTCTTCCCTTTATAAAAAATTATATGTTCTTCCCATAATAAAATCATATAAATGTTGTACCCCACACTCTTTGATTTTCATGATCACAATCACTTTCATATGTGTTTAACTTTGTTTTTAAGTGTTGTGGATGATAGGCAAAAGATTGCCAAAGGATTGGCCCAAGAATGGAAAAGAAGTGGACTGAAATTCAGTCCACCGGCCAACCGGTGTGATAGCACCGGCCAGCCGGTGGACCTGGCAGAGGCATTGCCCACTGCCAGGCTCCACCGGTCAGCCGGTGGCTTGACCACCGGCCAGCCGGTGGCATCCAGCCCAAATAGTGTTTGCTACTGTCTTGACACCGGCCAGCCGGTGGCTCCTCCACTGGTCAGCCGGTGGCTCCTGGACCAAAATTCCTCACCACTGCCATTGCACCGGCCAGCTGGTGGCCATGCACCGGCCAGCCGGTAGCCCAGTCAAACTAGCCGTTGGGTTTGACCAGTCAACCCTCTTTTGGCCTCCAACGGCTTCGAGGACTTCTCCAACGGCTCCGAAGCCTCCCCAAGGGTTCCATGCCTATAAATAAAGGCCAAGGAAGCCCCGGACATCTACCGGAACTATTGTGAAGCCAACAGACACATTTTCCATCATTCGGCAATCCTCCGGGAAGCCACTTCAAAGGAACCCCAAGTGCTCCATCCACTTTCACATCCAAGGAGCTCCTTCAAAGAAGCTTGGAAGCGTCCTTCAACATCATCAATCAATCAAAGGCGCCCAAGACTTCCTCCATTACGGTTTTTCATTGTTTATTTATTTTGAGCTTTAAAATTGGGTTTGTGCCTACAAACCCCAAACTCTTTTCTCATCTCCCTTTCTTTGGGTTCTCACACCACCACTAAGGTGTGAAGAGGTTTTTTCAAGCTTTTCCTTTAAAAGTCTTGTGTCATCGGTGAGCTAGCCTTCACCCGTTAAAAAGGCTAGTGGGTTCTTACTTAACCATTAAAAGTACGTGGGTTCTTGCTCAACCACAAAATCAAGCTGTAATAGGTTCTAGTGCTACCTCAAAGCCTAGTGGGTTTCTTGCTAAAACCATTGAAAAGCAAGCGGTAGGAATCTCTCAACGGTTGAGTTGGGAGCGGAGACGTAGGCCGGGTTTTGGCCGAACTCTGTTATCAATTTCTTGTGTGATTGCCTTCTTTATTTCTGCTGCACCTTAACTTTGATTTTAATTTGTTTTAAATTGTTAATTAATTTTAAAAGGCAATTCACCCCCCCTCTTGCCATCATAATCCCTTTCTTTCTCCGACCCAACAATTGGTATCAAAGGGATAATTTGAGTAATACCTTAAAAGGTTTCTAATTCAAAGATCCATTTTGATGGCATCTACCTCTTTCGCCCCCGAGGGCTACTCATTGGGTTGGGCTCCATTTTTTGATGGGACCGACTACAATTATTGGAAAACCCGCATAACCACCTTTTTAAGAAGCATAGGTTATCCAATTTACAAAATTGTCATGCAAGGTTATTCTTTGTCTTCCCCCGACGAATCCAAATGGACCCCCGCCGATATTAAGAATTTTGAGCTTGATGGAAAAGCCATGAATGCTCTTCATTGCGGGTTAGATAGAAATGAATTTAATCGTGTATCCACTTGCACCACTTCACATGAAATTTGGAAGCTTTTAGAAGTGACCCATGAAGGCACTAACAAAGTTAAGGATACTCTGTTAGACATGTATAGACAAGATTTTGAAAGCTTTAATATGCATCCTTCCGAATCTATTACCGATATGTTTACACGCTTCACTGACATTTGCAATGGAAGGAAATCTCTTGGTGATGATGTTTCAGCCGAGACGATGGTCAAGAAGATCTTATGGGTCCTTCCGAGCTCATAGGCACCAAAGGTGACGGCGATCCAAGAAGCTAAGGACGTCAAAAATATGCCGGTCGAGGAGCTCATCGGATCTCTCATGACTTATGAGATCACGATGAGGAGGCAATCTCAAAAGGAGGGCACACCAATCAAGACACCGAAGAACATTGCCCTCAAGGTACAAAAGGAAGTAAGCTCCTCCTCATCATCCTCATCTTCCTCATCTCCTTCATCTTCAAGCGGCGACTCGGAAATGGAGAATCTCGCCCGCCAAATGCAAATATTTATGAAGAAGCACAAGAAGAAGAAGAAATCTCGCAAGGCGCGAAAGCAAGAACCCACCGCAAGATCCGAGCCCAAGGTAAAATGCTACGGGTGTGGCGAAAAGGGCCATTACAAGCCCGATTGCCCACTCAACAAAAAACGGGCCACGCAAAACGAAAAAGGAAAGAAAAAGGTCCTCAAGGCGACATGGAGTGACACCTCATCATCCTCCTCCTCCTCCTCAAGCGACCAAGGTACAAAATGCCTAATGGAAAAACATGAGGTAACATCTTCCGACTCCTCCTCCTCTTGTTCTTCAAATTCAAATTCTTTCAATCATATGTCTTATGAAGAACTCCAACATGCTAGAGACCAATTAGAAAATGGTTTTCATGCGCTCTCTTCAAAATTTGTTTCTTTGAAAAAGAATTTCAAAAAGCTTTCCTCCGAAAAAGAACAACTTCTTAAAGAGAAGGAGGAACTCTCCCTTAAAATCCAAAATTTTCCAAATGTTGATTCCCTGGAATCAACCACCAAAGATCTAAGAGAGACCTTAGCCAAGTTCACCCATGGTGAACAAAATCTGTCCAAACTCTTAGGTTCTCAACGAGTATCTAGAACCACCAATGGACTTGGCTACACCAACCAAGCCTCCTCCTCCCATGCACCCACTGTTTTTGTAAGGGGGAGCTCTAGTTTCAAATTTTGTAATTATTGCAAAAAACCCGGGCACCTTATTTATGAATGTAATTGTAAAAACGCCCGGTACGGTCAACCCAAATCTTTTTTCTTTTAGGACGAATTCTATAGGAGAAGACCCTCCATGAGACAAGTATGGATTGAAAAATCCCTTCTAGCGAGTCTCTCCGGGCCTAAAATTGTTTCTTTTCAAAATCCCTCTCCCCGGTTATTCATTGTTTTTATTTAGGGGGAGTTAGGATCTTTTTAAGCCTTTTTGTGTATTCAAAGTTTTCATTTCAAACTCAACTTTTGGCTTCAAAACTCTCAATTCAAAATTTTCTTTTAAATTTTAATTTCTAAATTTCCAACAGTTGGTATCGATTTTTTTTTTCAAAACTTTCAATTCAAACTGTTATTCATTTTTTGATTCAAAAATTTCAAAAATTTCATTTGGTTTCAAATTTCAAAATTCAATTGGTTTTTGATTCAAAAATTTCAATTCAAACTGTTATTCAAATTTTCATTTCAAAACATTTCAATTGTTTTTCAAATCTCAAATCTTGTTTTTCAAATCTTTTTCCCTCAATCAAGTTTTATGCCCCACGCTATTTTGATAATCACAAAGGGGGAGAAATTTCTTGATTGATTGGGGGAGAATATTTTCTCTCTTGCTTAGTATTTATTTTCAATTTATCATTTAGGCATGCCTTTCATTTAAGTTTTTACTTTGCTTTGATAAGTGATTGTGATCATCAAAATAGGGGGAGATTGTTGTACCCCACACTCTTTGATTTTCATGATCACAATCACTTTCATATGTGTTTAATTTGTTTTTAAGTGTTGTGGATGATAGGAAAAAGATTTCCAAAGGATTGGCCCAAGAATGGACAAGAAGTGGACTGAAATTCAGTCCACCGACCAACCGGTGTGATAGCACCGGCCAGCCGGTGGACCTGGCAGAGGCATTGCCCACTGCCAGGCTCCACCGGTCAGCCGGTGGCTTGACCACCGGCCAGCCGGTGGCATCCAGCCCAAATAGTGTTTGCTACTATCTTGACACCGTCCAGCCGGTGGCTCCTCCACCGGTCAGCCGGTGGCTCCTGGACCAAAATTCCTCACCACTGCCATTGCACCGGCCAGCCGGTGGCCATGCACCGGCCTGCCGGTAGCCCAGTCAAACTAGCCGTTGGGTTTGACCAGTCAACCCTCTTTTGGCCTCCAACGGCTCCGAGGACTTCTCCAACGGCTCCGAAGCCTCCCCAAGGGTTCCATGCCTATAAATAAAGGCCAAGGAAGCCCCGAACATCTACCAGAACTATTGTGAAGCCAACGGACACATTTTCCATCATTCGGCAATCCTCCGGCAAGCCACTTCAAAGGAACCCCAAGAGCTCCATCCACTTTCACATCCAAGGAGCTCCTTCAAAGAAGCTTGGAAGCATCCTTCAACATCATCAATCAATCAAAGGCGCCCAAGACTTCCTCCATTACGGTTTTTCATTGTTTATTTATTTTGAGCTTTAAAATTGGGTTTGTGCCTACAAACCCCAAACTCTTTTCTCATCTCCCTTTCTTTGGGTTCTCACACCACCACTAAGGTGTGAAGAGGTTTCTTCAAGCTTTTCCTTTAAAAGGCTTGTGTCATCGGTGAGATAGCCTTCACCCGTTAATAAGGCTAGTGGGTTCTTACTTAACCATTAAAAGTAAGTGGGTTCTTGCTCAACCACAAAAGCAAGCTGTAATAGGTTCTAGTGCTACCTCAAAGCCTAGTGGGTTTCTTGCTAAAACCATTGAAAAGCAAGCAGTAGGAATCTCTCAACGGTTGAGTTGGGAGCGGAGACGTAGGCCAGGTTTTGGCCGAACTCCGTTATCAATTTCTTGTGTGATTTCCTTCTTTATTTCTGCTGCACCTTAACTTTGATTTTAATTTGTTTTAAATTGTTAATTAATTTTAAAAGGCAATTCACCCCCCCTCTTTCCATCATAATCCCTTGCTTTCTCCGACCCAACAATAAATTCATAAGATGTAATTCAAAGGAGGTCTCCCTACGAAGAGCTAAAAATATTAATTGATATCTTTCAATTTTATTTCCCATTACACATTCTATAAAATAGATGTATCCATAATAAAAAGATTAATAGAATATAATAAGTATATTGAGATGATATTATTATAATATCACAACCTTTTTCTATCACTTTACATCAAAATTGAAATTAATGTATCACTTGTGCGTACATATAGACCACCACCTCCATGTAGTTATATGATTTAATTAACTGAATTTCCCCACATTGATGGATATTATAAAGTTTTTAAAAAAATATAAAATATTTAAGATATAATTATTATTTTATAAAGGTAAAATTATATTTATCATTCATTACATATTTTTTATAGAAAATGAAAGTAATATGTATGCACATGTTTGGACTGTCGTCACCACGAAAGGTAAATTTCAATTTTTTATAAATAACTTTATTGATGGTCATAAATATTTATATAATGTATTAATATGATATTTATATTATGAAAAAATTTATATATATTATGAAAACACGAACAATATGTAAATACTATAATAGTTTAATCAAATAAAATATGAAAAAATTATTTATTATTGAGAACATTAATTTTTTTAAACAACTGTAAATTTTTCAGAGATATGATGCTTTAAGTAAATCATATATGTAATTATATGTATGAATATAGTTTTAGTTCAAAATTATTCATTATTTAAAATTATTATATAGGATTTTATATTGGTTATGAATATATTCTTACTTGAGGTAATGGTTTTACGTTCCAATATCATTTTTCCCACCCTATTTATACTTAAAGTCACAATAATGTTGTTTTGTGATATATCTATAATAAATATTATTTCTTTTCTTATAATTCGTATATTTTTTGATATCACAATTGTTTTAATTTTTCTCACTCTTTGTAATCAAATGTCTAAATAAATATGTTTATGTAAAATAGACTGTGTTTTTCTATTCATTTTTTAATATATTCTTAGATAAAAATATTTTCTATTGAAAAATATCAATAATATTTTAACTATTATAAAATTATTTAATGAATTAATTTTTCCCTAGTTGGATTTTTTATAAAATCATATTAATGTTAATATTCTAATTGTTTTCTGAATCAGGTACTTTTTACTACATGTGTGTAAAGAATATTTTTTTAAATCACACCACATAATTATATTTTCCCACAATTTAAAACTATTATTTGGTTTGAAGAATCAATTATTATTTTCCTTGTTTATATTCCTACAAATATTTTTCTTTTATGTTTTCACAATATTAAGATTTAAAATAAGTTATTTCAAAATTATAATAAATTTTTCCATAAGAAATGTCTATGTGGATATATAAAAATTATTTTCACCTTTTTAAATATGTAATGAGGTTATTTATGATTCTCTATAGAAATTATACATTGACACATGTTTTATTCAATATACAGATGTTGTATGATTTTTATGATGAGATACTAATAAAATCTATTTTATTTTTGTTCACTCAATCTGTAAATAATGGAATATTGTTTTCATGACAAAATATAATAAATATGAATGTCTTATGATTATTTTATATGTTATCCCATTATAGCCCACCAAATAATTAAGTAATGATGGTTATTTGTGATCTTATAGGGTATGTAAGAGGATAAACCAATTCTAAAGAAGTTACATGGGAGATTATCTAAATCTTAAAATAAGTAAATTTGTGGTTTTCCCTATCCTAACATGTAATGGCCATATTCATTGGAAACCTTGTAATAATAATAATATTATTATTACAATTATGTCAAAAAAATGCCCCTCTCTATGAAATGATATTATTCTAATGATATGATCAACTAGACAAATTTCATGGAAACTTTTATGACTCATTCCTTATTATCTCTCAAGGACTTATGTGATGATTATGATATATGAATTATTAGGTATGATTTTGAAATGTTTTTTATGTTATCATACCCTTATTGTCATGTCATGCATAAAAATGATTATTTATTTATATCCCCTTTATTTACCTTTTCTATATATTAGATATCAAACTTTTTTATTATTCATATTTCCATATATATGAATAATTATTTTATTGATGATATGGATTAGAATGGTGATTGTTGTGTAGAATATTTTGGGAGATAAAGTTGATCTTTTTGAACCATTTTTATATGTATATATTCTTCCAATGTAATTAAACAGTTACTATACTTAAGTGTGAATTATTCTAAATATTATTCAATTTCCAAATTAAATGATGTGATATTTATATATAATATTTATGGGGTCACTTTAGTGAAGATATATTTTGATATATTCTGATCTTAAAATATTTTATTTTTACCATAAAGGTAATGCGTCAAGATCATCAGAAAAAGGATTTTAAATGAAAACCCAAGAACATGGGTTGGACAGTTATGTTCAAATATCTTTAACTACCTAGGTTCTTAGGAAGCAACACTGTCCTTTTTTATATAGCCACATCTAATTAACCTCATTGATTTATAATTATATATCAAAAATCCATCACATCATGATCATAATAAAAATATAAATTAATGGATAAATCACATATTTAACACTTTTAAACAATATTTATATTCTTATGACTATATGAATTTATCTCATTTAACTATCAACCTAGATAACATGTATGATAACCATGATTTTTTAAAAAATATCAACATTAGTAACCAGTTAATCCAATAAAATTATATACAAAAAATATATTCATTGGATTTGTTCATTCCATCACTACAAATTTGTAATGGGTAACCTAATATTATATCCTTGGAGACAATGTATAAAATAGAATAAATATCATAAATATTGAATTTTCATTTTGTAAATTTTCCATATAACTTTATTTTTTTAAGAATCTTAGAAATGATTCTAAAATATCTCTTATACATACCGTATATTTTATAATATATTAATATATCACTAATAAATACCAAAATAAAATTATTGATATAATCTATTAATACATTGTTCATCATATCCATAAAAACTTATGTATAATTACGGTAAGAACCCAGATTTTCTTTTTAGGTATGATTTTTCTTTTCTGGTCATTTTTGATAAAAAGAGGAAATACTAAAATTTTCCTAAGTATGCGCCATGTACATTAGGAGTACATGTCATGTACTTGGTTACCGCGGGTAGCCGTGTGCTGTCCATGTAGTAGCCTTACAGACGGCCCTGTGGGGTGACCTGGAGGCCTCTTAATACGGAGTACAGAAACGGAAGGTACATGCCGTGTACTCCAAATGTACATGCCGTGTATTTTGTTTTTTTTTTCATTAAATGCTCTGGTGTCACGTATGATTGACAGAACACTCTTATTTTAGGTGTTGTTCATCCGAGAGAACCCGTACGACTGCAGATCTTCGATGAGCCCCTGAGACTCCATCCATCCTCTGAATTGAACATAGTTGGTTGCATTGGAATCGCATCTGTGAGTTCTCTCTTCTTCTTGAGCCTCATTTCATGGTTTCTATTCTTTCATGAGTTATCTTGGGATGAATGTTTTATACATTTTCATAGATCAATGGTGTTCTAAGGCTATTCAAGCCTTGTGGTTCAATTATATTTATCTCATATCCCCGAGGAAGGTGTTTTGTGCCTTTTTGTAGATATTCCATGAGTTTTACGTCCAAAATTGCCCAATACCCATGAATGGGGTATAGCACGTTTACCATTTTAGCCATATTGTCTTCTTTCAATGATTGTATACTTGATTTGAGGATAATTAATTGTGAATAGGGTGAATTTCTGTGCTTTGGATGTATTAAACAAGCATGTTTTGTTTCTTTAGTCCTTCGGGTCTTGATTGCCCATTAGGATGCTCTTTACTTTCCCATGCCTAGTATTTTAGGATGATGTGATTGTTGTTCTATTATGATATTTTGATATAGAATACCAACCAAGTAGTTCTTGATGTTTACCTTGGTCGTTATGCATTACTTCTATTTCTTGACTTACATGGGGCCATAAGAACCTGATTTATAGACCATAGGGAAAATGGATGTTGAGGGCTTCTCCAGAGTGTTGTTATAATTTTACAATGTGAGGCCATAGGGGGAATTGACATTGAGTGATTCTTCAGAGTGTCTGTAGTTTCTCAACGCGGTCCATAGAGGGAATGTGACATAAGTGCTTTCCTAGAGTGCCTTTAGAAACTATATGAGAATATAGGGGGAATTGACGATGAGTACTTCCTCAGAGAGTCTATTATTAAGCTGAACCAGAGGGGTTAGATAGAGTGTACTTCCTAAAGGGTTTCTTGAACATGTTATGTAATACTAGAGGGGATAGGTTTTGGGTACTTCCGAGAGAGTTACATTCTGTTTAGATGCATGCTTGTCATGTTAGGTAGGACCATAGGGGTTAAAATAAGAGTGCTTCCCAGATGGTAACCTTTTTGTTTACTTGCTTGTTAGTTATTACATGATACTGAAATGTGGATTGTTTACTGTTGAGTACCTTCATGCTTACTGTTTCCTATACTTTTACCTGCCATATACACATTGACTGTTAGGAATAGATCTCGTGGAGGATTCCTACATGGATTAGTCTCATACCCTGTTTGGGCTATGCTTTTGGGCCCAAACAGATTATATTTTTGCAGGTATAGATAAGGGAAAGAACCCTGCTACATCAGGTACCTAACTTGCTGCGGAGTTTGAGAGAAAGGGACCAAGCTATGGCGTGCGATACTGTGGAGTTTATCTGATTTCATTTCCACTTTGGTTTAGTTTTGTGGAATTCCAGCATTGTGACTTGTTTGGCTATTTTCCTATACATATGTATCATGAATCATTTTATATATGTTATCCAGTTAATTCCCTCAATTTTGTGTTTTATGTCACTATTACTGCTTTTTCTCTTGTATATATTTGTTTACTTTCACTATGTACTCTTCCAATGAGGGCACAGTTTCCCCACTATCACACCCAAGGCCCTCACTGCTTGTCGGCAATCTCTGTCATTTGGGGAAATGTGTTTGAGGCCATATGACCAACTAGGTATGGGGGGCCTTTGGGTGGCTTCCCTAACCGGACATTACAAAGTGGTATCAGAGGGATTCCTTACTCAGGACTTACTGTTTGGAGCCTTTAGCCCGGGATATGAAGGAATAGGTACTTGTTAATAAGTTTTTCATGATAGTAGCTAACCTATGTATAGGGATAATCCAATCTACCTCATTTATTGAAATTTACTATTTTTTCAAGATTAAATTTGATTTTATTTCACCGTGAGTTGTTCACATGATTTGTGTTGTTATTGTTGATGTTATTGAAGTTCGATTTCTATTGTATCCCATTGTGATGAGGGTATTCCATATCATTCATCGTATAGGAACTTGTTAGAAATCACATGTCATACATTCTTTCCATGCCATTTATGATGCATTTTATATTTCATGTTGTTCTGATAGATGTTGTGTAAAATATACATTTTGTTGTGATAGATTCCTTGATAAAATACATGATGTTTGATAGGTTATTTTTTGTGTAAGGTTTTTTTTTGAATGAACACCAAAATTTGGTTCTTCGGGTTTTATGGGCCCTCATAGACCGGAATTTGGTGAATTATTAACCTGTTTACATTTTTATAACATGTTTAAGATGCCAATCCTTGATTTTTGGGGAGTATGGTCTCACAAAGATTAGGAATTTGGCACTTTCGGTGTTTGTTTCAGTGTTTGTCTAGGTTCCGGAGTATTTTCTGAGGTTTACTGTCCGAAAAAACCCAGAAAACAAGCCGTGTAGTTTTGACTACACTACATGTGTTCTTCTGTTTGGATGAAACTGTTTTTCTTAAGTACACGCCGTGTTGTCTCTAAACGTTTTGTAGGTCATGTGGATAGGGACACGGGATGAGGAAATTCTAGTGGGAACATGTCATGTACCAGTCGAACACGCCGTGTAGTGTCAACCCTGTGTCATCCAACATAACTAATAACACGGATTAATTGACCTTGAGCTATAAACGTTGTTCCCGCGTTGAACACGCCGTGTAGTCGGACCCAAGAACCTGGCCGTGTCACGAACAACACGGGTTGGTGTTATCCATTCAAGAACACACCGTTTCTCTCTGGAACACGCCGTGTAGTGTGAGCCATGTGTCAGGTAGTGTCATTAATAACACGGTCCAGGTGAAGCTTGTCTAGTACATGTCGTGTCTACCGTGAACATGTCGTGTAGTCTTCTCTTAGGAGAGCCATGTTTCTTAGCCGTGTAGAAGAACACATGCATGGAGAGAGGATTCATGTATATTTATTGTGTTAAGACAACACTCTGTGTGTTTGGGGTGTTACACGACTAGTTTTTTCAAGAGTACATGTCCATATAAATGACTTAAGGGATCACGTCGTATATGAAATGTACATGTCGTGTAGTCAAGTATTGTAAATCCTGAATTCATTCTTTCTAAAGTTACCTTCATACACTCCTTGTTTTCTGCCTTGATGACTTTGATCTAAAGGTGTGTTATTGACCTTGCAGATTCATTCCACCGAGACGTCCTCCGGTTGTGCTCCAGTTTCAAGATGGCGATCAGGCACGGCTGATCAGGTACAACCTTCAAACCCTCTAGTTATTCCAGCCTTGGCAACAGCTGTTGTACCTAACATGGGTAATGATTCACAGTTCAGGGAGGGATTTCTGAGGATGATGCGGACATTCCAGGGAGCATCGCCTCCTGCCTTGTCAATGAATGATTTGAGGAGGGTCTTTGAGCATCATCATCCTCATTCTTTGTCTGAAGATGGAGGACCCCAAGCTGTAGAGTCATGCCTAGAATCCATGGTGACAATATTTGAGTATTTGGAGACCCCTCTAGAGAAGAGGTTTAATCACCCTACCTATATGCATCGGGACTCCTCCAAAAGGTGGTAGGATGTGATCTCACAGGAGGGACTCCAGTAGGTTATGGCATGAGACGAGTTTCGGTGCATCTTCTATGGATACTTTTATCCAGAGACCTTGAGGGTCGATCAAGCCCGAGTGTTTATGAGTCTGGAGTAGGGTACTCTTTCTATTATAGAGTATTCCTCCTTATATACAATGCTGCAGTGCATCAAGCCTTTTTCAGGAGGTGATCAGTTGTTCATGGCAGGAATGTTCGAGGATGCTCTAAGGCACAACATCCAATCTCTGGTGAACATCTTCCGGTTTACTTTTGTCACTTCTATCCCCAAAAAGGCACTGATCACAGAGTGAAATCTGAGGGATTCTGGAGTTGTGAGCCAGGGCGACATTACATCTAGGGTTAGTATTCCTCCTACTGTCAGTGGTAAGTACTTTAGGGAGTCTTTAAACGGTGATACGAGGAGGTGAGACACTTATTCTAGTAGATAGGTGGTGTGCTACTAGTGTGTGAAGAGCGTGCATATGAGGCCACAATGCTCAAGAGACCTAGTGGAGTGTCGATCATGCGGCAAGTTGGGTCTTCTTTAGAACATTTGTTAGATCTTCTCACAAGCATTTGGTGTCAGGGGTTCTTCTATGAATCCTATTTCATGAGAAACACCACATGTTTCTCCCCAGTATTAGAACTGGAGCTCTTCTGGACATTCGGGCCAAGGTGGAGGGTGTGCCCATGGTGGTCAGTCACCAGTCATTCAGTGACAACAAAGTGGATCAGCTCATAGTGGTCAGGCAGAGTCACCGGGCCGCGGTGCAGGCTAGACTTTTGTAGTGGATCAGACCCAGCAGATGCAGGATCCCCGACCTTCTACACTTTCAGGTACGATATTAGCTGCTTCAATTTTATCATCTGCTATTTTTCATACATGGTCTTCCCATAGATTTATATCTGTTTCTGTTGTGGAGAGACTTGGTCTTTACATCTTTTCTTCTGCTACTATCTTGACTATAGACACTCTGTTGGGGACTATAACTTCTAGTGTACATTAGTGTAAGGAGTTCCCCCTTGAGGTTGGTGGATGTCACTTTTTATGGGACCTCTATGTCCAGGAGATGACAGGCTATGATTTCATTCTCGGAATGGACTGTCGAGTTCCCTTCCAAGAAGTCATTGATTATTATCGTCATAGGGTGAATTTTGTATCACCAGAAGGTGAATCTTTTCTTTATAAGGGTGAGTGGGATGTCCAGCCAAGCAGAGAAGGTCCAGAGCATCATGGGTTAGGAGGAGTTATAGGCCAGATTTCTATTTTTTATCTGGATGATCAGGGGACTTCTCAGTTAGACTATCCTTTCGTGGTGGATCGTTTCAAGGATATCTTCCTAGAAGACATATCAAGTTTTCCTCCCAGGCGTGAGGTATAATTTTCTATTGAGCTTGTGCCAGGAGCGGCATCCGTGTACATTCCCCTTTAAAGAATGGCTACACCAGAGTTGCAGGAGCTTAGGAAGCAGTTGGAGGAGTTACTAGAAAAGGGTTTTATCCAACTGAGTACTTCTCCTTGGGGTTCACATTTCCTATCTGTGAAGTACCTAGATGGTACCCTAAGTCATTGTGTGGATTATCGGAAGTAGAACCAGTTGATGGTCGAGAACTGATATCCTTTACCATGGATTGATGATCTCTATGATTAGTTTCAATGATCCCAAGTGTTCTCAAAGATTGAATTGAAGTCCGATTATCATCATTTGCACGTTAGACCATCAGATATACCTCTTATAGCCTTTTGGAGTAGGTATGGTCTATACGAGTATATGTTCATGCCGTTCGGCCACACCAACGGGCCTGAAATTTTCATGGCATTGATGAAATGAGTGTTGAATCCATACATGGATTCATTCATGGTAGTTTTTATGGATGATATCTTGGTGTACTCTCAAACTCAACATGACCATGATACTCGTCTTGAGATCGTGAGTACACTGATAGAGCATCACTTATATTCTCTGCTCTCAAAGTGCCACTTTAGGATGGATCAGATTCACTCCTTGGGTCATGTTATCTCAGAGAGAGGGGTATCAGTAGGCTCAGAGATTGTGAGAGCAGTAGTTTAGTGGGAGCAACAGAAGAATGCCTTTGAGGTGCGGAGTTTTCTAGGGATGGATGGATACTACAGATGCTTCATACAAGATTTTCCACGCATAGCAGCACCACGTATGAGTCTGACAAAGAAGGGTGTGAAGTTCTTATAGTCATATTCATGTGACTCAGCCTTTCATGATGTTAAATGGAGGTTTAAATCAGCACTGATACTAGTATTTCTAGAGCTGGGCAAGTGTTATACTATATTTTTGATGCTTTAGGTATCAGTCTAGGAGTTTTGCTTATGAAGGGGGAAGGAGTCATTGCATACGGGTTTCAGTAGTTGAGGCCAAATGAGAGAGACTACCTGACAGACGATCTAGAGTTAGCAGTTTTCGTTCATCCCTTACGTTGTTAGAGACATTACCTTCTTGGAGATTATTTTTTGGATTTCACTGCCCATAAGAGTATCAAGTAAATATTGAATCAGCATGATCTCAATTTGAGATAGCGAAGGTGGGTTGAGTACCTACAATACTTTCAATTTGATCATTCCTATACATTTGGGAAAGGCAACGCAGTGGCTGATGTGTTGAGTAGGAGGAATCAGATATAGGATGTTCATGAATCCAGTAGCTGGGACATCTTATGGCTATATTCTCTGAGATGAATTTGGAGGTGCATGACATACAGGGGAATACGTTCCTTTATACTATATTTTACCTCTACTCATCTTGGTCGTGTTCGAATGAGGTAGCTATCTGATTCTGAAGGCCTAGTCCAAAGGGAGAGTGTGTCAGAAAAGGACCTGATTCCTTGATGGACTATAAGTGGTGATGAGATCTTGAGTTTCCAGTAGCATGTATGGGTTCCAATAGATATACGCGAGGATATGATACGGTATTTTCATTCCTAAGTTTGGAAAGTTCATCCTGGCATCACCAAGATGTATCGGGATCTACACCATTAGTATTGGTGGCCAGGTATGAAGAAAGACGTTTCTAGTTTCTTCATGAGGTGTTCTACTTGTCAGCAGGTGAAGGTGGAGAATCGGCAACCATCAGGTCTTTTACATCATTTTCCTGTTCCCAAGTGGAAGTGTAACGATGTCACTATGGATTTCGTGATAGGTTTGTTGAGGTCACCTTGTGGGAGTTATGTAGTAATTGTTTTCATTGATAGTCTCATGACGACAGTGTTGATGAGCTGGGATAGTTGTAAATTTGTGAGATTGTTCACTTACATGGAGTTCCAAACTCCACTGTTTCAGACATGGACACACATTTTACTTCTCGGAATTGGCAGGGGCTTCAGAAGGCTTTGGGTGCATAGGTACTTTTGAGTACAGCTTACCACCGCTAGACTGATGGCCAGTCTGAGTGTACAATTTAGGTGCTTAAAGACATGCTCCGAGCATGCATTCTGGATTTTTGAGGTTCTTGGGAGAAGCATATAATTATTTTTGAGTTTTCCTACAATAAAAGTTTTCAAGAAACTATTCAGATGGCACATTAGGATGCTTTTTATAGTAGGCCATGTCGATCAACCTTATGTTGGCTAGAGGCAGGAGAGTCAACATTGCTGGGACCTCATCTTTTCTAGGAGACCATAGAGTAGATATAGATTATTCAGAAGAGGATGGATACTAGAAATTCTCGATATAAGTCTTATGATGATCAGCAGAGATGACCTCTCGAGTTCGTGGTCGGGGATCTCGTTTTCCTGCGTGTCACACTGAGATTGGTACACAAGAGGATTAAGAGGGAGGGAAAGCTTTCTCCAAGGTACGACGGGCCGTTTGAGGTGTTAGAGAACGTTGGAATGGTTTCCTACCGGTTTCAGTTACCTCAAAGGTACCGGGATATGCACAACATTTTCCACATTTCTCAGCTTCAAAATTACTTTTCAGAACTGTCTCATGTTTTCCAACTAGTGGAGGTTTAGTTGGAAGTGGATGCATCTTTCAAGGAGCACCCAATACAGATTTTTGATATAAGTGTGAATGTTCTTCGTGGCTAGTCTGTTCCTCTATTATGGGTTCTATAGCAAAACAAGCGAGTACATGACGAGAGTCGGGAGAGGGAGGCCGATGTACGAGCCAAGTGGCCGGAGCTGTTAGGGGTTTGTTCAACTATGGTACGCTAGGGAAATTCAAGAACATATTTAGTTAAGTTAATATTTTTATTAGAACTCGGATCTTCCTTTCAGTTATGTTTCCCCTTTTTAGTCATTTTTTAGGAAAAAATGAAATTCGAGATATTTTCTAAGTACACGATGTGTACTTTATGAGCACACGTAGTGTACTTGATTCCACGGGTAGTCGTGTGATGGCTGTGTAGCAGCATTGCACACGACCATGTGGGGTGATCTGGAGGCCGCTTAATGTGGACTACAGAAATTGAAGGTACACGCAGTGTATTTTGGTTTTTTTTATTAAACACACCAGGGTCACGTCTGATCGAAAAAACACTCTTCTTATAGGTCTCATTCATCCGAGAGAACCCATACATTCGCAGATCTTCAACGATCCCCCAAGCCTCTATCCGTCTTCCAAATCGAAGACTGTTTGTTTCTTTGGAATAACATCATTGAGTTCTCTCTTTTTCTTGAGCCTCGTTTCATGATTTCTCTTCTTTCATGAGTTATCATGGGTTGAATATTTTATATGTTTTCATAGATATATGGAATTATAAGGCGATTCAACCCTCTTGGTTCAAGAATATTTATTTCCTAACACTTAGGTAGTTGGTTTCTTTTTTTCTGTAGATAGTCCTTGAGTTTTATGTGAAAAAATTCCCAATACCCATAAACTGCGTATTGTGCATTTACTGTTTTAGCCCTATTATTTTCCTTCTATGCTTGTATTCTTGAGGTGAGGATAATTAATTGTGAATATGATGAATTGTTGTGCTATGTATGTATTTACAATGCATTTTTTCTTGTTTGGACCTTCGGGTATTGATTTCCTATTAGGATACTCTTTACTATCACATTCCTAGTATTGTAGGATGGTGTGACTATGGTTCTATTATGCTATTCTTCTATAGAATGCTAGCCACGTATATTTTTAGGTTTACCAAGGCCTTTACGCATTGCTACTATTTCTAGACTTACACGGGTCCATGAAAACCTAGTGTATGAACCATAGGGATAATGGACGTTGAGGGATTCTCTAGAGTGCCTTTATAATTCTACGATGCAAGTCCATAGGGGGAATTTACGTTTAGTGCTTCCTCCGTGTGTCTGTAGTTCATCGATGCGGGCCAAAGAGGGAATGCGAAGTAAGTGCTTCCCTTGAGCGCCATTAGTTAAGATAAGAGACAATATGGGGAATTGACAGTGAGTGCCTCTTCAGAGAGTCTATGCTTAAGCTGAACCATATGGGTTAGAATGAGTGTAATGTACAAAGGGTTTCTTGAGCAAGTTAGGTAAGACCAGAGGAGATAGGATTTGAGTACTTCCCAAAGGGTTACCATGCATTTAGGTGCTTTATTATCATGTAAGGTAGGACCAGAGGGGATTGACTGAGAGTGCTTCCAAGAGGGTTAACAGTTTGTTTTTCCTGCATGTTAGTTATTGCTTGATACTGAACTCTATATTGTTTACTGTTGAGTACCTTCATGTGTACTGTTTACTATACTTTTACCTGCCATATACTAATTGACTGTTAGGACCGAATCTCATAGTGGTTTCATACTAGGATTAGTCTCACACCCTGTTTGGGCCATGCTTTTGGGCCCAAACAGATTATATCGTTGCAGGTATAGATAAGGGGATACACCTTGCTTCTTTAGATACCTGACTTGTTGTGGAGCTAGAGAGAATGGGTCCAAGATATGGCATGCGATTCTATGGATTTTATCTACTTTCCCTTGAACATTGGTTTAGTTCTATTGAATTCTAGGATTGTGGCATGTTTGGCTGTTTTAATAAACATATATATGATGCATCATTTTATATTTTTTCTCCAGTTTATACCCTCAGTTTTTTGTTGTATTTCATTATTACTACTTTCACTCTTGTATGTATTTGTTTACTTCTATTGTGTACTCTGCCAATGTGGGCATAGTTTCCCCACTATCACATCCAAGGCCCTCGCTACTAGTCGACAGCCTCTGGCATTTGGAGAAATGCGCTTGAGGCTATGTGACCAACCGAGTACGGGGCACCTCAGCGTGGCTTCTGAAACCGGGACGTTACAATTACTCAATCAAAAATGAATTATTATTAATTTTTTAATGTGAATACCTTGTATGAAAGTTCCTATATGAAATATCTTACTTCTTTACAAATATTTCATGATTCCCAAAAATGATAAATATTTTATAAATATTGATTTCCTTGTGGTTTATTGAAAAAAATCATAATTGTGAGGTAGAGGATACTTTTAATTTTGGTTAATGGAAATTATTATTTTTTTAATCTATGTGAAACCGCATAGACTCATCTTTATTCCTAGAAAACACATAGATGTCCTCCAATGTGTTAGATTGTGGCACTAAATCACTTCAAACACAACTATGGTAGTTGTTTCTTCCATACCCCTTATTCCATTATGACCATCATATAAGGATTCTTAGATCATGAATTTTCATAATGGATGGTATTAATAGAAAACTAAACATCATTCTTGTGTGGATGTTTATCATGTTTTTATAAAAAAATTTAATGTGTAATAATAAAACTATCTATTACAAAGTTACCATTCATATTTATTCGATTTTTATGATACTTTTCTCTAGAAATTTCATTAAGAATATATACTAGAGGTGGTCTTAGATGGGGTTTAAAAATATTTATCCTCCCCTACTAAGAAAAAATATTCCACACAACCATTTTTTATTGTAATATATTTATCTAGGAAGTGAATTTTTCATTATTATTAGAAATAAAATATATACAAAATAATATATAAATGTAAACTATATATATAATAATTATTATTTCGAACATGGTTTTTTTACATGTAAAAATTACAAATGACTAATAAAACCATGTTAAAATATGAATTCTAATATGATTATTTATTAATAACTCTCATCTTATGATGTTAGGTAAATATCTAATAAGAATATAGAAAATGGAGGATATAAAAGAGTTTAATGATCTAATATAAAATAAAGGATTAGATACATTATTGGTTATGATAAATGAACTGACCTATATATATTCAGGTACTTCATCCTAATTTGTAGTGATTTAATAATAATTGCATTCTCCATATAGACGGTTTTATGAGAGGATTGATTTTTGACTAGGACATTGTTTTGTATAATTCCCTGTATAGTTATTGATGAAGTACTGGATTACAATGGATTTTTTTCTGTAACATTTTGGAAACTTATGACCCATTTATACAAATATGGAAAAAAAATTCCCACTAACCATGTATATGTGTGTCTCTTTCCCCAATTATCATGTGATATACATATTTTCTTCTCTTTATTATTATTTAACTCATTTCATTCTTTTTAGTGATAATATGACCTTTACATTTATTGATTTTTATTAATGATATTACACATAGAGAATTTTTTTCATTCCTAATGAAATAAACCATTATATCATTATATGATAAAAATATATCATAAATTAATTCCCTATGGATATTCGACATAATCCTATCGAAGAAATGTTTAATCATTCTTTTAGTATTACATATGTATTCTACAACATTTTTTGATAATTTTGTAATGTTATCCACATACACTACAATATTTTATTATTCATTCAAATTTTTGACATGGAACTTGCCATCCATTCCATCTCATTATTCATGAGGAAATTATTTCTTATATAAAATCACATTAAATTTTCTCAATTATATATAATATATTTCATTAACCACATTAGGATTATGGATCAATAACCACCGTTGATCAATATCTCCCTTTACAAAATCAATACCAAAATTACCTTCTATATTTAATTACATGTAAAGGAAATAAATTTATTTTAAAGGTATATAATTCATTGTTCCTCTACAAATTGAATAGTACTTACATTAAAAGAAAAATGATTTTATGCCATTAAGAGATCCAAAATTGGTGAATTGTAGTGTGGAACCATAGATAGATCCATACAGGAGAATATTTTAATTTTTACCTGATTTAGCTTCCATAAAATGGTCACGATCTAGTCAGTTCAAATACTAGATAAATTAGATTTATCAACTGGGAAATCCCAACATTATATCCATGTATTTTTTCCTTTAGTTCATAAACATCATGATTAATGATACATAAAATTAAAAACCCTATAATGGTAAGAGATCTTAAATAACCTAAGAGAATGTCTAATTTCTAGAATTTTCTATATTAATTTATCTTCTAGTTCCAAAAATTCCAAAAAAAAATTTCTTGATAGAATCATTGTAACCATCAATGAATAGAGTCATAATTAAATTTATGAATTATTTTCATCCCATATAGAAAATATATATTTTCTTGATATATCATTTTAAATAAAAATTAAAAAATTATTAAATAAAATATATCCCTTGAAAACAACTATGGAATCATATCAGTTATGCTTCATTTTAAATAATATTTCTCGTATAAATAATATCTATTTTTGGTGTGTAAATTAAAATAAATATTTTATTCACACCTTTAGAAATTTATCCTAATTAAAAAATGATAATAATATATATCTTTATAATTATTAAATAAATTATAAAATGGTAAAAAGCAAATTAAAAAACAACTATAGAATACAAAAAAAATTCATAATTTATTTAAAGAAAATATGGATATATAATATAACGTGGAAGAAATAATATTGTTATAAATATTTTTCAAAGAAATAACATTACATAAAAAATTATTTTTGATTATTGATTAAAAAATAGTATTAATTTAAAAGAAACATGTAAAACAAAACATTACTTGTGGAGGAACAAATATACAGTTTATAAAATATCAGGATCATATAATATTTCCACTATAAATATGAATATAAAAGATGTAGATATAAAATGAGATTGTAATCGAAATCTATTACCTTGCATATCCCTTTATGTGTATATGTTAGATACTCTGGAATAATGAATTTAGATTTATAAGATAATCATATATAACCCTTATTTTAATTATATTAAGATTTTAAGGTTCCTTTTTAATAATTTTTAATACATTCATTGAATAATTCATTCTCTCATCGACCAATCCACATTGTGGAATCAATTTCTCAAAAATTACATTGGTATATTATCAAGTGTTTATAGAGTTATGAAAATGGTTTATCATATCAATTTTTAAATTATTTAAATGTATATAATTTTTATATATTATATATAAATTTATAATAACCCACTAATAATAGTAATATGAAAATAAATACCATCACTTCATAAAGTTATTTGTCACACAAATTCATGAGTGATGTTATCATTTTCCAATTCATGAAATTATAAGTAGTTATTTAATACCTCAACCCAAAATATTGTCTTATTAGGAGTAATAAGATATATTAACCTTATATGAAACCCTGAAGGCATCAATGTATAGAAATAATAATCAAGGGCATTGGATAAATTTAGGGGATGCTTTTCTCAAAGAACTCGTACAACATTTAAATAAATATAACCATACTGAAGAAAATAATTGATGATTTTATTTAAACCTCATAAAATAGTGATATACAATTATAAGAAAATTATTAGATTAATAGGGGAAAATAAATATAGGTTCATGGATAAGACTCCAAATATGAAGACATTATTACCAATGTGG
Organism: Viscum album; assembly: GCA_963277665.1. Lineage (NCBI taxonomy): Eukaryota > Viridiplantae > Streptophyta > Magnoliopsida > Santalales > Viscaceae > Viscum > Viscum album. The sequence goes on along the minus strand of OY728141.1, from coordinate 39,236,067 downwards.
CACCATCCAATCCCAGGATAACAACACCCCCATACTCCATATTTTTTTAAAAATCTATGACGTCAACAGCCACTAGTAGAGAAATATAGAACATGGACCATACCTATACTTATGTAGATGGAATCTAAAATAAAAAAGTGAAAATGTATGTGGTGATTATGTCACTCAATTTTATTTCCTCGAAGACTTCCTATCATATACCTCTAGGACGAGAAGAGGTTAACACATTTTATATAAAACCTAGAGTGATAATAAAAAACATATTATCAAAAGAAAATAGTTTAAGAAATCAATTTCATAAAAACAATAATTTAAAATTTTCCTCCACATGGAATTCCCATTCCATGTTCAATACTCACCTGCACAGATACATGATAATGACAACCCAAAAACTAACGAGAGGAAATTTTTCTTTCACCAAGTTATAACTCGGTGATATAACCTTGGTTCTTTTTAGTTATGACTGTGAAACAAGTTTTTTCAACAAGTATTCATGTAATGTAATTTAATGAATCCCCTCTATGTATTCCCAGACCATAATCCATATAAAATGGATATTATCAAAAAAAATTGGAAATCCAATTCCTTTGAAAACAGTAAATTAAAACAACCCATGGAAATTTTTCAATACAACCCTATGAATTCAAATAATCTAATGGATTTCAAAAATAAGTTACTAATGATATTTTTAATCCATGTGCAACAGAAAATTACTACATTTCAAGAAAAAAATTTCTAGAATACTATAGATGGAGAGAAGCCACTTACCTAGATTTTGTTTTCACAATAGATCTTAAATTAAGTATTGGACGAATCATGTCCTTCCACACTTGTATAAAAAACATGAAGATATCATCACCATAAATCCAAACCTATATATATAGGTATTAGTAAGTAATATATGGTTCCAATCAGTCAAACTCATTGTGATCCATAATGATAAGGAAGAATATAACCCAAAACATTCATTTCCACAAAAAAAAATCTTTACCAATATAGTCTTAAATTTAATGTTCACTGATAATTTCATAAGTTAATATAGGAAACTAAGATAATAAAAAATATATTACATGATGATTTATATCACATAAAATAATAATTTTTTATGCCAAAATATTTATGCTAGAAATTTTGAATTTACATTGTAAACTAATCAAGGGTTAATTACACTAACAAACACATAACCTCAATTATTTTCGTTGGAAAACCAAAATTATGGAATAAAACATCATATTTTGTATTGGGATTTACTCTTATAATATCATCCCTGAACTATTTATGTCAGGGAAGATCCATTTATTGTGTTAATTGTTGTTGCAGATTTGTCCAGTGGCCAAATCAAGGATACTTATATTTAATGCCTCCAAACACTTACAGAAGCTAACCCAAACACTCACAAGGCATGAAATAAATAAAAAAATGACATATATAAAACTAATGGCTCCCCATTCCCCAACTATTGGGATTTCAATCCTGGGATAGTTGGATATCCAGATATCTATAAAAACAATTTAGGTCATTGCACCCATATAACCTTTTCTCATATCTGTGATTCCTCTTGAACCATATTATTCTTCAATAGTGATGAAACTAAGAAAATATATCCATATAAAAGGGAATTTTCAAGTATTTCATAAACATTTACATATTTTGCGATAACATTTACATCCTTGTCCGGAGTATCAAGGTCCCAACCAATCAGATGTCATGGATCAAGATGATACAACTTTGGTTGAGAAATATATAAGATGTTACGAACATCACATAATCATAGTTGTAATGATCACCAGTATTTATTAGTTCCAATATATTATATAACTATTAATGGTTCGACATTCCTCAAAACCAACATTCCATGTTTACGCATGAATTGATGACTATGTTTTGGTGACACCATCATGATGAAATTGTCTCTCAAATTTAAAAATTAATTTTAGTTATGATAATCTATATGAAAAATCAATCTAATTTGTTCTATATCCATTAATTTACGAATCATTTTGATTATTTGTATAATTTCATCAAAAAGGACTCAGTCTAATCATTGTTGTCTCTCTTATTTACACCAAACGTATTAGAAAATGAAATTGATGGCCAAAACAAGCCTCAATTGGTGGAATATGTATTATCTCGAGATATTTTTTATAGTAGGATTCAACATAGGGAATATGATCCTCCCATAAACCACCAATTTCCATGAAACAATATCTTGGAGTATTTTCAAATTTCTACATAATGATTTCGGACTACCCATATCTCAATGGGTGATATGTTTTTTCTTACAATAAACAAACTTACATGATTATTTTCTAGTGGTCCTCAATACCGAGACGTGAAAAAGGGGACTCTATTAGTTAAAATTAATGTTATAAATCCATTTATCCTAGACACTTATTAACTAAAATTTTTTTCTAGGTACACTATCCTATTGTACTCTATTATTCTGATAATGTGTGATGACATAGTGAGTGAATCAACTATTGAACATAGTGTATCATGCTTATATAATTTTCCTGACGGGCCTATGAAAAAATCAAAAACTATTTTCTCCCACTTTAATATAGGTATAGAAAAGACTATCTCATAGAGTATATCCTTTGATTTTCATATTTAAGTAGATGAATTGTTATTAATTTCATCAAAAATTTTGAATTTTTGTGTTTGACACTTTTCCAACAGAAATGTTCCCTCCCATATTTTTTTATTTTATAATCCAAATGACTAGCATCCCATATATAATGTGAAATATGAAAAGGATATGTTTCTTAAAAGATAGTTTAAAAATAATTAAATTCAAAAAATTAAATGAAGAGTTTTTATCTTCATTTTGGTAAACATAAGTCTCCCCACATTCTGGGTAAAACAAAATGGTGATATAATTATTATATGATTTCATAGAATAGTTCCCTATAATTGTAATGTAAAAAAAGACTTTTTGGATAGAAAATCACATGGACACCCTTCATAGTAGAATATAAATGCATATATAAGATCCTAAATGTCAACATCCCTTAGTCATGAAATTCCCATACCCCTTTATAGTGTTATTTTCAATAAAAAACGTCTTCTATACAATTCCATTTACTAATTATGTATACCAAGTAGAAATCAGACATCTTGTTGTATTACATCCATCTTTATTTCCCCAATTTTATGACTGTAGAGAAAATATATATTTTTAAAACATTTGGTTTGAGAAAACTATGACAATATGTTCAAATAGATAATGCCTCTATGTATTTAATCTATAAAAAATAACTCATAATTCATGGTCATTCATATGATAATTCTTCTCATTTACAGGAAAAAGAACTCCAACCATAAGAAAAAATATGGTATCACCTTATTATAATAAATCTAAGACTAGATCTAGTTGAATCAAAATATAAAAACCTGTCGTTACCTTATTCTAGAAATCATTGTATAACTGGTTATTTGAGAATTTTTTTATGTTATAAATATAATATCTTCAATTCATCATTCCATTGGAAGATAATAATTTTCATATTTAAAGAAGTAATTGGAGAATCAAGTCATGAGAAATACCTATCCAAGCTGCAATGCTATCTTTATAACCCTTAAAATTGAGTACCTATTAGATCATCAGTTTCTAGAAATAGTCTACAATTTATATATTCCAAGGGGAAACAAATATTTTTTCTTTATAAATGAAATTTCTAATAAATATTACATCTTTAATCCAAATGTTTCACATATAAAACATATCATAAAAATGTTGATCATAAAATACCGTTAATTAAATTTCCATGTTAACCTCATGATTATTCTATTTTCTAGAGTGTGCTTGAATATCTTAAATAAATTAAACAATTACATAATTATGATAGTTGTGGAAGATATTGTATATAAAATCCATGAAAACTAAACTGTGCATTCACCAATAAAAAGGCATAATGGTATATTAAAAAAGCTCTTTGTTACTCAAAAATCCTAAATTTGGAATAACCCCTCTTTAAAAATAATTTTATTATATCTTGAGAATTTATTAATTTTACAGAACCTCTTGTATCCCATTAATTTATTAAATAAATTATATATTCATGGAAGTGAATATTTATTTTAATTTTTTACATGATTTAACTTATGATTTTTAACAGAGACATGGAGAGTACCAATTCCATATTTTCATATAGAACCATTTAATCTTAAGTTGACTTACTGGGTAACATAAATCATTTAATTTATAACTATTCATGATATCATTTATCCTTCACAACTCACTTGGATCAATTCGACAATATGATATCTGAATGGATATTTTTCTTTGGAGTAGGATGATAATTAATATGAATTATATTTTAAAAGGCAAGCAATTAATTTTTTAGCAATAAATTTTATTATCTATCCACTATTTCAGGAATATTCCCATTCGTTATTTCTTCAACAACATCTAAATTTATTACTAATAATCAGCTAGAGATGATTTAAAAAACTATCACTAACTGTCCTTCTCGGCCTATATTTCTATACCATTTACCTTGAAAATATGAATGACTCTATATGTTGATATAAAAATTACCATAAAATAATAAAAATTAAAATGGATTTTAAATCCCACCAACAAGTCTATAATAAATATTAAATATAAAAATACACTTCTATAAATGTAAAATAACAAAGAAACATAACATCATCAATTATAATGTAACAAGATGGGAATTTTAATTCTTTATAATACCACTATCCAAGGGGAGTCTTGATACTCATGAAATCGGAAATCAATTACATATATACTCCCAATTTATTATACATTGAAAAACAATGCAAAGAATGTGACACAGTAGTATCAAAAAAGACATTCATAAGAGTGAAGATCAGAAGAATGATACATAACATCATATAGGGAACTAGTTACTCACTATAAATATCTCTCCTTACTCTATATAAAAATATCTCCACTACCAAGGCATAACACATTCTTACCAATTAAGTTGTTGACTAAAAAACTAATGTGTTCTGCAAAATTCACAATATCATCTTTCTATGTGGATGTGAGCTAGTCTAGTTGGACACATCTTTCAAAGAATATAAAATATAAAGGTTATTTCATCATGTTCCATAATTTGACCTCTAAAATGTAAAAAACATAATGATATTCATTTATTTCCTAAATGATGTAAATTCGTTTTTGGTGTAGTACATCCTTTCGTCTTGTTTGTTCATGAATTGCACTAAAAACAACAAGGTTTTGAATCATTTCATTCATGAAAATTAAATAATTTTTTTCTTTGATATTATGATATACTGCCTCCATTATATTATTCAACAACCTTTTTATTATTTATAGAAATAAAAATCTTATGTGTCTCTAAGAGAACAACCAAAATTCCCCTTCAAGATTCCCAATAAGATCTCTTTACACCACTGCAAACCTATTAACCATCACTGTATATTCTATAATACCATGAACAGTTTTTAGATTTAATATATGGTCGCAATATCGACTCAAAGATAAAAACATGGAAGGATCCACTTGGATCATCTTCCAGGGAAAATGACCTATGTTCCGAAAGTTAGTTGCACACTTTGTTATTGTGTGTTTTTAATTCATTATGATGAAAGAGTTTATTATTATTATTATTTTCAATGTGAGGGGATTAATATCATTTTGTCATAGAATTCAATAAAATAATCTCACATGTGTCATTGTTCCTCATTATCTTGTAAATATAAATCCTAAAATTTCTGTGCATAGTCTTTCAAAATATAGTTTCCCAACTTAATATTCATCTATATCAGTGTAGAAATAAATTAAATGATTTTATTAATTCTATCTTGAAAATCATATGCTTGTTCAGGTAATTAATCATATCAAAATATTTGTATATTATTCATTTGAAACTGTATAAAATGGTCTATTTTACTTGGTGAATTTGTTTGATTGTTTCTATCAACATCATGAAACACTTGAAAAATACTCTATCCAGGGTTTTGGTTGACATGTGGATCAAGTGAAAACACATTTTTTGTAGTTTCATTCTACCAGTTTCTACAATTTATTCATGTTGAAATCTTATATAAATAAAAAAATATAATATCTTAAGCATTTCTATATAGTTATTAATGGATTTATTAATTTATATAATATTATAAACATTTATCATCACCATATGATAAAAATAACATAACCAACATCTCATAAATTATTTTTTTATATTTTAAAAACCCATTTAAAAAAAATTAGAACTCTGAATTCTTAGTAAGAATTATCCATTCTAATTCATGATATACCATACACATTATCTAAAAACATGATGATTATATAAAAACACTCATAGTCATTTCATAAAACACTTTTCACCCAAACTACATTTATAAATATAATTTTACCCTAAAGAGGTAAGATGCATATTTTTTCAATGAATTTCATGTTTTAATAATCCTATCTCATTATAACCAACCTAACTAAATTATTGAACAAATCTAATATCATTTGAAATTATCATCTTTTATTCTTTTGCGTGAGAGGATGAATAAGTATTAATAACCTTAGGTGACATCCTCAATAGACCAAAAGATATTAATAAATTCCAATGGAATACGATAACATGGTGGATGATTTTCCCTAAGTACACATATAACATATAATAAAATATAAAACATTTTGGAAAAACTAAATAATGCAATAGAATAAACTACAGAAATAGATAAAATACTAGTAAAAGAAAAATATCAGTGTAATAGTGGAAAATAAATAAAGGTGAAATGGTGGGAACACAAATAGAAATACATTAAAACCAATGTATAGCCATTATAGACCAATATTTAGATGGTCCTTATCTCAAGTGGTCGAGAATCAACCATGATGTCATGGAACACCACGAGTACAGTATCAAACAAGTCCCTATATTGTATATCGGTATAAAAATATACCAATGAACCAATTTTCCCAGGTACGTGTTCAGTATATAACTTCATAGTATTTCCCTATATATTTCCCATCACATTCCACAATAAAAGAATTTGTTAGAGAACTTTTCATAAACTTGATATAGATAATTTAAAATCAGTTTATCAAAGTAAAATATTTTGTATAACAAATTAATACAGATAAATACATACACATTATCATTCAATTAACACCTGGGATGACTTTTAGATGTTCCATACTCACATAGACACATTCTTTCTAATGACAATCCTGACACTCATGATCAAAAATACATCATTCCCCAATTATTCCCATGGTGACATGATCTTTTTCTTTTATAGTCATAATTGGGAACAAAATATATTTTAAAAAGTCCCCATTAAATGAATTATAAACATGTGTGGACAAATATTCCAAGATCGTCATCCATGTTATTTTTTTTCACAAAAAATTTCATTTCAAACCCAATCCATTTGAAACCATATAATTAAAAAATTTCTTCAGAATTTCTGAAAACTGATATTTGAAATAACATTAAAAAAATGGTTTTCCACATAATCTATTCCTGATATAGCCAATCCACTATTAGTAAACATTATTCAAGATTAATGTAAAAAATATATACCAAATAAGAGTGGGAGAGAGTCTAGATACCAAAATTTTTTTTGAATAAATGATCGTAAATGATTATGTGGATAATCCCTTTCTTTATGTAACTCTATCAAAACCATGAAGATATCATAACCAAAAATCCAAACCTATATATCTAGGTGTCACATAAAATTATAAGATTCTGATCAATATAAAAAAGTGATCGAAAGAGAGAAGGATAAAAAAACATAACCTCTTATTTACCTAAAAAACACTCAATGATTCATTTCCAGTAGAGTCGGGATCTTGAATTTAATGGGAAATCTTAAATGTTTAGCCAAAAAATGGAGAGAAGGAAGAAAGTAAGCATATAAAGATTTAAATCAAATAAAAACAAAATATAAATTATATTTTTATAATTTATAGAATAAATTAATAATTTACATTGTAAATTCATTAAGGGGTCCATACATCGAAGAACCCATCAACATGGTTATTTTTCTCTGCAAACCCGTGTTATGGAATAAAAACACTTTATAGTGGAAATTTATTCCACATCCTAAAAATCGTACATGAACTATATTTGTTTTTAAACCACCATTTACAATGTATATTTTTCGTATGGATTTTTCCACTAGCTTACTCTAAGTTCATTCCATATTACACCATCGAACACTTCAATAAAATTCCCTAAAGTCTCTAAAGACAAGACAAAAAAGCCTAGAATGATTATTTACCTAAAACATGGGGAGATAAAATTTAGGAGGTTTCATATATTTCTATAATCATTATTATATCATGAATATTATATATATAGTAATTAATTACACCTTTATTACGTTATATTTTCTATCATGGAAAAAAATTACACCACTATGTATAGAAAGATGATCTTACGTATATAGGAGCGATATTTTCATATTACAAAATATAGAAAGGGGTTGAATAAGTTGTGTTGTTAAATGATAATTAAATATAATTAAATGGATGATAATAATGAAATTATATGATCATCATAATAGAATATTTAAAGATGGTAGGAGAAGAAATAAAATGAAAAAACTCAGTTTAGAGATATAAATATATTTTAGAATACCACATTTTCCTTACACCATAAGCCATATCGATAAAAAATTTCATAAGACCATATCATATAGGTAATTTAGGTAGGTTGGAAAGGTATTTTTGATGGTAATGTTTCATTTATTTATCTCAGGAGGTATAATGTAATGAAATTAATTAGTTCCCTTTTATAAGTGATAGAAAAGTCGTATTTGGAATTACTTAAATGATTTTAATATAATATATAACATATTCATATCAAGGAGTAAAAAAAGGACATAAAGTTCAAGTTAAGTCATTATTGTTTTTAAAAAATTCATCTAACATATATTATACATGTCTTTGATTCAATTTAAAACATTTCTTTTGGTTTAACCCCATCATTAACTTCTTTTAACATAAAAAATAATAAAATATTATTTATACTTTAATGACATATATATTCTTATAATGTAAAAATTGACTCATATATTTTCAATTTATAGAAAATTTTACTATTTTATATCTCAATTTTTTTAATATGTTTTTTTAATTCATTTAATTAAATATTTTTTCATAAAATATCATTAGAGTCATTTTTGGGACTTTTCAATTAATTTTAAATCAAATACATCTCAATAACAACAAAAATAAAATAAAAATACATTAAAAATGATTTATACATGATAATTACTGAAAACTTTATGTCACACTATAATTAATCAAACCCATTTTAAATTTATGGTTTTAAAAATCATTTACCATGATTTTTCTAATGATTTCACATGCACTGTATCGGTTTTGTGCAATCATCAAAACAAATTTACACATTTCTAAAAATTATAACTAAAATAATTGCTTAAAAATTATGTAAAAAAAATATAAAATGACCATTTATAATCAATAAAATTATATTTTTACCCTAGTGAAAATATATTTTATATATGAAAATGAAGTTATGTTTTCTATTTACTCTTTACGTAAAATATATAAATGGAATTATCAAATAAAAATTTATCCAAGATTCCATACATTTTATGTTGGATTCATTATGATAAATTAAAACATATAAATTAAATTAATTTAATTTTTTAGATACTTTTTTTACCTCATATCAGTGTTTAGACCTTAATTATCCATTTTTAGCCATCAACATGGTGATAAACTATTACCATGGTTAACATTCATTATGAACTAACAAATATGTTCCTATTAAAAAATATAAACTTTTTTATTACAAAATTAAATCCATTTTTTTAATTAATTTCTATAAATGGAAGAAATCAAATTCGATATAAATTTGAAAATCTCAATGAATTTTTTTTGGAAATTTATATTTTTAATCATAATAATAAACATATAATTGAGTGAAATATAATATTGATTCATATGGTATTATTTATATTATGATTTAAAATATTTATATTTTTTTAATTTTAACAAAAATTCAAAACAAAATGGAACTTTTATATTAATTTAATTAAATAAAATAACAGATTTTTTTTAAAATAGGCTTTTTCAGTATTCATCAAAAAATAAATACTTAAAAAAACTTAAAAATCATCCATAGAATGACATGAAATAATTATTTAAATAATGATGTATATTTTTTCAAATACACTTTCTAAAACTTATATTAATTTTTATAGTTTCCTTGCAAAAAATGTAAAAAATGATATTTGAAAAACATGTATTTTTGTGGGGTAATATTACATTAAATAAATTCATCAACTAATTTATTATGAATTAAGAAATAAATTTTTATTATATAATACCTTTATATATATTCTTTTAGTTTGGTTCTTTCTATTCATTCCCCACAACCCAATATATATTTTATAATATTTTTATTTAAATACTATTATGTTTTGGTTTTTTATGCTCGATGTAGTGTGTGTTACACCCAATAAAACATGGTGTTTTTTAATGACAATATAAACTAAAATCATTCGGTATTAAAATGCGACCTCTTTTTTTGTAGAATCCCTTTGGATAATATTTATGATTCAACTAATGTTCACAAGTGATAGTTCCTAAGGATTAGATTCACTCTTTTCTCTAATACCATCTATAAAACCCTTAATCCAATAACCCATATTTGTTTCTTACTGGTTATATTTGTATAATATAAATAGAATCTCACCACATAGGATTGATCAGTAAAATATGTTAGATGCATACATGAGTTCAATATTTCATTAGAAATTAAAAATATTGCATTGAAATTTTTCCTACATCCTTGGAAAATCATTAAATGAATCTTTTTTAATATATATGAGAAGGGAAAAAATAAAATGTGAGATCAGATTCTCGGTAAGGGTTATATATAAATTAATGTTTCCTAAATAAATATGGAATAATATATAAGGAATAAAGGATAATCAAAACAAAAATCTATTTAATCAAAATCATTATTTTAATGGACATCCATGGATATTATCAGAATAACAATAACATTAATAGAGGAAACCAAGTTATTAAAAAGAAAAAATATAATGAAATTTTAGACATATATACATTCATAAAAATTCAATCAACACCTCATCTATGTTCCAATAAATCATACCATAAAGGCCTCTAAACAGTGACATAATTAACAATATATTATATGGTGTGATAAAATACACATTTAATGATTCCACCTATTTTTTTCATTAATCCTATCAATTCTTTAAGGTTATATTTAAAACTAGCCCAACTATTTGGCTTCAAATCCATTAAATTTATAATATTTTGAATGATCATTTCAATTCATTGTCCGAATGTATTATACGTCCACAATTATTAATATTGAATCATGAATATGTAATATAAATATATTCCATGTAAATGAAATTGCATTATTAAGAATATTCTTTCAATTTAAACCACATATAGAAATTATATATTGTTAAGACAACATTTTAGTAGTTAAAATGATCCATGATACTAAAAATATTGATATTAAGGATTAAATAATTTTTAATGGAATGTAGTGATGAAAAAGTTAATGAACACAAAACTATATGTCAGTATATGATAAAATAAGTACATCATATATTAAAAAATTCATGTTTTAGTAAAACAAAACATGTATGTTGTTATAATTAATTATGAAGAAAACTATTACAAACAAAATTCATGTATCATTGTTTAAAAATGAAGATATAAATCACTTTTAAAATTATTTTCAATACATTAAGAAGATTATAACATTTTCATTTTGTATCTATAAATAATAATAAAATAAGTGAATATTATGAAAAATATATTATTTTAAAATTGAAATGGGGACATGTAATGGATTCATAAATTCAAATAGTAATAATGGATGTCGGAAATTGTGTTTATACAGTAAATGTTAAACAATGATATATTTCACACATTAAGTAAATGAAATTAATATTCCATTTTTAACAATTTAAATATAGTAAAATTAATGTAAAAATGATTTTAAATAATCATTCAACTCTAAATAATAATATTTTGTTAAATATTGACATAATATCAATATAGAAGAAAATGTGTTTTAAGGAAAATAATTAAACATGATATTTATAAGAAATTCCTTTACATGTAAAATAAATTTATTCTTGATCTAATAAAGTGATAGATTTAAGACCAACATGTAAACCCCAATAAAGAATGATAATAAAATATATTGTTTTTAAAATATTAGTATCATATAATATTAATAATGTAAATATAATGATAAATAACCCTGAAATAAAATGAGCTTGTAATATAAATATCTTACTAATTTGATAAAATTTCAATAAAAAACTTTTAGGGAGAAATCAAGAAAAAAATAAATAAAAGGAATAATATGGTATTAATAATATAATATTTCAATTTTATAGTATATAGACACTGTAAAAGAAAAATAGTTCCAAATGTAAAACATATCTCACAAAAGTTCAAATGAGTTGAAATTAAGCAAAACATGGGTCTCTGTTTACTCATACATGGTCGATACTCTGATATAATGAATTTAAATATGTTAAAAACTTTATTATGAACCTTATTCATATATATACCATTTTAAGGACTTATGGTAATAATTTATAATCTATTTATTGAATAGTTTTTACTTACGTTGACAACAACTATTTTCTGATCAATTACACCAAAATTACTTCAGTATCTTGTTCATTATTAAAGGATTTATGAAATGTTTCAATAATCTCTCTAATTATAATAATTTAATGATTAAATTTTTTTGATTTATTATATTATATAATATAACAATATATTTATAGTTTTAATATAGAAATGTCACATAACTTCTTATAGGAGGTAGTCCACAAGAATACACAAGAAACATTATCATTTTTAAATGGATATAAGTATAAGAATACAGATGTTATATTCTAGTTAAATAACCAAAATTATGTCATAAATATCTTATATGTTCATTAATTTTCCCTATATTACCATCTAAGTCAAATTTTGTTGAAATCAAATTACGCCACTACCTGGAGACGATAGGTCATAAATTCATACGACTAATTTCTTTTATTTTTAAAAGGTTGAAAAAAAGGTGAATGTCTTTTATACCTCTATAATATATTCGATTATGGACTTACTATATGATAATTTATATATAATATTTTAATGGGGTAGAAGAGGAAATAAAATAAAAACTCTTGGTTAAGAGTTATAGCTCTTCTTTAGAAAACAACCATTGAATTAAACCTTGTGCCTTTTAGGTCAGTCTATTGATATGAAAAAATCCTATAATTCTTATTGTGTATGGTTGGAATGAATTGGGGTAGGTCTTGGATGATATATACAACTTAATATGAGTTCATAAGAGTGGAAATTTGGCTTTGTTTTATCAGTGAGGCAATGTAAACACTTAGATTAAATAAATGATATAAATATTAAATGTTTCATAATCATTTCAAGGGGAACTAAATTGAAAAAATATTTAATATAGGATATGATATTTCAAAATTATTGCAACTTATATAATTTAATCATGTTTATATTTCATTTCAAAGTATTTATTTTGGTTTAACCACTATTAAATCCTTTTAACCGTATACATTGTCGCATATTTTTAGCCTGTAAGGATCATAAATTTACTTATAAGGTGAAAATTCTCTAAGAAATGGTATAGGAATAAAAATTCAGACAATTTACTATCACAATTTCACTATTTATTTATATTTCTGTAAATAATATCTTACAATATTATTCAACCTAAAATATCATTAACATCATTATTTGACTAGTAATTTAATTTTATATCAATAAGTCCAATACCAAAAAGTAATTTATATATAAACACATTTTACATTAATTATACATTATAATACTCCCAAAAATCATCGAATACATTATTATTCCAAAAATATATGAATTTTTATATATTTAAAATAATTTAAAATGATTTTTATACCATTTACACAAGCATTATATCATTGTTACACAAATGTTTAGAATAATTGTATCATATAAAAAATTTAAAAATTTTATATTATAAATTTATTTCATTCATATAATTAATAACCATTTTAAATTTTTATTAACTTATTTTTATCCTAATGAAAATTTATTTAAAATAATATAAGATGAAGTTCCATTTTGTATTTATTCTTTATTAGAAATAATGACAATATTTGTTATAAAATAAAAATAGCACCAAAATTCCATATATTCAAATTCAGGAAAAATATAGTATAAAAAATATCATTAAATGAAATAAATTTATTTTTTGGGTTGATTTTGAAACCTTATCTATTTGTTTTTACCATAATTAACTTGTTTTACCCATTACAATAATGACTAACATTTACCATTGTTGCCATTAGTTATGATTAATAATAAAAAAAATTAAAAAATTTAACCTCCTAATTCTAAATATGGAATTAATTTTTTATTATTCATTTTTAATAGTAAAAAAATAAATTTTAATATAAATATGTAAACTGTAATGATAATAGTTTTTTAAAATTTATTTTCCATTCCAGAAATGGACTTATAACAAAATCAAGTATAATTATAACTAATATTTAATTAATAAGATTTTATAAATTATAATTTACACTTATGATACTTTAATATCATATTCTTAACATAATATGTGTTTTAAATTACTTAATTTAATTAATGTAATATAAAATTATACAAAAAATATGTATTTTAACAATTTACTAAAAATTCAGTATTTTTAAATAAAATCTAGAAATCATACTAAGCCTATTATGATATAGTAATTTTAAAAATAATATACATTTTTAAAATAAATTTACATAATTGGAATTTTTAATAATAATTTCCATCCATAAAATGTAATAAACCCATTTTTGATGAAAATGTCTTTTTAAATGTACCAAAAAAAGAACACATTGTCAAAAAAATAACACTTTAAGGTGATTGATACAATTTAACCGATGATTAAAAAGATTTCATTTTTTATATTTTTATTACATATGACTGTTATTAGAGTAATCCATAGTGGTTTTTTTTATAATTTTTATACAAAACTACTATTAATAGACACCACTACATCATAATCATATATTCTAAAATTAAATCATAGATACCTAGAATTTATCTACATTAATGATATATTAATACATATGGGATATGTATTAACTACCTTTTGTCACATAAAGATCATTATACATTCATTCCATCAAAAAAAATTCATAGAAATTTTTTTCCCTTTTTTCAATGGGAAGAATTCTTATATTTCTTGTTTTATTCATTTTCTATAGAATTATTCAGGCTTTTCTCAATTTATTTTCATTCAAATTATAACCATTGAATTATTTTCATGATATAATCAATAAACAAAATTACCTTGGACATCCTTCTTGATTGAGGGTATTAATTTCCATAATTCTCTATCTCCTCAGAGTTAAAACAGTAGATATTAATATTTTATTTCATGTCTATAAAATTATGATCATGATGACCACATTCTCCAAAGGTGTAAAAATTATCATTCTCATTCAATATTTTCCAAATTTTTTCCTCTCACATTATTCACATATAAGATATTGAGTCTCATTACTTCCATAAGATTTAACAATTAGTCAATAATGAATCTATTCAATTTTATTATTATTTGGAAGTTAAATTCATTTCAAATAAGTTATCATAGCTGAAGATAGTTTATAGACATTATCATAAGATCAATCACTATAGACTTCCAATTTCTTAGTTTCTCCATATGGGAAATTATTTCAATACTAACATGTGTAAATTTCCCTTATATATCCATGATTTGATAAGCCACAACACCAAATCTATTTGCATTCTCAACAAGGTAAGCCCTATATTGTCTAACTTTTTTATTATCATCCTTTATCAAGGTTCTATTTATAAACTACAATACTCACATATTAACGTAAAATTCATTATAAATATTGACAATTGGAATATAAATATTTAACTAGTTCCCAAAAACACTACAATTTTATGATAATATTTATTTAGCTATATTAATCTAAAATGTAGTTCTGAATAGACCTACTAAACAATATCTGATAACATATTTGACACCATGACTCTAGTAACCCAATTATTTTGTTTACATTTTTTCATTTTATATGATATGATGCATCTTACCGAAAAATATTGATCTGTTTTGAAACACTGTAAAACTAAATACATTCTCGATTCCCATAATGCATTAGAAATTTAAAAAATTGAAAAAGAAAAAATATTGTGTCCCTAAAATAATTGGTAATATCCATCTTCAAAAATTATGAAACGGAAAATAAATAATGGTTGGTCTCAGATTCTTAGCAAGGCTTACATGAATTATATTCTACCATGAGAAAATAATTCATAATCAATAGGTTTTAGTGGATGATTGAATTAAATCTCACTAAATTAAAAACACTAGTTCAATGAACAACCAAGGAAAATATTAACCTAGAAATAACATGTATAACGGAAACCGAATTATTAATAAATGAATTATATAAATTTGAAAATTTATGAACTTTTCATCAAGTTATCTACCTAATAAAAATTAATAATATCACCATTGTCTCCCAACCATCATATCAGTCTTATTATATTGGTATATGTTAACTAAATACCTATAAAATAAAGAATAAATGTTATTTTTTCTTGTGAGAGTTTTCAATGAATCTGTGGGTAATAACATTTCCGTCCGATCACATACAATGTATAGTTATTTCAGCATATAAGGAAAAATATTAACAACAAAATAAATAATAATTATAAAAATTCTTACAGAAAAACAGGCAGATAAAATGTTAATATTTTCTCCAAATCATTCACTTGAGAAACATTATAATAAGATTCATCCATAGAAATATGGTGGTTGGTGTAATTATATTATATCCCTTATCAAACATAAGAATCATATATGGATTTTGAATTGGAATAAAATATTTTTAAAACACCACTAGAATATTTTTTGTACAAAATACAAATTATATTTTAAGTTTACTTACTTAATATCAAAATATTTATATAATAATATAAAATTTTTTCTTTTATGATTACTCTAGAAACTTATAAAGGAGAGTAACCCCACGAGTTTTTGTGAATTTTTTTCAAATTAATTTAATAACTTTTTGATATTTTTCATTTCACGCAACACAAAATATATTATTTTTTATATCAAAGAGCTATGTTTGGATTGTGTTATATGCAACACCAAGTTAGGCCTTCATTACACACAACATGATGCATGTAATAGAATATAATATCATGATACATTATAATATATTTACTATTCTAAATATATTTGATATATTTTATATAGATTTGAATGTACATTAATTCTAGTCAGCTTGTGTCGCTTGCATCATTGAGTTCCTTCGATGAAATTTGTTAAACGCAATACTGAGTTTAACAGGTTAACAAAATAATATTAAAACATATATATTTGATATAATAATATGTAAAAAATCTATTAAAATAGTGATTTTTAAAATTATTAACGAAATTATAAAAATATATGGTTTAAAAAATATAATATGAAATCATTGGTTACTAGTTAACATGAAATGAAAATGTAAACCAATTAAAGATGAGAGAGACATTTGTATTTTTATCCACCCAAAGCTATTTTAGTTTAATAAATTAATGTAATTAAAATTATTGAGTTATATTAATGAAATATATATATATATTACATTTTTTTATTTCCATCTAATAGGTTTGATATGAATATGATAATAACAAAACAAAAATTCATAAAAGTCTATATTTTTATAAAGGAACATTTATATCCATTTAATGTAGAACCTATTTTAAATAAAAAATTGGAACATTTATAAATTAAATATGTATAAATGAATTTTATTTTTTTAGGGAAAACAAAAAAATTAAGAAAGGGTTATTTTTGGGTATTTTTTCTTTTGATGTTTTATTTTTTTATCATTAGTGAAACATACTGGATTTTAATTCAAAAATTTTTATTCAAATAATTTTCTTAAAATTGTTTTTTATATTTAAAATTTATTTTAATGAATTAATTCATCAGTTATTTATCAATTAATTAAACTAAGTTCATTTCAATCAATTTAACATTGAAAATTATTTTAAAAATGTAACAAACTATTAAACATTCTTACTTTAAAAAACAGCCATTATCGTCTCGTCTATGGGATGTAATATAAATTAATGTCTTCCACTTAAATGATTAGATTTCATAAAAATGTAATCCACATTTTGAATAAGAATAATTTCTAATTTCTAATAAGTTAAACTTATTTTTCAATAAAAAAATATTACTTAATGTAATTAAAATTAATTACATCGTTAAATTGAAAAATAGGCCTCATGAAGGACTAGAATTTAAACATAAGGGAAAAACTATACACTTGTAGGAAGATCAATTTTTTTAAAATATTTTTACCCAATCCTTTAATTTATATAATTGTAACCACTATTGGAACTACATTACATGGGAAAAAATATGGATGATATTCCTTTACCAAAACATTACAACATTGCCACTCCTCCTACTCTATAAATAGGTAGTCAACCCTCCCACATCAACACATAACAAATAAAATGGACCAGAAAAACCCTAAAAAATATTCGCTAAAAAACCCTCCCTTACACCATGATTCCCCCAATTGGTTTTAAATGCATCCAATGAATCCATTTGATGATGACCAAAAGGTGTAACCATAATAAGAGGTGACACCCTTCTTCAAACTATTTAATTTTATTTTCTTTCTCCACCCACTAAACTATCTTTACTCCATGATTATATAATAAAAAACTTCTAAATATATTTTATGTTTTTATATAAAGGGTCCTACCTACACTTACACACAATTTCATCAAATGGGTAATGAATTGCGAAGTACCACCTCATGAAATGATGTTGTTTGTTTTACCTTTAACACTATTCCTTGTCAAAAATTATAATGGAAACACTATTTATATATTATTTGTATGATATTATTTATGTATTTATGATTATTTTATTATTTTAAAACAAATAATTTTTTACTTTCCATCTTGTGTAAATATGATAACATTTTTTATGGATGTGTGGACTACCCCCTTCTCAAAGTATTGTGGTTTTTTCAAAATCAACATAGAATGTATTAATGATCGGTTTAGTGAAATTATATGAAATATATGACATAATAATGAAGCTAAAAAATTATATATTTATACACACATATATATATTTATATCATTTAAATTCTTCTTTTCAATAGAATCATAAAATGGAAACAATGTTCATGCGTATATACAGACTACAATATCCATTAATGGTGTATTACATTTCACACATTTAAATTAAATATATCATTATAATACAAATATAATAAATATAAATTAATTTTATATCATGGTTTGAAATCATTAAAACATGGTATGAGTATAATCAAAAATGATATTAATCATTAAGACACAAGCGAAAAACAATTTGGTTATTACCTAAACCATTACTTCAACATGGAATTATTAATAGATAGGTAATATAACATATAAGTGAGTAATATATGGAATGAGATATTATAATATGGCTCTTTCTAGATGCATAATAAATTTATATTTATCATACTAGAGGATTGATCTTCTATAAATAAATTCAATACTTAAGTTAATGAAATTTTATCTCACATTATATTTCTATGAGATACATTCCATATTCACCAATTGCTTTTTTGTGGGGAGTATAGAATTACCTATGATATGTGATGTAATTAATTTCCTTTATTTGGTACAATTATAATATTTAATGTGATTTTTTTCATTCATGGTGATCACAGTTCTAAAGTTACTCATAAAATAAGTGTTTTATCAACTCACATTTTATTTTTTAGGACACACAAGCCATGTTCACCACATTTTTATTATATGTGATTTGTATAATACCTATATATGTATTATATGATTAATATATATAAATTTATATGTACTTAAATATCTATTTTATGATCTTTATTTCATGTGCACTTTGTTTCATAAATTGCCGAATTGGGAAAGTAATTTTGTCCAAATTTTCTTCTTTGGGAAATATTCCATGTTAGGTACCTATGTTTTTCTATGAGGTATATATACTACCAATGACATGTTAAATATTGTATCTTATTCATTTCCTTATATATTAAACATTATTTAATTTCATTTTATTACATTTTGAGTATAATTCAATATTACCAATTTGTAAGGGCATATTGAAACTACATAATCATTTATTGTAATTGTTTATGGCTATTAAAATATTGATAAAATATTATGATCCATATCTCATGAGAACCCATGATTTTTATTCTACAATATATATTCTGGATATCGTCATGTATTGTTTAAAAATTTCCACATTTTGGTACATAAGATTTTTAATAAATTTTTTTAATGAATTTCTGAATTTACCACTCTCTTTAGTCAAAAATCATGGTTATTTTAAATCCCTGTTTCATTAAATGGTTTTCAAATTTTTTTTCCAAGAATTGTTTATCAGTTATCTCCATGTTTTTATAGGAATTGTTTATTACAATTTTTCATGTTTTCATTATATGTTTTCAATGTGTTTATAATGAAATGGTTCTTAAAATGCTTTCAATATTTCATTATATGTTTTCAAAGTGTTTTTAAAAGAAGTGATTTTAAATAAATCCCATTCTTTATTTATACGTTATTAAATTTATGGTCGGAGTATTTTAATCAAGTGGTGGGATAATTGAGTAACGATAATAATTTCTGTTAAAATTGTTTCTTTGAAAATTTCCCAAATTAAATATATAATCAATGTTAGTTTGTAGTAAATTTATAAACGTCTTTAGTGTTAAATTATTTTCTCAAATGATATATTAGTTATCAGATATACTAATCTACAGATTAGAATAACTTTTTAAACTAACCTACTGGTTCAAAATAGAAATAGTCACTTGATAAAATAACTCTCAATGTTCAATTTTGGTTTATTAAATTGTGATAAAATAGAGAAAAACTAAAGAGTAAAACATAGTAGATATAAATAATAGGTTTTATCTCAATATAAGACGTGGCCTTCCCCAACTAGTGATCACCTTCCACCAAGTATTTTATATTAACAAACTAGATCCACACCCTATATCGAGGATCTCAATAGTACATATGAGTGTATAGGTCACACATGACCTCTACCATAGTTTTTCGTGAGAAAAACAACAAACAGGTCACACATGACCACTTCCATGGTTATATATGGGATAAAAGTGTATAATAGAGAGTGATTTTGAGGATATAAAGTATCCTCCAGTTTTGTGTAGGATTCAGTGTGTATGATAGAGGTAGATAAACACACCACTCAAAAGGGTATTTAAAAGAACACAACAGAGCAAAAGATGTAAAATAAGGTTTATATGTCTCTGTGTGCAATGTAGTGGTGCTCGGGACTCATTTAATGTAGAGGGAATGATGTTTTACTCCTCTTTGGAAAGTCATATTTCATAGAGTGTAACACAGTCTCTGTGACCTAGATTCATAGGAGTGTGAAGTGTTCATCTCCTTGATAGAAAGATGTTTAGTGCAGTTCGACAGTTATTGCTCATCTTTTTTATGTCCCTGTATATTCTTGATTTGAGTTCTTGCAGTTTTAATGAAATCTTGAAACCTTCATGATTTTTTAGCTCTTCTGTTCTCTTGATCATTTTAGAATATTCCTCATCTCCTGTTAACAAATTCAGTGAGTTATTATATTAAACATCATGGTTCAGTTGGTATGAATATCTCCCCATGTACATATACATCGTACATTATACTCATAACCCTAAAGACAACATTAAATAATGTTACAAACATTAATTTTTCTAAATATGACAATTAGATACAAATCATAATTAATAATACAAAAACAAAATTTTTATGACTATCCATGAGCCATAAGTATCGGTGACTCATTGGCATTGGTTTGTTGGTGTCGGTGAATTTGGGTATTGGTGAGTCTTTTCCATTGATATCGGTGACTCTGGGTGGTAGTGTCTCCTTTCATCAGTGAGATAGATGAACTATTTGTGACTCATACCAACGTTGCGTCTGTCCTTCTATCGGTGAGACATTTGATCCAACAGTGACTCATTTTTTCTATCGGTGGGTCCTTGTATCAGTAGCATCATGAAACAGTAGGTCACTTGAACTAATGGTAGGTCATTTGCATCGGTATATTCTGCAAAGATGAGTCTTCTGTCTCATTGTGTCACGTCCAATGGTGATTCTTTTCTAATATTATCAGCTTCACATATATAGAAAATATTCATGTTTGATCTTTTTGTCAGGGATACATATGTATAACAATGTGTCATCTATCTATCTTGTAATTCAACTAAGTTATAAACTGTTTATCATCATAATTACACATAGATAATCAATTAAAAATAAATCGTTATATGATTGAAATGATATGATATTCAAGATAATGTTTTTTCATAATATAGTATCTAATATAAGATAAGATATATCTTAATATATGACATTATTTCTGATAATTAAATCCATTATAGGTAGAGATTGTGGCCAATAACATCTATGATCCAAAAATACCCCCCCTTTTGATAATGAAAAATCATGGAATTATCAAATCACATAAATCATACATTGTTAAATTTCATAAATCATTATATAATGGCATAAATTTCTCCCATTTTAGGGGTTAGAAAAAATTTATAGGAGAAGAAAAAGAAAATCAGTAAGGGTTAAAAAAATGAAATAACCTTTATATAATTATTACTCTAAAAAATGAATACAATGAAGCATCCCTATAAAATTAAAAACTAACCACAATACAATATGGGATCAATAGGTTGGATCAAGGAGTGCCTTCCCTTTTTAGAAGGATCTATTGAATGATGAGAAGGAGGGTTAGGTTGATGAGAAGGAGGGTCTAAACTGATTTTGATAGGAGGTAGAGGAACTCCTTGAGGATCTGTAGAAGAAAGGGTAGGTCATATTAGAGAAAGAATCCGAGATGGAACAGTTTCTAGGATTATTAGTATGAGATGGGATATGTTCTGAGAAATTGACATTTGAGGTTGAGAATCCACAGAACTCTCAGTACCAAGGGTTGCAATAGGAGGGTCTACAATGGATTCACATTGGACATAAAGATACAGTCTCAATAGCTTGATGAATTATTCAATGATCTCTTCACCATATCTCATATATTTTTCAGAATATTCCTTTTTTTCTATAAACATATGCAACAAAGGAGTAAATCCCATGAGTTTCTAAATATAATCCTTGATGTATTTTGTCACTAGAGGAAGAGAATGATTTTTGGCCAAGTACTTGAACAGACTGTTCAATTGGTACTTTGTGAAGTGATTAAAGAAAAAATCATTAATCATCATGATCAACTCACCCCATGTATATGAAGAAGTAGTTGTATAATAATTTACATGATAAGGAACTTCTTAACATCCCAGTTACGAAAGCCTCGTAGAGACACCTCATACCCGGTTGGTCACATGGATTCCAGCGCATTTCCACGAAATCCAGAGGATTCCAACTATAAGCGAGGGCCTTGGGTGTGATAGTTGGTAAACTATGTCCTCATTGGAAGATTAACATAGTGGAGTAAAACAAATATACAATAGCATAAGCAGTAAACATACCAAAAAATAGTAAATAGTGGAATACTAATGAAAGAACAACTAAAGCACGTATATATAAATGATTCCTGATACATATGTCTAGTAAAGAATCCAAACAACTCAAAATGATGAAATAGAGAACTAAACCAAAGTAAAAAAAGAAAGCAATAAACAACTCCACAACATCACAGGCCTAATCTTGGTCTCATACTCTCCAGCTCCAATGCAGTTAAGTTCTTGAAGTAGAAGGGTTCTTGCCCTTATCTATACCAGCAACAATATATTTTCTTTACGCCCAAAATCAGGATCCAAACTGGGTGTGGGACTAAATCCCAGTAGGAAACCACCACATGATCGGTTCTTAATAGTTAGTGAATATATATGGCAGGAAATAAGTAGATGGAAGAAGTAAACAAGGAAGTACTCAACAGTAAATGATTCTACTGATTCAAATCATTCAGTTTCATAATCAAGTAAGCAACTAAACACAAACAGTTAACCCTCTGGGATGTACTCATAGTATATCACCTCTAGTACTACCTACAAACACCAGAAAAAAGGTAACACTATAGGTAACCCTCTAGTAAGTACTCGCAACCTATATCCTCTGGTCCTACCTAGAAACACAAGAAACCCTCTGGGCAGTACGCTCAATCTAACCCCAATAGTTCAGATTATGTATAGACTCTCTAAAGAATCACTCACCGTCAATTCTTCCTATAGTCTCATGTTGGTAACTAATGGCGCTCTGGTGAATAACTTATGTCACATTCTCAATGTGTCCCATGTCGAGGAACTACAGACACTCTGAGGGAAAACTTAAATCAATTCCCCCTATGGTCTTGTATTGAATGTAGAAAAAGTCACTCTATAGAATCCCTTACATTCATTCTCCCTATAGTCTATACAGCAGGTTCCCAAGCCCCTGTGTAAGTCAAGCATGTGCAGTGGAGTGTATCAGCCAAAGTAATCCTCAAGAACTACTTGTATAAACAATATGAATCATATCAACATATTAGAACTAGTCTCACCATCCTATAATATAATGCAAGGGAAGTAAAAAAAGAATCCTTACACGTAAACCTGAGCAAACTGTAAAAACAAGTAATCATGCATGGAAAAACACTTCTAAAGCATAAGATTTTAGCCAATTCAAATTCAATTTATTCTGTACTCAATCATACAAGCATAACAGGAAATCAATAGGGCTAAAATAGTAAACACACAATACCACATTCATTGGTATTTATGATTTTTCACATATAACACAAAGAATTTATACAGAAAGGCACTAACCACCTACCTCAGCATTGGGAGATTGTTATACGTGAACCTCAAGCCATGAATTTTCCATGAACACCATAGATATACAAAAATTATCAAAATGTTCAACCAAGGATAACTTGATAATGAATAAGAATCAAGAAATGAAGCTCTAGAAGGTGGAAGAGCTTATCTAGGTGATCTCAACACAAACGACGATGGTCGGTTTTGAGGATGGGTGCTCAATTGGGGGATCATGGAATGATTGTGGTTGTATGAGTGCTCTCAGATGAACCATAACTAGAAGGAGATAGTTCTATCCATCAGACGTGACCCCAGTGCATTTAATGAAAATTAAAGAATGTACATGGTGTGTACATGAGAAGTCAACAGTGTGTACTTGCCTTTATCGAACCACACAATAGGTGGCCTCCATGTCACCACACACGGTTGTGTGTATGGCCGTTACACGACCATCATATGGATACCCAACGTAACTAATTACACAATCTGTACATATAAAGTACACGATGTGTACTTAAAACATTTTCAGAAACTCCTCGTTTTCCCCAAAAACATAGAAAAATAAATGAATACATGGAAAAGAATATTATGGTTCTTAAAAACATTCTCCCTTAAAATAATTCATCACCAAATTTCCTTAGTATGGCGGCATAGAAGAAGAAATCCGGAACAGCTACAACCACTTAGATCGTACATCAGTTTCTCTCTCCCAAGTCTTTTCTGGTACACGCCCGTGATGCCATAACACTCGTACCAGATAAACAGACTGGCCATGGAGAACCTTCATAATTTGGTCCACAGTCCAGAGAGGATTCTCCTCAAATGATGCATCCAATTCCAACTCAAACTCTTTGTGTTATAAGACATGAGACGATTCTCACAAGTAGTGTTAAAGATGTGAAATATGGAAAACATCATGCATAGCCCAATACCTCTGAGGAAACTGCAACTGATATGCAATTGTCCCAACTATCTCTAACACCTCAAACAACCTGATATTCCTCAGTGAGAGCTTACCCTATCTCATGATCCTTATGTTTCCAAACCTTGGTGTGACATATAGGAAAACATTCTCCCGAACCTCTAACACCAGAGGTCATCTCCGCTGATCAGCATAAGACTTCTGTCAAGACTGTGCAATATCGATCCTCTTACGAATCAACTCTATCTTCTCTATGGTCGGCTGGAAAAGATGAGGTCCTAGCATAGCAGCCTATCCTGTCTCTAGCCAACATAAGAGTGGTCGACATGGAATACCATACAAGGCCTCATAAGGTGTCATCAGAAGAGTTTATTGAAAAATATTGTTGTTGGAAAACACCATCAGAGGTATGTGCTTTTCCCTAGAACCTAGAAAATCAATGGTGCATGCTCGCAGCATATCCAAAATCACCTGAATTGTATGCTCAGACTGACCATCTTCTTGAGGGTGGTAAGCCATACTCAAAATTACCTACGTACCCAAAGCATTCTGTAGCCCCTACCAGACCTAAGATGTAAAACGAGTGTCCCTATCTGAAACAATGGAGTGTGTAACTCCGTGCATATGTACAATCTCATTGATGTGCAACCGCCCCAACTCATCAAAATTGAAGTTCACCTTGACCAGAAAAACATGAGTGACATTCCTGAGTCTGTTAATGATGACCCAAACTACATCATTCCCTTGAGTCGACCTCAATAAACCTATCACTAAATCCATCGCGACATCATTCCACTTCCACTCAGGAATGGGTAACTGCTGCAAAATCTCTACTGGTCACTAATTCTCCATCGTCACCTTCTGGAAGGTGGAACACATCATGACTAAACTAGTAACATCTCTTTTCATACCCAGCCACCAATCTTGATGGTGTAGATCATGATACATTTTGATGACCCCAAGATGAACTTCCCAAACTGAGAAATGAATGTCCCACATCAGCTCCTTGTGTATGTATGCTGACACCCATATGCGACCATGAAAGTGCAATATCTCATCCTTTCCTATGGTCCATCTGAGATTAGGGTCCTCTCCTGACACGAATTCTCATAGGATTGGGCCTTCATAATTTGATAGTTTCCTCATTCGAACATGATCAAGAAGGGTAGTGGTAACAACTTAAAAATAAATAAAATTATGTCCTTGTCTATTGTTCACCTCCAAATGCATATATAAGAACAAATCCATAAGCTTCCACTCAAATCTGGCCTCTTGAACTTCCTATATCTATGTCCTCTTGATCAGTGCATTAGCTACTACATTTCCTTTTCTAGGAGTGTAGGAAAGCTCAAAGTCAAAAGACTGAAGGTACTCAGCCCACCTTCGTTGTCTCAAATTCAAGTTGCGCTGAGTGAAGATATAGTTGATACTTTTGTGGTTAGTTATAACTACAATATGCTATCCCAGCAGATAATGTCTCCAACATTGTAAAGCATGAAAAACTACAGCTAACATGATATCGTGTGTTGGGTAATTCCTCTCATGTGGCCTCAACTGTCGAGACCCATATACAATGAATCCTTCTCCCTGTATAAGCACAACTCCTAGACCAATGCCTGATGAATCACATTACACTGTATATCACATGCCCGAATCTGGAAATACTAGTATTGGTGCTGATGTAAACCTTCCTTTCAACTCCTTAAAGGATGAATCACAAGGATCTGACCACAAGAAATTTGTAGATTTCTTACTCAGGCTCGTCAGTGGTGCTGCTAAGCGTGAGAATTACAGTATGAAATTCATGTAGTATCCAACCAGCCCTATAAAACCCCTTACCTAAAATATGTTCTTTATCTTATAATAGAAAAATATTTCTCTCACTTTTTCTGGGTCTAATAATTCTCCAGTCTCTGAGATAACATTACCTAAGAAGGGAATCTGATCCATCCAAATGTGGAATTTTGAGAGCTCGACATATAACTGATGCTCTCTCAGTTCACTCAAAACGATCTCGAGATGTGTGGAAAGGTCGTTTCGAGTGTGAGAGTACACCATGATGTTGTCCAAAATTTCCACCATGAAGGAATCCAAGTATATATGGAACACTCAGTTCCTCAATTCCATGAAAATTGAAGGCGGGTTCGTGAGACCGAAAGACATAACCACATACTCATATAGACCATACCTGCTCCGAAATTTTTTAATATGTATATTATATGGTCTAACGTGCAACTGATGGTAACCAGAACTCAATTCAATATTTGAGAACAACCAGGATCCTCAAACCTGATCAAAGAGAACACCAATCCTTGGCATGGGATATCAGTTCTTGACTATCAGCTATTTTAGCTTCCGATAATCCACACAAACTCAGAGGGTACCATCCACCTTCTTTGAAAATAGGACAAGAATACCCCATGGGGAAGTACTGGGTTGGATAAAACCCTTTTCATGCATCCCCTACAACTTCTTCTTGAGATCCTGTAACTCTATTGTAGTCATTCTATAAATAGGAATGGACACTGGTGCCACTACAGAAATGAGATCAATAGAAAAGTATTACTCTCGCTCTGGAGGAAAATGTGAAAAGTCCTATAGAAGGAAAACTTTGAAATGATCCACTACTGGAGTAATGTCTAACTGTGAAGTCCCCTGGTTATCAAGATATAGATGAGAAATCTGAGTTATAACTTCCCTCAACCCATGATTCTCGGGTCCCGCTCTGCTTGTCTGGGAATCTCATTCGCCCTTATGAATGAACGATCTTCCTTCTAGTGATGTGAAGCTCACTCTACGGTGTTAGAAGTTGACCACATCCTGGATGGGAACTAATCAATCCATTCTAAGAATGACATTATATCCTATACTCTTTAAGACATAGAGGTCCAAAAATGATGTGAGACCCACCAACCTCTAGAGGGAACTCTTTACACTGGCATACATTAGTCGTTCTTGTTCCCAATGGAGTGTCTAACATCCAAATATTAGCATAAAAGAAGATATAGAGCACAAGGTTATCCACAACAGAAATAGAAATAAAGCTACGGGAAGCCCCTGTATCGAAAAGAGAAAAGTCTAAAACTGAGGAAACTAAGATCGTACCTCAAACTGTGGATGATCTAGGATCCTTCACTTACAGGGTCTGCTCTACTACAAAACACTGACCTGAACCAAAACCCTATAACCCTACCTGTCCATCCTTAGCTGATCTACCATGTGGTCGCTAAAAGCATGGCGACTAAATACCACGACCATGACCATGACCTCTGGGTTGAATGACCAGAAGAACTCCAGTTCCTAGACTAATAATAAACTGATGGTGTTTCCCCAGCACGAGGAGTCCTATAAGAACCTTTGTCACAAGTTGTTGGTGAGAATAACTGAATGAAATGCTGAATATGTCCCATATTTCTGAAATATCATCACTCCACTGGGTCCATCGGGCAATGTGTCCATGTATGATCTCTCTTACTGCACTAGTAGCACACCACCAGGCTACTGTAAGATGTGTCTTGCCTCATTGGAAAACCACGAGAAGACTCTCTATGGCACTTATTGCTATTAGTAGGAGGGATTATAGTTCCAAATGTCGAACCACAATGGTTAACAACTCTAGAATCCTTCAGTTTGTTCTATTTGATTAGTGTTGAGTTAATGATAAAAGTGATAGAGGCTAACCTGAAGATATTGACATACGATCAGATGCCATTCCTTAGACCATCCTCAAAATTCATTTTTCGTAATAACTAATAAACTCCATGAATAGGTGTGAAGCACTGTAGATCAGTGGAGTGAGAAGAATAATCCATAATAAAAAGAGTACACTACTCTAGACTCATGAACTCTCGGGCATGACCGACCCTCAAGGTGTTTGGATAAAAGTAGACATAGAAGGCATGCTGGAACTCATCTCAGGACATAACCTACTGGCATCCCACCTGAGAGATCATATCCCACCATCTCTTGGAGAAATCCTGAAGCATGTACGCAGTGAGCTTGATCTTCCACTATGAAGGAATCTCCAAATTCTCGATGATAGAGAGCATGGCTTCTAACCATGACTTTGCATCTTGAATTCCTCCTTCCCATATGAATGAGGGAGGATGATAATGTGGAAAGACCCACGTCAGCTCTTCTATAGAAAGAGATGTATGCGATACTCCTCGGAATTTCTAGAAGAACCTCATGAATCCCTCTCGGAACTATGTATCAGCACCTATATCCGGAATAACGGTTGGTTCCAAGACTGGAACAACTGGATGATCATCTGGAATCACATGATCAGCCATGTATGGTTTCTGATCGACGCCCAGCAACTGGTGTATAACCGGAGGACATATCAATGACTTGAATCTACAAGGCCAGGTGCACACATTAGATCAATATCATCACGGACTGAAACCTAGAATCATAAGTAAGTAAAATGATAATGAAATCATTCATGTTTTACAAAACACAGATACGAATCATGTATATTACTTACATGATGTGTACTTGAATCCTCTTCACCTAATAGAATTCCTTTACATGACTAAGCCACAAGGTTCAAATAAAAGAAGACTATACAACCTATTTGTGCCAAAAATGGTGAGTACTAAATGAAAAAAAGAAACCTGCTTGTTAGTTACATGGCCGGTTAGATGGCTGAATCTACACAGCATGTTCCATATTGACACAACATGTACTTGGAGGATTTCACTGACCAGTATTGTTAGATACATGGGAGAATTATAGGATTTTAGTACACGGCGTGTGTAACCTATGTTTCTATCCCTATGTGTCGTTAGTCACATGGGTGAACACAAGATCTAAACACATGGCGTGTGCATTCAGTACACGTCATGTTTTCCCACATTTTTCCCGACCCCATGTCCCTACCCACACGATCAGCGACACAGCTATAGTGTACCTGGAATGTACATAGATTAAACGATGTGTACATAAAAAAATAGAGTCTTCCCAAACAGAAGAACACATGGTGTGTAGTCAAAACTACAAGATGAGTATCATGGGTTTTTCCAGACAGTAAGCCTCAGAAACTACTCCGGAGACTATAAAAATAATATAACGAAAAATATTGTGCCAATTTATGATCCTTGAGGGACCATACAACCCGCGAATTAGAACTTGGAATCTTATACATTCCATAACCATGCATAAAATTTCAATGATTCCCCAAATTCTGATACATGAGGGCCCATAACACCTCAAGAACTAATGTTTGGAGTTCATTCAAACAAAACCATACTCAAAACAATACCCTATCAAACAGAAAGTATTCTAACAAAGCATCTATCACAACAATATGCATATCTAGAAAAACACCTATCACAAGAACATGAAATCGCTAATTCACCCTAAATGGCATGTAAAGAATGCATGACCTGTAATTCATAGAAAGTGATTATATGATGCATGAGAATGCATACCCTCATCTAATTAGGTTGCTACAAAAGTAGAACTATAATAACATAAAAAATAATATCACAATATCTATGAGTCACCCAATAGTGGAAATCAAATCAACTTTAAAATTGCAAAATCAGAAAATATTTCAATACGAGGTAAATTTGTTTTTCCTTGTAAAAGAGTTAGCTACTCCCGAGAACAACATATTAACAAGTACCTATTCCGTCCAATACTTGTCTCTAAGCTCTAAACTGAAAGTAAAGAAGAAAAAAACACCTCTAATACCACTTTGTAATGTCCCAGTTTCAGAAACCACCCATAGACGCCTCATACCCTATTGGTCATATGGCCTCAAGCGCATTTATGGAAACACCAAAGGTTTCCGACTAGTAGAATGGACCTTGGGTGTTATAGTGAGGAAACTATGACCTCATTCGAAGAGTATCACAGTGGAGTAAAACAAATATACAATATTGTAAGCAGTAAAGATAACAACAATAGTAAAAAATGGAAGACTGATGAAAGAAAAACTGAAGAACATATATAAAAATGATGCATGATACATATGTCTAAGAAAGAATCCAAAAAAACCACAATGTTGAAATACAGTACTAAACTGAAGTACAAAAAAATCAATAAACTGCTCTACAACATCGCAAGCCTAAGCCTGGTCCCATGCTCGCTATCTCCAACGTAGTCTAGTCCCTGACGTAGATGGGCGCTTGCCATTATTTATACCTGCAACAAAATAATCTACATTGGCCCAAAAGCATGGCCCAAAAAAGGTGTGACAATAAATCCCATTATGCAACCACCACAAGATGTGTACCCAATAGTCATTAATAATATAGGGTAGGAAATAAGCAGATAGAAGCAGTAAACAAGAAATTATTCAACATTAAAAAATTCCACAGTTTCAAATCATTCAGTTTCATATATCTTGTAAGAAAATAAACACAAACAGGTAACCCTCTGGGAAGTACTCATAGACTATCCCCTCTGGTCCTACCTAGAAACAAAAGTATGTAGATAACACATTAGGTAAACCTCTAGGAATTACTCGTTTCCTATCCCCTCTAGACCTACCTAGCAATACAAGAAACCCTTTGGCCATTTCACACAGTCTAACCCCTCTGGTTCAGATTATGTATAGACTCTCTGAGGAAGCACCCACTGTAACACCCGAGACTTTTATGTTATATAAATCATCAAAGGAATCTTTTTCTACACAACACTTGCTTGGCTTGCTTTACACGCAATCGCGACCTTCCTCGATAGCTTGCGTCGTACGCAATACCGAGTTTCACTAAACAACAATATGCTATTAAAACTGGCCGTTATGAATAGTAATAACCACTTTTTGAAATTTTATAAATTTTATTTTTCAAAATGGACTTCATTTTTGGACTCAGAATATCGAAATTATCCTAGGGTGAAATTTTGGTATTTTTCTGAAAACTTTCAATTTTTGATTAATAGTGAAACCACTAAGTGGTGGGTTAAAAAAACTGAATTTTGCATAAAACGTAATTTTACCGCTTCTGTGATTGGAATTTCGAAAATCCGAGAGACACAGTTAATATCAATGACTAAAATGTGGTTCAATGAGATAAAAATAATTTTTTTGTGAATAGTAACTTTTTACTATTTTTACCGCGGTTAATAGTAAATAGGGTAACTAAGGGTAAATATGATATTAATATTACCCTAACACATGTCCTAATTCTATTGGACAAGTGTAATTCGACCAAAAACAAACTTAGGAATAAAATATGACCATTTAGGCCCACTTGGACTAGATTAGGACATTTATTATTAATTTATTTAAAGAAGGGTTAAAATAGTTATAATCAAAGTTTAATAAGTAAATCATTTTAAATATGGGGTTATACATAAGATAAATTCAATTGTAAATATTCATTAGAAAGATAAAAAGATTTCCTACATGATTATATTTTATTTGTAATTTTTAGACATCAAATAATTTAATTTATTTATGACACAAAGATGATGCAGTAATTATCTTATTAATGAAATATTGACATAATTGATGTTATAAACACCAAAATAAATGTAATTTGAGACTTTTTATGAATTCCACTAATTTTCTAGGTTACTATGATATATTAGTGTTTATTTAATCAACTTTGTTCGAACATATAATTCTTTTATGACTTTCACAAAAATCATATATCAAATAGTGTCAAAATTGATACAAAATAGTTTTTAAATAAACCAAAATATTATTAATTGTTATTTTATTCCTAAAAATCTAATGTTCGGCCAAATGACTTAGATAAGGATATATATATTAATAATAAACAATTTGGGGTTCTTTTGGCATGTTATAGTAAGTTTATTAACCATATAGTGAAAGAAAACAAAAAGACACGGTAAAAGTTAAATTAATTAACTTAGAGTTAAATCTAATTGATAAGGTTACAATAATACCCTAAACTTGTCTAAATCTTATTGGTTGATAGTATTTAGACCCATCCCCCATCTATCTTCGAAATAAGACCCTTTGGAACCATTATAAACCGATTTTGACTTTAATATAAAATAATATTTTGAGATATTCCTAAGGTGCCCCTCTCCTCCCTTATAAAAGGGAACCTCCTCCCCCTCCTCCTCACACCAATTTGAACACTCAAGCTCGGCCAACCCCTGCCAATTTCTCCTCTAAACTTCCCTAGAATAATCCTAGAGGTTCGGGTCTTCTCCAAAGACCAATCTTATTTCCTTAAGTGGAGGATTCAAAGAGGCGTTCCAAAGAAGAGGTAATATCCATTACCGATCTTTTCAATTTCTTTCTTCTTCAACTTCTTCTTCTTTAGTTGTTTCATGATAAAGTAATAACATCAGTATTACTTACATACTGATATGTTATTATAAATATTAAACAACCCTAATTCACCTTCTATCCATCCTACGGAAAAATGAAATCACCGCGCGTGCGTACGTACGGAATACCGTCTCCACGCCGTGGTGTAATCTATTTTCCACCATCACCTTACAAGGATGGGTATAATGGTGTAATGAGTAACTATATATGATTATTATGAAGTAATATTGATACTGAAATAATATATATATACTCCAATACAATTCCACGATCATAGGAACGATATCATCACTTGTGCGTACGTACGGAATATCGTCTCCACGATGTGATGCGACTTGTTCTACATGATCTTCATTTCATAATGATTATATAAATGAATTGAATGAATGAATATGGTATATACTACACTAATACCATTCTGTAAATGAATTATCTATAACCTAAAGATAAGAATAAGAATTTATTCGACAAAACACACATAAGAACAAAAAGTTATAAAGACCCGAGTAACAAGTAACAATGAAATATTACTAACAAGAAGCTAATAATATGACCATATATGATATCATATCAATATGTATGATTCTGGAATAAGTCAATAACATTATTTAAACCATTATACAGGAGTTTCGGACACGAACAAAGAAAATCGGACCTAAGGTAAGGGAAATATCACAATCTCATTTTTATCCGAGATTGTTTATTCGTAAGTATTTACTGGGGTGTATTTTATCATCCACATCCATGTTTCATCAATATGTAATATTATTTCCATCCACCTACAATTGTTTAAATCCATTTTTACCCTTCTGTGAGTTTTTATTAATATGTATGAAAGGAATCTTTTGTCGTACGAGGTACTTTTTGACTTTTCCGACAAAAGTACGAAGAATGTTTTTTTTAACTTATACGGCATGAATGGATTTTTAAAACATTATTTCCAAGAAGCTTCCTTTACAAGATTTCAAGTTTATTTTTAATCAACTTCTTTTATTTTAATGTTATATGACATGTTATGAAAGTAAAAATGTTTTTTAAGAAGAAAGGATATTTTCCTCAAGAATGGAGTTCAAGTGTTTTATCAAAATTATTTTCCATCTATGATAATAAAGGGTTCTGTTTTTATCCCTATTATTACATTGATTTGATCATGTTGTGATGGAATTATTTTTATGAATTCCTTTATCTTATATGAATTGATTTATTATGTCATGATGTTTCAAGAATCCCATTTTTGTTACATGTGTTATGCGATGATGTATGTTTTATGATTATGTGGCACACATAAGAAAGGATTCATTATAAGATGAGTGGGACCTATATCTCCCTCCAATGCATTGGGTAAAGATTTTATATCTCATGAGATAGACAGGGCTGGAACGGTAGGTTATACCGGTTCAGTGAAACAGGACTGAAACGAGGGTTACTCGGTTCAGAAAGGGACTTTGTCCACTAAGATAGTCTTGGAAATGAGTCATGACTAACAAGAAATGATTTTCCATGATTATGTGTGCATGCCACAAAGTTTCAAGTCTTATGTTATGATTATGGGGATCTCATTTTCACTTCTATGATTTATTCCATGATAAGATATTATGATCTCTTTTGCAGGTTTTGATTTTCAAAAAGATATGATATGATTTTTATTTCCTTTATTTTCCCTTGCTGAGCATTTGAGCTCACCCTTTTATGTTTTCTTTTCCCCAGGTCAGGAAGATGGATATTAAGTAGAATATGCTAAAAGGGACCCAAGATATGATGAAATAAATGGGAGACACTGTAGAAGATTTATGAACCAGTTGTTTATGTTTCCCAGTTTCTAAAGACACTATACCTATACGGTCCTTTGTGGTTTTGTCATATGTTGTAATAAGTGTGCTTCAATTTCGAAGTATTAACAGTGTATGTGAAGTATGGGTCGTTATAGTTGGTATCAGAGGAAAGGTATAGTCAACCTTTGGAAACTAGGATGTGAAAGCCTTAGTAAGAACCCTAAGGATAAGTCTAAGCATAGAACACAATCTTAGTGTTTTAGAAATGGCCTTGAATAACCTAGTATAAGACCTTAAGCATGAAAATTTTATTCTCGAATTATGTGGTTTCCTATTATAATTAGTGTTGCTCACACTATTCTTCTTGGTTTTAGTCAATGGCTGGAACCCGAAGGAACCGTGTTAATGCGGAATGCGATGGGCAATGCAATGATTGTCCCCCAGAGAAACCAAACGATATGGGAGCTGGAATGAAAAATCTTGTAGCCATGCTCACACAACTTCCTCAAGCTATGAATCATACAGGATTTCCAAACGAGCAAAGGAGGGAGCAACATTTTGTTGAATCCTTCATGAGGCAGCGTCCACCTTCTTTCAGCGGGTCTACTGATCCATTAGTTACTGAACAATGGATTAGTACTACTGAAAAGATATTTTCAGTTCTTCAATGTTCTGAACATGATAAAGTCATCCTAGCAGTGTATCGTTTGGAAGGAGATGCTGATCAATGGTGGAATCTTGTTAAGAATACGAGGCAAAGGGATGAAATTGAGTCTATGGAATGGGACGAGTTCAAGAACTTATTTTTCAATAAGTACTTCCCTCGTATTCTCCGAACAAAGATGGAGAAAGAGTTTCTTGAACTGAAGCAAATGGATGATGAATCTATTGGTACCTATGAAGCAAATTTTACAAGACTTGCAAGGTACGCTTCTGGTATTATTATCCAACCTGAGAGTAAGATCGATCGATTCTTTAGTGGCTTAAAACCATGTCTTCAAAGGGCGTTAGCCATAAGGGACTTCAATAGCTACGAGGAAATCGTTCGATGTGCTCTCAAAGTCGAGATGGAGATTGGAGTAACCCATCAGTCACATGGATTTGATAAGAAGAGGAAGATGGAATTCAAAGAAAAATCTAAAGAGCACACGGAAAAGAAGATGAGCTTTTCCTTATGCTCAAAGTGTGGAAAGAAACATGGAGGGAGTTGTCTTAAAGGGACAAGTAAATGTTTTAAATGTGGAAAAGAAGGTCATCGGGCATTTGAATGCCGTGATAATGGGAAGAAGATGTCTAATGACGCAAACAAAAGAAGGGATACACAGAATGAACCTACTACACATTAATGTTTCAAGTGCAAGGAGATTGGGCATTATGACAATCAATGCCCAAATCCAAGGGTTGATGATGATGGTCGACGTCAACAAACTCTTAAGGCTAAAGACAAAGGAAAGTCACATGAAATTTCTATCATCGATGTGGAGTACGATAACGATGTGGTGAAAGGTACACTTACCATCCACTCTAAAGTAGCAAATGTTTTATTTGATTCTGGATCCACCCACTCTTTTATTTCTGAAGACTTTTCTAAGGGTATCACCGTATTACCTCAACAATTAGATGTTGAGTTAGCTGTGACAACACCTAATGGCACATCAATCG
This sequence comes from Viscum album, assembly GCA_963277665.1. Taxonomy (NCBI): domain Eukaryota; kingdom Viridiplantae; phylum Streptophyta; class Magnoliopsida; order Santalales; family Viscaceae; genus Viscum; species Viscum album. The sequence continues at coordinate 39,198,629 of OY728141.1, read as the reverse complement.
CATCAAATGTTTTTAATTCTTCTCCGATCGAAGTTTGTGGGAAAGTGCTTCCTGCAAATATTGTGATCCTTCCTTTAGTGGAATTTGATGTGATTCTTGGCATGGATTGGCTTTCTCTACATGGAGCTCATATCAATTGCCAAATAAGGGAAGTCACATTTCATATTCCAGATCAATCTACGACCGTCTATCAATGCAAGGATGAACATAACCTTCCAGTGAAAATTTCTTCCATCTTATGGGTATTTATTCCACTAAATGAAGGTTATTTAACTCAAATGGTTGGTGAGAAACTCACGATTAAGAATATGCCCATTGTACGGGAGTTTGATGATGTCTTTCCGGAGGAATTGCCGGGTCTTCCACCAAATCGTGAAGTTGAGTTTACAATAGAACTCGTACCGGGTGCTTTGCCTATTTCAAAGACACCTTATAGAATGGCCCCAATTGATTTGCAGGAATTGAAGAAGCAACTCCAAGAGAATCTTGATAAGGGATTCATACGCCCTAGTGCGTCACCTTGGGGAGCACCTGTTCTACTTGTTAAGAAGAAAGATGGATCAATGAGACTCTGCATTGATTATCGAGAACTTAACAAGATCACTATCAAGAACAAATATCCTCTCCCACGCATTGATGACTTATTTGACCAACTACGCGGAGCTCAATACTTTTCCAAGATTGATCTTCGTTCAGGGTATCATCAATTAAGGGTCAAAAGGTAGGATATACCAAAGACAGCTTTTTGTACAAGGTATGGACACTATGAATTTATAGTGATGCAATTTGGTCTTACTAATTCCCCTGCTATCTTCATGGATATAATGAATAGAGTCTTTAGAGACTATCTTGACCAATTTGTGGTAGTCTTTATAGACGATATTCTTGTCTATTCAAAGAGCAAGGAAGAGCATGAAGATCACTTGAGAATTATATTGAAGACCCTTAGAAAGGAGAAGCTTTATGCCAAATTTACCAAGTGTGAATTTTGGCTTCAAAAAGTTTCATTTTTGGGTCATATAATCTCAAAAGAGGGGATATCTGTGGATCCAGCAAAAACAGAGGTCATCGAAAGATGGTCAAGACCAACAACAGTAACTGAGATCCGAAGTTTTCTTGGTTTGGCTGGATATTATCGACGTTTTGTAAAAGATTTTTCACGATTACCTAATCCACTCACCAAGTTGACTCGGAAAGGAGTTAAGTTTGTCTGGACAGAGAATTGTGAAGAGAATTTCAAGGAGTTGAAAAGAAGGTTATCCAGTGCACCTGTGCTCACACTGCCTTGTAGTGGAGAAAGGTTTGTGATCTATAGTGATGCATCCAAGAAGGGATTGGGGTGTGTTCTTCTGCAAAATGATATGGTGATAGCTTATGCCACACGACAGTTGAAAATCCATGAGAAAAATTACCCAACACATGATTTGGAGTTGGCTACGGTAATCATTGCATTAAAGATTTGGAGGCATTACCTTTATGGTGAAAGGTGTGATATTTATACTGATCATAAAAGTTTAAAGTATATTTTCACAAAAAAGGAGTTGAATATGCGTCAAAGAAGATGGTTGGAGCTGATTAAGGATTATGACTTCTCAATCCATTACCACCCTGGCAAAGCAAACAAGGTGGTAGATGCATTAAGTCGACAAGACCATGCTAGTTTATCCATGATGAGGATCACAAAAGATCCAATATTTATGGATTTACAAAGGATGGATCTTGTAATTATAATGGAAGGGGAAAAATCTTATCTTTCTCAAATGAATGTTCAACCATCTATACATGTGAAGATTACAGAGGCACAGAAAGAAGATGTCGAGTTACAAAAGAAGGTGAGAAATGTTCCTGAATTCAAAATTGATTGTGATGGGATAATAAAGGTCAGGAATCGGGTTTGCGTTCCTCCCATCCCCGAATTAAAGAATGAGCTGCTGGATGAGGCTCATAGTTCATCATTCTCTATTCATCCTGGAAGCACGAAGATGTATAGGGACCTGAAAGAGTACTTCTGGTGGGATGGCATGAAAAGAGATGTTGCTGAATATGTCTCTCGATGCTTGCTTTGTCAACAAGTTAAAGATGAGAGACAGAAGTCTAAGGGGATGTTACAACCATTACCCATACCCGAATGGAAATGGGATAAAATCACTATGGACTTTGTCACAGGACTTCCTAAAACATCCAAAGGTAATAATGCTATCTGGGTCATAGTTGATCGTCTTACAAAGTCTGCACACTTCATTGCTATTAGAGAGGATTTCTCTCTAGATCAGCTTGCCAGGATATATGTAAAGGAAGTGGTAAGATTTCATGGAGTACCACTTTCTATTATACCTGATCGGGATCCGAGATTTACCTCGAAGTTCTGGCGAAGTCTTCAGCATACTCTGGATACAGAGTTGAGTTTCAGCACTGCTTATCATCCCCAGACAGACGGTCAGTCTGAGAGAACAATTCAAACCCTAGAAGATATGTTGAGAGCTTGCTCTATGGATTTCAAAGGAGGTTGGGATCAACACCTACCTTTGGTAGAATTTTCTTATAATAATAGCTTTCACTCCAGTATTCAGATGGCTCCTTATGAAGCTCTCTATGGAAAGAAATGCAGGACTCCAACTTGCTGGGATGAAGTTGGGGAAAGAAAGCTATTAGGACCTGATCTCGTTGATGAAATGGCAGAAAAGGTCAGATCTATTCAACAACACATAAGAGCAGCTCAGAGTCGACAGAAAAGTTATGCCGACAACCGAATAAAAGACCTAGAGTTTGAAGTGGGTGATAAAGTGTTCTTACGAATATCTCCCTGGAAGAGGGTTATGAGATTTGGAAAGAAGGGGAAGTTGAGCCCTAGATATATCGGTCCTTTCGAAATACTGGATCATGTTGGGAAGGTAGCTTACCAATTGGCGCTTCCACTGAATCTCTCTCAATTTCACGATGTGTTCCATGTATCTCTCCTGAGAAAGTACATACCAGATCCTTCACATGTACTCAGCTCAGAAGTTTTACCGCTGGAGCAAGATCTTTCTTATGAAGAACATCCGATAGAGATCCTGGATCATAGCGAAAAAGTCCTACGAAACAAGACCACTCGATTGGTGAAAGTTTTATGGAGGAACCACCAACTTGAAGAAGCTACATGGGAGCTTGAGGATATGATGAGGGAGAAGTATCCTCATCTGTTTGTTACAAAGTGATGAATTTCGAGGGCGAAATTCTTTTAAGGGGGGTAGAATGTAACACCCGAGACTTTTATGTTATATAAATCATCAAAGGAATCTTTTTCTACACAACACTTTCTTGGCTTGCTTTACACGCAATCACGACCTTCCTCGATAGCTTGCGTCGTACGCAATACCGAGTTTCACTAAACAACAATATGCTATTAAAACTAGCCGTTATGAATAGTAATAACCACTTTTTAAAATTTTAGAAATTTTATTTTTCAAAATGGACTTCATTTTTGGACTCAGAATATCGAAATTAGCCTAGGGTGAAATTTTGGTATTTTTCTGAAAACTTTCAATTTTTGATGAATAGTAAAACCACTAAGTGGTAGGTTAAAAAAACTGAATTTTGCATAAAACATAATTTTACCGCTTCTGTGATTGGAATTTCGAAAATCCAAGAGACACAGTTAATATCAAGGACTAAAATGTGGTTCAATAAGATAAAAATAATTTTTTGGTGAATAGTAACTTTTTACTATTTTTACCGCGGTTAATAGTAAATAGGGTAACTAAGGGTAAATATGATATTAATATTACCCTAACACATGTCCTAATTCTATTGGACAAGTGTAATTCGACCAAAAACAAACTTAGGAATAAAATATGACCATTTAGGCCCACTTGGATTAGATTAGGACATTTATTATTAATTTATTTAAAGAAGGGTTAAAATAGTTAAAATCAAAGTTTAATAAGTAAATCATTTTTAATATGGGGATATACATAAGATAAATTCAATTGTAAATATTCATTAGAAAGATAAAAAGATTTCCTACATGATGATATTTTATTTGTAATTTTTAGACATCAAATAATTTAATTTATTTATGACACAAAGATGATGCAGTAATTATCTTATTAATGAAATATTGACATAATTGATGTTATAAACACAACAATAAATGTAATTTGAGACTTTTTATGAATTCCACTAATTTTATAGGTTACTATGATATATTAGTGTTGATTTAATCAACTTTGTTCGAACATATAATTCTGTTATGACTTTCACAAAAATCATATATCAAATAGTGTCAAAATTGACACAAAATAGTTTTTAAATCAAATATTATATTATTAATTGTTATTTTATTCCTAAAAATCTAAGGTTCGGCCAAATGACTTAGATAAGGATATATATATATTTATAATAAACAATTTGGGGTTCGTTTGTCATTTTATAGTAAGTGTATTAACCATATAGTGAAAGAAAACAAAAAGACACGGTAAAAGTTAAATTAATTAACTTAGAGTTAAATCTAATTGATAAGGTTAAAATAATACCCTAAACTTGTCTAAATCTTATTGGTTGATAGGATTTCGACCCATCCCCACTTTATCTTCGAAATAAGACCCTTTGGAACCATTATAAACCGATTTTTACTTTAATATAAAATAATATTTTGAGATATTCCTAAGGTGCCCCTCTCCTCCCTTATAAAAGGGCACCTCCTCCCCATCCTCCTCACACCAATTTGAGCACTCAAGCTCGGCCAACCCCTGCCATTTTCTCCTCTCCACTTCCCTAGAATAATCCTAGAGGTCCTGGTCTTCTCCAAAGACCAATCTTAGTTCCTTAAGTGGAGGATTCAAAGAGGCGTTCCAAAGAAGAGGTAATATCCATTACCGATCTTTTCAATTTCTTTCTTCTTCAACTTCTTCTTCTTTAGTTGTTTCATGATAAAGTAATAACATCAGTATTACTTTCATACTGATATGTTATTATAAATATGAGACAACCATAATTCACCTTCTATCCATCCTACGGAAAAATGAAATCACCGCGTGTGCGTACGTACGGAATACCGTCTCCACGCCGTGGTGTAATCTATTTTCCACCATCACCTTACAAGGATGGGTATAATGGTGTAATGAGTAACTATATATGATTATTATGAAGTAATATTGATACTGAAATAATATATATATACTCCAATACAATTCCACGATCATAGGAACGATATCATCACTTATGCGTACGTACGGAATACCGTCTCCACGATGTGATGCGACTCGTTCTACATGATCTTCATTTCATAATGATTATATAAATGAATTGAATGAATGAATATGGTATATAATACACTAATACCATTCTGTAAATGAATTATCTATATCCTAAAGATAAGAATAAGAATTTATTCGACAAAACACGCATAAGAACAAAAAGTTATAAAGACCCAAGTAACAAGTAACAATGAAATATTACTAACAAGAAGCTAATAATATGACCATATATGATATGATATCAATATGTATGATTCTGGAATAAGTCAATAACATTATTTAAACCATTATACAGGAGTTTCGGACACGAACAAAGAAAATCGGACCTAAGGTAAGGGAAATATCACAATCTCATTTTTATCCGAGATTGTTTATTCGTAAGTATTTACTGGGGTGTATTTTATCATCCACATCCATGTTTCATCAATATGTAATATTATTTCCATCCACCTACAATTGTTTAAATCCATTTTTACCCTTCGGTGAGTTTTTAGTAATATGTATGAAAGGAATCTTTTGTCGTACGAGGTACTTTTTGACTTTTCCGACAAAAGTACGAAGAATGTTTTTTTTAACTTACACGGCATGAATGGATTTTTAAAACATTATTTCCAAGAAGCTTCCTTTACAAGTTTTCAAGTTTATTTTTAATCAAATTCTTTTATTTTAAAGTTATATGACATGTTATGAAAGTAAAAATGTTTTTGAAGAAGAAAGGATATTTTCCTCAAGAATGGAGTTCAAGTGTTTTATCAAAATTATTTTCCATCTAAGATAATAAAGGGTTCTGTTTTTATCCCTATTATTACATTGATTTGATAATGTTGTGATGGAATTATTTTTATGAATTCCTTTATCTTATATGAATTGATTTATGATGTCATGATGTTTCAAGAATCCCATTTTTGTTACATGTGTTATGCGATGATGTATGTTTTATGATTATGTGGAACACATAAGAAAGGATTCATTATAAGATGGGTGGGACCTATATCTCCCTCCAATGCATTGGGTAAAGATTTTATATCTCATGAGATAGACAGGGCTGGAACGGTATGTTATACCGGTTCAGTGAAACAGGACTGAAACGAGGGTTACTCGGTTCAGAAAGGGACTTTGTCCACTAAGATAGTCTTGGCAATGAGTCATGACTAACAAGAAATGATTTTCCATGATTATGTGTGCATGCCACAAAGTTTCAAGTCTTATGTTATGATTATGGGGATCTCATTTTCACTTCTACGATTTATTCCATGATAAGATATTATGATCTCTTTTGCAGGTTTTGATTTTCAAAAAGATATGATATGATTTTTATTTCCTTTATTTTCCCTTGCTGAGCATTTGAGCTCACCCTTTTATGTTTTCTTTTCCCCAGGTCAGGAAGATGGATATTAAGTAGAATATGCTAAAAGGGACCCTAGATATGATGAAATAAATGGGAGACACTGTAGAAGATTTATGAACCAGTTTTTTATGTTTCCCAATTTCTAAAGACACTATACCTATACGGTCCTTTGTGGTTTTGTCATATGTTGTAAAAAGTGTGCTTCAATTTCGAAGTATTAACAATGTATGTGATGTATGGGTCGTTATACCCACCATCAATTCCTCCAGTAGTCTTGTATCATTAACTAATGTCACTTTGGGGAAGCACTTATGTTACATTCCACCAGTGGCCTGCATCAAGGAACCCTAGACACTCTTAGGAAGCACTTATATCAATTCCATCTGTGGTCTCACATCGTAAGAAGAAAGAGACACTTTGGAGAATCCCTTACATCCATTCTCTCTATAGTCTATACACCAGGTTCTCACGGCCCTGTGTAAGTCAATAAAGTACAGTGAAGCATATCGGCCAAAGTAATCCTCAAGAACTATTTGGCTAAGCAATCTACAACATATCGGTATGTAAGAACCAGTCACACCATCCTACAATACTAGGAATGGGAAGTAAACAACAACCTAACAAGAAAACAGAACCAAATGGTCAAATAAAGCATTTATGTATGGTTAAACACTTCCAAATCATAGAAATTTACCATATTCAAATTCAGTTTAACCTCTACTCAAGTATACAAGCATAGAAGGAAAACAATATGGCTAAAATAGTAAACACACAATACCCCGTTTATTGGTATTGGTGATTTTGCAAATATAACTGAAATACTTTCAATAGAAAGGCACAAAACACCTACCTCGATGTTGTGATATCTTTATACGTGACCCTCAAGCCTTGAATCGACCATGAACACCATATATATACAACAAATATCAAAACGTTTAACCAAGGATAACATTAGAAAAGGATGAATTAGGAAATGAATCTCTAGAAGAAGGAAGAACATACTGAGGCGCTCCCAACGCAATCGATGACAGTCGCTTCAGAAGAAAAATTGCTCGATCTGGGGCTTGGGGAAAGATCGCGGTAGTATGGATGCCCTCTGACAAACCAGACCTAGAAGGTGGCAATTATTTCTATTAGATGTGAACCCATTGTGTTTAATGAAAAAAACAAAACTATACGTTGTGTACTTTAGAAGTGCACGACATGTACATACCTTTAATAGCACCCTCATTAGGCGGCCTCCATGTCACCACATATGGCAGTGTGTACGGCCGTTACACGACCAGCACACGACTACATGTGATAACCAAGTACACTACGTGTACTAATAATGTACATGGCGTGTAATTCTAAAATTTATAAAAACTCCTCTTTTTCCACAAAAACACTGGAAAAGAAAGACATACCTGAAAAAGAAGAAACTAATTCTTACAAACATTATCTTAATTAACCTCAGCATTGGCTAAACATCTAGTCAATACATGTATCTCCTCTTTCATCACTGAACAAATTGTAGCATCTAGATTTTCATCCGGGTGACCAGAGTCACTGTCACTTTCACATCCACACCATTCTTCATTATTACCATCTATTTTTTACTCATCATTGGAATTTTTATCTCATCAATCCATTATTGATTATAAATCATTTCCATCACTACCAGATTCTTCCTCTTCATTTTCTACTTCATTTTCATCTGTATATTCTTCATTGGATTCACTAATGTATTCTACACCACCTTCAACTTCAGATTCATTACTACAAGATGATTTTAGAATTTTTTTCATGAGAGGGTAAATATAGAGGTGGACTTGATGGTCCAATAGAGAATCTTTTTTTATGTTGCAGTATTGTCTAGGTCACTTCAATCATCAACCAGTGATCCCAAATTTTTAATTGGGTTATTAGGTTCCTCTTCCACATCTAAATAATAAGTTACTTGTTCGTCTGAACCAAGACAAGGTTTCACTAGATCCCTTAGTCTAACTGTATGGTCTATGGGATTGAACTTCTCATTTAATATTCCCTCATAACAGACCCAATTCTTTCTTCCAAGGGTTCTAATTTATTTTTCATTCATTTATAGATGTCGGAGCTTATGTAGATTATAATTCATTCAGTAACTACCACATCTTAAGCTTTATACACACAACCATTATATTTCTGCATAGATGAAATCATTCTTGAATAGAATAATTAATTTTACATATACCCATGATTTATCATCTCATTGATGAGTACCATACGATATCAACATAGATTCTATTTATCATTTTTCTTTAGAAAATAATCCAAGTATACATCTTGACACTTGAGTGTGGAAAATTACACTTTCATGGTACAAACCAAATGGCGAATAAACTTAAAATGAATTCCCCATTCACATTTCAATTATGAGGAAATAATTTCTATTGTTCACTTCATTTCAAATTATCTCATTTATATCAGTTTCATAGTAGAAAAATTCACGATCAGGAGAAGATGTACCTTGGTAATCATCAACCCTTCCTTCATGAGGTACCTTACGAAATTCATCCCAATGTCATAATAAAAATGATATTCTCTTTCCTTTCATAGTCAACATTATCCATGAAACATCACTTCCTTCCAGAAAAAGTTCCAGATTCTTATAACACTCATACACCGACTTCGGATAAAAGGCTCCATCATTATTTTTAAACCATTAAAGACATCCTTGGTTATTTGTAACTTTAAACAAAAAAGATTTACATTTCGATTTCAATTATACTAAAACATTATTCTATGAACTTACAACACAGTTTACGAGACTAGGATTCACATGACCTTGTGATCTTTTGGATTCCCTTTTTTGTTTCTTAGAAAGATGAGACTCACCCTCTTTTAGAGCATACATTAATAACGCCATTTCGATCAGTTCAGTTCGAAGGACAGAAGGTGAAAATATGGGAGTAGAGAAAGAGAATTTTGGAAAATATATATACAGAGATTAGCGGTAATGGTAATAGAGTGGATTGATTAAAATTTATATCAATTAAGGATTTTATGATTTTACAATCACAAATTCATGAATCTAGTTCACTGAAATTAAGGAAACATTTTCGTTTTGATAAAATCATACAATGTATAAAAATGGATGAGTCATTAGTGAGGACATGAAAACTATTTCATCATGATAATGGTATCATCATGACAACGGTGTCTGCATGAAAACAGTTTCAGCATGACAACAGTGTCTTCATGAAAACAATGTCGGCATGACAATGGTTTCTACATGATAACATCACAAAAAATATTATAGGAGAAATATGAGCATGGAATTTCTAGTTAATCATTTCTATCTCATGTATGATGTAATTTATCCTTTCAGAGTTCAAAGGATTATTTAATATATCATCAAAATGATATTTTATGCCAAAAAATTGTAAAGCAATGTCACCCTTTTGATAATGATCTCTCAAAAAGTGATTTCTTACACCGATATGTTTTATAAAAGAGTGAGAGAATAGGTTCATATAAATTTTAATAGAAGTTGGGTTGTCACGTTTTTTTGGTACATGTCTAAATCAATATCCATAGTATATAAGAGTGTGTTTAATCCACATAATTTTATCACAATAACTACCTGCAGTTATGTATTTAGCTTCAGAAGTAGATAATGCAACAAAATGTTTCGTCTTACTACACCATGAAACCAAATAATGTCCCAAAAATGTACATGTCCTAGAGGTTCTCATTCAATATAACTTACAACCATCAAATTAGGCATTTGAATAACTCACTATATCAAATGATTTTCTTTTAGGGTAAAAATTCCTAAATTGATTGATTTTTGAGGTATTTGAAAATTCTTTTAATAGCATTCAGATGAGATTATTTGGGATTCGCTGGAAAACAAGCACATATACACACACTCAACATTATATATGTCCTACTAGTATTAATATAGATCAATCTTTGAATCATTCCATTGTATGTAGTTTTATCAACATATTTACCATCTTTATCATGATCCAACATACAAGTAGCACTAATGGGTGTATCAATAAATTTAATTATATAAAATATAAATCATTTTAAAAGATATTTTTATACATAAATTGATTTAATGTTATAACTTATTTATGTCGTAAAATTTTAAATCAATGGAATAATTTGAATTCACCCATTAAACTCATTTCAAATTAATTTTTCATCATTTTAGAAAAATAAATACATAAAGAATTTATTGAAGATCCAAAAGTATTATCCTCAAAATAGATTTGGACAACTAAAACACCATTAGAAGTTTAATTTATAATAATACTAGGATCATAAATTTTATTTTGAATATCCTTTTGGAATTTGAAAATTACTTAATCTATCTTACTAGGCTCTTGGATCTTGTTTTATACTATATAAATCATTTTTCAATTTGAAGGCATGATTTTCAAAATTAGGATTTTTAGAACAATGGGATTGATCAACCAAAAAATCCTCAACTATATATCCATTTTAAATAAACTCTAAACATCCTTTTGATACATTTTAAAATTAAGATTGGTAGCATAATAAAGTCAGATTCTGATGGCTTCAAGTCTAGAAATAGGTGAAAAAGTTTCTTCATAGTCAATGCCATCTTCTTGACTATAAAATTGTGTAACTAATCTATAATTGTTTCTAACAATATTACCAGCTTCATCTACATTATTTCTAGACACCCATATGGTTTCTATGATCAATTTGTATTTGGGTCTATCCACATGTTTCCATATATTATTTCATCCAAATTGATTTAGTTATTCTTGCATAGCCATCAACCAAAAATCATCATTGATATTTTTTTGTTCAACATGTGACAATAAGGCTTTATTTTCAACCTAATTTCTAAGAGAAGCTCTTGTTTTTGTTCCCTTATCTATGTTTCCCACACCAACATATAGGGAATGTTTTTTAATGGTTCTAGTTGGTTTATAAAAGGTAAGACCTGTTATTCCAGGCTCATCATTTTGATCTAGTTCATTATGTCAATATTCTGGAGAATATCAGGAATTTTTGGATTTCCTAGAATACTTGACATAAGGATTATCTAATTATTCATTTATGACTTGATTTTAAATATCATCATAAAGGTTTTATGGAGAGATATTAGGTTCATGTGGATATGTTTCATTATTTTTAATATGCACATATTTTTCCACACACTTGGTTCTTTTATTAAAGACTTTAAAGGCTTTACTAGAGGTTTAATTGCCTAGAAATATTCCTTCATAACTTTTTTCTACGAATTTTTTAAGATTTTTTTTTGTATTAAGAATACATACATTGCAACAAAACAAATTGAAATAATTGTCTTTGGGTTTTCTATTGTTTCATAACTCATATAGAGTTTTCTTAAGGATATGTATGTTTAAGACTCTATTTATAATATAACACGATATGTTAAAAGCATCATCTCAAAAGTAAATAGGTATGTCATATTCAGTAAGAATAGTTCTAGAAATTTCTTGCAAGGTCCTAATTATTCTTTTAACAACTCAATTTTTTGAGGTGTCGTAGGGGAAGAAAAGTTGTAAATATATCCATTGTTTTAGAAAAAATATTCCAAGTCTTGATTCTCATACTCACAACCATGATAATTTCATAGATATTTAATTCCTTTATCACTATGATTTTATATAGTTTTAGCATACATGGTGATGTATGTAAATGATTCACTTTTGTGAGCTAACAAATAAGTCCATTTATACCTAAAATATTCATATATTTAAATATAGACATAGTACATCTGATTTAAACTAAAAAATCAAGATGGTCCAAATTAATCTGTGTGAACTAACACTAAAGGTTGACAAATTGAATCTTATTTCTATGATTTGAAATTGATTTTTTGTTTCTTTCCTTTTTGACAAGGAATTTACACATTATTGTCTAGAAACTCTAATTTGAGTAGATCCTTGAGTAGTAATTTTCTAGTTTACTTCATAAGGGAGTGGATATTACAATTTTTTATTCACTGTTTCAAAGCAAATAGCCTTTGTGAAAAGAACATAGACACGAAACATTCAATGAGTCTAGTGTGTCTAAATTTATAGAGTACCCATTATCATTACGACGTGAAATAAATTATAAGTTACTCTTAGCATTAAAAACATGGAATGAATCATTTTTAAATTTTACATTATATACATCATCACATAATTTTTAAATACTATGAATATTATACTGAAATCCATCAACATAACGTACATTGGAAATATAAATAGAGACAGGGTTACCAATCATTCCTAGGATGATGATTTCACTTTTACCATTGTCACCAAATGTGACATATCCTCCCTCAATTTTGATAATAATTTTGAATCTTGAGTAATCCCCTATCACATGACATGAACACCCAACGTCCATGTACCATAGGTTTATACAGAAACTCTTTAGGATGTTTACCTAAAAAATTTATTATTCAAAAATGATTTTGGTACCCATAGTTTTCTAGGTCCAGAAACATAATAAGAAAATAATTAGGAATACACACTTGTATTATTGGATTCAAAAATGAAAAATATAGAGCACCTGAACAATAAACATTTTTTTGTCAAGAAGGACTGGATGTAGAAAAATAATTTTTAGAACTTGAGTTTGTGATAAAATTCTAGTTTATGAATAAAGAAGCATATTTTCTACTTATGTTTATAAAATGTGTGTAGGAAAAATTATTTTTCCCTCTTTGATATCCTTTATAGAAGTCTACATAGGATCTATCCGTTTACAAAGATTTTGAGTAACTGTATTACTTATATTTGTAAAATATTCAAGATGCTTCTTTAAATGCTCATTAGAAATTTTTAATAGGTGTTTTCCTCATACAGTTGAGCATTTTTCTCTTTTTCAATTGTATGTTCAGATTTAAGAGTTACAGTAAGGTCTTGTTTTTTCTTTAAAAATTTATACTAATCCTTTAGTTCATTACATGTCTCTTATATTATGTTTCTATATTAAAATAATTATTCAGATTTCATATTCTCAAACTCACTTTTATATTCAAAATAAAATGAATGTTGAACAGAAGAATCTAAGATTACCTCATATGTGTTTTTCATAAAACAAATATTTTCTATATCATCTTTATCATCGTGAGGAGAAGAAAATTCCCCAGAGCTATCCTCAGAGGCACTACATGTGTAATTAAAGGCTTTCTTATACTTTATCCTTATTCCCTTACATCCTTTCGTATTTGAGCTTGGGATAGTTAGCCTTTACATATCCTTTTTGTTTACATTCGTAGTTCACTATCTCTTATAATTTATCATTTCTCATCCAATTCTTTTTTTAACTTCAATTGTTTACATACTTTACTTTTAAATTAGGGTTTCTAAAAAATTTCTTTTTCATATAAAATTTCATCAATCTTCTATCCATCTAGGCTATTTCTTCATCAATGTTTGAAGATGACTCTTAACTACTGGAGCTTTCAACAGCAACAGGAATTTTCACTTTGTCTTTATTTTTAGAGGTAGTAGTCTTAAAATATAAGGACTTTATCTTAGGTTCATCATCCTGTAATTTGTTTACATTCATCTCTTCTTAATATATCATCTTCTTTCCAATGAGTTCTTTGACATTTAATTTTTTTATGTCACATGATTATTAAATTAAGATAGAGGTTCCTCTCCATATGTCATGTGGGCATATAAGAATACTCATGATTTGTTCTTTGGTATTGACATCACTTCCAAGAGAGATAATTGTATTGAAAATTATATTAAACCTGAGATACATATCAGAAATAGATTCATCAGAATTCATTCTAAATTTATCATACATAATAATAAAATTTTTGAGTCTCATTTATATCGCACTAGTGGTTGCCTCATGTGAAATGGATAATGGGTCCCAAATTTTATGGGTACTTTTACAAGCCAAAAAATGATTAAACACTTCATCTCCTAGTGCACAATAAAGCATTCATTTTTTTACTATTATTATTATAGACAGTCCTGGTAGGTCTTTCCCATGTATTTATAGAAGTTTTAGTAATTACATATTTTCATTGAATATCAGTTTTGATTTCAAATTCCATGCTTTCTAGATGTATTTTTATTTAAATATTCCACTAAGAATACATTGTTCCCTTAAAAAATATAGTCTATTAGAATAAAATCCTTCTAAAAAAATTTCCATAATATATAAATTAACAGTATTTCAAGGAGTTAAATATTTAAAAAAAAGAAAAAATTTATGATCTTTCAAAGACAATTACCACTACAGTTAAAAATATTTCAAAAATCCTAGAAAACTAAAAAATTTATTAATTCCTCTGATACCAAATGTTGGTCGGAGTAGATTAATATATAGGGGGGGAATTGAGAATCTATAAAAATTTAAATTAAAATTGTTTCTTTCAAAATTTTCTCCAATTAAATATGTATGATTAGTTTTTTCATACTTAATTTATAAAAGTCTTGAATGTGCAACTATTTTCTCAATAGATTGATTAGTTATTTTCTATAGTAATCTGAAGATTACTATAACTTTTGAAGCTAACATACTTGTTCAAAAAAGATATAAACACTTTCTAAAATAACTATCAAAGTTATATTTGTTTTATGAAATTGTAATAAAAAAGAGTTCAAATTAATTTATAAAACACAGTAGATATAAACAAGAGGTTCAATCTAAATCTTAGTCTTAGTCACCTCCACTTGGTGATAACCTTTCACCAAGTAGTTTATATTAATAAACATGATCCACACATTGTATCGGGGTTCTAAATAGTACACAAGACTATCCAGGTCAAACTTGAAATCTACCATTGTTATTTGTGGGAATAACAATAAACAGGTCACACTTGCCAACTTCCATGGTTCTACATGGGATTCAAGAGTAAAATAGAGAGTTAGTTTGGGGATATAATGTATCCTCAAGTTGTTCACATGAGTAATTTTGTATGTTATAGACAGATACACACACTTCTTAAAAGGGTATTTAAAAGTAAATATCATATCTAAAGATGTTGTATAAGATTTAGATGTCTTTGTGTGCAATGAAGTGATGCTCTAGACTTATTTGATGTAGAGAAAAAAAGTTTTAGTCAACTTATGAATTTCAGGTTTAAAATAGAGTATCACAGTCTCTGTGATGTGTTTTTTAGGAGCGTGAAGTGTTTCTCTTTGTTAGAAAGATTTTCAGTGCAGTTTAGCAGGTCTCGGTCATCTTTTTTATGTCCTCATATGTTCTTTAATTTGAGTTCTTGAGGTTTTGAAGAAATCTAAATAGTAACATGAGTTTTTAATTCATTCGTTCTCTTTTATATTTTCTGTGTATTCCCTGTATTCTATTAAAAAATTCAGTGAGTAATTCATTTATACATTGAGGTACAGTAGGCATGATGTTCTCCCATGTGCATGTACCTTATACTATCTACTGATAGTCCTATAGAAAACATTAAATAATGTTATAAACATTAATTTTTAAAAATATGATCATTATATATGTATATTTAAATTATTAATATATAAAACATTTATGACTATCATTGAGTCATAATTATTAGTGACTCATTGGTCTTAGTCCATCACAATTGTTTACTTCATGTATCTGTGAGACTTTTCCATCTGTATTAGTGACTCAAGGTGTCAGTGTCTCATTTCATTGGTGATAGAGATGAACTAATGGCGACTCATACCAATGGTGAGTCCTTCATTCTGTAGGTGATAATGTTGATCCAATGGTGACTCATTTTAACAATATGTGAGTCCTTGCATTTGTAGCATCATGTAATGGTAGGTAACTAAAAATAACGGTAGGTCGTTTGCCACAATAGCATGTGCGACAGTGAGTCTTCAATCTGTTGGTGTCATGTACAACAATGAGTATTTTCTAATGGTGACAACTTCAAAAACATAAAAAATATTTATATTTTATCAGTAATGTAGTGAGATATATGTATTATGTTGGGTCATCTGTTTGTCTTATAGTTTAACAATTTTAGAAACTGGTAATCCTTGTAATTAAACATAGATAATCTTTTAAACATAAATAGTCATATGAATAAAATGATCTGATATTCAAGATAATGTTTTTTCATAATATAGGATGGTACATAAGATAAGATATATATTGATATATGACATGATTTGGGTTAAATAAATCCTTTATAAGTAAAGATAGTTTCCAATGACATCAATAAGCCAACAAAAGTGTTTTTGAAAAAATTGTCTTTAAATCGCTTCAATTTTTATTTTTATGTTTTCAAAATGTTTTCAAATAAATGGGTTTTAAAACATTATCAATAATTATTTATAATTTTTCAATGTGTTTTCCAATAAAAAGTATTAATTTTTTAGACATGTTTTATATGTTTTCATGGAAAATGAATTTTATTTTTTTTCTATATTATTTTATATATTTTCAAGGAAAATTGTTTTAAAAATGTTTTCAAGGTTCATTTATAAGTAAAATATGGTTTTAAAAATTATTTCATGTCTACCTTATTTGATTTCATATAATTTTCAATGAATTGATTTCTAAAGGTTTAATATTCTAAAAGGAATTTTCAAATAATAAAGTATATTTTCTTCAATGAATGTCTTTAAAATATCACAATGAATTATTTCCCATATTAGATGACATTATAATTAAACCTATATCTTTTATACATGTTATGATATGATTACATGGTTACAATACCCATTTAATTTCATTGTTTAAGATATGATTGTTTATTATCTGGTGGTATATGTATGTATGATTTCATTATGAAATGTTAGGGACATATATCTCCCTCCAATGCATTGGATAAAAATTTATATCTCACGATATAGTCATGGATGGTTTTGGGAGTGATACTTGACTACTAGGATGGCCATGGATGTGAACCTTGACAACCATGATTGTTTAGGCAGTGAACCCACACTACTAATATGTCCATGGGAGTGAACCATGACTACTAATATAGTATTGGGAGTGAAACTGTACACCCAATATTTCCATGGTAGTGATACCTTGACCACTATGTAAATCAATTTATATTCCCACATGTCTTCCACAATTCCATGTCATATTCCTTGATATAATTTCATGTCTTATGATCAGGCTTATTATAAGACTAATGTCTTATAAACATAAAATATTTATGCCATGATTTATTTTTATAATATTGATATATAGTGTATGATCTTCTATTTTCATGATCATGTTATCATACCGTTATGCTCATGATTATTCTTAAATATCTCCCTTGTATACCCTTATTTTAAATTTTAAATTACAATATTTTAATGTTTCCTCAACTTTGGGTTATAATGATATGTTGTATGATGGATTTTTTATGAAGGGTTATATTCAAGGAAAACCTAGTGGGAGATTGTTTATATCACTAATGTAACATTGATTATTTTTCCATGTTTTCCAATTCATTAAACTGATATAGTCTTTGAGAATATGTTTGTTTAATTTATTTTGTATCCAAAAATGTAATTTAATGTTAATATATAAAAATAAATGGTCATTATAGTAGATATCAGAGAATTTGTTTCTTTAAAATTTACAGAAAGGGATGGTGAAACCATAGAGATAACCCTAAGGACATGACTAAGGATAGGTCTATAGATAAGGAAAATTATATTAAAATGTCATTTAATGGTGGTAGAGGATAGATTTAGTGGTTTTCTAGAAATATATCCATCTATTGTACCAAAATTTGATGTGGATCTATAACAGGTATACCTAGTGGTAACAAATCAGACATGGTGTGATGGGTCAGATTAAGTGTAATATAGTACATGAAAACTGGCACTGCAAAACACCAAGATTGACACACCTGAGGGATAAGCATTAGCAATTCATAAAATATTTATAAACCATAATAATGGATTTCAATATAAGTTGGAAATTAATTACCTATGATAAACCAATGTTTCCATATATTATGTAATTACGTGTCATGGTTCTTACATCCAATAAGAAATTTTTTCACGATTATATGGGTTTCCATTATGATAACTATTTCTTACCATATGCTATTGGGTTTTATACAATATATGAAACTATAATGAACTTAGTTGATATTTAATGTTTCAAATTTGGATATTATGGGTATTTTAGATATTTATTTCATAATTTAAAACCTTATAAAGATAATCTAGAAGGTAGTATGATTACTGGTAATAATAGTGAAGAAAAAAAGACTATGAATGTCATTTTAAAGGTATGGGATGTTATTACTCTATTTTTCACATTAATTATAAAAATCATGATATAGTTGAGGTTTATGATGATTAATATGTGATTCATATGTCATATTATAGAAAATATGTATGAAGATATAAAATGATGAATCCTGTGAATTGGGTTAATAATAATGCTGCTAGATTGAAGTGTATATGTTTTGGGGTTCAATGATTATGTTATATGAATAAGGAAATATTTAGGTATTTTCAATATATGTTTTAATAAAATATGAAAAACGATATGTTTAATGGTAATGAATACATAGAAAATAATATTTTTTTTAACAGAAGGAATCATTTAAGGTATTAAATATGTTGAGAAAATAATTATTAGTTTAGATAACGATATGATGATATGGATAATGTAAATTAGATAGTATTTACGTTCTCAGAATTGATAAATTATTTTTTAAAATTATTTTATGTTATCATAGATTAACTTTACATTTTCTTAGATTTCTGTAATATATCCAGCAATCATTGGAATAAAGAATAATTAATGTTTAAAAAATGTATTCATCAGAAATCACATTTTAACCATGTTTCAAGTGAATATTAAATAATCATATTCAAAGGTTTGGAATGTTACAATCAATATATACTTTTTATATATATTGTAACAATGTTAATGTTATTTCAAGATGTTATTTCTAATATTACGGATTTTAATCTTCTAGAAGTGTTATTAGGATAATCATTTATGGGGTGGCTTAAATTAAACATTAGATGAGTATTTAGAGTTTAATGTATTTTATCATTATATGAGGGTTTATACATGTTAGATATATTTATATAACCATTTTAGTGTCATAATAACAAAATATAAATGTAATTCTTTTATCATTCTATTATGGATCTCATGAACTTTCAGTTCATCACATTGAAAAGGCCACATTTTTTTATAGTAAAAGATGAAGTCGAAATTCAAAATGAAAAACTAAAGCGTCAGATCACACTAAAAGGAAGTAAATATATCTTCTTGTGAAAGTTCTTTAAATTTATGAAATGGATATAGATACCAAAAGAAATTCCTTGTACCATTATTTTTAATGAATCAGATGGTCCCTTTGGTCATCATAGACTTGTGTATTTGTGATTTTTAACATTCTCATGACCTTGTTCTCAATCACTCTCCATCAAAACATTATGGTTATATTTCTCTTTTTTATCAATGATTTTATATCCCAACTATGTTCTCCTATGTGGGAAGCTATTTACTAGTTAGTTTTTGGAACCATTACTGCTCTAGATTTACATTTTTTGATGGAATTTTAGTATTTATTTTAATTACACTGGTTTCTATGAAATGAAATTTCATGTATTAAAACATTAATATATGATATAAATTTCGAGGGTGAACTTCCTTTTAAGAGGGTTAAAATATAACACCCCAAGATATTGGGAATATTTTTAAATAATTAATTTTTTTTAAATGATTCATTTCACACCACTCAGAATCTTGATTTTTTTATATGAATGTGTTATGATTAAATTGTGTTTTACGAAACATAAAGGTAATCCTATGCTAAACCCAACACTATGTGCATAAGTGAATTAAATATATCAATAACATAAAATATATTTACTATTTTTAATAGATTTTGTATTATATATATATATATATTTGGATTATAGTTCACAGGATATTGAGTTAGCATGTTTCACACACAACAAATATGTTCTTCGATGAATTTTTTTACAGGTATTACTAATTTTTTCTAAACAACAATATATTACAATAAAATTATTATTAAATATAATAAGATATAACCTAGCAATTTAATTATTTGTTATTAATAATATTCCATAAATTTTTAAAATATATGGTTTATAAAAATATGAGATTAATTTGTAGGTTACCAATTAATAATAAATCAAAATGTTGACTAATTTTATATAAAGGAAATATTTTTTTTCACATATTGACTTTTTATCACAATAAATAAAACTAATTAAAATTAGTGAGTGATTTTTACATAATATATATATTATATATTTGAAAAAATATTTTATATGTTCATCTAATATATTTTATAATCATTAGAAAAGAAGAAACCTAATATTTGCTATAATAATATGTATTGTTATAAAGGCTGGTTCTATATCTTTTAATAGAAACCCTATTTTAAATAAAAATTTTGGAACTTTTATAAATTTAACATATCAAAATAAATTTAATATTTTAAATATAAGCATTAAAATTAATATTGGTTTATTTTTTGTATTTTACTATGAAGTGTTAGTTTTTGATGAATAGTTAACAATAATGAATTATATTTTAAATATTATTCTTCATATAATTTATTAATAAGGATAAATTTTATATTAAATTCATTTAAAAGTTTAATTAGATAAATTTGAAATCAATTAATAATATTATGTAATAGTAGTTAATTTTACATTGAAGTTGTCTATAAAAACAGTTTAATATTGTAAACATTTTTACATTAAAAACACCTATTGTCATCCCATATGTCGGGTAAAAGATAAATTATTTCCAAATAATTTTGTGATTTAAATATTCAAAAATGGATTCCATATTTATAATTGGAAAATATATAATTTCTAGCAATTTTTACAAAGTTTTTGACTAAAAGGATTATTGAATATAATTTAAATTAATTACATCAACTATGGTAATGTTAATCTTAATAAGGAACTAACCCATAAATGTAAGGTATAAAATTATCTATAAACATGTAGAAAATTAATTTTATGTAAATATTTCGACCCTAGATTTGATTTTATAGAATATGTATTTTTATTTTTTCCACAGTACCTTAGGAAGACGTGGATGAAATTCTTTTTCAAAAAATATACAAGAGTGTTGGTCATCCTCCACTATAAAAAGTCACTCAACCCTCCCACTTAAACACACCTCTCAATACATTTGAACTAGAAACCCCTACTAATATATAATTCCAGAAATCATTCATTACTTCTTGAATCCTCCATTTTGGATGAAATTCATTAAAGGAATCCCCTTGATGAAAACAAAAGGAGCTGCCCAATTAAGAGGTAATAACTTCACTCATGCTCTTTTATTCTATTTTCATTCTCCACCCCAAAACTCTCCTTATTACATGATTATATAATAATAAAACTATCCTCAATATACTAAGAGGTATTTAAATAACGTTTTTGACCTACACTCACTCACACATCCATTAATGGGTAATGAATATACCATTATATTATTCGTTAAACTAACTCCTCACAAAATGATGTTGTTCATTTAACCATTAACACCATTCATGGATGGGAATTATGATGAAAAAAAATTATATATGAAAAATTTTGTATTTATTATGTATTTATGCCTCTTAAAATATTTTATAACACTTAAATTTATACATTTCTATCTTGTGTAAGTACAATAACATCATTTGTGGACGTGAGGACCACTATCTCCTCATAGAAATAGGTTTCATTCATAGTCAACAAGAAATTTATTAATGATTGGTATAATAAAATTATATATATATATACATATTATATTATATAATAATGATACTTGAATAATGATATATATACATATATATTTATATATTTCATTTAATTTCATTCTTTGCATACAATAAATAAAATAAATAACATTCATGCATATGTACGACCTATCATCTCTATGAACGGTGTATTCCATTTAATAATTCTATATTATTTTGATTATTATAATAGAAATATAATTGATATAAATGATATTTATATCATGGTTTACATTATTTAAATCATGATATACGTATACAGAACAAAGATATAACAAATTAAGACACATGGGAAAAACAAAGCAGTTATTACCTAAAAAATTACATTAGTATGGAACTGTTAATAAATTCATAATATAAAGTCATAAGTGAATCACATATGGAATTAGATATAATAATATATTTCTATGTAATATTTATAAAAAAATTAAATTTCTTATATAGGAGGTTTGAACATTTACAATGAAAGTAAATAATTATGTTTAGAGAATTTCATCTCACATTATATTTTTGAGAAATACATGCCAAATTAACCACTCTTTATTTTTTTTGTGGTGTGTATACTTCCATTTTAAATGTGATATCATTAATTTAATTTTATAATTAAAGAGAAATATTTAAATTATTATTATTCTTTATTTGAGATCAATATTATTAATTCACTAGAGTAGTAAGGGTTTTCTCGTCACGTTTTTATTTTCTATGCGGCACAATCCATGTTCACCTCATAATTCTATTAAATTGTATGTACACATCCCATATATGTATTATATTTTTAATAAAATTAATTTTATGGTTACTTTAATAAACATCCATTAATCTTTATTTCATAGAGTTTATGATTCAAAAGATACAAAATTATGGTTGTAATTTGATCACAATTTTCCTTCTTTGAGACACGTGTTGTGTTCTACAATAATATTTTTCTGTGAGGAGTGTATTATACAATTTAAATGTTAAATGATGAATATAATTATTTTTGTGATATTTTAGGATTTATTTCATTTAATTTTAATACATAGAGTGTATAACTAAAAGTTACCAAGTTTTAATATTTTATTGACACAATCTCATCATTCTTTGAGTTTATTTTTTGATTATGTTTCATTAGATGAAAAAATATGATCTGTATCTCCTGAGAAAACATATATTTAAATCTACAATTCATATTCAGGATATATAAATGTATTGGAACCATGTTTCCACAGATTGGTACACAATATGATTAAGAATGTTTTCTAATAAATTTTTACATCATATCTCTCTTTGGTTAGAAATGCGTCTTCTCTCAAAATTATTTTTTCAAAAAATAATTTGAAAATGTTTTATAGAATTATTTATATGATTTTAATTTTTTTAATGATAAGGTTTTCTAAATGAAATCATGTTTTTAAATGTTTTCAAATAGTTTTAAAAAATTATCAATATATCTTTATGTGTTTTTTATAGTGTTTTTAATGAAATTATTTTCAAAATGTTTTCAAGATTAAAATATATCCTTTCAATATTTTTTTAAATAATTTGTTTTCAAAAAGTTTTCAATCAATATTTATAAGTTTTCAATTTTTTTTCCGATAAATTGTTTTCAAAAAATTTTCATACATTCATTGTAATTTTTTAATTTATCTTCCATGATATTATTTTCAAATAGTTTTGAAACATTTTTTATATGTTTTTATTGTGATTTCAAAGAAATAGGTTTTAAATTTTTTTTGAATGTTGTTTTATATCTTTTTGAAGAATAAGGAATTAAAAATTGTTTAAAACTTCATTTATATGTTTTGATGTAAAATAGTTATCAAAAATTTTTCATACATCTTTTATATGTTTTCATAAGATGTTTTTCATAATTATTCTTGGTCTTCAATCAAGGTTTTCAATGAATATTCATAGAAAATATTTTCTAAATGTTTTATGATTTAAAAATAATTTTCAAATATATTTTCTCCAAGAAAACTTTATAAAATATATTTTAAAATTATTTTCTATCTATGATGTCATATGTTGAAGATCCTCATGTATTTCTAAGAAACGATCCAAATTAGTCATTCATATTGTTTATATGAATGGTTTACATTTGATTATAAAAATTTAGTGAAACCCATTTTAAATTCATGGGTTAAATTTAATTAATTTTAATTCTCTAGAATGGGTTATATTCTTTTAAATAATGCTTCTTTTACGTGTTATTCCATTGATGAAATGATTATGAAACCAGTATCTTTTAGACAGGTAATAATATGATTACATGTTCTTCAAACCCATTTCATATCATGGATTATGAAAAGATTTTTTATGATATTGTGGGCCAGGTATGTATGATTCTATTATGAGATGGTTGAGACCTATATCTCCCTCCAATTCAATGGGAAATGATTTTTATATCATGAGATAGACTAAGATAGTCATGGGAGTTAACACTCAATACTAACATGGCCATAGTAGTGATCCCTGACTACAAAGATGGTATGAGGAGTTTACCAATACTAATAATATGTCCATGGGTGTTAACAATTACAACCAACATAGAAATTGGATTGAACCTCTACCACTATGATGGCTTTGGAGGTGACACCTTGATTACTATGGAAATCATTTTTTATACTCATGTGTCTGTCACTATTCCATGTATTAATACACGTTATTAGTTCATGTAATATCATATTACTTATATTATGATTCATTTCTAATTAAATGAAAATATCAATTCCATGATTTATGTTTATGATATTTGATATACAGGGTATGTTTATCCATTTTCATGATTATATTAACTTACCCTTATGCTCATGATTATGATTACATATCTCCATTATTTTCCCTTAATGAGAATCTGATCTCATCCATTTTATATGTTTCTATCTCCCCAATTTATGATTATATATAGTATTTTTTATTTATAAATTAAGGATTCTAGTTATGTTGAACCAATTGGGAGATAATGTTTCTCACTTACGTATCAACATTTATGTTTTATTTTTTCCAAATTCACTAAACTCATATCGTCATTAGGTGTTTGTTTGTATAATTATATTCTATTATGAAAAAATAATATAATGATAACATATGTAAATAAAAGGTCTCTATAAAAGGGATTCAGATAAAATTTTATTCATGACTATGGGGAAATATGTTTTTTTTAATTATGTTAAAACAAATAATTTTTTCAAACTTTTGTTAAAAAACATCCTTCCAAAAATGACAAAAATATTCATTTTAACAATATTCATATAATGTAAAAAACAAACAAAAATGAATTTAATAAATATTTTTAGAATATGAATTACATTATTTAAAAAATTACAAATAAATCATGGACATAGAATACAAAGTGTTAGAAGGAATACTCCAAAAAAATGATTATTATATGAATGTCCCTTATATGAAACACAAATGTTGATTCTTGAAAAAAAAGCAGATAAAGGGAAAATTATTATGAATATCATAATATAACAATTTTATAATTAAATATCATTTGATTAAAATATTCGAATAATATAATTTTCTAAAAAAAATCTAACTGTAAACAATCAAGAAATAAAATGAAATTGTAAAATAAATCCATTACATTGGGTCTCTATTTATTCGTAAATGTGTTGTCCTCTTATTTAATGAATATAAATTTATTAAATACTAACATAATAACCTATATAATATAATTTAAATCTTTAGTGGACTTTTTAAATATTTAAAATAATTTATTGAATCTTTCTTTCTTAGGTCAACCACTTATGGATTTCGATCAATTTCACCCAAATTACATCATTATATATTCAATGGTTAAAGAAGTTATGATATTATTATATAATAAATGGAATTATAATAATTTCATTAATAATTTTTTTTTCAACCTATAAAATTTTATAATCATTCATTCATTATTTTAATAGTAAAACAAATCTTTTATCTTTATAGAGGTCGTAGGTAACACATATGCATGACCGATGTTACCATTTTCTAAAAAATTTGTAGGATATGAATGTATATGATATATTATATTTAAATAATAATAACTATCTTATATATGTCATATATATTCATTAAATACACCTTTATAGTAATCCATGTAAAATAGATATGAAACAAATTACAGAACTATGTGATTATGGTTGGATGTATGTTTACACCACTATTTTCTTCATTTTATATTGGATATAAATGTGGTGAATAACATTTTAAACATAGAAATATTAAATTTTCATTATATGAAAGATATTTATGTTCTTTTTTGGTAATTTTTATAGAAAATTTTAATTAAGTGTAAGATGAAATAAAATGAAAACACTCAATTAAGCGGTATACCTCCTCTTCAAGAAACAACATTTGGGTTAACCCTTATGATCAATAGTTTAGTAATTTGATGAGAAAAAACCCTTTAAGTCATGATTAGGATGGTTTGTGAGAGATTATTTCAAGTATTGGAACGGTAATTTACAAAAGAGGAGTGAATAAAAGACAGGAAATGCTTCCATTATAAAATTAAATGAATGTAATGTCCATGAATTATCTAAAAAATTTAAATATAATATATTTTAAAATCATGTAAAGTGGAATCAAATAGATTTAATATAAAATTAATGAAGTGGTAAGGTATATATAACAACATTTAATTAAATTTATAATAGTTTATTTTTTATTTAAAATAATATTTTTTAAACCCCTCATTAACTATTATTATCCTTAACTGTGGGAAAAAATTATTTTCCCTAAATGATCCTAAAATAACATCTAATGTCACATGTTTTCCCAAATGGTACACATGTGAAATTTCAAACCATTTTCCATTCAAATTTTTTGATTGAATTTATGAATTTCAAAATATTTTTAAAAAATATTAATAAAAAAATATATTATTAATCCTTCTTCTGAGAGTATTCATTTAATTTCACATGAAATACATAATTAAATAAATAGAATTATAATTTAGACACATTTATAAATAAGTATTAATTATAATTACTTATTAAATTTTTGTAATACCTCAATTCATTAAAATAATATTATTATTATAATTTTTATAGTAATTTACCATCATTTTATATTACTTTCATAACCACTATATTGGAGTTGCATAATGATTGTAGATATTTATACCACCAATAAAAAATTAAATAAATTTATTTAGTAAAAAATGAATTAAAATTTAAAATAACTATTTATAGTCAATATAACCTTAATTTTATCCAAATTAAAATATTATATATATATATATATATAAATACGGTGACTTTCATTTGGTATTTATTATTTCAATAAAATAATATATATTAAATAATAAAATGTAAATGGGACTAAAAGTAAATTTATATGAAATTAGAATTTATATTTTATAATTAAACCACATAGAAAAATAAATAATATTTTTGGGATGATTTTGAGTCCTTGTCTGATAGGATTAGTCTTAGTTATCATGATTTACCCAGTACTGGGGTAATAAGAATTTAACCTAGTTACTAAATATTATGTATCAAAATAAATGTTACCTTATTAAAAAGAATTAACCTCCTAATTGAAAATATGAAGTTAGTTGTTTCATAATTTAATTTATATAATTTTTAGAGGAAAATTTTAATGTAAATACTGAAAATAAATGATTTTTTTATAAAATGTATTTTGGAACACAAAAAATGTTCTTATACCAAAATCAAATACAAAACATATTCCAATGAAATTAATTAGATAACTTATAATTAAAAGATACTTATTATACATAAATATAATATTCAAAACATATTTTACATTTAAATTACCTGATTTTATGGAAGTCAATTACTGTTTAACAAAAATTTGAAAATGTAAATATTTTCACCAAGGTTGAGGGTAAAATTATATAAATAGATTAAAAATAAAAAAATAAAGACACATTATGACTAAAACATTATTTAAACACATTGGATGGATGTATTTTATTCCTTAACCCTTTCATATTCAAATATATGACAATTTGGAGCCACTTTCACAACAAAAATGACTTTATATTTTCAAAATACTTTATATAATTCCATATGTGAGCCTACACTTATTTATAAAGGGGGACATATTTTTCTCGTCATTGAAAAATTATGACCACTCTATATTAAACAAATACTTACCCAAAACAATTGAGCACCATTCTCTCCATTCATGATCTTCACCTCTTAACCTAAGACAATCATATGATGTTATAAGATGTATACTAGAATATACCTCTCAATCAAAATGTAATTTCTATACCCAACTCCTCCAAAGTATTTTTGTCATAAAATTATTCAAAATATATTGTATACATCCAAACATAATGTCCCAATTATCATTAGTATACTTACATTTTTTATAAATATAGGAAAACAATTTTCCAACTCTGTTCCATCCTATAGAAAATGAAAACATTTTTCATGCATATTATATGTATTATCATCTGCACATAATGGTTTATATTTTTATCGTTATTTTACATTTTCTCTTTTAAGATGAAAATTATTAAATATAAATGATATTTATAACAGGATTATTATTATTTAAATACAATATATTATTTACTTTGTTATCATTCCATCTATTTTAAATTTATAATATCACGCATTTATATGTGTAGTCCAATTATATAATGAGGTTATGTGATTAATTAAACTATTACCACAATTAATGGATGATTATAAAATTGTATTTAATGAATAGAAACTATAATAATTCAAATATTAAAATTACTGAGATGATATATCCATTTAATAACACATATTACCTTGAACAATATACTAAATGAAAAATAGAGAAATTGAATAAAAATTGTTAAAGTGATTAATGTGAGAAAGAAATATTATTTTAAAGTATTTATAATCACAATAAATGAACTACAAATTATAATATTCATGAACCTTTTTAGTGTTTTATTTTAAAAAAATTGTATTTTTTGGAAACTAACTCTCTTTGTGAAATAATTTTTTTGTTTCAAAGAATCATTTCCAGATTCGTTATAATGAGGTTTCTATAATTAATTTTAAAATATAAGATATAATAAATATGGGGAGAAACTTTTTTTTTGTTTTTAGAATAATTAGAATAGGAAGAACCATATGCAAGGAATTGTATTCGGGTACATCCACATGAAATTGAAAATAATCGAATTCAAATTAATCTAAGAAAGAATTATTTTTCTGAAGAGTTTTTAAAGAAAAATGTGAATTCAGTAGTTACAATATTTTCATTATATATTTAAAAAATAACAAGTTAATTTTCTAATAAATATGATCTAAAAAACTAAATATTCTATCATGATAAATTCTTTTGATAAAATAGTGTATATGTTTAAATATTTTCAAAATTACAGAGTGAATAATTCCATCATAATAGGAATTTTATTGAAATTACAATTCCATCGTAATTGGATGATATTGAAAAAGATAAGAAAGGAAAATAGTATAATGGGTTATGAAATAAAAATATTAGAAAGGAAAAGATAGTAATGATTTTATAAATGAAAAGCTGAGAAAAGAAAATAATCATATTGGACTAAGAAAGAAAAGGTTGTGAAAGTAAAAGATCGTAATGGGTTGAGAAAGAAAAAGATGAGAAAGGAAAATATCAAAATGGGTTGAGAAATATAAAAAATGGGAAATTAAAATATCATAATTGGTTACCAATTAAAAAGATGAGAAATGAAAAGTTAATAATGTGTTGAGAAAGAAAATTCTATGAAAGAAAAATATTATAATGACATTAGAAACAAAATCATGAATAAGTTGAGAAAAAACAGATTGCAACGAGATGATAAATAAAATTCTCGTAATTGAGCTATTAAATAAATATATCATAATGAACTGAGAAAGAAAAGGATCATAGTGAGTTTAGAAAATAATGACCTATTAAATTAGTCGAACTTGAATTTCTATTTTTCATAAATCATGTAAAAACTTAAGGTGGTGTGGAGAAGTCAATGATGAAGTTTTAAAATTGAGATATTTTTAGATATTTTGATATTTAAAGACGTGCAGGAATTTTTATGTGTATCTCCTGAATCACCTATAAAATACTTCCTTGGATCATTCATTCACATAAAACATTCATAGATACAGAAAAGGAGCAACAATGGAGAATCTAAAACTAAATGTTCCTATTTTCTTGAAGAATAATTTAATTGAGTATTTTAGGTGAGTTTGAGTTTTGTATATTAACACTGAATTCATTTTATAAAATTATCATACTCAAAAATAAGGATCCAAAATCATCATATTTAGATAATTATATCCAATATCTACCATTATCAGATAATTGTATCCATGGTCCAGTATTATCCTATTTAGAGAATCATATATAGTATCTAGAATTATTTTATTCAGCGAATCGTATCTAGAATACAAAATTACCCTATTCATGAATTCATATCATGAATCATTATTTTGGGGGAATCAGATCCAGTATCATTATATTGAAAAAATTAGATAAAAAATCTAAATTCATGGTATTGAGTAAAATTAGATTCAACCAAAATCAAACTGATAATTTAAACATTCCAATTGTAGAGCAGTTTCAATAAATTGTTTATTATTATTTTTGGATTAGTTTCTGTATAAAAAATATTTGTAACCTAATTTTATTCCGTATAATAATTCATATTGAGTGATATAAGGCCTCTAATAAGTGTTGGTACTTGTTATATTTACTTATTCTTAATAGTTGAATTCCATAGACCCCTGTGAGTGGCTACGAAAAAGATGTAGGTTCCTACACTAAGATGAACCTTATAAATGTTATGTGATATTCATTATTTTTTACTATTGAATGAATAAATATTTAGAAAAATATAATATGGATATAAATCCTAACTATTTTTTGGGTTTATAATTTGAAATGATTTTAAACTTTTAAACCTGAACTACTGTTTCACCCCCCCCCCATTCTCTCAGTTATTATTTAATCATTTGGAACTTCAATTGGTATTAGGGCGAAGGTTTCATTGTTGAATCCATATATTTTATAATAACAATTCTATCAATAGTAGATGAATTCCAATATTTTATTGAGAAAAATATTATGGATAGAAAAATAAGATGATTCATTATCTTCTATCTGTTGGCCTGGAAGTTATTGATGTTTCTACTATTGGTTTTCCTCCTATTCAAAAATATGCTCCACTGAAATTTATTGATAAGAAAACTATATACGTTTATATAAAGGATATAAATAAAATTCTTTTGTCTATTATATAATTATTATTATAAGGTTATGTGTTTAAAAAATCTAGAATGTATGTGGTACAAGTTGGAATGTGTTTCCGAAGAGAATACTAAAGTCATGAAACCAAACCTAATAATCTGTCATAGTATGTATGAAGAAATCATAATGAGAGATGATGAAATATTTATGAATAATTTACCAATTTTAATGAATTTGTTTCAACATTATAGGATTTTTATATGTCTTAGAATACTATATAATAATGAAGAAACTTATTAGAAACGTTCCAGATATGTTTGGTTATAAAATATATTCTTTAAAAGAAAATGATGATTTATCTCTTGAGTAATTTCATAACGTTTTGATTGCTTATGAATTGAAGAGATATCAAATGTTTAAAAAGTATATGAATTCCAAATTATCTTTTAAGCCCTAGGAAGATTCAAATCCAATATTTTCATGAAGGTGATCCTTATGAGTTTGATGGCATGGAAAGATGACGAGCTTAATGAAAAAATCATGTCTCTCATATCCAAGAACTATCAAAGAGAAAGATGAATATATGGAGGTAATATTACGTTCAAATGATTTGTGTGTTGTGGAATTATACATTATCTATGAATTTACCCATGATTAATGTTAGAGAATATTGAGTTGATTCTATTGTGAAACTACGATAAAAGAACTGGAAAAAATGATAAAGAAGAAAAGTATTCCATTAGATACAAGAAAAATATTATAGTAAACAAAATAAGTATTTTTCATAAGACATTTTAATCTAAATCAACCCAAAAAAATTCCTATGATGATTAATTTTTATAATAGTTCAAAACATTCATTAAAAAAAGCTGATAAATCAAAATATTCCTCAGAGTTGAGATGGTGGAGATGAATCTTATAAAGAGTATCTTCTCAGAACTGAAATTGTTTCTTGACCTGAGAAATGAGAAAACATAATAAATAATTTAGTATTATTAAATAATATTTTCAGGAAGTTTATGATGTATGAAAGGATGTTATAAAGTAAGAGGATTAACACATTGATCAGATTTTATCATATTAACCTAGAATTTTTGAATAGGGAATGATATTTAAATATCATAGTAAGAAGCTAGAATCTAAGGGAAACAAGTTAAAAAGTTTAATCAAAAATACATTATTATGTAATGACCTTGAGGATGATGAATTAAAACTGTAACAAGGCTTCATTAGTAAAATTATAGGCCTTTAAAGTCATTGAGAAAGATTAATATGAAAATCATGTGAAATTTTCTCTACCAAAATTAATGTCTAATATGATTATTTTAATATTTCCGGTTCCAAATACTGAATTGGGAATTCATGGGTGGACAAAATATGTGAGAAACCTATAAAATCTAGAAAAGTAGGAAAACAACTCAAAATAAATTATGGTCCACATCCTAATTAATTTAAAGCTGGAAGAAGATACCAACCTCAATAGAGATTCAATAGAAAAAGTTATTATTTCAATAAAAAATAAATATTTCATTTTCATGTTTCATTTTGTGGAATCTATGGATATATGTCTTATAAATATTTACACAACATTTCATTACCTTGAAAAGTTCATGAGAAAGGTTGTAAAATTGGGAAAGTATGATGACAAACATTCTTAGCTTACATGATGTTTTAAAAGTGAATTATAAAGATGTTAAAACACGCCAATAAGAAATAAATTTAATTTAATGGAAGATTTTTTGGAAGATGTGATGAAATAAGTCATAAAGATGAGGGATATATAAAAATTCATCAAGAACACATTATTATAATGTAAAACAAATGAAAGATAAAATGAATTAACATCAGGGAATGTAATTCTTTTTTGAAAGAACAATAAATGCAAGTAAAATGAACTAACCATAGGTACATGATAGTGGTTTCGCTTCACATATTAGGGTTCATATAAAAATCTTGAAACACATTGAATGTCATGATGTGGGAGAATTTACCTATTGAATGGCAGTTCCTTTAAAGTTAGAGGATTAAGAATGGTTGGTATTTAAATAGAAAATTCAAAATGATAGAATGTATTATCTATTGATGAGATAAACCATAGCTTATATAGTGTATATAAACATTGTTATTATTGAAAATAATTATTTTTTCAAAACTTATTTTGGTATCATAAAAAGTGTGAAAGGTGGAAAAATAATTACTAATGGAGAAAAAATGAGTGTTAATATCTTTCAAATAAGAGAATTCAAAAAATCCTTTAATATTAGTGCTGAAGATAAAAAAAATTGTGACACTGAAGACATAGACACCATAGGAATAAAAACATGAATAATATTTCTAATGGATGATTTTATGGATTTTCTTAGAATTTATGATAATATTTTATGATGTTTGTATTACTTGATCGAATGAAATTATGACAAAAAAAATTTATCAGATAATTGAGAATTAGTCTTCCAGATCAATTGACTTTATTCACTCTGATTTATGAGGTCCGATGAGACATAAATCAACAAAAAACGATTTATAATCTATCAATTTTATTAATGATTTCACTCGGATGAAAGACATCATGTCAATGAATCATAATTAAGCGGCTATTGAAATGTTCAAATTATACATAATGAATGTTGAGAAATAAATATGGGTTTCAATAAAGAATTTAAGAATAGATATTGGTACTAAATTCACATGAAATTCTTTAAAAACTTATATATGATAGCATGTTATCAAACATCTGTATATATCTCTTTATACTCCACAACAAAATAGAGTTTCAGAAATAAAGAATATAAGATTACTATAAATGGGAATAAGTATATTAACTAAATATAAAAATTCAAATTTATCTTAGATAGAATCAATTAAAACTACTGTACAGGTTCAAAATAGAAGCTTATTGAGAAAGAAAACTAACTTTACTCTTTATAAAATGTGATATAAAAAAACTTCATTTATATACATAAATATTTTTTGGAAGTCCATGCTATCTCAAAATCAAAAATCCATATTTGTGAAAGTTTGTTTAGAAAGATGAGGAGGGAATATTTATTAGTTATTCACCAAATATATGAAGATAAAAATATTGGAAAAAATGTTTACAAAAGATGGTGGAATCATTTGATGTGATGTTAATTGAAAATAAATCCTATTTGAAATATATGTTGTAAATACTGAGGATGATCAACAAGAGAATTACAAAAAATGTGAAAGTAATTCAAAACATCCTTATCAAGACTTACAAGAAACATGTGATGAGGAGGTTTTATATGGGAAAGAAAATTATTTGTATCCTACCTTTAAAAAACATGTTGAATCTAAAAACATTCATGTGAATTAATAGGCTCTAGTTTAGACCATATGGAAATATAGATTAGAAAATCAAATTTCACTTATCTTAAAAGATGAACAAGAATCAGTTTCAAAGGCTATTAAAAATACCGAATGGGTGTATTACATGAATTAAGAACTGGATGAGATTGAGAATATTGAAACCTATGATCTTGTTCCAAGGACAGAAATTAAAAATTTTATCTTAAAAATTGCGATTATAGAAACAATTTTATTGAACATAGATAAGTTTCACGAAATATTGAAATAAATTTTTAAATGATATTCACAGGTAGAAGGTGTGTATTTTTATGAAACTATTTTCCACATTGCAAATAAAGAATCTATTTGAGTGTTTCTTGTAGTGGCTGCTCACAAAAGTTACAAATTTTATAAAATGGATGAAAATTTAGCTCTCTTAAATAGTGTAATGGAGGTAGAATTTTTCATTGAACAACATCGTGGGGATCTACGTGAGGAGGATGCAATCAATGTTTTTATATTGAAGAAATATTTCTGGGGGATGAAAAATGCTCTACAAGCCTAGTATGCTGTATATGGAATTTTTTTGGGAATGTTGGATTTTTATAATCGAAATGTTGATAGAAACATTTATGTGAAAGATGTTTACTCGAGTACCCTACTTGTAATTATTTCTGTTGATGATATATTATTTGGCGGGAAAGAGAAGATGATTGTAAAGAGGAATTGTAGAAGAATTTTGAACTGTCAATGTCAGGAGAAATCACATTATTTTATGGATTACATGTTCAACAATTCAAAGAAATACGTTTTATTATCCCAAGAAAAGTATGGTCGATAATTTCTAAAGATGCTTGGTATTTCAATATCCAAAGTAGTTTCAACTCCAATTTCAGTGAGCAAAAAATTAATAAAAGAGGAATCCAGAATAATGGTGAATCAGAAAGTATTTCAGAAGATGATAAGAAGTCTTCTTTACTTTAAAAACTCAAGACCTGATAATTTTATGTTGTAACTTTGTGTTTCATGTATCAATCTAATACAAAATAATAACATTTGATTGAAGAAGAGAGAATTTGAATATATGTGAAATAACTAACATCACATGTTCTGTTATAAAAAATAAAGAGTTAGAGTAAATTTTATGATCAAACGAATATTGATTACTTTGTAGATTGTAATGACAAAAAATCTACGTCAGGACGACCATTTAATTGGGTATATGTTTTGTGAGCTGTCATAGTAAAAAACAATGTTTAGTAACCCTGAGCATTGTTGAATTTGAATATGTTTTAGCTACTCATGATATTACTCACATGTTGTGGATAAAAGTTCATCTATATGATTTGAATGTATAAATTTCTAAACATTAAGGATACTTGGCTATAATCATTGTGAAATTGATCTTCCTATGAATCCTTTCAAACATTCAAGATGAAAAACATTTATGTAATGTTTCACTATGTAAAATAGGATGATTCTACTGGAGATATATTGTGGGAATATATTTAAACATAGTATCATATATTTGATATCATTAAAAAGGTAAATCTAAATGAAAGGGTTTTTGAATTAAGGTTGTGACTTCATGTTCATACTCTCCCATGTCTTCCTGAAACTCATAAGTATGATTACCCCCACTGTGATATGGATTATGTTTAAATGGGAAAGATAATGTAACAAATTTATACTTTGTAAGAAGTTTTTACGTATCATTATTTTATGAATCTAAATCCAGGGATATCATATAATGGGGGAGTGGAAAATAAAACTAGAAAAGAAATAATGAGGCCGAGAAATAAAAACAATATATGAAAATAAATGTAATGAGATTTTTCGATTACATGGACAAAAAATGTACTTCCAAAGAGTGATTGAATTCCTTCAAATACATTATTTTATCTTATTGTGTTGTGTTAAAACACTCTTTTTTGATAAAGGGTATATTGTGATAAAATTTTAATGCAATGTTGGAATAACTTCTGTGATTTTGAAATTTTTTTAATGAGGGATGTCAACAAATCTAATGGGTGAGATTTAAGATCCTTTTTTGTGTTCTATTTATAAAATGTCTTGTATTTGTTGACCACTGAATCCCTTTGTAAAATAATGTTTATTTCATGAATCATAGTTAGATTCATTATAATGAGGTTTCTATAAATAATTATAAAATATCATACCCAAATATAATGGGGGGCAATGTTTTTTTTGTATTCAAAAGAATCATACTATGAATCACCTGATGCATAGAATCATATTCAGGACTTTTATAATGGCATTGAAAATTATTGTGTTAAAATGAATAGTATAAACTATGATGTTTATGAAAAAATTTGAATGAACAATATGAACTCTGTAGTAAGAGTTTTATCACACATTCTTAAAAATCATACGATGCTTTACTGATTAATAATTTATAAAAAATAATGAAAATGTTCTTTATAAAATGATTTGATGAAATTTATTTGAGGTTTGGATATTTTTAAAATTGTAGAGTGATGAATTCCATTGTAATGGGAATTAAATTATAATGATAATTCCCTCATAATGGGAAGAAAAATAAAAAGTTGAGAAAAAGAATAGATCATAATAGGATGAAAAAGAAAAAGGTGACTAAGGAAAAAATCAAAATGTGTTGTGAAATAGAAATTTTGAATAGAAAAAATGTAATGGGTTAAATAAGAAAATGATTAGAATGGAAGATATATTAATTGGATGAGAAATAGAAAGTTGAGATAAGAAATGATCATAATGGGATGAGAAATAAAATGCTGATAAAGGAAAAGATCATAATTGGTTATGAAAGAAAAAGCAGATAAGGGAAAAGATCATAATGAGTCGAGAAATAAAAAATTGAGAAAGATTAATTTCATAATGAATGTGAGAAAGAAATACATTTTATTGATCATGGAAATAGAAAATTCATAATAAATATGAGAATGAAACGTATCATAATAATTAGAGAAAGAAATAGCTCGTAATGACTTGAGAAAGGTATTATTAATTGAATTGGTTATACATGAATTTCAATTTTGGTAAATCTCAAAGAAATATAAGGAGGATTGATGATGTAAAATTTGATGTTTTAAATTTTTGGGAATAATAGAGATTTTGATATTTTTGGAAGTGGTGAATGCTTCCAGGTTTCCCACAAATGTTTCCTATATATAATTCCTCAAATAATTCGTTCACTTACCAATTTCACACACACATAAAATGAGGATCACTAGAGAATAAATAAGTGAAGATTTCCATCTGATTGAAGTAGTACTGAATTGAGAATTTAAATAGAGATTGAGTGTTGGATGTTGAAAATGAATTCATTATATTGAATATTTGTTCCCATTAAAATGGATTCAGAATCATCATATTTAGATAGTTTTATCCAAAATCTTGAATTATCAAAGAATTGTGTCTACGAACTAGCATTATAATATTCAAAGAATCATATCTAGGATCCTGAATTAATATATTTAGATAATCATATCCAGAATCCATAATTATAATATTCAGTATATCATATCCAATATAATTTTACTAAGATAATCGGACCCCCCATCATTGTATTGAGAAAATTATATCCAAAATCTTGTATCATTGATTTACAAAAAAATATAATCTAACAAAACCAAACTAAGGATTCGAACTATGAAATTATGGATAAGTTCTAAAAACCCCTTTATTATTTATTTTTCCTCACTTATTTTATAATTAATCATTTTAAAAATAAAAAAACAGTATAATCATTCTAATTGCGAGGTAGAATCTGTATAATGGCAGTTGTCACAACTTCTTCTCGGTTATTCTTAATTGTGAATTTTTATAGACCCATAGGAGTGGCTATGGAAATGTTGTATGTTATCACACTATGGATAATCCATGTAAATATTATGTGATTTACTTTCATTCATACTATTTCATGAAAGATTATTTACTTAATGTAGATAATGATATAAATCATAACATGTTGCAGGTTTATGTTTTCAATAGAATTGAAGCATTTTAAAGTGAACAACTAATTCAACAACACCTTCCTAGTTGTTATTATATCATTTAGAACTTCAAATAAATAATAAAATGTTCTTAAAAAGGTATTTGATACTTATGAATTTATTATATTACAGGATCAAACATGTAAGACAAAGATGATAGCTGTGGAAATGGATTTCACACACAATATCATTTTATTTAGGATTATTTATGTTCAGCCTTACTTTTGGAGAATTATATGATTGATATATTTTAAAACACATAAGTTTTTTTATTCTCTAGTTAAGATGGGGTTTACATGTTTATTTTCTATTTATTCTATTGTTGTTTATTTAATCAAAATGTAATTTATATGTATGGAAAATTCTTTTAGAAATCGTTTCCTAAAGTTTTTATTCCAATATTTTCCCCCAAACACATATTTTATTTAAATAAATTTCAAGAATATTTTGTCTAATATGTAATGATTTATTAAATTAGTATTTACCTATGTAATACATTCTAAAAAATATTTAAAAATAATATCCACTTCTTTTTTTAATAATGTAGTTTTATATAAGTATAGGAATAAAATCATTGTTTTAATATACAACACATTAACGCCTTTTCTCACCATCTAGACAAATCTTTCATTTGAGACAACCTTTACAGGATCCAATAGTTATTTTCAATGATCTTATTTTTATCAATATTTTTTGGATTTAAAATAATAATTATTTGAAAATAAAAGAGTGTTTTATTCTTAAATGAATGAAATAAATTTTGAAAAATGTTTTATAACACCATTCATATATATTGATACAAGTTACTTATATATAATGAATTTTTATTTTCTTCTTTAATGGATTTTTTTACTTAAAAAAATATATTTTTGGTGAATTGATGGAATTTTATAATCTTTTACTAACAATGGTATGCATTTTATTTTGAGATTATTTAAATTTATATAGTCATGTTCTCTATCACTCTATATTAATCAGTAAACATTATTTTTTCCATTCATGGACATATTTTTAATGTTGTGGATAAATTCAGAATCATTTATATTTTTTGGATGATACATTAACTATATAAAATTTCAATATTCTTTATTAACCTATGAAAGATTATTCTATAAGGTATTTAATTTTCTTTTGAAATATTGATAATATATATTCTTAATTTAATGGGTACAATTATGGAATTATACGTAATTTATTAAATGAAATGTATTGAGAATTTTTAATATAAGGAATTCATAGGAAATGAATGTCATGAGTGGAACCTAGTTATAGATAGGCCATTAATTTATTTGAAGTTCTCAAGTAGAAAAATTACAATAATACTATAGTATATGGGTTTTTGGTTTATGCCAATAAATTTATTAAGAATGATATTTTGATTTAGAGGCTTTGGTGGTAAGATTCCTAATATCTTGTTTGATTCCTTAATAGAAGCATCATGAATTTCTGTATTTATTCTTGTACTTTACTAATATTTTTTTACCTTATCATTGTGATATAAATGTTGATATTAGACATGGATGTTCATTGAACTCACATTATTGATTGACTGCCATGTATTATGATTATCTACTCAAGTAAATTGATTATGGCTTATTTAATCATTATATCTTCTGGTGTACACAAACCTTTCTATGAATTTGAGCTCACCCTTTATATTTCTTCCTTTACCCAATATATGAAGAATAAAAATTGGAATTATTTAGAGGATGATGTAATATTTCTTTTTTCTTTGTTTTTATATGTACAAAATGGGAATAATGTATGTAACTAGTAATCCAAGATAGAAATATTGATCGATCTTACATGATGTGACACATTAAATATTGTACCTATGTAAAAAAAATCAGGACCTGGCAAACTGGAATTGGGGTTTTATAGTTGGTCTCAAATAAATTATTGTTGGAACCATGGTAATTAGATTTTAATGTAATATAGATAACATGATAAAAAAATTATAAACCTATAATTTTATGGTGAAAATGTTCTTTTGTTGAAATTTTAATTTTATAGATCAATATTAATTATGCTTAGGATATAAAATGGTATTTTTATTTACATAGAGATAGCTCCTAATAATAGAAAGTTAATCACCACCCAAAATAAATATATTTATTTCCCTGATAAGCAAGACAATATTGTAGGTGTTGGAACCAAGAAGATCATGTTCGTATTTGGGTTACAAACAGATGTTATAATGAATAACCTTGTCCATATAGATATTCCAATTATTTCAAATCATAATTAACATATGCTAGATCACATTAAGTGATATAATTCTCTATATTTTAATGGAACTACTAATCCACTTGTATATAAAAAAAGAATTATGACCCTTCAAAAAATATGTATGCCCTTCTGATGTAATTAATCTAAAATGATTTTTTGGAAGAATATTTATTGAATTTATATATTAATAAAGGTTTGTCATAGATATATAACATTAAATTAGTTAATGAAATAGAAATAAGGTAATTTTTAACATTTAATGTGATATTATTTTAGAAAAAACATTTCTTATGAACAATGAGTTAAATTGAAGTAGAATTTATTCACCGTAAATTATAATGATGAATAAATTATCGTACGAAATGATTATATATTTTAAATATTATTTTGGAATTATACATAAATCATATGTAATCTAAAAATAAATATTGACTATTTCATGGTTGGCCATATTCCAAATATCTGATGGGAACAATTTTCTAAACAATTATTATCATATTTTGGTATATTATCATGACCTATCAAGGTATATAAGTAATATTGTAGTTTTTATATTTTCTATGTAAATAAATAAACAGGTCTACATAGCACCAATATAAAATAAATGGTTTAAATAATAATAATGTTAAGACGGGGTTTCTATCATGTTATTATTATAGAAATTTTCAGAAATGTACATTCCTATTAGGAATGGGAGTTGTTTCAAGTGTGTAGAATGGGATCATAAGTCTCATGAATGAAATGGAAATAATGGAACCACTATTTTTTCTTATTTTTTAATGAGATGGGTAATTATCCAATTAAATGTGCCACACATTAATGGAACCTCCCACAGAAGATCCCAATGTTAGAAGGATAAACTTATCTGATGAATTAAAAACTGGATGAAGCTCCAAAATTTTAGGGGTTAATAAATTTTAATATAATATTATATTTATATAATGATTAATTTTATTTTAGATCTCAACTTTCTTTTATATCTTTCATTTTTTCCAAAAATATTATATATTTCACATGAAAATTAAAAAGTGTGTTGTCAATGAAGAATCCATGTGTAAATATTATGGGAACAATGATGTGTAAGTCAGATCCCATTATGATTCATAGACATTTTGTATTTAGAAAGCTAACTATTATACCTATGGTTGACATTGATATAAAAAATTTGTATATATTGACATTAAATTTACAATAAAAAGTTCATTTCAAAGATAATGATATTATGAATCATAATAGATATATATAATCCCTTTCATTTAGTTGTGAGACTACATCACCAAATCAAGACTGGATATAGCTAATGTAGCTCTTCATAATGAAATAATATAATAATAATATAAAAAAAATATATAAATGATAATAGAACACCTAAAATAGTGGATTTATTGATTATTATGGAATAAATTAATGTGTTTCATGAAGGACATACAAGAATTTCTACCTAAGAATAAAGTTATGTCTTCTTATAAATTATAATTTAATGTAAAGCTTATATAGAATACTCCCCATAATATTGGAATAATGGAATTAGTAGAATTAAATAAATAACTACAAGAGTTATGTGATAAGGAATTTATGTTCCCAGGTGTTTCATTGTTGGAAACCCTTAATTTTTTATTAATAAGAAATATTTCAACATGATGTTATACATGGATTATAGGTAAACAAATTACATTACAATAAAAAATATATAATCTATATTTTTTAATTTTTTTCAACTAATTGTAATGGGATTACTTTTTTTCAAACACTGATCTTCATTCTCAGTACCACCAACTATGACTAAAAAATGAAGATTTTACAAATATTTCATTCACTATGTGGTTTGGATATAAGAAATTTATTAGTAATACACGTGGGATTCATTAATACACCATCTATTTTTATGAATATAATGAATAATATATTGAATGATTATCTTTGTAATTTCTTTTGGAATTAATTGATGATATATTAATATACTCGTATTGGTATCATGATAATAATATTAATTTTTGAATCATTTCTAATAATCATAAATAAAAGGGAATATCTATAAAAATTGTCAAAAGAAAATTCTATATTTATGACGGTTATTTTAATGGCCATACTATCTATATGTCTATATATTAGTGGATCCTTCAAAAAAAAGGATTTAATAAAATAGAAAACACTAATAAAGAAAACTGAAGTATGGACTTTCATTAGATTAGAATGTCACTATCGATGATTAGTTCAAAATGTTTCTTGATCAGATAAACCATGAACCAAGTGATTATGTAAATGGGTTAAGTTCATGTTGTTATTAAAATATAGATAATGTTTTGATGAGTTAAGTCAGAAATTTGTTAATTCATTGATTTTTTAGTCTTCCATCTGGAATGGTTGGATTTTTGATATATAGTGAAACATAAATGAACAGAAGTGGATATTTCATTAAAAATAATGATAGAATTTTCCCTAGAAGTTGAGTAATTTTACAATTTGTGAGAATAATAATCTAACCCATGATCTTGAGT
The DNA here is from genome assembly GCA_963277665.1 of Viscum album. Classification (NCBI taxonomy): domain Eukaryota; kingdom Viridiplantae; phylum Streptophyta; class Magnoliopsida; order Santalales; family Viscaceae; genus Viscum; species Viscum album. The sequence continues at coordinate 39,155,211 of OY728141.1, read as the reverse complement.
GCGGAGAAAAAATATTTCGATGAATATTATGATTATTTACGTTTATATTGAAAAATGTTAAATGTATACCTATTATATATGTTTGAAATGGATCTTCTAATAGAAACAGCTCAATATGTGGCAGATTCAATTCCAATAATTACTCATGGATTATGATTACGAAATACGCTATAATATCATGATGGAAAATATGGTGCACAATGTGTGGAGAAATAAATATTATAATCTTCTCACTAAAATGTGTATTAAAAAATATATTATATCATTTTATTGAATAAAGATGGATTTTGGAGTCATAAAATAATGGGAAACATCATATCTATTCTAAATGGTTTCTAAACAATCATTATTTGAGAAAATAAATAATTCTCATCTTGATGATAAGAATTTTAATATAAAAATCTTTTTTGTGAAATAAGGTAAGTTGGTTGACAAAAAAATAAAGATGATATATTGAAATATGGGAATAAATTTTATGTTACATCAGTGTTTGAAATAAAAAAGAGAATATTTAAATGAAACTAATAGATAACATTTCATTATACAGCATTGTTGATTAAAAATGTATCATTATTTGAAGGAACATTTTTTGTGCGATAACATGAAATATGAAATTGAAAAATATTTATCAAGATTAATGGAATTTCAGCAGGTAAATTCCCAGAGAAATAAAACCAAAGGAATCATGACTCATTTACCAATTATTCTATGAAAATGATATTATATTACTCGATAATTTTTTACTAAATTTCCAAAGACTCGGATAATTAATTGTATCATATGGGTTATTGTTGATAAACTTATAATTTATTGATACTTATTTTATATAAGGTAATATCTAGAACTTGAGTTCTTTTTGTTACTCTATATTAAATAATTTTAAGATTTCATGGTGCACCTATTTCGATTATATCTGTTCATGACCCATCATTTATATCATAATTTTTTAAAGGTGTTTATAATTCTCTTGACAATGAGATATATTTGTGAAATACATATCATCCTCAAACAAATGGATATTCTACAAGGAAATTTTTAAACAATAGAATATGTGCTGAGATCAATATCAATATACATTTAAGGTTTTAGGGATCACTAAATTACATTTATGAAATTTTAATATAGTAATAGATTTTAATATGGAATTAGAATGGAACCCTATGAAGTGTGGTATTGGAAAAGTTGTATTACACCAACATATAGGGGTTAAGTTGGTGAAAAAAAAAATTTTAGGTCCAGATATTATATAGTACAGAATAATTAAAGAAAGAAATATTTAGTGGCATTTGAAGGAAGCTCAAATCATAAAAAATTACTATGATAATAAATTTATAATATATTTAGAATTTTATTTTTGGGATCTTATTTCCTGAAAATAATATACATGGAAGTGTGTTATAAGGTTTGAAAGTATATGGAAACTAATTACCATGTTCATTGAGTCTTTTGTAATTATTTAATGAATTTGTTATATGGAATACCATTTGTCAATACCACCAATCCTCAATAATGTTTATAATGTTATCCACATCTCTTTGCTAATAAAGCACATAGAAAACCTTATGAATTTTCATAACTAAAAAAAATAAAATTTCAATCATATTTTGTGAAACCCAAAAATTAAAAAAAATTAAATTGTATTCACAAATGAATAATAAAATTCATTCTTAGTTTATCATCAATTACATACAATAATATGTTTTTTGAAAGCTTTACTTACATCCAATATCAATTTTTAACCAATAATAGTATAATATTAATTGTATTATTTAATATGATACTTTCAGCCTAAAAAATTAACATATAATATATTAATACTACTAATGATATTATCAAACTTATGGTAACCTACTGGTTAGAAATAAAATGAGAATCATTTAAATTAAGAATAATTTTTTTTAAAACTATACTTTTCTATAGAACATTAGCTGGACATTGCCTACATAATAAAAAATTAATATTTTAAACATATAGAGTCATTTTTTCTTGAAAAAATAAACATCAATTTTAAAATTAATATATCAAAATTATCTTATGGTTAATTTTTTAGCATTTACTGAAAATATTTATTATTGATAAATAGTAAAATATTCTTAATTTTAATGAAAAAAATCATTCATTTAAGTTATATAAAGTGTTAAATAATATATTTAATTTATTTTAATGTAACATTAAATTAATTATATAGCTATTAATAATTTTTTTATAATCATTTTAATAATTAATTTTTATATAAAATTTGAAAACTTTTGAACATTTTACCTTTAAACTGCAACATTCTTATCACTTCTGTGAAGCATTATTTAGAGTAAATAATTCTAAATATATTAATTGAAATTATAAAAAAATATTAACTACTTTAGAAAAATATAATTTATAATTCATAGTATTTTAAAATTAATTTTTCACTTAAATCAATGGGAAAATTCGTAAAAAATTTCTTCTTTGGTATTGGTAAATGTGTATTTGTTTGGTAGTTAAACTAACAAGATATGTGTTATAAATGACTTAAAAATAATAAATCTACAATGGAATTGATATATTTATACCATAAAACTTATATGATTAATACTTTAAATTTTTGGATGAATTTTTAATGATTAAAATGTGGGAATGATTGAATCATATCAAAAAGGTGCAATTGTTCCACTCACCTCATATATAAAATGCTACACACTCTTATCTCTTAGCAACACCCTCAACCCTCTTTTTTCATCAAATAATTGAAAAAATCACATCTATAATTATATATAATCAAAATATAATCCAAATTTTGGAAACATATCCAACTAAGGGAGGATTTTTCTTCAAACATAATGATAATAAATGAAGAAGATGTAATGTTTTTAGACATGAACTTTTATTTTATTTCCTCAAAACCTCTGTCAATTATTATTAAACCATTATTATATAGTAAAATTAGTATATTAGACAGAATAATTTTAATATTATTTTACGGTCATGAGCTAAAATGACCACCATTTAGATAATTTTTTTTGGAAATGAACATTCTTCTCTACGGAATACCATCGCCTCACAAATTATTGCCATTAATTATTTCATTAACACTATTCATGATTGGTTATAATGAAGAATATAAAGAATATATATGTTATTTTCCACATAATTATAAATATATAGTAATTATTTTAGAAATATATTACTTTCTATTCCATATGGAATATGGTAACATCACTAGTGTGCATATTATAAAACCGCCTCCTAAAGTGATGTGATTAATATTTCATTAACGTGTTAAATAGAATGTTATACGGATGAAAAAATTTATTATATGTTATGGGAATTAAATAAATATGAAATTAATGGAATATTTATAATTACTATGTGATAATATATATATATATATATATATATATATCATTTTCTATAACACTTTTTTACTCATTGAAAGATGATAACATTGTTCATGAACATGTAGACTACATCCATTATGATATGATGTAATCTTATTTTTGTCATAAAAACACATTAATGGTATATAAAAGTATATATAAAGAAATAATATATTATATATGATATTATGATCATTCTGTATTTATAAAATATTTCTCAAATCCTTCCTATATTGATCTTTGAAAAATGGAAATGTTACTCCAGCATAAGTACAACCTATCATCTCCATTATCATAACCTATTTTATTATTTCTTAACCTTATTTAATTATTTGTTTTTCAAGTCATATTGGTGTAAAAATGTGTTTAATATGTCATTATATTTATTCTATATTATATAGAAAAATATATTATGTTCAAATACCATATCTTTTTCGTGAAACCCTTTTGATAAAACATTGATATTAACACCAAAACAATAAGAAATAATTCAATATATTTAATCAAATGGGGGGTAGGATGTAATAAAAGTATCTTATATGACATAATAAATATTAATATGGTCCTTTAATAAGTTAATAACATGTTTAGAACCACTATATTAGTGTTTCATTAACATTCAACCAAAAGGAAGCATGCAGTAAGAGATTTTACAATGATTTAGTTTCATTAATGTGTATTGTATTATTATTCCAAAAAATTTACTTTATAAGGCTAATATTATACCCCTTTTACATTTAATATAATTAATACTTAATTCTTCATAGAATTTGATGTTTCAATTTCAATTATTTTATATAAGGGGATTTAAGTTAAATGTTTCTAAGTGGTAAATAATTCCATAACTCAATTTAATTTTATTCGATTATATTAAATTTTTGTTGTATTTAATGCTAGGTGTGTAAATAATTTTTATTTTATTATTTATTATGTATTATTGTTTTATTAATATTTATAGTTGATATAAATTATATATTAAATTTTGAACTCACACTTAAATTTTATGAACATTGTAAAGGTTTATTTCACAAACTCATTGTGATCAAGATTGTTTAATCGTTAATTTCAAGGAAATTATTTGATCATTATCCAATAAACCCATTTATGTTTCTTGTTTTGTTGTTATTCATGATATTTTCATTTAATAGTACCATTTTCCATTCAATGTTAATAAAAATGTGTAAATATATTCTTATGAAAAATCAACAATAATTATTTATTCTGTCATAAATAATTTTTATAAAAAATCATAATTTCTGAAATGAAATAAAAATTCCTTATAACATTCAAAAAATTAATTATTACAGAAATATTTAACTATGTTTTTATTTTTACATAATTTTTTGAAAGAAATATTCTTTTTATTTTCTTAATGAGGTAGTTTTCTAACATTTTTATACTACAAAAGTATTATTATTTTGAAATTGAACAACATGTATATAATTTCCTTCCACCAATATTGATATTTAATTAATGATTAATTTAGTTTATATTGTTATTTTAATGAATATTTTACATATTATTCATGAAATTATTGTTTTCTAATGATATTAAATGAATCATATTTTCAAAATGTGTTATTCTTTTAAATATATATTTTAAAAATAATGTGTGCATTTCATCAAGAATTTTTTTAAATAGATTTTTATGTTATTTATATTAATGATAGAAAAAATACTTTTATTATTACTTCAATGCTTTTATGTATTATTGATACCATCCTTATTCTTTATATGTATTGTTTATGATCATTTTCAATAATGAATGTATTGATATTCACTTCCTTGGTTCAATTTTGTAAAAAATTAACATCAACTTTAAATATTAACTTTATTGTTATTATTGTACATTATGTTTCTTGGAAATATCAATATTATTTATCATAGATATTCTTTTTGTGTAAAATTTATATCATTTTTAAATATGGTGTTTTACATTGAAAATTTTTTGATGGACTTGGTAAATATTGATAAATATATATCATTTACTCAATATTGTTATTTGATGTTGAGGCATATTGATTTTTAGATTAAATAAAGCAATCAATATATGTGCAATGCTTTGAACCTAAATTGGTGGGTGTGTCCTAATATTATATATCCCATTAGTGCATTAGTAGAATCATGATACAAATAAATAAGCTATCATTAAATGTGTTTTTCCATTTAGTTTTAAATCATCATGCGAAAGGTCTTGTGGTAGGTGGATCAAGATATATGATATTATTAAATCAAATAATTATGAATTCCCAAAAATAAAACTTTCTTATTATTATTCATGATATTTTGACAATGATATTATTTTTGGAAGCATTTCACTATTAGATTATTGATTAAATGGATTATTTGAAGAGTTATTTAACTTTATTTATTGATTATTCAATATCGGTTCATGAAATTTTCTGATATACGGATCCTTTACTAATTATTTAATGTCAACCTTATTTTTCTACTTCCCCAGAACCCATCAAGCATACTATGAAAGATATGCAAGTATTTGGTAAACATAATAATGTTATTCTAGATGAAAAATTATGTTGTAATTTTTTATTCAAATCTAATATAAGACACATTTAAGTATCTGGTTTACCAAGACAACTAAACTATTCATCTATTGGGTTCTGATTTATTCTATAATATGATAATGTATCGATGAAAGAATAGGCTTTGGGTTATGGGGTTGAGGTCTCTAAATATGATATCTTATAAATTTTAGAAAAAAAATTTGGAACTAGATTTATAAAAATTAAATTAGAGATAATAAACCTACGATAGACATTAAGGTTTGTATAGAAGAACAACATAATATTTGGGTAAACAATATATTTTGTTCCTTTTTCTATAAATATAATCCAATATGGGTACAAAAAGTTGATGTGGTTATAGAAAAAAAGAACCTAATGCTAATAACTCTTAAAATGTAACATTAGTGTTTCCCTGATCATCACTTATTGTGCGAAAACATGCCTTACTACACACTTGGTTTGACACACATAATGGATATTCTTTAGAAAATTAAAATTTCCATTATAAATTATTGTGATTTATTTAATTAGATAGTGATAACGAAATGCCTAGGTTAAAACTAAGGTGTATTAGATAGAAAAGATAATGCCCCAATGTAACTGAAAAAAGTTTTATGTGTGTAAAGGAAGGAATGAATAAAAAAAATTCATTGCTAAAATGATGTGTATAATGGAAAGAAATAAATCTCACATTAAGGATCCATTTATAGTTTGTTGTTATAAATTTGGAAAATGTGGGAATCACATGACTCAATTAATTCTTCTAAAGGATAATCCCTAGGCCAAGAAGTGACCTATGAGGAAATAAAATAGATGATGTATTTATCAATTTTTCTTCAAGAATTAAATTACAGAAGAATTTTTTAATTGTGGTATTTTGGTGATATGAATTGTAAAAATTTGAAGTATAGTTGTAGTGATTTGAGGCATATATATCTTCACTAAAATAAGAGTTATGAATAACATAATGGGTTTATTAGTTTAATATTTATCATAATTTAAAAGTCTTAATCACTTTTTTAGGTTTTAGGTGATTGGTTTCAAACATGATTGTATAAATTTTAGGGGGAATTTACAAAAATAATATGTTTTAGTGGAAATTTTATTTGATGAATATTGTCTTTAAATTTTATAGGCATATTTTAATGTATTGATAACCGTTATGGTTAATATGATCAGGAATTACATTCGATATTATTAAAATAGTATTATTAGACATTATGGAAAAAACAAGTTGTATTAAAAACTGATGTAAAAATGTTATGTAATGATTAATTTTATTTAATGAATTTATGTCCTATGTTTTGTGTAATTTATATGAATTATAATAATATAGTTTAAAAAATTAACAACTAATATGATGTGTGACAACCCATCATGTCCAGAAATATTTCTGGTCTTGAACCCATGACCAAATGAAAATAAGGCTTTTGGGCATGCCACTAGATCTCATGATGTATTTGTTAATAATTCATCATTTTAAATTAATGTGTTTTAAGAATAAATATTAATGATAAACAAGTTGTCATATATTGGAATTTTAATGAATATTTTATTATATATTATAACTTACACCAAACATATTTGTTTTTTAAAATATCTAAATTAATTTAGAAACACTAGTCATGAATTAATGGATCTTATGATATATTAAAATACAATTATAATGATTTAAGCATAAAGAATATTTTTTGGATATTCATTTACAAGAGTACAGTATGACATGAAATTGATTGAAGCATAACCAAATGATGAAATTATACTTATGAAATAAAAATGTATCCGGTATTTATATTTCCATATATTCATAAATAGCAAAATAAAACCTCAAAATTATAAAAATGATCATGAAAAAAAGATTTCTTATTACATTATCATTTAATGAATCATATGTTTTTTTTCATCATAGATTTATGGTTCTGATTCCCTTACCTTTATACTGATCATTCATCTTATTTTAATCATTGTACATTATTGCACTCTATAATTGTTTGATCTTTTCTACCATGTCCATATATTCACATTCTAATAATTTTCTTTTAAATAAAAATTTTTTATGTGTTATTACATATAGCCTTTACACTTATAGTTCTCTTTTATTAAGAAGATGTTTTATTTACTCTTCTCTCAATATGGGTTACTCAACAACTGTATTTCAAAATTTCATACTCTATTATTCCACGATCATGATTAAATTATGAGGATGAAAATGTTATAAGGTGGGAAGAATGTAACACCCTAATATTATAGAATAATTAAATTTTATTTCATATCTTATATTACAGACAACATTAAGTTTATGTTCAATTACAATCAATAATGATTTTCTAGGATACCATGATTTACAAAGAAAGACCGAGTGTTACCAAACATCAACATAATATTAATTTTATAGGTTAATATTATAGTTATAATCTATTCATCAACATGGATGGTATTAATATTACATACAATATTATGAAAATTATTCTAACGTATTGATTATAAATAATATACTAATTATCTAAACTAAAAACATACGTTTTTAGAAAAAATGAATTTTTTATAAAGGATGTTATAATCATGATTACCATAATTAATCCAAAATAATTATTAGATTTTTAGAATATTTATTTGAAATATTAAACTTAACTTTTGATACTAGTATATCAATATAATGTTATGTTGGATTTTTTAAATTTTTCGAAATAAAATCATTTTAAATTAGTAACGAATAATAATTAATTTTAATTAAAAACATAGTTTTGGTATAAATTTCATAAAAGAGAAACTATATTATTAATTGGTTTTATTGTAAAACTGGTCACATTATCAGGTGATGGTTTTGAGTCCATTCTTGGAGGTATGTGGTTCACCATTACGCATGAGGCTGATGGGACATGGTTATGTTTGGATGGAATCATTGTTCATTAGGACGACGGTTTTTGAGATGACACTTGTTATTTATTAGATAAAGGATAAAATAATGCATTGGGATGTTGATATTTCTACTGATAGTGATATTATAAGATGAAAACTAAAGGACCAGGGGCATTTATGTAAATTCCTTTGGACTCTATGTATTTTTTTGACTGATCGAGGTGATAGAGATATGATTTTAGGTGGATCATGGGGGAAAAACTCATATGATACTCTCCATGGGGTTCCTTGTGCTATAATACATTGATTCTCACCAATACAAAAATATATATTTATACTTTTGTTGTATTCTATATATATATAGGGGCACATATTTGGAGATATATCAGTGAAGGTAGAATTTGGTGACTTTATTTTTGTGGTTATTGTGTGTAAGGGAATCATGTTTATTAATAATTTTTTTTCATTGAATTTTTATTTATATTTTACATACACCTTCATAGCTATGTTGGTACGTAAAGAACTTGTTGTTGGTGTCCAATTAATTTTATCAATATTCACTATACACACCCCTTAAGAAACTTGTAGACTTTTTTCTATGAGAATAGGTCATGGATATGGAAAGAGAGATGTAATTTAGTGATCTTATGTATAATATTAGCACAGGATGGATGGATGGGGATCATGGAGGTTCAATCGTCATCTTGGAGTTTACTTTTGAGTTTTAACATGAATATATATATATATATATACATACTAATATGAAATATCAAAGGTAACATTGCATGTCTATTTCACTACATGACATGTTATGATATTTGTTGTCTACAAATGGAATGCCTTTAGTATTATTTAAAATTATCAATGCTTCTGTATGATTTCACTGAGTCTATTGTTGCATATTCTATTTATAATCCTCATCCAAATTAATATTATCTATATTCCATGGTTATTATCACCACCTATGGGTTTAGTGTCCCCACAATCACTCATAAATACCTCATTTCTTATAGGAAGGCTTTGTCATTTGGGGAGGTGTGCCTAAGGCTAAGTGGCCAACTGACCGAGAGCACTATTTAGGTGGAAATTGAGATAGATACAATAAAATGGTATTGAAGGATATTTATTTTTTTGTCTTACTATTTTTTCAATAGTAGATTAGAGACTATGATGTAGTTAGAACTAGGTAAAGAAATCAAGTTTAGTTTCATGCACCCCATGCATAGGGAACATACCGGGCCATGGGGGTGGGTCAAATTTATGTTTTTAGGTGTCTGTTAATATTTTGTTTTATATCCACAATGGTTTCTGTAGTTCAGAGTAATTTTTATCTATAATATTTTATTTACCATTTTCACAGTATTGAAAGGAACAATTGTTTTAGAATCATGATAGTCACATAAGATCATTTGATGTGTTTTATTTCTGATTGACATTAGGAACCTAGAATTTTCTAAGGTTTTGGGTGTTTATAGTGTCTATAATTAAACTAAATAGTGTTTACCTACTCATAATACTTTGGTTTATTTATACTCATCCATCCTAGGCATGTGGGATGAGACTGATATGTGACATATTTTCAAACTAAAATAATGGTAAGAAGTAATGATTAAAGGGGTGAATTTTTAATAGTGTATACAAAAAATCTAAACATAATTTTAATGTATAGCTTCTATGGTGGAATTCTAATTGACTAAACCATATGGATATATGTAATATGTGATGTTTTTATCCAATAAGGGTATTAAAGGGGCCCTGATACCTGATTATATTTGATTCTATTATTTGACATGGCTAGTCAGTGGGACAAGAGACCAAATAATACTTGATATTTTTCCCTGATAATTGTATGTAAGGGGGTATCAATCCAAATTGCATGTGACAGGGAGTGGAAGGATAGACAAACTGTGGAGAAATGTGTGGAAAATTATAGATTTCACTTTATAAAATATATATATATAACTATTAAGACAATTTTTCCAATGTGAATGGGATTCAACGTGATACCACCTTGATGAATTATGGTGGAACATAAATAGGGATGTTATATGTTATTGAATGAGCATTCATAGGATGAAGAAGTAGAGGGTCAGTATGATACCTTCAGGGGCCATTATGATAATGAGACATATTTATAGGCTCTGATATTGAAATTTTATCCATATTAGAATGGCATACTTTGGGTCATGGATTTATTACAAGCTAAGGGAGATGGTTTTATGGGTCCTACAAGTTATTGACTGGGGAGAACAGTGAGAAAATCCATCTATAGAGTACATGACCCATGAGTTATAGTCTTCCCACCCACAATTATTTTAGTGTGAAGGTGGAAAATATGTAAAAAAACGTGGTTGAGTCGATTTATGCTTCCTTCAATCACCTTGATACACCCCTATATTAGGAGGTTGAAAAAATAAACTTATATTCTTAGTGAACCTAAAAAGGAAATGGTGGGATGTAATGGATTAAGAAGGTATATTTGAGGGTCTGGAATAGAAGGATTTATTGGAAATGTTTTTTGAGTAATTCTTTGTAGATATGTTGAGGGAAGATAGATGTCATGAGTTCATAAACCTACAACTGGGAGATATGCCTTGAATAGACTACACAATAAATTTCTCATATTTGTCTCAATTTGTAAATTTTATCATGTGAGACAACATCACCAGCATGTGGAATTTGAAGAAGTTCTATGGAAATCCATCAGAGTGTTTGTAAACATCATTAGGATGAAATATATTTTTTTAGTCAGGCAATTAGACACTAATGACAAAGGATAATTGAATGACCATTATTACATGAAATGGGTGATATAGTAAGGTGAGGTTATTAGTAATGCATTAGTTAGAAGGTAGTTGTACTGTGAGTTTCCATAGTATTCATTATAGCTAAAGAATTTGTTTGTCCACCAAGATGTGTTTCTTCATCAGTGTTCTTCCAATTTAAAAGGTTGGATCTCGTTTATACCCTGAATGATTTGGATCCAAATTAGTGTCAAGAATGCGTCCACATGGTCCATCTAGAATGGTTTTATAAGAGACCATCTAAGATAGTGGGGAGTTAGTTTCCGGGTCAGACTTAGGGATATGATGTAGGGATGATAGTGGTACTCAGAGCAGGTATCTAGGATCTAGCTGCTCATATAAGTCATGTAAGAGATAGATAGACCCTACCATGGTGTTAGTGACTAGTAACTAGTAGATATCCATAAGAAGGATATTCCATGGGTAGTCGGGATTTTTAAAAAGTGAATTTATTTAAGATAAATTGTTTATATAAGTTTGAGGAGTTGATAATAATTAGATGTATGATGTGGTCATGGAATAATTTTTTTTATATTTGGCTAGTTTCGATGAACGATGAGAATATGTTTTATTTTTGTAATAAATAGATATTGATTTGTTGGTTGGTATCAGTTATGATGAGGGATATATATAGATATATACGAGGTGCACAAGAAACTAGGATCTATTGTGGGAATTTATGTGATATATGTTATATATTATTTTCATAGGTTTTATAATTATTATGGGAATTCATATATATCTAATGATTTTTTTTGTATGATATGATTAGAATAACGATATGATGTAATTCATATTTACATATGATGATGGATTATTATTGGAATATTATGAGATGAAAGATCTTGAGAATTTATTTATTTTTTGGACTAACTGTGATCTAATGAGATGTGAGATTTTATGGGTATTATGTATTATATGGGTAGAAATTTAGAACCTTATGTAGTGTAGGAAGGATGATGCATCATGGAGTGAATTTTATGTCCATTTTTTTCTACAAGACCATTGGAGTATGATTTATTTTGGGAATTGACAGGGTTGGTAACCCCTAAGATGGAGAGTTTCATAATGATAATTTGACATGTGATTTTGTAACTAGGGTAGACCAACTTGATGTTGATAAGATGGGTATGTTACATACTATATATGGGTAAATATTGATTTATATGGATTGAGATATGTTTAAGTGGAGAGATTTTAATGTCCTGTGTTTTTTAGTGAGTTATATTTTTCTAACAATTTTTTTTATTTTGATTTTTGTGGTCAGACCAGCCTTCCTCTTGATCATCAGAATAAGATTCAGATATTTTTATTTAGAAAAACCTTATTTATATGTGGGGATCTAGTTGTGGAATATTTTTTGGGGATCGATTGGACACCAAATAAAGTATTGATGGACTAGGATATTGAAAACATCTACAGATATAAATACACACCATATAACATTTAGATGAGGTCAAAATTGATTACACAGCATTTAGTAGATCCTAGAAGCTAATGTGGCTATTCTAAAGATTTAATTGTATGTAACTAGTTCAAACATCATGAATATAATCCAAAAAGATTACAAATTACACTCTTTTAGTGTGTGGGAATTGTTTTCAAAATAGTTATATGTGGATTGTCCACATACATCCACTTTTATATTCACACAAAGATGTGGATGGTACTGAGGTGGCTTCATAAAGCATCCCTTCCCTTATCATAGGTTTTAATCATTCATATTTTTCTAAGCTCTTTTCCATGATCCATTAATATCATTGGTAGGTTTGATGTTAGTACTTACATCATATTTATTATATTCTTCTTTTATCTTCTTATATGGAATGATATTTCTATCCAAGTTCTATTGACCTATTTTATCAGAATTTTTCTAAATCACAGATTTCTGTCATTTTGGATTCAGTTAGAGGTTAATATCAGATGAATGAGTACCTATAATTATATGGTAAGCGGTACCTAGATTTAACATTAATTTAACATGTGTTTTACTGTTTAATTCTATAAAATCTACTGTGTACTAAGAGTGATACCCCTAATAATAAAATTAACATTTTTAAATTAATTAAATGATTTTATGTTTTGTTACTTTCCATTCAATAAGTTCTGATTATGTGTGCCAATATGGGTAAGGTTTTTGAGACCACATGGTTAGTTTAGTCCAGAAATGTAATTTGAATTAATTAAATCATTTATAATTATTTCTTGAGTGATATGAGAATTTTATGGGAATAGCCATAGTAATAAGGATATATTTAATACCTATAATGAGTTGAAATTTTTTAATAGGTTGGGAATGGACTAAGATATGTGGGATTAATTTTATCACCTAGTTAAGGTGATGTGGTCATGTGTTTGTGGCAAAGTGGTCATCATGACGAGGGATTTACTGGAATGACTTGAGGTGGTGTTTACCATTAGTATTTAGCAACATTGTTTCAAGGGTATGAGGTGATGGATAATGAGGATTATGTATTGTTTATTGGTTTTCTCTCACTATTTTTGGACAACATGTTGTTGGAGTTATGCACTCACTAATAGGACTAAAATGGTGTGGTGTTGACTACTCATTGTGAATGGTTCCCCAAATATTATTCATCTAAGGGGATGGAGTTGATCATCAAATATGTTGGGGTGATCATCATATAAATCCACATCAATGGAGAGGGACTATTAGGTGACAGTGTCGATACAATCGATTTGGGGATAAGGATCACCATTACACCTATGGATTATGGTCCATGATTATGGGGGGATAAATATCATTGTGCCTCGAGGTGACAATTGTTCAACTTATGGTGATTATTTGTTAGAGGATATTTATCATTGTCCCTTATAGAATTAGGCTTCAACCCGACAACGATTATCAAATATGAGGTTTCAGGGGTGAGGGACTAACTTGGGAATGCCTTTAGATGATTGGTATTTTGATGAAAACATGAGGTGTTGGATACATGATTATAGGTGGAACTGGAGGGTTCACCTAATATGATTGTCACAAGGGGATGACTTTGGATATAATCTATAGATCCTAAAATATAAAAATATGTATATGTAGAAATGTCCTTTTTTCCATTCATATTTAGGGGCATATTTTATGAGATATACTAGAAAAGGATGAGGTATGTGATCCCTTTATTATAGATACTAAGCATAAGGGAAGCGAGTTATTTAATTATTGTCTTTGTATTTCATTTTTAATTATATTTTGTGTAAACCTTCATGATTAAAGCTTTATGACAGGAAAAAATTATTGGTGGCCTATTCATATTATTAACACATCCTACAATATCCTCTCAAGATACATATAGACATTATGCCTTTGAGAATATTTAAGGGATCATGATCAAGAGATAGACCTTAGTGATTATAGATGTAAATTTGGAATGTGATAGATATAAATGGACCATGAGGTTTTTTCATTAGGATGGATTTTAATTATGTTTTTGATAACGCTTATATATATATTGTGTGTATTCTAATTAGATAGCCACAGGTGACCCTTTATGTCTATTGTATTGTATGATCTTCTATAATATGTTTTTTCTTCAAATGGAATGCTTTTAGAATTATTTATAACTATTTTTTTTATTTAGGCTTCCACTGAGTTTATTGTTTTTATACTATTTATGGTCCTTCACCAACTATTATATTCACTATGGACCACATTTATTGTCACAACTAGAGGGTATAGTCTTCCCATTATCACTTCTCTAACTCTCTCTACAAGTTGGATGCCTTTGGCGTATATGGAGTGTGATTTATGCCAAGTTACCATCCATGATCAAGAATTTTGTTCTGTTGAAAAATCTTCGGTAAATGTATTTAAACAATTGAATTAAATGTTTCATGAATACTAGTACATTTGTGAAAATTGTCAGAATGATAAGATATTTTTTCATATGGAGTCATATAAAATTCATGATTAAGTAATACTTGATTAAAATACATTCACTAATTAAGATTTATAAAATATGATATTATATTTATGTGTATTTTAACTTACTAAATTTATAAAATAATATCATTTTATTTTATAGATAATGTGTCACACAATACCGATCGTAGGCAAACAATTAAATTTATTTCACTAAATTTAATATATTCGTTAGATTATAGTTCACACAATAACAAGTCTAAATGAAATGTAATACAGTATAAAATTATAACAAATCCATTAAATTTGGGTGTATTAACAGTTCAATATAAATTTTAAAAATTATTTTCAGTAATTGATTTCAAATAACATAAAAATATTTTGCAATAAAAACAATAGGTTTCTGAAAAATTTTATTTTTTATAAAAAAATGATAAAGTATCACCTTGAAAACATAAATTTAAATTAATTTTTTCTATTTTTTAGAAAATATATTTGATATAAAAAAATGAATTTCTTCATTACCTTATAAATATTAGATTATTATAAATTTTTTATGATTTTTCTGAAATATATCATTTATCTATAAATAGTTAAAATAAAGAATTTTTACGGGAAAATGACTTTTTCTTTATATTATTATAAAGATAAATTAATTTTTTTAAATGTAAAATTAGTTCTATTATATATATATTCTGTTCACATTAATCTTTTTAATATTTAATTTTGATAAAAAAAACTTTATACACATTAGATAATTTTTTCTTTGAAACCCCGTATTCTCATCTTATCTCTATGATGAGTTTTAAATTAAAATTCTCTACTTATCTGAATGGAATATAGAAAAATGTATTCCATATTTAAAATCACTATAATATCTATTTTATAATATTTTCAAATTATTTTTTGAAAATAATCAGCGGTTGAACAAGTAAAAATTATTTACCTCTATTTAGTAAAAATAGATTTATCAAAGAGTTAAACTAAACATATAGGGGTTAAAATGACCTTACCACTATATAATAATTAATTTATGTTTATATGTGGACCCTATAATGTATTCATATTGATAATAATCAATTTGGAGCCTTTTTCATTTGGAAAAAGTGAGTATGCATTTTTTATTTCAAAAATTAAAATTATGTCACTCACAACACTTATAATAGGCCGCCACTCTCCTCTCCCATTGACACCATAAAAATATTTTGGTTTGACGAAGAACTACCTAAATAACCTAGAAACATACCTCTATTAATTATAGATGTATAACTTTTCTTATAAAACCATCTTATTGAGGCTTTTTTCCATCCTAATGAGGCTACTTTAAAAAAAGTAATGTTCTTCAATGAATATTTTTTTCATCCAAATAATAATTAAATTCTTATTAACATTTGATGATATAAAAAAATTTATAATAAATATTTTTAATAATAATTTAATGAAATCATACCCACTTAAATAAAATAGGATATGAAGTTGTCTTTCAGGGGTATGGAGGACTACTGCCTCCCGAACTGGTGTTATTCATTTTTTCATCACCACCTCTTAGGATTGAGAAAGTTGATTGATATAAAGAATATATATAATTTTTATAATATAATTATAAATTTAGTGTTTTTATATAATATATACCTTTTTATATTTACATTATTTAGTCGATACACCAACGTCGCTTGTATGTATGTTGGACCGCCCCCTCGTGATGTGATTTTCTTCACTAATGCTTTACATGGATGCTGATAAGGGTAATTTTAATAAATATAGGTAAAATAAAATAAATAATTATTATATTAATGAAAAAATTATTTTTATTAATATTTAATACATATGTTTATTTTTTTTATTTTCACTTACTTAATGATGACAACATCATTAATGTATGGGTGGATTATCACATTCACATAGAGATATGACTCCCTTTTCAACACAAAACCACATTGATGATATATATAAGTTTAATTAATGAAATAATATGTAATTTATGATACTATGATAATTATATAAAGGTAAAATATTTTTTTACATACATTCCACTATGATCTTTGAAAAATGGAAACATTACCCATGCGTACATACAACTTAATGTTTCAAAGATCGTAAGGTACTGCATTTCTAAAAAATAAATTTTATGACTTGTATTAAATGTATAATTGATTTATAATTTAAATTATAATTCTAGATGTCATGTAGCTATATAATATCAAGAATAAATAGATCATTAAAGATGAGACATGCAAGAGAAAACATTGAAATTAAAAACTAAACCAATGAAAAGAATGAACGATAGTCAACAAAAGGATAACAAGATGTTATAAAAGAATAAATTATGAGATTTTAGATAAGAATACTCTAATTTTACAAAATAATAAAATTATTAAAACCATTATATAGGAGTTTAAATAACTTTTATGAAAATTTAAGTGTGAGGAAAGGGAATTTTTATCAATTGTACTTCATTAAATCATATTATAATGTTGTGAATCTAATTTATTTTATATAGTGTATATATTTCATATTTTTCATTTAATATCATTAATAATTAATAATTAATTATTTTTTGTCTTTCAATTTTAATTATTTCATCTATGGGGATTTGAATAAAAAATTACTATGTGGAAAATAATTTTATAACTCTATTTCATTTCATTGGGTTATATTAATCCTAAACATTATTTTATATACTAAGATTAGGTTTATAAAGAATTTTTATTATCTATTTTAATATTTACACATTTTTTTTTTGTATTTTTATTTCATAAATATTATAATGATTTATTAATACTCACATCAATGGTATGACCTTCGTAAATGTAAATTTCATTATCAATTTTTAATCAGAAGGTTTAAACATGAATTTACAGTGACAGAAAGTGTTTGATAATTGGTTAATAAATAAATTTAATATAATTATACTATAGTTATTAATTAAATTTAAATTTAATAGTAATATTATTCCACAGCTGGTAAATAGAATAATTTAATAAATTATTTTGTTTAAATCTGACATTGTTTATCTCTTTATTTTTAAATGTATTTTTTTCCAAAGACCTGTTATATATAAATATTTTTAACATTTTAAAATTTTAACAATGAATGGATTTTTACCTATTTTGACTTTTTTTAAATGAATGGAATCTTTCTAATGTTTTCAAAACATTGATTGTTTGGATTTTACAAAAAACTGAGAAATAAAAAAAATAACATAAACATTGTGTATGTAATTTTCTATAATCATGACCACTTAGTTTTTAATGTCATCATTTATAATTTTCAAATACTATTTTTAAGTGAAATTATTTTTTAAAAAATTTGTTGCTTTTTATAAAATGATATTTTCATAATGAAAAATATAGTTTCCTCAAGAGAATTTTCATTCATCCCTTTATGATATTTATATTCATTAATGACTACAACCCTTTATTCATACTCTAATGGGTATATATCATAAATCAATTATCCTTATTACTTTTAAGGATTTTTTATGACTATTTGACCCTATAATGTTTTGGCATTAACTATGTTCATTAATTTTATATTCCGTGACTATACATGAATTATTAAGTTTCATGTGATCATTAGATATTAAATATCCTCTGAATATTCATATTATTTATAATAGACATGATTATTTATTTAATAAAGTAAAATTTGTTTATAATATTTTTAAATGTGAATAGCTTTTTTTATAATGAGAAATATTTATAAATATGTATTTTTTACTCAATATGGATATCTAATGATAAGGAACATTGTTCATCAATTAAATCTATTATTCAATATAAGATGAATAATAAAGACATGCAGAATTAGTGGCACCTATTTATAGATGTCCCATGGATTCTTCATTAGTCCCACATAGTGAATTGATTATATAGCCTTAGTTTAATCATTTTCTAGTTTCTACCCACAAATCATTTTTGAACTTTTTCAAGGAAAGATTATGATGGTGAAGGTTTCATTATTCCAAAGATCATGATTTCTAATAAGTAATCATTTCCCATATAATGAATTCAGTTATTATCATCCCTGATATTTTCTCATTTATATTCTCTATGGATTATTTTGATTCTCAGTTTATTGATTAAAAGTAATGATTTTCATGTTATTTACCTTTCCATATTTATTTTTCATTTTCTTATAAACATGATATTTTTTCAACGATGTTATCTATGGATGAATTTAATTTTATGTTTATATATTAAAATAAATATGTTTTAGTTATTAAACATTACATATTTATTATTCCCACTCTTATTATCCATGATATTTTCTGAATGACACTATCATAGAATTAATTTCATTCTTATTTATTTATTAAATGGAATTTGTTTTTGATTATTTACCATTCAATATTTTTTTCCATATTAATTCATGATATATTCAACTTTACATAACACTTTTAAAGTATTTGAGCTCACACATTTTTATTTCATTTCCCCATACTTCCATGAAGTGTACAATGAATTAAGTTAAATGATATTCCCAGGAGAATAATGATATTATAGAATAAAATTATTTTTTAGTTTTTATTTCAAATGTAACCACTGAATAATGTATGTATCGATTTTTCTAGGTATACTAAACTATTTGGTCTTTCAGGATGTGATTACTTGTAGCTTATTCAATATAATAAAGTATACATTGACTCTTTTTTATTAGGTTTGGGGCCGAAAAAATTGTTATTAGTGGAATTATAATAGAAACATTCATAACTATATTAATAACAATAAATATTATGGAATATATCCCTATGTTAAACATTGAGTATAAGCATATTAGAAAATCCTAAAATATTTTTAAGGAAGATATTATATGGGTTTTCAAATAAATACATCCTTTACTAGATACTATATGTGTAATTGGTTCTTACACAGTTGTACCTAGTGTTAATTAATAAAAATAGGACGCAGTAGTCCTCACCTGATCATCTCATGCTGCACAACAATGAGCCATAATGTATACTATATTGAAACTCTTATGGGATATTCTTAGGATAATTAGCATTAATCTAACAATAAATTACTAAGGATTTTAATATAAAATTAAAATTATTTACTTATGTTAAACCTAAGTGGTCATATACTAAAAATAAGGGCACTAAAAGGAATGGTAAAAAATTATGTTTGGAAAAGAAGGGCATCGAGTGATGAATTGTAGTGAAAAAAGGAAGAGTATAAAGGAATAAAATAAATATCATCCTATGGATCCATTTATAGTTCATTTACTTAACTGTGGGAAACCTATGAATTATCTATGTCAATTCCCTCTTTTAAATGATAAAATGTAGACCATGAAAATAACTATTTGGAAATAAAATCTATGATGTATTTTTGTTTTTGGTTTTAAAAATTATATTGTTAAATTATTTTTTACCAATGGTAATTTCATGAAAATAATTTTTAATAATTAATGTATTGTGAAAAATATACTTATTCCTTAACATAATAGTCATGGATACAAAAACGGGCTTACAATTTTAATGATTATCATAAATTCAATTTCAATAACAAACCTTTTGAAAATTTATAAGATGGAAGTCAACCATGATTAAATAAAACTTGGGGAAATTTATGGAAATACATCCCATTACTTAAATATATGATAAAATGTAATTTGATGAATAATTTATTAACATATTATAGTCATAATTTTAAAGGTATTCATAAAATTTTGGTTCTATATGATCAATAATGAAATTACAATAATAGTCTATTAAGATTATTAGTCTTTGTAAAAAATGGTATATTATTTTGAAATCCGTAATAAAAAAATTAATTAATGTAAATATTTAATTAATGGTTTCTCATTTTATTTTTTATTGGGAACACAATATAAATTATATTAATATACATTTATAAAAAGGAAAACCGTAATTATAGTAGATAACAGAATGCATCTAGAAAGTCCATGAGGCTTGAACCCATAATTGAAGTAAATTTGTTTTTAAGAAATCCATTTGACTATGTGATAGCTTGGTTAAAATCCCATTAGATAAACGATTTGATGAATAAATATTAATTTTGAACTATTGGTGTCACTATTGATGTTTATAGACTAATGTATAATATTGGATAAAATTTGTTAACCATATCGGTTTGGAAACTAAATAGAGGTAGATGTAATGAATTTTCACCTTTTATGGGTCGTACGATCCATTAAAATTGACTTTTTTTCTTTAGGAATACTAAATTCATTTTTTATATTCAACATTTGGAGTAAGAGATGAATTAAAAGTCATTTAAGCACAATAAAATTATTTAATTTACCATATGAAATAAAAACATATGAAGTAAATAAATTACATTATATTCATTGAGAGTAAAATAATTATGAAAATACAATAATGGGAAATTGAAAAAAAAATTAATACTATTAAACTTATATCGAATGAACTAGATGGCCTTTTAAATAATCAAACAATTATATTTTTGTACTCATTAACATTCCATTAACCAATTAATTTCTTATGATTGAAAACCTCGATCATTTTGTTTTATTTTTATAGCATTTCTTCCTTGTATATATCTTCACTTTTGACCAATGTTCTCAAATATTAAATAATTTGTGTATATTATCAAAAATTAACTTCATATTTCTATATTAAAATTTTTATGTGGAATATTTATTAACCATTATATGATTTTTTTTAATAGATGAATGTTCAAATGTCAAACCCATGATTACTGATATTAAGATTAAATTTTTAGGATACAATCTATTTATGTTAGGGAGAATTTAAGAACCACAAATTATAAAATAAGATCATTTTTCATGATGTCGAATGTGTCATGCAACATCTAGATTCAATGACCCATGAATTATATTTCATTAAATTTAATCTCTTAAAGAGTTTGTGGAACACACAACCCTCAGTCTAAATGAATCGTATTATAGTATATTGTTATTACTGAATTAATAAATTTGGGTGTATGGATATAAAATACTTTATTATCTATATAATTTTTATCTATTGATTCAAAATAAAAGAATAATCATTTAAAATAAAATAAATGTTTTCTAGAAAAAAGAATTTTTACAAAAAATGTTTACTTTCACTTTGGACATATAATTTACTATTAATGGAATCTATTTAAAAAAATATTTGAAAATACAAACTTTTTTTCTGAAATATGTATATAATAATTATATTTTGGTTATTTTCTGCGTTTTTTATGAAATCTATTAGTTTTCAATGAATTGTGAAAAATATTGTTTCTTAATTGAAAATTTCATTTTGGATTAAATTATTTATAATTACTAAATTACATTTTTTAATTGATTTTAAATTAATATTATATCAACTATATTTCATTTAATACAATTTAATTAATTTTTTTTTATTTTCATATTTAATTTTACATAACGGCATTGTCAACATTTTAACATTTTTTTGGAAACCCGCTTTCCCACCACCTCTACAAGATATAAAATGTTTCCACTTCTATGAATGAACTTTTTGAAAAATGGATTAAATATATATTATTGGTATTATTATTATTTTAATATTCAAATCATATTTTTTTGACCAAAATGACTTGTGACAGAATTCTAAATTATTTATCTTGTTATGGTAGAATTGGATTTATGACGGTTTAAATTAAAAAGATAATTGTTAAAATGACCTGAAAACATGTCTAAATTCATTTTTTAGGAAATATTTCAACCCTATAATATCTATGAATTTATAATATTCTATATTGGACTATTTTACTAGGTTAAATACATGAGTGACCCATTTTAATTTCTTAAACTACATGTGTGCCACTCACCTCACTTATAAGTGGTCGCCCACTGTCCAATCCTTTCTACACCTTAAACACATTTTTTATTAGAATATACCTACAAAAATCAACTAACAACTTCCCAAATCTCAACCTAGAATCCTTATTTTGGACATTAATCAATCCTAGGATAGATTTTGGTTCCATCATAAGGAGGATTCCAGAATAAGATGCAAGATTCTTCAATAATCTTTTTTATTTTATTACTTCATACACCTCATTAAATTATTATTAAAAATTATGGAATATATATATATGTTTACTATACTTATATGTAGTTAGAACACATGATGGATGGAGACAACCCCTTCCTCTAAATATACCCCTCTTGGGATGCCAATGAAGAATAGGAGATAATGACCTGTATTCCTCACATCTAGTATGCCTCAGGTTGGAGACCCACACCCAGGGTATATAATCTCATTTTAAATGGGAGGCATTTCCCTTTTTAAAGAAACAATATCTACATATAAAATGTTACATCCCAAAATAACTCCATATATTATATATATATATATATATATATATATATATAATAAATCCAAATCAACCCCACATTCAAGTTTAAAAATTCATCTGTTACAAATACAATTGAACTACCAAGTAAATAACAAAATAAGTATATGTATTGACATGAAAATAGACCCAATGCCGAGCTAGTATATCCCATCAAAGAACATTTAATACTCATGGAAACCAAAAATTATTTTTATATATGTAGTGTGATTATACATGTACACTTAGTAGGAAAACCAATGTCTCTCACACATAAGTGAGAGAAACATATTAACGCTCTCATGGGAAAACATCTGAATAAATAATACCCAAAAATTTATAATAATGATCATAACATCACCAAGTCTCACTCACCAAATAATTCATGCTAGGAAATTTAATATATTAAACTCTTCAATGATAGGGTAATCCGCCAAACATCCCACTAGTTTTTCTTCTCCTTCCTAATTGAAATCTTCCTCGCACTCCCACCTCTTCTAAACAGACCCCACCAAACCTTCCAGCACACACCTAGTCCTCAAAACCACGCCCCATAATACCACCAGGGCCATGATCCACGTGCTACAACACATCACACCCCCCCACACAATTGGGACTCAAACAACATCACATACTTCCCACACACACTGGGTAACACACAAACCACACCACATATGTCATGTAGTCACTTGGGACACATACCATGTCATATCCTAAAAACACCTAGAAAATCATATAACATTTCATCCTAAAGACACATGGGAAGGAATAATTCATCTCTTCCCAAGGAAACATGGGAAATAACAACTCATCCGCACAAACCTAGGTCTCAAAAATCACAGGCATCCCAATGAATATTGGGCTATCACTACCTAGAAGAAGGATCAGTGAAGAGTACTTGGCCAGTCTTCCATCCTCTCACCGATATTTTTGGAAAATACACCCTCCCCCATGAAG
Source organism: Viscum album (assembly GCA_963277665.1). NCBI lineage: Eukaryota > Viridiplantae > Streptophyta > Magnoliopsida > Santalales > Viscaceae > Viscum > Viscum album. The sequence continues at coordinate 39,130,561 of OY728141.1, read as the reverse complement.
AAAGAGGTGCTCGACACATATTTCTCAACTAGGGTGGGGTACATAGAGAAATAATACGAAAAATACAAGTAATACATATATGATACCAAAGACTCAAGAACATCCTAAGGGTTTTCATCCAACAACCAACTCACAATATCGCCTTTGCTGCTACCTCTAAATTAAAAAAACACATTTAACCAAAAACACATATCATACCCCCATAAAATTCATTTTAGAAATTCTTATTCTTTATTAATAATTTATTTATTCATCCCATCACTACCAAAGCAACTACAATTCATGGAACACAACAAGCCGCACTAAATAAGTCACATATTAGAATACAAACTTTAATAAATCAACCTGCATCACATTACTCCTCATTTAACACCCATTCCTGACATAACATACTAATATGGAGATATGTGAAATTTTTCTACATGTTATTAATGGGGAATCACCCTTTCCAACCACTTCCATCATCATTTTGAAAATTCACTCCACCAAATCCATCCTCTCAACTGATCATATCCCAACACAAAGACACAACCAACACCACATAACCATAAAAAAACCCATCATATATGTGTTTTACAACACTTTCCATCCATTCCATAATCGAATAATATCTCAATTGGAGACTTCACTACACCAACTGAACCACACCACATAACATAGCCATGCAAAAAACCCTACTACAACACAAGTCCAAACAATACCATTCACATCACACCACTACATTAATAAAGCCAATTAATTTTCATATTTAATATGTGATCCATTATTTAAATACACATGTTAACTTATAGGGTTATCATAGAAATAGTTTGATCTTAGGGAATCCATTTATTATCTGAGTGTATGTGGTTATCTGATTTCATAAAAAAATATTTAACAGGAAAAATTAAGCATTCTAGAATAATTAATCGGTGTGAAAACAATGTCCCCCAATAGCCATGATTTTCAGGTGGGTGTTTATCCCATATATTTCACAACCACAAAAAAATTAACAAGAATATCATATATCACTTTTCCTAAGCACCATATATTTGTTTTTTTATTAATTATATTATATAATCTGAATTGAATTGTATCCACAAGAAACATTGATACACCCACCCCACCCGATGCATGATTAAAAGGAGATACAAATGAAACCTAATTGGATGAATAAATGATCATTATATCCTTATTGTGCCAAAGTAGGGGTGTGCATGTAATTGAAAAAATCCTCTTGAAAAAACGTCATCCAAAAGTTACATAACAAATTCACGACTCCCTGATGAAGGAAGGTCCTGGTTGTCTTGAACCAAGGGAAAGGGAAGCAAAAATGGAAGATAAGATCTCATATTTTTAAAATCAAAATCGAAAATGAACTGGAGAAATAGTTTTTAAAACACATTAATGGTCGATCATGAACTTGACTGCGCAATTTATAAGTCAACGGAATATTAATCATTTCAGAAGATATAAATGATTTAAAGAGGCTCTAAAAACCATAAAATATGGTATTATATTCATTATATGAAATGTAATACATTTATGGGGAGAAAATGGAAAAGCTAAGAAAATATAAATCTATTAAAAATGACCCAAAATTATATGATTCACAACTGTGAGTCATCGGTGCAAGTCACAATTAAGAGTCACCGGTATGAGACACCGTTGTGATTCAGAGGTTCAATTCACAATTTTGATTCACTATTAACTGATCTACTAGTGAGAGTCCTCAATGTGAGTCACCATTGTGATCTAATTGTGCCAGTCACCGGTTTGATTCCCTGTTCGGTGAGCTACTAGTGAAAGCATCAATCACGAGCTATCGTCGCAAGTCATTGTCCCCACTCACCTGTCCTAACTCTCCTGTCCAAACCCTCCTATATTGACTCACCATAATGACTCACTATCATGAATCACTATCGTGACTCAACATACTAACTCACCATTGCGACTCATGATCATGACACAACTCTATTGACCAACCGTTGGAGATCCCGAAAAATGTAAAAGCTGAAAATGTTGAAATAATTCATCGTGACCTCCCAAAACACATCAACCACTGGATTTTCAAAAATTAATAAATTGATGAGGTCTATACCATTACATCAGATACCTGCCAATAAATTCTCACCCCCAATATTTCAAGACAAATCCCAGAATTAGAAAAAAAAAGTTGTTCAAACAACCACCTTGTTAGATACAAATCAATGATCTTGTTACGCTTGAAACACAACAACAGACATCAAAGTTCAATGATAAACCACCATGTGTTATTTTAAAGCGGTATTTAATCCTATGAATCCAAGAACACATCCTCCAACATCTGCTAACCCAACTGACCAAAAGACACACCGTACACGAACAATAACTATTCCATCCAAAATACTTGAATCAGAGAATTATGATTTCCATGTAGAGTTATTATTCTCTCTAGGCAGCACTGAATCTCCCATATGCATTTAATCACATCTATGTTAATGGGTCTCAATAAAGAAATCTAGTATTTCCATTTTCACATGTCATGACTTTATCACCCAATGCACCAAAAACACATCAACCCAAGAGGAAATAAAATTTTTATAAAAAAAGATCAAAAATTAAATCAATAGACAATACATCCCAAGGAAAACCCAAACCAAATCTTGGTAATGGGCACACATATGCATTTATCATTCCAAAGTAATCTCTTTCGAGCCACCATACCTCCACATCACACGAAGTAATGAAATATTACACCCATGCAGTACCTTCTCCTGATGGTTTTGTATCTCTAATAGCTATTAAACATACGTTGTTTCGTATTTTATATCCAAATATCCCAAATCAATGAAATGTGATTAATCATGTATATATTGACTAAGTTGAGATACATGAAAGCCAATGTGGATTATCACCAATTTTGGTGGAATATCCAACTAGAATTCCACCTCATAAACTCACCCCAACACCTCTATGGGTCTCACAAACATGAGAGAAAGATAACCCCCCCACCTTTCCAAAACTCCACTTCTCCCAATAGGGGGAAACCTTTAAGAAAACACAGTCCCATACCTCAAACTAAAAGGGACTCCTCCTAATATCTACATAATACTTCTTCTATTATTACATTTCATTCATCATCTCACAATTAAGATGGACCTACTCTATAATGCTATACACTACCTTAGGGCCATGAATCACGATCTCCCCAACCATTGTCTAGAAAATAGATGGACGACACTGTCTTCCATACAAATCTTCTGACAGTGCCATGAAAATGTAATACTGATTGATATTATTTTATAAAATATCAACCATGGGTAAATTTTACACCCATGATCCTACAAATTTCAAGATGGATGAAAAAAACAAGTCTTCCAGTTTCTACACAGTCTATTCCATCTTCTCATTTGTTTGAAGGTGGAAGGTAGTGTTAAGGAGTTTCTGAGTTCCAAATTTTTTTTGAAACACTCTCTAAACTCATGAGTTAAAATGTTCATCATGATACAAGAAAATGGATCTCAGAACTCTATGAAGCCACACCACCTAATCAACATACCACTTTTCCATGGAATCCACTATGTCCGACTCCGTTATCACTAATAAGGGAGATGATTCCTTTAGCTGACCCCCTAATAACCATATAGAATTATATCATCCCTAATTATTGGGAGAAATTTTGATAAAATCCATCATTATTTCATCCCAATTAAACCTAGTAACATCTATGGATTGCAATAAACCACCAAGAATATGGTGTTCTGTATTCACCAGTAGATTAACCAATCAACTTGCCACAAACTATGACACTACCCGCTTCATCCTAGGACACAAAAACTATATCCTAAAACCATTATAGATCTGATTAATTTATGGTCTATTCATTAAAAGTTATTTACAGAACTTATGAAGGACTCCATCATGGATCTCCACTAGAAAAAATAGCCTTCCATGGAATAACATCTGATTCTGACTATATTTTGACCAACCATCTAGAACATTACCATGGATAACATGATCAATTATCACCTATACCTCTAAGTATACAAAATATGAATCATCCACCTGGTTCATTAAATAACACTACATCATCATCTAAAATGAAAATCATGTATCATTGTCCACCCAGGCATCTATGTGCATGGATAAAAAATCCACCATTTCATTACAAGCATCATTAGACACCAAAATATTTTACTTTTGTGACTTCATGCTCAAATTTTCAGCCATGAAATTACACATTACATAGGTTTATGATATATAAAAATCATTCTCCTGAAGAAACTTCATCCACCTTGTTTTTCTAAAGTACAAATCTCATTGGGGAAATATATACATCATAGTCTTGTGATTCGTGAAGACCACAATGTTTTCCAAATGAGGTAATTCCTCCATAAATTTAGCACACACACGACCACTTTTAGCTTCATATCATGGGTGGAATAGTCCAATCAATTGTGGAATTACTTATTACACCCATAAAATATCCATTGTAGTTGATGAAACAATATGCATCCCAAACCTAGATAGAAATAATCACAAAAAAACCTTGAACATCACTCTTTCCCCAGGAAACCGGAGCACTAGAGCAATATCCAAATTCCCATTCAAATAGACCAACACTGCTTGACACTAATCAACCCATACAAAATATTGATCCTTCCTTATCAAGGCTATCAATGGAGCTGAAAATCAAGATTAATCATGTACAAATATAATATAATAGCTCAATAGACCAACAGAACAGTGAAATTATACCACCTTCATGGTTGTTTCCCAATAAAAACCCACTTAATATTTCAATGGGTCTACTACCAAACCCTTATAAGACACTACATTCACAAGGAAATGCACCTTTAATGTCTGGAACTTACACATGGACAGATATTTATAGAGATGGTTGTGTCAATTAACCTGTAAGATGGTCCTAAGGTGCTCATCATGCTGCACATCTGACATCGAGTAAATCAAAATATCATTGATGAATATGAAGAAAATATGATCTTGGAACTCATAGAAGATAAATTTCATGAGACCCATGAATATAACTGGGGAATTCATAACACCGAAGGACATTACTACGAAATGAATGTTCCCATACCTGCATCTAAAAGCATCCTTTGGGATATCTCCCTCCTTCACCCTCAATTGGTGTTATCCAGACCATAGATCGATCATATAAAACCAACTCACCCACATCATCATGTAGAAAAGATCATCTATCCTCATAAGGGTGTAATGGTTCTTCATCTTCATATGATTTAGCCTCAAGTACACTATTAAAAACCACAATCCACTTTCCACCTTTTTTGTGAACGACATTGGATCACCCCATGATGACTCACTGGGATAGATAAAGAATATATTCATCATGTCATCTAACACAATCCTCAACTCCCACAACTAATAAGGTTCCATTTTATAAGGATCCATCAGAATTGGACAAGTACTCGAAAGCAATCCTATCCAGAACACAACGTCATGTAAAGGGGATAGAGTCACAACCTCTATGAAGAAAACATCCAAAAATCACTTAACTACCCTAGAAGCCTCAACCTACTAAAATTAATTAGATTCATTTTATATATATTCTAATAATAAGATAAGAGGATCCAAACACTGACTACAAACATGAGAACTCTATTCACTAATTGAAGGCACACATTTTGCATTCTCAACTAAAAACACGACTCATCTCAGGAAGAAACAGATAATAGAACACATAAAATACAACCAGTAGATACCTAGAAGGAAATTTTAGGTTTAATTTGTATCAAGAAGAGATTACCATGGAACTGGTGTGGTCTCATCATTTTTATACACCCCAGAACACATCAAACAAGATAATTTGAACTACAAATAGCATACTCAACACTAAGGGAATGAAGAGACAATATTAATCTAGTCGTAGATAATGGGATAGTGTTGGTGAAAAAAGGGAGTGTGAGGATCATAAATGAAAAAAGGGTATTAAACAAGATGATCGTACCTCTAAAAATATCTCATCCCACTAGAAAATATACCTCTTCTACCTGAAATTAACCATGCCAAGTTCATGTTCTCCTCTACTGATGATCTACCCCACAAAAAATGCATAGGTAAATGTACCAGAGAAACACCCTATGGTCAGACCTTACCTTCCCCATATCCCATTGGTGGAGCATGAGCCAGCTATCACTACTTCTGAAACTGACTGACTAATAACTATTGTGGAGGATGGTGTTGAACTTGTCCTCATCCACTAAATTGGGATCATGCTGACATGAGGCATTGACTCTATATATAGTCGGGGATGCCATAGAAGAAATTCCTTACCCCCAAGACCATAGAAATGATACAAGAACCAAAAGCTCAAAAACAAATGTTTCTGAGGTTGAATCCCCACTGGTTGATACATCAAAGGCTCTTGAACCTAAGACCTAATAATGGTAACTCTGAATCTTGAGAAACCATGTCATTTCCCTTCTCAAGGTAGACCTCCTCATTAGTGTATCTTTCTAATCACTTCCATATACTTCTGAACCTACAATCACATTCACAATGTAAAATATGAACTATATTGAAGGATGATGTGCCTCCTCAAGGAGTCTTACATGAGACTCCTCATTCACATAGAGATCTGCAAAAATATGAAAGAGATCTTTCAACATATTTACCCTTACATGTACTGACATAATCCCTACTACAGTGAGAATTACTTATACCTCTTCTTATACTTCATGATATACAAAACGAAATCAACTCCAAACTCCTTCTCTATATCAACCCACATAATGTCAAAATCTTTCCTTTCCACAAGTAGAGCATCTACCACCAACACATATATTTATATATATCAATCACTACCAAAAGATCCTAGTTCTTCATAGGTTCTTGGATTACGATAAATACAATCTCAAGCTCTTCAATCCATTTATGCATCTCCTTGTCTGAAATACAACCCTCTTACATTCCCAAGGCATATCTTTGGAAATCGCGTAATATTCTACATTGTTGGTTTTCCACCTATATTGGATCAGCCCTCCTCTGATAAACTAGATCAGCATATTGTGCCTAATATTTTGGATCCACGCGTAGAAAACAATATGGATCCATCACTAAAAAGGTAATCGTGGAATTCCTATTCTTCAATAGTATGAAATTGTATTTGAGTTTCTATTTAGCTCATTTAACTCATTGATTTATCCATTTCAAAAATTCTTTAAAAATACCAATTCATACAAGATATCATGTCATTAAGATGCATACACCTTCCCTAGGGTCTCTACAACAAAAACAATATAGCCTCAGTTGGACGTTTATTATACCGATAATCATTTCATCATCTCATGGGGCCCCCCAAAATCCCATCTCCTGGTAAGTCTTCCATGGATTATGTCATGAACTGAGGTCAGATGACACTGTTTTCTGACAAACCAATGCAATCCTCATTATTCCTAACTTGAAACTCTATCCTATCTCTGAACCGTCAAATCTATAACCATCCTGTCATGACACCCTCCCTCTAAAGATAACCTTCTTGGGTAGGAAATAGAGAAAGGTAGAAAATGTGACATGACCCCTACCTCCAGTAGGCCCTAATGTACCGACTAGGACCAAGGGTATACAATCTCAAAAAAATGGGACACATTACCCCTTTTAAAGAATCATGATCGGGAGATAGGATGTTCTATCCCAAAACTACTCCATGTAATATACATTTAAAATAAATCAAAAATAAATCCCACAAGAATGTTTAAAAATACAATTGTTATAAATAAAATTGAACGTCCAAGTAAATACCAAAAAAATATTGTGTTTTAACATGAATATTGTCCCAAACACCGAGCTAGTTGCGTCTAGAATGGTAAACATAATCCTCATAGAAATGTAAAAAATGTTTTATATATGTATGGTGATAATACTCATATACTCAGTATGAAACTAATGGTCTCTCATGCAAATGTGAGAGAAGAATACTAAAATTCCAATGAGAGAATAAAAAATCTACTTCACCGAACAAGATATACTAACAATCCCAGCCTCACCGAGGAACACTCACCTAGTAACACATGTTACATAATTTAATATTGAAGAACATAGATGACAAGGTACCCCACACCAATTCCTACTGGTTTAGATGCTCTTTCCAAAATAAAAAAAAATCCTCACTCTCCCACCTCTTCTGAACGCACCACATCACAACCAACCCACACACACCTAGGCCTCACAACCACACCACGTCCCATCACTAGGGATATTAGCCACATCCCATCACATGATTAGATACATGGTCCCATACCACATAACACACTTTATGAACACACCTGGGAACACAAAAACCACAAAGCATCCCGCCTATAGACACCTAGGCCACAAACCTCGTGATATCCCATATACAATTGGGAAAGCACATCACATATCAACCCGAAGACACTTGGTAAAGGAAAAATCATCTCATCTTCATGACACCTAGGAAATAACAACTCACCTGCACACACGTGGGCCTCATAAAAAAAGATACCTAAATAATTTTGGGCAACCACCGCCTGGAAGAAGACTCAGGGAAGAGTATGTGGCTATCCATCAATCCTCCCACCAAGGTTTTAGGTAAATACACCCTCCCCCATGACGATGGGTGTTACTATCACATAGTTCTTATCTTGTTTCGTGTGCATATATTAATCACGTGGAAAATAAAATTAATAAAAATATGATAACAAACACTAAAGCCCAACCTATGGATTTTCAACCTACTCAAAATACAACCTTTTCTACTACCTATAAATAAAAAACACAACTATCCACAAACTAAATTCATACTCCCATAATATTCTTTTATCCAATTATCAATATTTATTTATAATTTATTTATTTCTTCCATCACCACTAGAGAAACTACTATAAACAACACAAAACAATCCACATAAAAAAATCCACATTGATGAAAAACAATTGTTGTATATTCACCCACATCAAATTCCTCCCCATTTAACACCCATTCATAATATAAAATATTGATACCAAGATACAGTAAATATTTATACATTTTATTAATGGAGTAGTACCCATGCTAACAACATACATCATCATTTTTCAAAGCCATTCTTCCCAAGCCATAATATCAACTGAGAAAACCACCAACTCATAATTGCGCCCAACAACACATAACCATACAACCCAATCACAACCAAGTTTTATAACACTTACCATACATTCATCTATCAAACAACATATTAACAACATATTTCATTACACTATCCACCCCCTCCCACATCATAGAGTCATACCCTTGACCCTACTACAGCACAAATACAAACAATCCTAAGAACAACACACCACCTCATGAACTAAGGAATGATATATTCATATTTAATAGTTCATTGGTTCATAAATTACACATGGTAAATTTTGATGTTAACGAATAAATTGTTTGATCCAGGTCCATCCATTTATTAGCTGATTGTATGCGGTTAATATATTTGATAAAAATTATTCAATAGAAAACATAATGCATTCCAAAATCATTACTCAATGAACAAAAAAGGACCACCAATGGACATAAATATTAGTGTGATATAATCCCATATAATTTAAAAAAAAAACAAAAAAAAATTTACAATAATATCATATGACATTTTTTCTAGACCTAGAAGATTGATTTTTTTGGTGGTTTAATTAATGTTGTTAATTGGAATTCAACTTTATTCTCTGAAATCATTGATACACCCACACCACATGATGAAAAAAATAAAGACAAAGTAAACCTACATTATTGAATAAATGATCATCACTTCCATATTTATCTGATGTAAGGGCATGCATGCAGCAAGATAAATCTTATTAAGAGAATTTTATCCAAACGCTTAAGTACAAATGAATGAATCCATGGGGAAAGAATTTTTGTGGTGTCCTACACCATGATAATGGGAAAGTTCACAAAGAAGAGAATATATAATCTTTAGAAATAACATATACTAAATCATTGGGAGAAACATTTTCTAAAATCCATCAAGGGAACATCATAACCAAGACCACAATGTCAAGAAGTCAAAAGAAACATCATGTTTTTTAGGAGATAAATATGATTCGAAACCACTCCAAAAACCATTAAATATGGTTTTCAATTCATTTTATGTCAAATAAAACATTAATATTTAGATATTGAAAAGTATTTAATATTTGAAATTTGTTGGAAATGAATCATCATTAGATGAGTCACCATTGTGAGTTACTAGTGTGAGTACTCAATGAGAGTCACCACTATGTGTCACTAGTGTGAGTCACCATTGAGAGTCACTATTTGGGTAGCTACCAAGGGAATTCACTTGTACAGGTCACCATTTTAAGAAACTAGTGTGAGTCATCAGTTCAAGTGAACATTCAGAGAGCCGTCGATTCAATCTACCGTTGGGAGATATTTTCGGGTGATACAGTTGTGGCTTACTGGTCTTTACACAACAATCTAGACTCACCGGTCCTGAATTACTAGACATGACTCATCATAGCTACTCATTGTTGAAAATCACAGTTGTGACTCACCATCGATGCTCACCATCATGACACACCTCCAGCGAACCAATAATTAATGAACCTAAAAAACCTGAAAAGACACAAAGTGTTGAAATAAGTCAATGTTGCCTCCAAGAAAACATCAACCACCATATTTTCACAAATTAATGGAACATAGTGGTTTTGTCCATTACAATGACCGATAATCAACACCAAAAGATATCAAATGTGTTAAAAAATCATTATTCATGTGTACAGAGTCCTATCTCCTTACGAATAGATGTCATTCATTTTTCTATTACCACCTATAATAGTCTCATTTGGTGATAGATAAAATGTATATATGTATATATATATATAATAATTATTACATGATTAAACCATTTTATTAATTATATCATATATATTGTTTTTCCATTCCATTCTGTAGGGGATAAAATAATGTCGCACGTGTGTACATAAAACTAATGCATCATGATATGTAATAATTCTTATTTCACTAACGCATTACTGGGAAAGAGATAAGGGAAATATTACTAAATATATCTAATATAAATGAACAAAATAATTATATTCCTAAAATAATTTTAATTATTAAAGTATAATATATCATTTTCTTTCTTTACTTTTAACTAAGTTAAATAAGAAAAAATAGTATGTGTTCATGTGAACTACCACATTCACGAAGCGATGATACTCTATTTTCATCACCACAATACATGGATGATATTTATAAACATATTTTAAGAAATAAATTTTTATTTATTATTTTCTGATATTTATGTAAATATAAAATATTAATTACCTCCATTCAATAATGATCTCTGAAAAATAGAAACATTAATTATCTATATTTATGACAGATGATCTCCATGATCATTGCGTACTTCATTTCTAAAAACATTTTCATGATTGGTATTAAAAGTATAAAAGATATATAAATATGATAGTTATTTAATGATCATTATTCTAGATATTATGGGACTACATAATACGTGAAACAACCAGATCACTCATGATAAAACAAACATGAGAAAACAAGGCAATAAATGCTTGAAACTATGAAAAAAATGAAATATAATTAATCAAAGGGTGATAAGATGTTGTTAAATTATCATATATTATTTTATAATTTTTAATATGTTTCTCGAATAAAATATTAACATGATTTAAACAGTTATAAATTAGTTTAAATAACATTAAATAAAAATTAAGCATGAGATAATGGATTTTGTTTCAATTTCATTTCATTGAGGCATATTGTAATGTTATGACCCTAATCTTCATATATCTTGTATATAATTCCAATTTTTTATGTAATACCAGAATTACATCCTAATTCTATATTTTTTATATATCCAACTTAATCATTTCGTATTTGGATATTTTTATTAAATTAATCCTGGGAAAAAGAGTTTCATAACTCAATTTCATTTCATTAGGTTATATTACTCCATAATTATCATTGACATCCTATGATTATGTATGTAATGAATTTTTAGTATTTATTATTTTATTGTAATTTTTTTTATAGTTACATTTGATGCACATAATTTATTAATTTATTAATAATCATTTCAATTTTATGATCATTTTTAGGGTTTTTTAAAATTGCATTTTAATCCGATTCTTTTATACGTAAATTTTCATTGAAGGAAATTATTTGATAATTTGATAATAAACATAGTAAATTTTATTATAATATATTTAATAACTATTTATTAAAATAATATTACTATTCATAAACTTTTTTGTTTATAAAATATATGAGAAAATATTTAGAATAAAATATTACATCATTTCAGTATTTGATAAGAAATATTTTTTCTTCCAAAAACATGATTTCTTAAAATAATTTCAAATGTTTTATATCATTTTAAGAGTGATTAATAAATAAATTTTTACTATATATTAATTTTTTAAAATTATTTTTACAAGAATCTCCATTCCATATTCAAAACATATATCATTAATATCTTACTAAAAATGTGAAAAGTATTTTGGTATTAGAATACTCGGTAAGTATGTAATATCATACCATCACAGACACTTAAAACATTATATAATAATTTTTATATATAATATATTGTTTTAGAATAATGTTATTTCCAATTTTTTTAACTTTTATATTTAAAATTTGACGTTAAAAATAAATAGTTTATCTTCCTAAAGAATGTTTTTAACTATCATTGTTAGGGTATTACTAATAATCCAATACAACAACCCTTTAATAATAATTCAATGGGTATATGTTTGATTGATATTATCCTTGTTCTTTATATGGATTTTTATGATCATTTTATCTTTTTAAAATAATGAAATATACCTTATTGATTCATTATTTTATCCATTGAAATTATATTGAATTATTTACTTTCCTGTGATCAGTAGTCATAAAGTTTCCCCAAATATCCAAAATATTTATCATGGATATTCTTATTTCATTAATTGTATCTCATTTCCAAGTAATTTTATTTACATTTAATGTTTTTTTCTAGTTAATGTTTAGTACATCCAATTATTTAGTCAATTTTTGTATATTTGATTATAAGGAACATTTTTTTGTGAATTTAATAGATTATTTTGGATATTAATAATTCTTTTGTCATTTAGATATGGGTTGGTGTAAGATCTTGTACTTTAACATCATGTAGTTTGAAAAAATTACTATAATTATCTTTGATACATTACCATATATCTGTCACGACCCGTCCTCAAGGCCCATGTCGTGACTACCCCAAGCCCGCCTTCCATAGGACAGGGGATGGCGACTAGCACCAAGGCGTAATTCCCGATAAAAGAAGGGAAGGCATTGCCTTTGTAAAGTAAACAAACACCACAGAGTAAGAAAGCAGAAGTAAACACTAAGTAAAACTGGTTACAAAAGTAAGTGTGAAAAAGTAAGTGGGCCAGAATACAAGCCAAACTGAAAGTAAAGTATAACTAGAATGAAATTATAGCAACTGAAAAGTAAATCTGCAACGTCGTGTTGTCCACAGGAAGTCCCACGTGAAGGGTGGGTATAGATAGCCTCCTCAAGTCCTCGGGTCCAGGAAACCGCTCCGTGTACGTCCCGCCCAGTGGTCCACCTCCAAGTACCACCTGCTCTACTAGCCTCTACCACGATCAGCGTTGTCCATCGTCTGCATCCAGCACAATGTAGTGTGGGAATATCCCATGCAGGGGTGAGTATAAGCTACTCAGTAGGGACCCTGAGACCCCCGAAGGTCTCCCAGAATCCACAAAGGATAATCCACAAAGGAAAGATACAATCATGAAATAAAATCCAACACTACTTAGGTATATGTCCATACATATACCTAAGTCATCAATTCTAGTTCGTCTCTAGCATCCGAGACCAAGTACAACACAGTCCATACTGGAAAACACAACTCAAGTCCACAAAGGAAAGCATATAGTAATCCACACAGGATATCAAGTCAATCTTATCGAAGATAAATATTTAAAGTCAAGACTTAGCTAACACAGATATACTTCTTCATAAGACGATATAGATGATCAGATATAGCCACTGATTCATCTAAGCCTTCGGACCCACACAGGATCGATAGGTACTAACCCCTGCAATGACTCACAAAGGATCGATAGGTATTAAGCCCCGCAATGACCCACATAGGATCGGTATGCGCTGGAACACACAGGACCGATGAGCACTGACCCACACAAGATATGACCCACACAGGATCAGTAGCACTAACCCACACAGGATCCCTGAGTGTTGAAGTCGTCGCCGTCGAATCCACGGAGTATTTCTGTACAGTCGTCTTCATCATCGCAGTCGCAGCCAGCTCTAGGGTTCCCACACACAGCAAGCCCATTCGGTAGGGTCCGCTCCACAAGCCAAAGGGCTGATACATCAATTGACACTAAGTCTGTTGTTGATGTATCCAAAAGATCTGTATCATCGACAGAAACTCAACGCGACAGACGGTGCGTCAATCGGACGCCCGGTCTGAGAGTTATTGGATTTTCCGTCGTAGGGGACCAGTTGATTTTTAAGTCAAACCAACCCGACCGTACTCCAACAGTGTCCAAACCTCGATCAGGGTAATCCAAAAGGTCCGTCTCACTACGGGGACTCCAACAAAGTATTCGTCACGTCAATCATACGTCCGGAGCTCATGTTATAAGCGTTTCCACTTCGAGGGCCCGGTTGGTTTCGTGTACGAACCAACATGGCCGAACCCCAAGTTCTTGGAAACCTCAATTGTAATATACCAAAACGACCATCTCAATCCAAGGATCGCATCTCAGCTAACGGTGCGTCTATCAGAGGTCCGCAGCCAATATTATGGATAAAAGACCGAAAGAGGTCTGAAAATGGGGGCTTTGGGCCCGGACCGACCCGGCCTGAGACCTCCTGGGTCGGCCCGAACCGGTTCGACCTGAATCGGGTCCAGGTCCGGCCTGCTTGGGAGAGGCAAGGCCCAGTTGGCGCAGCCTGGCCCGGCCTGGGCGCAGCCCGGCCCAACACGCTGGCGCGGTCCGCTGGCCAGCTCGGTGTAACCAAGCTGGGCGGACAAGGGGGGGGGGGGGGCTGCCCCCTGTCCAATTAAACACGGCCCCCACATGGGGGCTTCTCCTCCCTTCCATCTGGGGGTTTCGAACCCCCAGTCCTCCCCCTGACCGTTCAGCCTGCTCCGGCTAGTCGGCTGCTGCCGCCACGGGACCGGCGGGGTCCCATCCCCCTGCTCCGACACCGGCAGCCGAAAACTGGCCACCGCTCCCTGCTCCGCCGCAGCCTCAGGCCGCGGCCTTGGTCCGTCCAGTGTGGCGGGACAGCTTCGCGCCCCTCTGCTACGGCCCCACTCTGGCCGCGGTGACTTTTTTGGTTCTACGGTGCGGCGCGACGGCAGCGCGACCATGTTCGACTTCAACGGCGCGACGCGATGGCGCCGCGCATCCTTGCTGCACGCTCCTGCGCGGTGCGATGGCACCGCACCATCTCCGTTCCAAACCACATCAAGTTTAATCAACAGAATTAAGGGAGGGGGGTCAGCCATGTTTGTGCAGTGCATCCCCCTCCTGTTATTCGATAGCAAGTGGCTAAGATTACGATGAACGCTCGAATATTCAAAAAAAAAAACAATAAATCCCCTACCTCGAGCATTGTTGAACAAAGGATCGTCGCATAAAGGAATGTCTCAGAATTGATCATCGCAGAATTCATCATCGTGGAATAAGGTGTCTCGAAAGGAACATCGTTTGTGTCGCGGGACACGGTGTCGCATAGTCGATCTCTAAGGATTCGGTGTTCTTCGTTGGAGATCGGTGCATTCTTCGTGTTCTTCACATTATTCGACGATGAAGAAGAACTTTAGAGTTTCTTCCCCCAGTCCACTCTCAACACAACAAGCTCCAACAATAATAAAATAATTGTTTAGTCTTATTTTATTACCTATGCCTTAAGTATTTGAATTTCAAACATTCAAATTAAACTAACTTAATTAATAAACATAAGTTGTCTAATTAAATGGTGAGTTGAGGGAGTTAAGGAATACGAAGGGGTGGTGTTCTTTTGGGCCCCACATCCCTCATAACCTAGCTAGGATAGTTTCCCAACTTCCACCCAACGGATAACCACTTTTTGAAAATAAAATAAAATTTAAGCTCAATTTTATTTTACCTTCCAAATTTTTTTTACATCTCCTCCCGAGACAACGAAACTCCGGAAAAGGTGTTCCTAAGAAATTACCGGCGCTGCGATTCCATCGGTGCCCTCGGAAATCGATTCCGACAAACGGTCCAAATGATAGGAAATCCCTCTCATTTGTTCACTGAATATACCCAAGCTAAACTTCGGATAAAAATTCCTGGCTCACCGGGCCTCAGAATCAGGTTCCATCAGAAACTGTGTTCTTGTAAAATCCAAAATAAAATTAAGAAAAAATTTCCCTCGAATTTTAAGGGTCTTTACAATACTCTCACCTTAGGGATTTACATCCCCATAATGAAACATCATAAACTAGGGGAACAAATTTGGGTACTGTGCACGCATCTGAGCCTCCCGCTCCCAAGTGCTTTCCTGAAGTTTCTTTTACATCCATCTAATGCGAACTAGAGGAATCGACCGCCCACATAGGACTCGCTCATGTCGATCCTCATTCTCCACTAGGACCTCCGCAAAAGTCGCCCCATCATCAATGTCCAGCTCCCCATGATCATTGATATGCATCGGGTCGTGCACGTATCTCCTCAGCTGAGATACGTGGAAGACGTCCTGCACCCGGTGCAACTGAGGTGGCAGAGCCAGGCGATAAGCCACCTCGCCAATCCTTCTGATGACCTGGAATGGTCTGATGAAGGGTGGAGACAACTTGCCAACTCAGCCAAATCTCCGTAATCTACGTCGAGGTGAGACCTGCAAGAAGACGTGGTCGCCATCCTCGAACTCTAGTGGCCTCCGCCTCCTGTCAGCATAAGACTTCTGCCGGATCTGAGTTGTCCTCATCCGCTCCTGGATGACCTGGACTTTCTCTTCCATGGCTTGGACTATCTCCGGTCCCAAAAGTGCTGACTCGCCAGGGTCTTTCTAGAACAGCGGTGATCTTCAAGGTCAGCCGTACAACGCCTCGTATGGTTCCATTCCAATGGTGGAGTGGTAGCTATTGTTGTACGAGAACTCCACCAAGGGTAGGTGGTCCTCCTAGCTGTGGCCAAAGTCGAGGACACATGCACGGAGCATGTCCTCAAGAGTCTGAAAGGTCCTCTCCGTCTGACCATCTGTCTGAGGGTGAAAGGCGGTGCTCAGATGTAGTTGCATCCCGAATGCCTCCAGCAACCCCATTCAATGCCGGGAAGTAAAGTGAGCATCTCGATCAGAGACGATAGATGATGGCACACCATGAAACTGTAAAATCTACTGAACGTAGAGACGTCCCAAGCTCTCCACCGAGCCCTGCTCTCTGATGGGTAAAAAGTTTTCCGACTTGGTGAGTCAGTCGACAATAACCCAAATGGAGTCCTGACCTCTGGAAGTGCATGGATGTCCAGTCATGAAGTCCATAGATATCCCATTCCACAACCACTCTGGGACCTCCAAGGGTTGTATCAGGCCTGCTGGTACCTGGTGCTCCACCTTCACCTGCTGGCAGGTGAGGTGTCGAGAAACAAACTCTTCCACAGCCTTCTTCCTAACTGGCCACCAGTGATGTCGTCTGAGATCCTGGTACATCTTCTCCACTCCAGGATATACCGCTAAAGGGGAAGTGTGAAACTCCCTCATCACCTCCTCCTATAAAGTAGCTGGTACCATGGTACGTCCTCTCAAAAGAATGATGTGCTCTTCTCCCACGGAGAATCCATCAGGTGCATGTCCTGAGGATATATGTGCACGTCACGTCTCATAGTCAATATCCCCACGTTGTGCCTCTCTGACCCGCTGTAGTAGTGGAGGAGTGACTGTGAGTGACTGTAGAAAGGATGACTCATCACTATCCACATAGGATATCTGCAAAGCGGCTAGATCCTCTGTCGCCTCACCATGTAGATGGATTCCCATCCTACTGCTGAGGGAATCAGCTACTACGTTCCCATTTCCAGGAGCATGGACTATCTCAAAGTCATAGTCCTGGAAGAACTCGAGCCATCGGTGCTATCGCAGATTCAGGTCCTTCTGTGAGAAGATGTACATGAGACTATGGTGGTCAGAGTAGACTGTAAACCGCTCGCCCATCAGATAGTGTCGCCACATCTTCAGAGCGAAGACCACTACTGGTAACTCCAGTTCATGGATAGCGTAGTTCTTCTCATATGGCCTCAACTGACGTGATCCATAGGCAATCACGGACCATTCATGAATCACAACACATCCGAGTCCGGTCCCTGATGCATCACAGTAAACTACGTACCATACTCCATCATCCGATAGCCTCAAGATAGTTACGCTGGTCAATCCCTGTCTCAGTTCCTGGAATCCCTGCTGACATCTATCTGACCACACGAAGGGTTTCCCCTTCTTTGTCAAATCTGAATGTGGTGTCACAACTCTGGAGAAGTCTGGCACAAATCTCCGGTAGTACCCAGCTATACCCAAGAAACTCCGCACCACCATCATGCTCCTGGGTGGCTCCCAAGCTAGCACTGCCTCGATCTTCGCAGGATCCACCGCAACTCCCGCCTTAGAGATGACATGTCCCAAGAAGTAGACCTCGTGTATCTAGAACTGACTCTTCGAGATATTACCATAAAGATAGTGCTCTCGGAGTATGTCCAGTACATCACACAAGTGGTAGGCGTGCTCCTCCTCAGTCGTCAAGTAAATCAAAATCTCGTCGATGAAGACCACGACAAATCGATCGAGGTAATGCTGAAAGATCCTGTTCATGAGGCCCATGAACACTGATGGAGCATTGTTTATGCCGAATGGCATAACTAAGAACTCATAGTGGCCATACCGACACCTGAAGGCCGTCTTCTGCACGTCCTCGTCCCGAACTCTGAGCTGATGATAGCCTGACCTGAGGTCTATCTTTGAGAACCATTGTGCTCCCTTGAGCTGATCGAAGAGGTCGTCAATCATCGGTAGCAGATACGTGTTCCTCACAGTCACGTAGTTCAAGTGTCAGTAATCGAAACATAGTCACAAGCTCCCATCCGCCTTTTTGGCGAACAAAATCGGGGATGCCTAGGGTGAAACACTGGGTCGGATGAATCTCTTGCCCTGAAAGTCCGCCAACTGTACCCGTAGCACTCAAAGCTCGGCGGGAGCCATCCGATATGCTGGGGTGGATATCATGGATGTCCCGGGTTACAGGTCAATATAAAAGTCTACCTCTCTACGAAGAGGTAGTCCTGTAACGTCTTCGGGAAAAACGTCTGCAAACTGATCCACCACTGCAGGTAAGCTCAGACTCCGCACGTCAACTGCTCCAAGGATGAGGCTAGCCAACTAATGAGTGATGGGTTTCCCTCTCCTCTACGTGAGTCCATCCTGCACTGCAAAGGCTCCCTTCTCGCTGGTAAAGGTGAACCTGCTCCCATCGGTGCGTATACACCACACCTTGCGCCTAATGCAGTCTATCTGAGCATGAACTGTAGATAACCAATCCATGCCTAAGATGACATCATAAGGCCTCGATGCCGCTACAAAAATATCTCCACTGAAGCTCTTGCCTCCTAGAGTAAGCTCACACTACCAGTAACATTGTGTAATCATCGAGTCTGCTACCGTAGGAGTCTCTATCTGTAAGGATCGAGCCAAGGGCTCCGTCGGAATCTCTGAGCTTCGAAAAAGGGCGGCGGCAATGAAAGAATGACTTGCTCCTGTGTCTATAAGAACTGCAGAAAAAGTGGAATAAACACAGATAGTACCTTGAATCATCTTGGGCACACCGTGGTCATAGACCTCTGCTGCCTGAAGGTGTTCCTGTCTCTGCCCACCAGCTCCATGTGGTCGGGGTGGACCTCCTGGTGGTGGTGGTGATAGAGCCTCAAAGCGTCGACCACCACCTGATGCTTGGACATCTCTTCTACCTCGTCTGCCTGCTCCCTGCTCACCACCACAATCGACCCTCTGCCTCTTCCTGGGTGGTCCCTCAACCATCTACTGCTCCTCCGCACGGCAGGTCAGGCAGTCACGATCCATGTGGCCCTGCCCGCCGCATGCGTAGCACTATCTGCCTCTCGAAAGACTGGCTCTGCGTTCTGTGCCCCGCACCTATGAGCCAGTGTCCTAAGATCATCTTCCTGAGTGTCTGGTCTTCCTGGAACCATGTTTCATCCGTCGACATCCTGCTGCAGAAGACTCTACTACGTGTCGCCCAACGGTAGGTCTCACTGTTGACGTAGGCTTAGTAAGGAAGCTCTCGATGAGAAGGGCTCACTCCAGTACCCCTGCCTATGTCAGAATGATGAGGGAGATCAGTGATGCCCTAATCTCATGCCTCAGTCCCTGTTCGAAGGTCCGGGCCCCGAAGAATGGGTCATGTACCATGTCCGTCGAATAGCGCGAGAGGTCTGTAAATCTGGCCGAGTACGGGAGACCATCAAGCTGCCATGCCGCAGCTGTAGAAGCTCCTGGATGTGCATCGCATGGAGGGTGGACAAGACCAACTCCGAGCCGAAGAGGCTCTCAATGTCCTTCCAGAGGAGAGATGCCTCGCCGTGCACCTGGAGCATCATGCTCCACCATCTGACTACTGCCGCGTGCAGGGGACTCGCTGCAAGGATCACCATGAGGTCTGCTTGTGTCCCTACCAAACAGAAAACTCGTACAACTGCCTCCAGCCAATCCTCAAATGCCTGGGGGTCCGTCTCCCCACGGAACCTGGGAAGTCGCTGATGATGGAACTCGTAGAGTGCACTAAGGCAACGTGCACTCTCAGCGGCCGCGGCTGGTGGCATCGGTGGATCAAGGGGTAGAGGTATCACCGGTGCCTCTGCAGTAATAGGGCCCTACAACAAGGCCTCGTCGCTCGGTGGGCTGTCGTCACGTACAAAACTCGGAACCCTAGCTGGCTATCGTCATGGGGCCATCCTGAAAAGAGACAGGTGCGCCATGGCCAAATAGTATACCTGGTGAGCTGACACAACGTAATCACAAATAAAACTTGAAACACACATGTAATCAATGTTTTCATGCACTAAGTCGGAAATCATAAGTCAGGGTCCTGATGTACGGATATGTCGGCCATCGCACCAACACTGGACTCACTGGACTGATAACCACACTCAATACTCTTAACATTGTTGCTTCACATAGAAAAAGATTAGAGTCCAGAGTTCTATGGTAGAACCAAACTCCTCTAATACCAATTTGTCACGACCCGTCCTCGGGGCCCATGTCGTGACTACCCCATGACCACCTTCCATTGGCCAGGGGTTGGCGACTAGTACCAAGGCATAATTCCCGATAAAAGAAGGGAAGACATTGCCTTTATAAAGTAAACAAACACCACAGAGTAAGCAAGTAGAAGTAAACACTACGTAAAACTGGGTACAAAAGTAAGTGCGGAAAAGTATGTGAGCCAAAATGCAAGCCCAAACTGAAAGTAAAGTAAAACTAGAAAGAAAGTACAACAACTGAAAAGTAAAGCCGCAACGTCATCTGTCCACAAGAAGTCCCACCTGAAGGGTGGGTACAGATAGCCTCTGCAGCTCCTCGGGTCCAGCCGTCTGCTCCGTGTACGTCCCGCCCAGTGGTCCACCTCCAGGTATCGCCTGCTCCACTAGCCTCTACCACGATCAACGTTGTCCATCATCTGCATCTAGCACAACGTACTACAGGCATAGCCCATGCAGGGGTGAGTATAAGCTACTCAATAGGAACCACGAGACCCCCAATGGTCTCCCAGAATCCACCAAGGATAATCAACAAATTAAAGATACAATCACGAAATAACATCCAACACTACTTAGGTATATTTCCATACATATACCTAAGTCATCAATTCCAATTCAGCTCCAGCATCTGAGCCCTAGTTCAACCCAGTCCACCCAGGAAAACCCAACTCAAATCCACACAAGAAAGAAAATAGTAATCCACATAGGATATCAAGTCAATCTTATCAAAGATAAAGATTGAAAGTCAAGACTCAGCTCACACAGATATACTTCTTCGTAAGACGATAGAGATGATCAGATGTAGCCACTGATTCATCTAAGCCGTCAGACCCACAAAGGACTGATAGGTACTAACCCCCGTAATGGCTCACAAAGGATCTATAGGTACTAACCCCCGCAATGAACCACACAGGATCTGACCCACACAGGATCGATATGCGCTGGCCCACACAGGACCGCTGAGTGCTGACCCACATAGGATCTGACCCACATAGGATCGGTAGCGCTGACCCACGCAGGATCGCTAAGTGTTGTAGTCGTCACCGTCGAATCCACGGAGGATTTCGGTACAGTCGTCTTCGTCATCACAGTCGCAGCCAGCTCTAGGGTTTCCGCACACGGAAAGCTCGTTCAGGAGGGTGCGTTCCACGAGCCGAAGGGCTGATACATCATCTGACACGAAGTCCAGATTTGATGTATCCAAAAGATCTGTATCGTCAACTGGAACTCAAAGCGACAGACGACGCGTCAATCAGACGCCCGATCTGAGAGTTATTGGATTTTCCGTCCTAGAGGCCCGGTTGGTTTTTAAGTCGAAACCAACCGAACCATACTTCAACTGCATCCAAACCACGAGTGTACTAAGCCAAAAGGTCTGTCTCACTAAGAGGAATCCAACAAGGTCGACGACACATCAATTGGATGTCCGGAGCTCATGTTATAAGCCTTTCCGCTCCGAGGGCCCAGTTGGTTTCATGTACAAACCAACCCGGCCGAACCCCATGTTCTTCGAAACCTTGAATTTAATAATCCGAAACGACCGTCTCGATCCAAGGATCGCATCGCAGCTGACGGTGCATTGATCGGAGGTCTGTAGCCCATGTTATGGACAAAAGACCGAAAGAAGTCCGAAAATGGGGGTTTGGGGCCTGGACCGACCCGGCCCGAGACCCCCTGGGTCGGCCCCGCCCGGTGCACTGGCGTGGTCCGCTGCCCAGCTTGGTGTAACCGACCTGGGCGGACGGGGGGGGGGGGGGGGGGGCACTTCCCCCTTGTCTAATTAAACGCGGCCCCCACATGGGGGACCGCTCCTCCCTTCCAGCTGGGGGTTTCGAACCCCCGGTCTTCCCCCTGACCGGCCTGCCCGCTCCGGCCGGCCGGCTGCTGCCGCCACAGGACCGGCGGGGTCCCGTCCCCAACTCCGACGCCGGCGGCTGAAAACCGATCGTCGTTCCCTACTCTTTTGCGGCCTTAGGCCGCCCCCTTGGTCCGTTCGGCGCGGCGCGATGGCGTCGTGCCCCTCCACCGTGGCCCCGCTCCGGCCGCGGTGCCATTGTGGTTCTCCGGTGCGGCGTGACGGTGCCGCGACGATGTTCGACATCAACGGCGCGGCGCGACGGCACCACTCATCCTTTCTGTATGATCCCGCGCGGTGCGACGACACCGCGCCCTCTCCGTTCCAAACCACATCAAGGTCAATCAACAGAATTAAGGGAGGCGGTCGGCCGTGTTTGTGTTGTTCGGCCCCCTCCCGTTATTCGATAGCAAGCGGCTAAGATTGTGAAAAACGCTCGAATATTCATGAACCAAAACAATAAATCTCGTACCTCGATCATTGTTGAACGAAGGCTCATCGTGGAAAGGAACATCGCGGAATTTATCGTCGTGGAAGAAGGCGTCACGGGAGGAACGTCGTTGGCGTTGCAGTACACAACGTCGCATGGTCGATCTCTGAGGATTCAGCGTTCTTCGTTAGAGAACGGTGCATTCTTCTAATTCTTCATGTTCTTCGACGATGAAGAAGAAGTTTATAGTTTCTTCCCCCAATCCACTCTCAACATAACAAGCTCCAAAAATAATAAAATAAGTGTTTAGTCTTATTTTATTATATATGCCTTAAGTATTTGGATTTAAACTCACTTAACTAATTAACATAAGTTATCTAATTAAATGGTGAGTTGAGGTAGTTAGGGAATATTAAGGGGTGGGGTTCATGTGGGCCCCACTACCCTCATAACCTATCTAGGATAGTTTCCCAACTTCCACAAAACGGATAACCACTTAGTGAAAATAAAATAAAATTGAAACTCAAATTTATTTTACCTTCCACAATTTTTTTACATCTCCTCCCGAGCAAACACAACTCCAGAAAAGGTGTTCCTAAGAAATTATCGGTGCAGCAATTCAATCGGTTCCCTCGGAATTCGATTCCGAGAACCGGTCCAAAAGTTAGTAAATCCCGCTCGTTCGTTCACTAAATGTACCCGAGCTAAACTTCGGAGAAAAATTCTGGGCTCACCGGGCCTCGGAATCAGGTGCCGTCAGAAACAGCGTTCTTGTAAAATCCCAAAGAAAATTAAGAAAAAATTTCCCTTTAATTTTACGGGTCTTTACAATATCTTTGAGGTTTTAAATTTTAGAGAAATAGATTATAATTCACATTGTAAAAAACTATATAATTACAAGATGGAATGTTATACATAGTATCCATTTTTTACCATATAAAAAATTTTAAATTAAAACATGATCTATTTTCCAAAAAACACCATCTAGACATCAAAAATAAACTATTTTTTTCTTCTAAAATCATTATGTCCTCTAAAAATAATTTTAAGATATCTTCTGACCACAAAAACCAAGGTAAAGGACATAAAAAGGAAAAAATAAAAAGTTATTCTAAGAATGAAATCATTTTTAAAAAAAGTTAACACATAAAACAAAATCTCTTTAGCTTACCTTATTAAATCATATGTTTCTTGTATTTTCCATGGAAATATTAAATCATAAATGTAAATTATGGAATTATCATCATATAACAATTATATATTCTATATCACTCACTAATACACCAATATTAACCTTTATAGTTTTATTTGTAATAACAAATATTGTTTATTCCCTTAATCCCTTAATAAAAACCTAACACATGAATTTTTCTATTAATATTGTTAATTATTGATATATAACAAGATCTCGTTTATTAGGTTTATCAAGGAACCTAAATTCATCTGAAAAACACCCAAGAACTATAACATTATCAAAACACATAAACCTTTCATAAAAGAAAAATTATTAATAAAAATTACCTTTTCATTTGGAAATCAATTTTCATTATTGCAAAGTCACACACTCATATATGAAAAACATGTTATTTCAAAAAAAATTGAAAATTGTTAGGAATCTTTGAATCCTTAAACTATCAAGAAATTGGGTAATTTTATTCATGATTTATATTCAAAAAAACATTCCATTTGGATTTTGAAAAATAGTTAGAACAGTAACTTTAAAAATTATTTCTTAAAAAGTCAATCACCATGTGTCTTACATATCATGTAAAAAAAATTTCTTCCAAAATTATAAACATAAATTCATTTATTATTACTTATTAACTATTTTAAAATTTATTTATCATTTTATATTTATTATTACATTGCAATTAATCAATTATGTTTACATTGGATGTTTGGGTGATATTCGGTTCGTAAGTAAAAAATGACATTATTCGGTTAAATAAGTTCAATGAGAAAATTACAAAATAATATAAAAAATAATATTACTGAAATAATAATCATTATTATATATTAATAATACTTTTAATCCATATATTTAATTTATTAATGAAAAATAAACAATGTTACAATCATGGAGGTTGTAGGTTTTGCGTATACTTGTGTATCATTTTCATTTTTCAATTATCAGTATGGAAAGAGGGTATTTTTTATTTAATCAATATATAATACAAATTTCATCATAATAATTATATTAATATATAATATATATCATTCATGATATGTTTTATAAAAAATTAATCTGATATCTTTGTGAAAGGGATAATTTTGACAAACGCACGAATAACAAAATAATTATTCTATGAATGGAATGGTATGAAGGTAAATGATATATGTTATTTTTTTATTGAAAAATATTTCATTTTTATCATATATGAACTTTAATTTCATCCTTATGTCTATTCATATGATTATATAATGGAAAATAATTACATCTGTTCGTGAGACAACAGTCTGATATAAACACCGACGATAATTTTGTTTTAAAATTTTATAGAAAATGAGATAAATATGGGTTATCCCAAAAAACAATAAAACATCTCAGTATATGGAGGCTAATAGGAAATTTATATTATTATTGTTAATGATTTTTTTGTGGATGTGGATGTGAAAATAAACTATGACATGTATATAGAAACTATACCTCTTCTTCAAAAATTCACTATTACCTGAATTCATAAGACAATTAAGGTTGATGTACTTATTAAACCATTATTTATAAAATTTTCATTTATATTATAGGAAGTGACTTTGGTAGATATTTTCTTACAAAAAATAGGCTATTATTCTATTGAAATGATAATAATAGATACCCTTTATAAGAGAGAGTTGGGGAGTCTTGAAATTTCTCAAAATTTTAAATCAATAAAATGTAATTTTCTTTTTCAAAAGGATTTAAAGTGTGTTATTTAGAACATAGAATTGTTATGGGTTTAAATTATATCTTAAAAAATTTCTATATTGGTTTTAGACACATTTTTAACGTTGTCATTTAGTTTTATTCCTTGTTGAGCCGCTTTATTTTAACTTCACAATCTGGGTTTTACTCATTTTGGATTATATTTTAACATGAAAATGTAAAATGACCCATAAATGAATCGTGAATGTTATTTTAAAACACATAAAAATATTTGGGAAAAAATGTATGATTTTTCATAATTTTATATCATATAATAAAATATTAATTATTTTAAAATCATCATTTTAATACTGTTAATTACATTGAGTTTTTAAAATATCAATATTAATAATAATTCAAAAAAACAATCTTTTCATAAATATAAAACATATCAATATCATATATTTAATTCATATATTAAATGAATTACCTCAAATGTTATTTATTTTAATGTTTTTAAAACATTAATTTGTTATTTCCATTAATAAAATAATTTCTCCATCAACGTATTATAAGCATTTAGGTTAATTATTTGATCACATAAAATTTTAAAAAATAAAGGTTCATGATAAATATTTTATATTTAAAAATACTATTTGTGGTTAAAGATATCCACTAGATGTCTATATACTAAAATTGTTATACTTGATAAAAACATTAGTATGACATATTTGAAATTACATAAAATAAAATACTAAAAATCTAACAATCTCACCCAAGTGGCATGAAAATGTTATATATTCTACCGAAGAATTATTTTGGTCATAAATCACTCATCCTATATAATATGGTCAAATGTTGGGAAAACTTTCTAATCCTTTTTACATTATTTTCATCCTTAATTACTCATTTTACCATATACCATAGTAAAAAAAATTATTATATTTACAATTTATAATGATCAAAAATAAAAGGGAAATATAAAAATATAATTATTAATGCAAATATGGAATCAATTCTTCATATTTAAAATCACAGTATTTTTATATTTTAATTTAATTTTCAATTTTAAAAATACTAAAAATAATTTTTTTTTTGAAAAATGATCTTTTCCAACCTAAAATGTGTTAATTGTAAATTCAATTATAAAAGCATTTCAGAACCCATAATTGAATTATTTTAATTAAAATGACAGTAATTAAAATTTAAAACAAATCAATAACATTATTTATCCTTGTAAATAAAATTCTTTATTAAAATTAAACCATTATTTTCCATTATTCTTTGAAAAATAGATATTTTCAAGAAATTCGAATAAAAATTGTATGATTGTTATGAAATGTCAAAATTAATTTTATCAAATTAATATTATTTAATTAAAAATAATTATTTTAAATTAAATCATTTAACAAATCCTTTTAATGAAGAAATTTCCTTTTTTATTTCATGAATTTTTTAGTATGCTTATAAAAATATTACAAAATATGACAGTAATTTATTCTATATATACAAGGGTTTTCACATTACCCCCACACCTTTTTTTAATATTTTCATCACAATTTTATTCAGTTATTAAACTAGTGGGAATAATTTTCCATCATGGTATTTTCAGATTATTGTGTTCTTTCTTTAATCTTATGGTTCCGCCAAGAAACCAAAAACTGATGAATTACCATATTATATTAAATTTTCTCTCTATAGTAAAGAATATGAACATTATTTTTCACATAAGAATGGTCCTATTCAAAATGAATATCTTCAGGAATCAAAAGATGATATGAATCCAATATAAACTTTCTTAACATTAAAACATGAATAACATTTCTTATATGGGATAAACTCAGAGGTAAAGCCACTCGATAAGAAACAGATAAAACTTTCTCTAGGACATTCATATAGTCCAATGATCTATTGATATAACAATCCGTTCGTACCAAATTTAATATAATTTATTCATAGATATATTTTATGAAAAAATTTATAGCTTACCTCAAAATGAATGGCCTCTCCCCCACATATCTATATAAATTTTATCCTTCTCTATGTTTTCTTCTTATGTTGATGAATCATTTTCATTTTCCCATCCACCTTCACTACTAATTCTGATAATTTTAACATCCTTTTAGCTACATCTTTATAATATTTTAGAGATCATTAAATATTACAATTTAATTCTTCAAAACAGGTCATCTATATTCTAGAATGAATGTTTTTATTATAAGAAAAATCTACTGAATAATAATTTTGATCCCTTATTTCCAAGTAATCAATGGAAGATGCATGTAGTGTATCCTACAATGTGTGAATTTTTTCATTTGTAATAACCATCAGAATGTGGATAGAAATATGTGGTGAGATTAAATTTTGTTACTAATTAATTATTAAGGCCCTTCCAAATGTTATAAGTGAACATATAATAAAGATC
This sequence comes from Viscum album, assembly GCA_963277665.1. Taxonomy (NCBI): domain Eukaryota; kingdom Viridiplantae; phylum Streptophyta; class Magnoliopsida; order Santalales; family Viscaceae; genus Viscum; species Viscum album. The sequence goes on along the minus strand of OY728141.1, from coordinate 39,101,754 downwards.
AAATACAATAGAGATATAAAATCCATGTAGCATGAGTATCTCATTATTATACAATAGAGAATATTTATCTAGATACATAGTGTCTTGAATCGGAAATAATGTGAACAATAATTCAATCAATCAATAATATCCCGAATCACATTGTTACCTTGAGAAGTTATTGTTAACCCCACAATTAAACACATGGTTATATTTTACTATTTAATCTATTAAAATATAAAAATCTAATGCATCCCCATCAATCATTTTCATTATTCATTAAAATAATAACTCATCAAACATTTCATGATAAATATATCAATATCATATTTTAATTAATTCAACCAATAATACTTCTGATGTTATCCGTACATCATAGGTCTTCTAAAATAAACATATAATATAGAACTATGTTCTTCACTTATATACTCTTTCTACATATATGAATAATAAGGAACAAACAATCTCATCACAAATCTCAAAAAATATTCTTCATCAATTATATATTAACAAATATTACCCTTTTAAAAAATTCTATCATTTTAATTACTCATTGCCTCTCTTCTCTACATTATTAAATCTTTCTAATATAGATAATTACACTGAAACATGAATCAATTTATTGAAATTTCGTACAGAAATAACATCTCATAATAAATTCAAAAAATTATTACCCAAGGGGTAATGTTCCCCGCACATCATTGTTAATATAGCATTAATTTCACAAATCAAACCATCATCCACATTATTTTTATTTTCTAGGAAGGTAATGAATCATAAAATCATAATCTATAATCATTTATAGGCATCTTCTCTAACTAATTGTCATTTAATTATAAGTAAATATATATATAATTTATGATCAGTATATATTTCAAATTTACAACATATAAATGATACCTAAAATATTTTAATAGAAAACCCATAGTATCTAATTACAAATCATGTGTATAAAAAATTAACTCATGAGGTTTATGTTTTCATAATGAAAACAAATTAACTAACAATTCTACATCAAAACACAACAAAATTGCTTAATTTAAGCATTATTAAAGATACAAAATAACTATTTTTCAAGGGTAGATCCAAAACTTGATAATTTCAAATCATACTTTTTAATTCTTGATAAAATTGTCACATTCGTTTGCCTATATAAATTTAACTCCTTTTGAGATGACATAGGAAGTGGGATTTATAACCTTGAAAAGTTTCCAAAAATACACCATTAGTATAACACTAATCCAAGAAATATTATAATCTTATTATCCCCTGTGGGTCTTAGCCATTGGTCAACTAATTTTGTTGGGATCAAGTGTTATTTCATCCTTATATACTACATACCCATGAAAAATACATATTGAAAAAAAACCACATATTCATCATTTTTGAAAAATATCATTTTATATAAGTGTTTTTAAAAAAATCCATAGATATTTTTCATGATCCTTATACATTTTTGAATAGTCAAATATATCATCAATAACAAAAAACAATAACATTATCCAAATATTTATAAAATAGGAAAATCATAAGATTAATAGTTACTATGGTGGAATTTTTCAAACAAAATGTAATAACTATAAAACCCATAATTCATACATCTAATTTGAAATCATTTTTTCATATTTCCATCCACTATCAACTTTATATAATGGTACCATGAGATCAAGTTAACTGTTGAAAAATGCTGATCTCTTTTGAGATGATAAAACTTGTAATTAGTCTAATGAAATAGATTTTTATTATCAATAGTAATTTTATTCAATGGTCCATGATTATTGTAAATCCCCATAAAAGGATATTTTTTTAATAATTAAAAAATTACCTCCATAAAGTTATGTTCTTGGTTTAATAAACCATTTTTCATCAAAATCATGTAACTTATTTTTTCATTATAGAAGTACTACATGAGCTGTTCAATAAGGGTGTTTTGAAATTTTAATATGATTAAGAGATAAGCCAATTGTAAATTAGAATTCTATATCAGATATAATACCAACTAACTTATTAAGAGAAACATAGATGCACTCTTTTACCACCATAACATAATTAATCTAAATTATACCCTTGATTTTGAAAATTTACCGAAGATTTCATTCATTGACATATTTTTTTCATTTTCTCATATTCTTGTAATGTTATCAATGGTATGGGTTCATTATTCTATACAAATATAAGATCATTATGAAAATTAACTTCTAAAACTCTACAATTCATCATTGAATAGTTAACATAATGTCAATCTAGGCCAATAAAAAAATCAATGTTTACTAGGGAATAACAATAATGTTTGTAGATATAGTCTTTATATATACAATGGCATGAAGATTATTTAAAATTATTTTAAGATTAATATGTCCCCCATGTGTTTTTACCAAAATTTTTGGCTTCATTTCTAGAGGTGGAACATCCAAGATAAAAAATAATTTTCTATAAATTAAATAATATATAGAACGCACATCAAATAATACATTAGCATTATCTAAATAAACAGTATACCTGATACCACATCTTTTGATGTCCAAAAAACTTATGAAGTATTTTTAAAGGATTTAACCAGAACTTTCTCATTATATTAAGGGTTTATCCAAACATTCAGGTTCCTCTTCAAACACTCCTTTCCATAATGAACCATCTCATTGCATTTAAAATGGCATACTTACTATTAATCATAATTTTTCATACGACTACCATGATCATTTTCATTGTAATTATGACACATATTCCTAATAATTCAATGTCAAAAAACACAATGGGATTAAAAATTCATTATCCATTATAGTATTACAAGAATTATAATAAATTGAAAACATATTATTCTTAAAATAATACTTTTTTTTTATTCTCTACATTTTCCAACCACCCTGTCCTCATTATTTTTTTTAAGAACACATGATCATCAGAAACCTCATTTACCCAAAATCTACACATCAAAATAATATTTTATATCATTTGAATTCATTAAAATATAGTTCACTTTGATATTTTGGTTTTATTAATGTCTAAAATCAGTTGACTTTAATATCGTGATCTAGGATACAATTTGGAATATATATTTGAAATCATGTTATTTTTCTTTATATACAGCAACGGAGTCCTCCTCTCTTCTAAATTCAATTAATTTTTTTACATAAATTATCAAATATACATGGGAAAATATTTTTCAATATAATTATTTTTGAATTTATCACATTCCAAAGCATCAATATACTCACTATACATGATTTTAGTGATCATTGAGCACCACAGATCGACATGACCATAAAAATGGTAAATAGTGAGACTAACCTTTTGATAGTTGCAACACCCAACGAAATTGAAAAAAAATATTGTTATTTAATCAATATTTAAACTACCATTTGGTTAGATGATCCACTAAATTAAAAATATTATTACCTCATAAAATTCTATACTATAGTCATGTTCCTAGGTGGATGATCCATCATATCTCTTGCATGTATTATGCCACTATTTATAGCCTATGTAAATTGATATATTACTTCCAAAAACTAATCTTTTTAAATTCATACCATTTTGGGTTTTTCATTTGGAATAATATTTTATTCTTGGTGTGTTACAACGTTATCTTTATTATTTTCTATATGGAAAACCATTCTAAATAGATATAGTTTATACATATTAGAATGAAAATCATCAAATACTATATCATTTCAACATAAAAATAAATTAATTTTTTTTAAATTTATTCTCATGACATTATGATAATCATATAATATTATTTAAACCATTCCCTCATACAAACTAAAAGGACCTGTGCATACACATTTCATATTCTAGTCACACTGACTAGAAATAATTTTTTTACATTCTCATATATCTTTTCAAATATTTTTTTTAATTAAATCAAAATTTATGAAAGAAAAAAACAATATAAGTAAACTATGGACACTTATATTCAATACCCATTTTTCCCATACAAATATTTTTAAACCAAAACATCATTTCCTTTCTTAAAAAACATCTAGAATTAAATGTTGAACTCTTACTTTCCTTACTCATCCTTAATTATGGTGATTTTTTTTAAATATGAGACAAGATCAAATATATTTTTCAGAGTTATAAAATGGACGAATGAAATTGTTAGTCTAGGATTGAATTTTTTTCACAATGTTAAAACTTTTATACCCAAACAATATTCCCTTTATGTTACTTTATAAAATCACAAGATTACTGTAAAAACCATTTCAAGAGTAAATCATAAATGTAACTTCTATAATTATTTTCATATGACTCTTACTTATATAGCATATCTCATGGCTACACAGGGATTAACCATTATTGTTATATTTGGAATAACCAACATAGTATATTCCCTTAATCTCTTTGGAGATATATTATTGATTAACTTATTCCCCTTACCTAAGTAATTAAAGAGTTATAATGAGCTCACCTACCCTAGGTTTATCACTAAACAAAAAATCATCATAAAAAATCCAATGAACCAATGCCTAATAGTTTGTCATAAATCATGAATAAAATAAACATTCTTGATGAAAATAACATTTCCATTTTAAAATAAATTTTCATTTTTTCATTTCCACACACTAATAAATGAAAATATTTCAATTTAAAATAAAATTTTAAACATTTATAGATGGATAAAAACATTTAATCATCATGATTTCATGACATTTAACTCATTAAATATATTTTAAAATAATCATTACTTTTGGATTTTTAAAAACAGTTCAAATAATAACATTAATAGTGCATTTTAAAAAAAGTCCCTTGCCCTAGTATTGACCCATCATGTAAAATACTTTTCTTCGTAAATAATAAATTTATTTTATGTTATAATTAAAAATAATTTCATTTTAATTATTCATTTTTATCACTTCTTACCATGTTATTAAACATTTAACATCATTTTATAATTTTATATGATATTTTGTTGATAAATCCAAAATAAATTTGTTCAGTTTTACTGTGGTCAAAGAGGCCATTATTCCATCATCTCAACACTTATACTAATGAAATAATAATTATTATTATACATGAATAATATTTTTAAATCCATCCAATAAATATTTTTATGAAAAATTAAATACATTCCAATAATGGTGATGGTAGGTCAAACGTATGTATGAGTAACATTTCCAGTTTTCTATGATCATTATGGAAAGAAGGTTAGTTTTGTATTATATTTCAATATAGATAATAACCTAATTTATATAATATATTAATCACTTTTATATATCATTCATGGGATTTGGTGATGGAAAACAAATCACATTGCTTCATGGAGGTGATAATTTACATGTACACATGATCATGCGTATCATTTTTATTTGAACAGAAAGGTAAGATTAGAAATGATATTCTATATATTTAAATTAATAAATATGACATGAATATCATATATAAAAATTAATTTCATATTTATAACCTGTATTTACATATTGTTAGGAAAAATCAATTACATTTGGTCATGAGGTGGTTTTCATCCTTATATACGGACAGAGAAATCTTTTCCCATTTAATGCAAAAGGATATGGATATTTGTTATTGAAAAATATAATAAAAAATAAATATATTTCAGAAATTTTATTTTTTATTTTATCATTATTGAATAATTTTTTAGGTATGTTGATGAAAAAACAAAACCACTCCTCTTCCTCTTAAATAAACTCTTACTTGAAACAATAAGACTACTAATGTTGGGTTATGGGAAGAAAATGACATATAAAATGTTTTTAGGGATTATTTAATGGCATTTTGGAAGATATTTTTGGATCAAAATAGGTTTTATTTATATTTAAATGAGTGGAACTGGTTTTCATTATAGGAGAGAGGAGAGGCACTCTAGGAATTTCTTGAAATTCAAAATTAATAAAAATTAATTTTCTATTCCAAATAGTATCAAGTTGAGTAATTTTAGAAATAGGATGAATAAGGTAAAAATAATTTGATAAAATAATAGTTTTTATAAGTTTAGGTAATATTATTACCCTTTTAATTTATTTTAAACCCTTCTTTAAAACATTTAACTCTTATCATGACAACATGGATTTAACTATTTATTGGTTAATATAATTACTCTAAATTTTAAAACTACCCAAAAATTATTCATATCTGAAATTTTTAACATTAACGTCATTTTTTGTCTTAATTAATAATTTTTATTATTTTTATATCATTTTATAAAATATTATTTTTTTCAAAATATAATTAATTTTGATTTTCACATTATTCATACTTTGAATTTTAAAAATAATAAGTTAACACTTATAATTAAAAAAAATATTTTATAACATTAAAAAACAATCAATTTAATCTATTAAATTCTGTGATGAAATTATTTATCTCAACGTATTTTTATTTTAATATTTTTAATGACATTTATTTGATATTTCAATTATTAGAATTATTATGTTCAAATATATTTTTTGTATGACAATGTACAAAAATCATTAAAAACATGAGTAAGAAATATATTACATAAAAAAATTATTAATGACATACTCCCAAACATGTGGATTGAAAATGTTAAAAATTAATCTCAATGATGGTATTAGTCGAATCTCACTCATAAAATAAAATAATTAAAAGGGTTAAGGAAATTTTATAGTCATTATCACATTATTTTTACATTTAATTTCTCATTTTATGCATAATTGTGGTAATAAAAATCACTATGTTTTTAATTTATATTGGACATAACTAAAAGTTAAATATTTAATAAATTGAGACCTTTAGACTCCAAAAATATATTCTATTTTTAAAAATTCAGGAATTTTTCTTTATATTTTTATTTAAAATTAAATTAGAAAAAGTAATGAAAAATAGTTTTATGGAAAAAATAACTTTTATAAATATAAAATGTTTTCTCACTAAATTAAAGTACAAAGTCTATTTCAAAATCATTAATTAGATTATTTTCAATAAAAATTTACAAATTGATATTTTATACTAATCATAAACCTAGATTTTCCTTCCAAATAAAAGAATGTTTTTAATAAAATATATTTTTCAATATTAATTAAACAATCAATATTTTAAATAAATTATCAAAAATATTATTCTAAGATTATTTTTACATTTTTAAAATAATTTTAGAAATTTAAAATTCATAAGTAGAAGCAATTTTATTGAAATTAATATATTAATAAATCATATTAATAATTTTATTTCGTTTTTATTTGAATAATAATTTAATATTTATAAAAAAAATACTACATATGAAAACAATTTATTTTATAACAACATGAGTTGTCATAATGGGGAATGAAAATAGAAATCACTTGATGAATAAATAGTAAAATTAGTTGAATATAGTGTTTATACTTACTTAAATGGGATTCTATAGTATACCCACCACACTATTGTAAACATTCTTGAGTAAATTTCAAGATAGTAAAGGTATCATGATACATAAGATCATAAGGTATAGTAATTAAACATTTACTTCAGAGAGAACTGAATTTTTAATATCCTTGGTATTTAATAAATGAAATTATTTATGGATTCATTTTATTCTTAGTTTATTGATTAGATATAATTTTTTTAAGTTATTTTACTTTCAATATTGATTATTACTTTTCTTTATTATCCATGATATTTTTACAATGCTATTGTCTATGGATGTATTTATTTATTTTTTTATTTGTTAGTTAAAATGTATTTTTAGATATTTACCTTTCCACATTTATTATATTTTATATTATAAGACATTATTTTTTAAATAATGACATTTTTATGGGATTCATTTCATTCTCATTTATCGATAAAGTGGAAAATGTGTTCTGTTTTTTACATTATAATATTCATAATTCTTGTTGATTCATGATAGATTCCATTTTTCAAAACCCTTAATGAGAATTTGAGTTCTCCTTTTCTTCATTCCCATTGATATAATTAAGTTTTATATGAAATATATAAAAGGCTAAATAATATAGAATAATGATATTCTTTTAAAAAAATTGAATCTTTTTTTCAAATATAATATTTTAATTATATAGGTTTATAGTTTAAAAATTCTACTAAACTATTCAGTCTTTTAACATCTAATTCCATGGATGTTATTTCAATGTAATAAAAGAGACACTTACTCAAGGCTTCATTGGTCAGGGTCATTTTATGTATGATAAATTTATATTTTCTCTGCATAAATTATGTATTTTTTTATTTTAACTTTGTATTTTACATTATGACAAGTTAAATATCATGCGAAGGATGATTTGATAACCTAAGATATTCTTAATTACTTTCAATTAGATTTATTTATCATTGCACATGATACTACCTAATTATTTTTAATATTGATAGTTTATGGTAGTAATGAAATTAATGATTAGTTTTCTGATGAATGGATTAAATAAATAAAAAATGCAAATGATGATGGATAATTGTTATCTATTTACTACATGATTAATTATTAGGATTTAATACTAAAAATTATGAAAAAACAAGTTGAAAAACATCAATATTCAACAACAAGTCTTGTGTATAATTAAATTTTGAAGGAAATAAAATCCACTATGTGTTAATAATGATCATTATAATTCAACAGTCATGTAGGACTAAATATTTAATTGAAAATGATAAAATTATAATGCAAACATGAAGATGAAAAATCATGTTGTAACAAGGAAGGAAAAGAGTGGGAATTATGCAGATTTTTTTCTTTTTATAACCTAATATCTAAAAAATACTAATATTTTGGGAAACATATTTGAAGAAAAACCCATAGTGGAAGATTATAGGATTTTGTACCATTACTTTTGTTCATTTCACAAACATGAAGAAGATATTTCCAGATAACAAAGAAACAAAAAGTGTCACAATGTCTTTAATGAAGAGATATATTATTAAAATGATAAGTACAATGTTACTTATTTGTAACGGATTTATTGGGGACAAGTGATATATTAATTATGGTAAATTAGACACCATAAAGATAATATTTAATATAATACAAAGACAAAATATTGGAATAGTGCTGATTAATGAGTTAGATTTAAGTGGGGGTTTAATGTCCTCATTACATTCATGTTTATTTATGAAACTATATATTAATCATCTTATTTTTAATGGGTCTATTTTGAAATTAATTGAAGTTTTATTATAGTTTTTTTATTATTTATTGACTAATACAGACAATAATTTTTATGTGAAACTATTAAATTTTTCATTTTTAAGATATAAAAAATTGAATAGATATGGTATGTCATACCTTTTGGGGATGATATGTGGTGGACCTTGATTGAATTTTATGGAATGTTTTGAGTTGTAGTGGGCCGCCATTAAAGAAATGGAATATTAAAGGATTTGGAAATATATCTATATATATATATATATGTATGTATGTATAAAAGGAGTCGCATGATACAAAGATAAAACATTATCCACATGAGGTAGTTGGAGTTAGGGATTTTTTTAAACCCATGGAAATTATTCAAAAAGACAATAGACCCAAATCAATTGATCTAGATTTTGTTTTTTCATTATTTTTTATTATTTTTTATTTTAAAAATTTTAGATTAATTATTTTGATATATATTCTAAATTTATGTATTCTCACCATTATTAAATATATTTTTCATTGTTTGTTTAGTTGTTTACCCTTTTTGTGGTGGGTAGTTCAGAAATTACTTATGAATATTCAACTACAAATGGATATACTCATATGAGGATGAGTGTTTTAATTTTTTTTTTGACATATCACGTTTTACATTATTAATCACTCGTGAATTTATCTTATTTAAATATAATCATGTTTTTTTTTCAAAAACAAATCATCTTTCTCATTTGATATTAAATAATATATTGATGAATTAATTATTATAAAAACATAACATGGTGGATGTAATTAATTAATGAGATTTTATTATTTTATAATAATGATTTTTCATTTGTTTCCAAATAAAAATCATTTATTTCAATTCTTTTTCTGATTATGATTTATCATATTAAACTAGAATTTGAGGAAATTGAGCACATGAATGTTAATAAAAATATTAATCATTAATTTATTAATTTGATTGGTTTGAATAGTGATGATGAATTATTTTACATTAATCAAAACAATCATTTTAAATTAAATCCTCTCTCACCATTTTCTTTATTTTAATTTAATTTTTTAGTTTAACAATTTTTAGGTATTAATTTACAGTACTAAAATCAAGGTACATTTATATGAAATGGTTTATAATATAGAAACCGAGATTTCTTATTCTATATGGGATCATCCTCATACTTACTGTATAATAAACTATTTTATTTTTTTATTTTTAAGAATATAAATTATTAAAAAAATTAAATTTTAATATATATATACACTCGTCAGTTGTAATTTTTTTGGAATTGTTTCTAGTTGACAAAGAAAACATGTAATGATTAAGGACTAGTAGATTGTATCATATACTTCTCTCACATATTTTTCATTTTTTATCATTTTTTACCATTATTCATTCTTTTTTATGTGCTTGTTTTATTTTTTGTGGTTTTGAATACCAATTAAGAAGAGACGTATACACTTTGACATAGACTATGATATCCATAATCAAAATATCAATGTACTCAATGGTAGAATACAAAAACACACTCTGCATGACAGTCACACCAAAATTAATTTTGAGAATATTAAACATAAAATATATAAAAAACACATTTATTTATGAAAAAATAATTAATTAATTTCTTCAAACTATTGTAGATAAAGGATAATTATTTATAAAAATCAATTGAAATGAAAAAATATGAAATTAAATAATTAATAGAATCACTAGAAAATTACTACAGTGACACTGAGTTTCTGGTTCAATATAAGTAATTTTGTAATAGTAAAAATGAATTGGAGGCATAATGTGAGAATATGTAACCTACTATAGTTAATATAGTTTAATTTTTTTTCATTTTTTATGAATAAAAACAAAACAATTTAAAGATATATAGAAAGAATATATGGTAATTATTGTCTAAAATCAGGTTGTATAGACTCAAAATTCTGATATATAGGAATGAAATATTATTTGATAAATATTAATTATAAAAGATAAGGATAAATTGCATAAATAATTAGGTTTTGTGCCTTTTGAAAAATTAGACACATAAACTACAAGTCCATAAGTGATATTTCTCATCCCGCACCATGTTCATCATATATAAAAACCAATTTATACATTTCATACATAATACATTTCTTCATAACCTCTAGAAATTAGAAATAAAACGGTGTGATCAGATTCTCAACAAGCGTAAATAAGAATGATTTTAATATAACATGATCATAAGAGTAAGATGGAATTATAATAATATTTAAAAAAACATTTTGTTCATACCATTGATCTCAAATTGGAGTCCGGGATTACATAATGGCATTTCATAATAAATGAATCATAAATGAATCAAGAAGAAATATGTATGAGATCATAACATTGGGAAATGACATAGATTTGTGGCATACCTATAACACTAGAAAACATTATCTAAAGGCTACACTAAAATAAATTCATAAAATATTAGGCTCTGGATAATCAATTTTTAACCTTGTTCATGCTTAGGATATCCTCATGTGTACCCTATTTTGTGATCGTTGGATAAACTCTAATGTAACAACTTTATCATGATTGGGATAAAAACTCATGTTCTCTATATGATCGTTGAATATTAATCAATACCCAATGTATTGGAGGCTGACTTATATCCCACCCATTACATGATCCATAAATTTTCCCACAAGATCATTAATCATTAATCATATCAAAACATATAGAATAAAAATGGTTATAATAAAAACTTCATTATAGAAACCCCATATAAATTTTTTGAATTTCATAATCATATAATCAATTCATCATTAATTAGATCATGGAAAAGGCATGGGTTTCACAAAATTATATTAGGAAGATTCATGAACCATCTAGTTAAATAATAAGGATTTAATTCTTGGATCATATCACTAGTGAATATTAAGTAACATAAAAGGATTTCAAATTCAATGGAAAATTATTTTTTAATATCATTTTGATACTTTATTGAGTAATATAACAATTTACATTGAATATAACAATAAAAAAATTTATTTTAACATATCTCATATGGATTAATTTTCATTTAAAATATCATAGTAAAAATAAAAAGGTGGATTTAAGAAATTTAGAGGTTATAACAGATGAAAATTTTACTCATTTCTTGCACATTAAAACAAAAATTCATTTCACATTTTTGATAAATGTCAAAAATTCTACCAAAAAAGACGGCATGATGATTAATTAAAAACCAATTTTTAAAAAAATTCATAACATCAGTTATAGTTAATTTAAATAATGAGTGGGATATATTAAAAAAATTATTAAAAAATATATAAAACAAGGATATGGACAAAGGATTTTTGATAAAATAGTGAAATATAGGTTATTTTTCATAAAAACATTCTTTTGGAATCCTGAGTATATAAAGGAAGGAAAATAAAATGAAAAAAATGTATTTTAAGTAAATTACTTGAGCAGAATAAATTAAATTGTTTCTTAAGTAATAGGTCATAACATTTCATCATTTTAACTTAATCATAAACAACCATGATAAATAATGAGATTAAAGTATAAATCACATGCCACTTTTGTGTATTTTTAATTATAACACCATGAAATTAGTTGAGTAAAATGGAAATGTTTATCCCATTATATCATTATAATAATCATAATATACAATCATATTCATCATATATATCATTGAGATAAAAGGTGAATTGTATAAGGAATGTGTTTTATATAAATAAAATTGAGATGAAAATCCATTACATGTTTAGATAACATTTCAATCATAATCCCCATGATAGAAAAACATTATAAGACACATTACATTTAATAAATACATAAAATAACTTATAAATGGTGATGAATATACACATCATAAAATATGATAGTTTCATAATGTAACTTATGTTTCAAATAAGATATATTGAGAAAAAATCCCTTAATATTTGTTTTGACTTTCTTTCATACACATCTAAACATAATATCCCCTAGAGAACCCCATTATAATTATAAATTTAGAATTCCTAGGAGGTTTTGATAAAAAATATAATTCCAATAGAATGTTATTTGGTAATTATGGGAATATTTTTTCAATTATTGGTTTAAAAAATGAGTTTTGGAAGTGTGAAGAGGAGATGATTGGGATGTCGCTTTATAAGTGGCAGATAAGAAAAAACATAAAATTTTATAAAATAAAAATTTGAAACCATGTTTTAAACATTCTAAATGGCTTAAATGGTTTATTATAGATCCTTATAGGTGTTAATATCAAAATATGGACATAAAAATTAATTTTGACAAGTATTATGGTCATTACTACCCATATCATTTTAGTTAAAACCCATGGTAAACCAATATTATCCTTAACCACGGTAATTAATATTTATTTTTTAATATTAATTTTAAATAAATATTAGTTTTACCTTATTATATAATATTAATTATTAATATTTAATATATGTAGTATATTTTTCCAAATTACATTCAAATTTGAGGGAAAATATAATATAAAAATAAACCTACTGATGCGATGAAAAAACAATTTCCTAAAGAGACATTTTTTATTAGAATAGAATTTTTTAATATCCAGATATTTTATTTTGAATATTCTAATGACTTATAAAAAATTAAAAAAATAATTTGACTAGATTTACATAAAAATTTAATTCAAACAATATGAGACATTATAAATGATTTAAATGAAAAGGCTTTTTTCTTAAAAGTATAATTTTTCACTATTTATTAAAAATTATTATTTTTATAAAATTTTAAACATATATATATAATAATTTTTTTTATTTTTTATTCTAAAAAATGATTTTTTAATTGTAAACTAAAATTTATAAAATTTATAATATTATAAAAAAATATAATTTTATTATTTGTTAAAAATAACAATTAAATTAATTTTGAGAAAAATGGATTTCCAAATCCTAAAATAATTTACAAAAAATTATGTAATTATTAATAAATATTATTTCCTAATATAGAACCTTAATAAGTAATTTTCTAAAAAAATTAAATATTATTCAATCTAAAAATAGTAATAGGTAGTTCAATATGGTCATGGTTTTATAATAATATATCTTGTAGTATATCTTAGTTCGTTGAAACTCGATGTTATAAGTAACACAAATTTTCAATGAAGTTTCATTTATTCAAAAAATATAATTCATTAAAATCATTGTGTTACACGTGTTTAGTTAGTTTAAAAGTTATTTGATAATTATTTTTGGTATTTTGATACTTGGATTCCATCAAAAGAAAGATTCATGCTACTACAAATGAAAATAAGGGGAATGTCCACTACAAATGAGGAAAAACTGATTTCGTGGATAAGTATCGACTGGGTTACTTCTATTAAATACCATATTATGTGATACCGAATAAGATAATTTATTGAATATAAATTTATAAATTTTATTCTCTTTTGGTAGTATCAGAAATCTATTTTGGTTCTATAAAAATTAGTATTAGTAATTATTTTTTGTATTAAATTAGTCGTCAATGTCTATTCTAATATCTTTTTAACCACAAATAGAATGAACCATTCAATATAGTTTTTATTTTTTATTTTTATGCTGAATGGATAAATATCCTAGAAGAAAATAATAAAATATATTTTAATTATATGGTAATGTGGGAATTATGCATTTATGGTTATATTTTTAACCATCCACCTCTCTCAAAAAATGTCCTTTTTAATAATAAATTTGTATTTTAGTATATACATTAAATAAATCAAATTCAATCAATTCGTGTGAATTTTCTTTAATTTCTCCTCCATCATATAAATATTATTGAAATTTTGTTTTTAAGTCATGGTTGAGGGTCGTATAAAACACATGAATTTTTTTAATTTAGTTACCAAGGAAAATCTTTCATACAAGGAAAATATGATTACTTTTTAAGACATAATAAATGATCAAGGTTATAAATGACACTAAATAGTTGAAAAATTATAAAAGTAATGTTATTATTCTAGTTTTAAGTTTCCTATGAATATAAAATATATGGTTTCAATTCATGACATTAATTATACAAAATATTTTACTATTTTTACTCATTATTTGAGTCAATTGCACAAAATAACATACCAATGTTTCTAAATTAAAAATTTTGGTGATGTACTCTAAAACCCATTCTATTATTATTTCTCGTAAAAAATTTCATCAAATATTATAAAGATAAGCATCACCAATAAAAAATTTCATGTCTAATATATTTAATATAAATTTTTTTTTGAACACATTAAACAAATTGAAGCCATTTTGAATAGCATTATTCACATTTTACCATTATACTAACATATGTTTTACAATTATTCAGGCTAAAAAGTCCAATAACTACTATTTTTCACAAAAAATGAGTAATCTTACCCTTCAAACACAAATAATTTGAACTAATTTTTTGTCATACATTGATAAAAAAATTAGATATAGGTGATTCATGGTATTAATAAGTGATAATTCCTTGAAAATTAACAAAAAAGTGCATGTTGACATTGGTTGTTTTAGAGACTTGTTTTACAACAAAAAATATTATGATTATATAATTAATCACCTATTTGAATATAATGTATAATGAAATACCTTTTATTTAACATTTGTTTATCCATCTTCCCCCATACTTTTGTAATTATTACTGATAGTGTTATGGGGGTGATTTTTGTTTAATATACAAGTGATAGTTTAGAAGAACATCCAAGGATGTGATATATTTTTTTATAAATTAAATTGAGAAAAGGAAAAAAAATGGAAATGTTTAAATTTTATCAGTATTTTAAATGTTTTGTGGTATGATCCTCGATGGAAAGAAGAAGAATTGGGTGACTAAGGATGATGATATTTTGAGGAGAGAATAAGAAGTTATCTTTTAGTCATCATGGTTGAATAAAAAATTTACATTTTATAAACATATCATCTTTTTTATGTATTAATTATATCCTTTACATTTTCATCTACCTCTATTAAAAAACCAAAATAAACCTTTTATTTAACTCCATTTTTTGTGGTTTGGTTTCTTAGAATGGATTTAGTTAAATTATGAGCTTATAAATAGATTTTATACACTAAATAAATATAATAAATATAATTATTTGATCATGGAATATGACTTGTTATTATTCAATAGAATATATTCCTTTCTTTATGGATATAAATTAAATATTATATAATGTGATTGAATTTGCTGAATAGTTTTTAATATGAGTCATATAGGATGTAGTATTAGACCACAGTTTTATAGATGAGCTGCATTATTTTACAAATCCCATATTGAAAATAATATTAATGATTGAGATAAATTGAATATTCCCCTGGGTAATGTTTAGATTATTCATTGTTTTTTATTGAGATTTTTTGGGAACAAAAAAATATTATATGAAGTGAAATTTGATAAGCTAATTTTTGAAAATATCCTAGAATTTATTATCATTTTTAAGTAGAATTCTTTCTTCTTAATTCATGTTTCATTTTAATATGTTCGAATGATTTATCATGATGATTAATTTCTAGAAATCTAGATGAAAATGAATCTAATTGGAGATAAAATTTATGTAATCATGGAATTTCCTAGTTTTATATTTGAGTGTAATAAAAGTTGAAAATTATTAATAACCACAATGAAACAAAATATAATCATCCTTTGTCGCATTTTCATGAGTACCATTAGAATTAATTGAAATAAATTAAGCCATGATGATGTACTGAATGCACAACATATCAAGTAAGAGTTAATATTTTTAGTATAAATGATTATGCAATTGATTATGATGACAAGAACAATAATAATCATTACACAATATGGAATGAAATGACATTTAGGAATGAAAAAATTTTCAAACTGAACCTAACCTATTATCAGTGGAAAATAATTTTTGGGTCGTTTTTAGATATTGAATAACATTTAGAGATTTTAAGGATTTATACCTAGACATGTGGACATTTAGAGACTCTGATGAAGTGATTTTAGGATCACGCTGAATCTAAACATTCCACAATATGATCAACAATTATATTTATAATCAATGTAATATTTTTGAGGTTTATAATGAATTGAGGATTAATTATGGTCAGGAGATACATGGATTATGATGTACTCTAGGTCAACACTCAATAATGTTATGGAAGAGAGTCCAAAAAGTATGGAAAGGATAAAAATAACATATAAACCAAAAATATTGTTAATTTTATTGAAGTAATCCTTTTTTAGTTTATTACACTATAGATCAATTTTGAGAAAATCCATATTTTTTGGAAATTATGGTAGTTTTTTGAATATTTGGGGTGTAACTAGGGTATAAACCAAGTTGTTTTTTTCACATATGTCTTCAAAATCCAGCACATATCATCACCATAAATGGGTGAAAATACTAAAAATGTTTTTTAAGACATAAATGATAAAATATTTATCGAATTCCTTATCCATTTTTGATGAAATGTGGTTGACCCCAAATATATATTGATGAAAATTTAGCGATGGAATGGGCCACTATTAAAGAAGGAAGATATGGAAGAAGAAATTTAATGATAATTTATATATATAAGATGATGATAATGTTATATAATGAATGAATCATCCCATCAGGGTTGTTATAATTTATATATTTTCTATTACACACTAAATATTTACTTCAATGAATTAAGGATGGAGATTTAGGCCTACATATCTAGATATTTTCTTTAATTTTTTAGTTTTCATCATTATGTAATCACATGACTCCTTCATTGGATATGATTTATTAATTAAATAATGGTTTCCATTTTTTTAATTATTTTCCTATAATTTTTATTTTTTATTATCATTGATGATCTATAATTTATTTTATGTTGGTGAATAACCATCTATGAGTGAATAAACTCAAAAAAGAGTGTGAGATTAGTGAAAAAAATATGTATTACCAAATTTAAATTATTCTTCATTCATGAGTTATAATTACTTAATAGAAAAATTTTGCGATATAATTTTTTTTATTTTGTTCAATATTAAATCATAATGATATGTTTATATTAATCATCAAAACTAAATATGGTATATTTAATTATTTTATGAGAGTGAATTGGATTATTCATTTTCATATAATATATTAACTTAATAAAAATTAATTTTTATTAATTTTTTCATGATTTAGAGAAGATATACTATATTTATTATTGGAAAATGACAACATAATTTTAATAATAATTATAATCACATAATTATACAAATTATTGATTTCATGTGTTTTGTCAAATTGATTTTAATACAAGGAAATAAATTTACCTATCCAAATTTTCTTTACCTCTAATTGATTATTTATTTTAATTTTAATTAGTTTGTGTAACTCAAATACGTCATGAAATTTCCATGATCTTGAAATTTAATTTAAATTTAATAATTAGGATTATTGGATTTATATAGGATTATATTCATATATACAAAATACTATGCTTTTTTTTGTTTTTTTGTGTGATTAATATAATTTATAAACATTTTCAACCACTAAAAGTAACATTTATATAGGTTAATTGGGTTTTTCACCTCATTCATCTGAAATAAAATAACAAATAAAAATATTATTTTCAACAAAATATTAGTTAATATTTATTTCACATCCTTGAATCAGTATAGAATCTATGTTTTCATTTACCAAGAAACCATTCCCTATATTAATTTTTCTTTATATTGGGAGTTTTAACTTTTTCATAAACAGAAAAAGTTATGTAGAATCCCATCAATAATTTCCAATTCCATATAATATATTATTTTTTATAAAAATATATTTATTTTCAATGATTTATCACGTAGATATTTAATGAAAAAATAAACTATGATCAATGTATAAGGAGACTATATAAACATCAAATCATAAGGTCACCAAGAATGAAAATAAAATAATGTAAAATATATACAAATAACATATAACTTACATTAAATATTTTTTAATCTCTTATCTTAAATCTATGTTTAATGGAGATTTCGAGGGAAAAGCTAAGGGAATATACCCTTTAATTTATATTCTCAATATCACTAAATCGCCCAATACATGGATGGGATAATCTATATATCCCATGTTATCATATTACAACTAAATATATTATATTGATGAAGAAGTGGGCTTTCGATGAGGAAGAGTACAACCACCTTGAGACATGACTGTATAATTGTGTAACATAAATCAAATATTTCATTACAGTATATTCTTATTAATTTATAAGTTTAGAGTTTTAGATAATTAAGACACGAAATAGCTACAATGTCCTATGTTATTTATGTCAGATGATTATTTTTACTCTTATATATGAATGTACTCAATCCAAAATAAGTCAGGAAAATTAACCACAAATTCTCTATATAAGAAATAGTTGATGAAATTAAATACATTTGTTATCATCATAACCTAGAGAAAATGAATCATAATAAATGGATAAGAAAAAATTATCATTAAGGTAAGATATAAGTGATTATAATAAAATATATTATGTTAGTTTAGTATGATCAAATATGTATAATAAATATGGATTAGAATATCTTACACAACAAAGCATAGTTCATAAGTCATTAGGCATGGAGAAAATCTAGGTATAATATATAAAATTACTCATAATACTATGGAAACATACAACTATAATCCTAATCCATGAGATCATAACTTAGGTATAATAATATGAAAAAAATTATTTCATATCATTTAAAATAACTTGTAGATATAAGACAACCATATATATTGAAATCATAGTATTGTGGATCTGGTAACACTAAAAATTTACCTTAGTGTATCCAATTTAAATCACCTATTTATTCAGGTGGATCATGATTCACTCACCAACATCCCATAGAAGATCTGACATTTAAACATATTCCTCATATAGGATCAATCATAATTATTAATTTCTTTATTGTCTATTGACGTGTAATGTATTACCCAATTCATTGGAAGGATGTACATGTCCCACATGTCACATAAATAGTAACATTTTACATTTGTTCCATATAAAATCATATCATAAATAACACATTCAAATTAAATGGGCCTCATATAATGAATCATAAGGTACCCATGTAAATTAACGGCTACCCAATTATAATATTAACTTTATTGGTAAATAACACTTAAACAAAATAATAAATCATATGGTATTTACACCATATAGTGATAGGATATATAGTTAATATTATAATTTAGCTAATAAATAATGTATTATAACATTTTTGGACAATATATAATTAGAGAATTCAAATTATTGTATTCACATATGAAATGAGTTGGATGAAAAATAATAATTATACAATGGAGATAATTATGAAGGAAAATTTGAGTGATGGATTATTCCCCTAAAAGATAATGGAATTATGTAACACATTCATAGAAAAAAGGTGGATCTTTTAAAAAGAAAATATCCCTAATGTTATAAAGGAAACTCAAAAAGATATTAACACTGTTGAAAATATCCTTGAAAAATACTGCTTCAAATGGTATCACCCAAGAAGCATTAAAGAATACAATTTATTTATATTGTTAGTTCATTAGCCCAAATTAAATATATATATTTAAATTATTGAATAAATAATTTAACATAAATCTCATGAGTTTAAATATTTTTTAATATAGTAAAAAAATTCAGGTGAAAACATAAAATATATATTATAAAACAATGTTATGATTTACGTAAAATAAAAACATACATTTAAAATTTAGAAGAAAAATTTGATAAGATAAATTGAATGATTTTTAAATAAAATAAAATTTAAATATAATATCTAATAATTTTTCCTTAAAATTGAAATTATTTTTTTCAATTGGAAATGTCGATATAGTGATAATACTTTTGATAATGGAATAAAATAAAACCTTTTAATATATTCAAAATATCTTTTTTGATGACCCAAATTGTAAAATGAGTAATAAAAACATCATTTTATTAAAACATAATGTTCCTAAATAGTATTTAAATAAATATTAGGGAGGGAGATCCCAATCACATATAAAAATCTTCAAGGTAATACATTACAAATAATTTGGATATTTGATCTACCAATATCCCTTATGGGGAACATTATACATATGGTAAAGAAATATTTGATAATGATTTATTTGGAAGGTAGTTAAATCAATATAAAATAAATTAGAGAATACAATATAATAAAACTAATTGGAATAATTTTCTCAGTATATATGAAATAATATTAATACAATGATCATAAATCTATGAAAAAAAATTTATTTATGAAAACATTTATGGCTGGGATAACACATGATTAATTATTATGAAGAAAATAAATTGATTTGATATATTATATCTAATAAATTAAAATAAAATAAATTATATAACATTCATGATCTAGTAAATCTTTCATGACCTAAACTATTATATGTAAAATTCCCCATGTGATTTAATTAAATGTTTTATTATATATTATATATATAGAAAATACATGCACTTATTTGGTTTTACTGTATCCTTTAATATTTAAAATACCATTAAGAATACATACACTTAATAATATAGTCATTGAAAACTGGTCATGTGAATTGTATAAATATGGTGTTTTAACAATTCCAATTGATACAGACAAAGTAAGTGATGACCTCATGTTTTAGGATCATACCCTATGAAGCCAATTTGTTAGAGATTTCAAGGGAGATAACATCAAAGGCAATTTCACATGACCAATACCAAGATGATATCCAATAACATAAGTATAAGAAAAAAAATTCTGAGAAGTTCTGGCTCATTGAGATCAAGGCCCAAACCAAGTATGTCGAACCACTCTGTCAATGTCTCATTGTCGTGCACCCTTCGATAATGGCATTTTATGGTGTATTAAAGTGACATTTTTCATGTAAATTTTAATATGAATATCTATATATAATTTTTAGTATAATAATGTTAATATTATCTTTTTATGGTTACTTTATAAATGACTTTTATTTTTGTACAACAAAATACATATTTTATATTTAATTACAGTTTGATTTCCATTATGACGCTTATTTTTTTGAATTAGTGAATTTTTAAATAAATATAATTTAAATTAAATTGTATTATTATGTATTTTTTATTAAATATAAAATATCATATATATTTTTTAATGAAAATATAATTTTTACAAGGACTCAAAAACTATTATTGTCAAAAAAACCAACACTTCTCAATAATTATAAAGTATTATTTTAAAAGTTAAAATTCACATATTTAAAAAATTATTTTAATAAAATAGATATTATTTTTGGAATTAAAACATCTAAATTATCCAATGGTGAATTATTTATAATTTTCTATGATGGTTTATTTTTTAGGAAAAAAAATAAATATTATCTAAATATACTGTGTATATTATTAAATCATAATACCCAAAAGTTTTATAATAAAAACTAAAAAGGGTATACAAGAAATATTCTATGTTTCCCTTTAATATAAATTTATTTTTATTTTTATGAGATTTAATTTATAAAGCCTTTATTAATCCTCTAAAACCCATTAATAGATTTTATGGTTTTAAATTCATTTTTAAATAGTATCACTCACTTCCAAATAATTAAGGGTTTTATTTTTTTAATTTAGGCCCTTGGAGTTATAGGATAATTAAACTGACTCCCATATTTTTGAAACCATACTCACAACCATGAAAGGGATATTTATTTTTATTATTTTGTAATATATATATATATATATATATATTCCAAAACCCAAGCATCAAAAAAATTAATTAATTCCCCTCTATTTTCCTACATAAAACCATAAATATCATAGTTATATTCACTAAAAATCCATTATGATTTTAATTACTCTATCCTCACCTCTTTAAATCTCTCCCAATGTTCCACTAGGCTCTTGAGAATCTCCTCCCAACCATTTGAAGTCAAACATTCGAGGTTGTGATCCTCATATTCTCCTCTTTACTCAAATTTCATTATTATCTTATTCCTTCCATTTTCAATTCCCTAATGTTGGGATATGTTTTCCCTTATCACTATTTCATTATATTTTCATTATAAATTATTATATCCCCATTCTCTCACATCAACCCATTTTATGAATTTTAATGTGATGTATTTAGGTTTTGGAAATCTCATTATGATTTTTCATTACAGACAATTGTGTAGTGACTACCCATACACATATCCTATTAAGGGTGTTCAACTTTATGAACATATTATTATTTTAATGGGGATTATATGTATGTATTCAACACTCTATAATCATGGGAAATGTATTTATGATAAATAATTTCATTTATTATGATCTATGTGGAACACATAAGCATGAGAATTTAATAAATATGTAATTTGAACACGGAATTATATAGCAGTCCAATACATTGGGTAATGTTTTCCTAATGATATTTCATTCTTTGACTAAGAGAAAAACTGACTCCACTATGGGACTTTTTCCATCATGGTTTATTTTCCTTTATCCTCGACCTATATTTATGATGTCATGTTTTTTGTTTCTCCAACATTTCCCATGTTCCCCTTATGACTATCATGTGATATAATGACTAATTGATTATGTTTATATTTCAAACTCATTTTTTATCTCATTTATATTCTTATAGTCTAACTTGTATCAGTTTATTCATGTTATGTCATGTTTATTCCCTTACTAGGATTTATATCTCACCATATTCTTATGTATCCTTTGAGGTTAACCCATGTTGTTTTAAGTAGAGGAATAATAAGAAACTTTTCAATAAAGAGGATTTATTTCTTACTTTTAGTAGTTATGTAATGTAACTTATCCAACAATAAACATTAAAAACTAATATTATAGGTTTTATTATGTGCCATTTTCAGTACTAATCAAGAATTAGTTTGTAAAAAGAAAAGTTTTTCCATAGTTGGTACCAAAGGAAAAGATTATTTATCATTGATTGAAGTATTAGAAAACTCTAGGTAAATCTATAGGTATAAGACTAGTTATAATAAAACAATAATAAATTTTTGTAAGAATATTTAATTTTTTTATCAAAAAAATACATATAATTCATGATAATACAAGTGGATGTGGATCTAGGGAAAATTTACATAGTGTTATGAACCAAAAAAACTTTGTTGGTCTCATGTCAGCTAGGAACTACTGCATGACAATAGGCCTTTCTGTACAACTTGTTTTACAATACAAGGGGATATGATTTGGTATAAACATTATCTAGTTACCATATATTATCATGTAAAACTTATCCATAAGAATATATATAAGGAAGTAGAACACAGATAACATCGATTGATGCCTAGAAATTCATAAGTTAAGAAAATATATTTAATCAATAATATACATCTCTAATGTCATTAGATTTCCTTCTATGAATTCAATTGTTAAAAAATATGAATCCCAATTTTTCCATTTTTATAGAAAATGGTTAGAAATAAAAGGAATCATGTAACAGATCAATGAAACTGTAAATGTGATTACAGTTCTAATGAGATTCCAAACTCAATGGGAGTTGAAATTGTAAACTTCTTTATGATACTATCTGAACTGACTTAGGTTCTGAATAATATCATATATCACAAGGAACATCCAAATAAACCTAAGAAAGAACAAGTGGTAATTAATAAATTAATGGGTCAAAGTATTATAAGTTTCAATGGATCATTAGATCCATTAATCGAAGAACAATTGTTCAAATCTATAGAGAAGATAATATCTATATTTCAATATTCTAACAAACAGAAGGTTCAACATTTTATTTATCGTATAGAGTGATAAGATAATAAGTAGTGGACATTAATCATTAATATGAAGCCTAAAGATGAGATTTAATCAATGGGGTAGAATTAATTATAAGAATAAAAATTTGACATATATTTTCCTCACACTCTATAACATATAATAGAAAAACAATTCCTTCCGTCAAGAAATAAATAGTATGAACCTATTATGTCGCATAAGGAAAAAATTACATGACTTTCAAGACACGCCTATGGCCCTTTCATTACCTAGAAGATCATAGTTGACTAACTTATTTGCTGTGAAAAAACCTAGTAAAATAATTTATTTTGAATCCATTACTTTGATATCTATAAAGAAATTTTACGATGTTCCCTCAAATAAAAAATAGATATCGGAGAATCCCAAGGGTATAAATGGGTTAATAACTTGAAAGTGGAGATTAATTATTATATTTTGATGGATAAATCTAATGGTAACCTGAAATTTAAATATATCATTTGTAAAATGTGTCGAAAAATCATCCTATAAATTGCATATGGAGGATTAGGAAATGCTTTAGGTGAAGGACGGAAAGGACCCTAGCTAGTGATATCTGATTGGAGAACCCCACTAATGCAATAGATGAAATTAATTCTCTTCTCAATCCCATGGTATGGAATATTTCTTCCATGGAACAGAACCATGTAAATTTTCAAACCAATGCACTAATTCAATTGTTTTTTTAATAAACCATAAACCTATAAGGAAATAGGGAGAAATTTTTCCCATCACAACCACTAAGGTGGATCATGATAATGAATTGGTGATAGTAATGCATGTTATTCATTAGTTAATAAAGAATTTTATTTTTTCATTTCATTCTACATATTATTTTATATCACCAAAATTCAATATAACTATCAAAACACCACCACAAATCAAGGAAGTATAGATGTCAGAGAAACTTGAAAATGGGGAAATTATTGAATCCCATGTATATAACTCATCCCCTATCAAAAAATGTGTGTTGAACATTTGGTAGAAACATTCCATACATACTGTTGGGTATTTTAACATAGTTATTGGCATGTATTGTCTTTCCCTATATATATCTGACATAAATATCCTCTAAAAAGAAGTCAGTTAATGTATCACAAACAAACCCTTGATTCTATACATGTGCAAGGTGGAGGATTATTATTATTTATCAAGAAAAACTCAAGAATGGATTTTATTATATTTTGAGAAATCGTTTATAGATAAATAATACATTAAAGTGGTGAATTATCCTTGATGGAGTACTCATTGTGAGGGTATACGATGATCTATTTCTAGAAAAATTCATAGTTCTTCCTCCTACACGATAGGTGGAAATTATACATGATCTTATACATGAATCATTATATTTGTGTAATAAACAATATAGAATGGCTATTGTAAAAATATAAGAGATAGCGAATGAACTATAAGAGAATCTAGAATAAGGGTTCATACACCCATGTTCTTCACCATGGGTTTCCTAAGCCCACTACATCATAGATAAGGAATTTTGAATGCAACTTGGCATTGATTATGATGAGCCCATAAAAATAACAATAAAGAACAATTAGCCTCTTCAATATATTTATGAATTGTTTTATTAGATATGTAGAGAAGCATGATTCATTAAAGAGGATCTGTGGTAAGGATATTACAATGTTTGGTTTATGAAAGAGGATATCCCCAAGACTACTTTTTGTACAAGGTATGTGAAGTATGAGTTTATAGTAATTACTTTTGGACAAACTAATGCTCAGAAAATTTTCTTGGAATTGATTAATATAGTCTATATATATTAACAAGAAATTAAATTTGTACTCTTTATATATTATATTCTAATGTATAGAAAATTTAGTATGAGAATTAGGAGCTACTCACCAATATTCCAAACACCTTATGAAAGGAAATGATTCATTCCACATTCAAAAAATAGATATTTAATTTGAATAAAGTCTCATAATTCAGTCACATAATCACATGAAATTAGATATATATGGACCCCTCAAATATAAAAACAGGTGAAGGATTTTTGAGTCTAACCAGTTTCAAATATATTAAAATTTAGAAGTATCAGCTGTGTACTATAATCGATTTTCAAAAAATATCTCACAGTTCTCAAACCACATAACCATGATTGGAAGGGAGGTTAGTATTTTAGAATGATTACTGCTGATATATCTTCAATGAGATGAAAATTATGCCTATCATTGCACCTATACTCACACTAACCACAAGTGGAGAACATATCCTGGTATTTTGTTATTCTTAGAAGAAGGATTTTGGTTGTGTGTTAATATAGAATCAAAAAGTGATATATTATTAATTAGGTTAGTTTAATGTTAATGAATAGAACAACCCAGTGCATGATAAGGATTTGGATGTAGTTATCTTAACATTAGAGATATTTTGGCATTATCTTTTTAGGTATAAGTGTGAAATATGAAATTATAACAAAATAATCAGTTATATATTCACAGAGAAAAAGATGAATATTCACCAATGAATATGTTTAGAGATGATTAAGGGTAATGATTTCTAATTTCAAAACCATATTGGCTGAAATAATAAAGTGTAAGATTCTCTAAGTACAAAGGATACATAAATTATATCATTGATGAGAATTTATAGGGATCCAATATTTTTATATTTGGAATGGATGGACATGGGAATCTTGAATAAATGAACATTATTAATCCATTGAGAAATAATTTCCCAACCAATCCATTGGGATAAGATATTGGATTATAAAAGAGATGATGTGGGAATTAATAAAAATATGATGCTTTAAGAAAATGAAAATCCTCAATGTAAAATGTCAATGAAGAAGGAGTTTTAAGATTTGAGTCATGGATATGTATACCAACAAATCATGTTTTGAAGTAAGGGTTTTTGGAAGATGCATTGGTTCGACCTTCTCTATGCATATAGGAAGTAAAAAGATATATTTACATCGCATAGGTATCTATTGGTAGTAAAATATGAAACTGGTGATCATGGAATATACATCATGATGTCTTTTATGTCTACAAGTGAATGGGAAAATGAAAAACCCAAGGAGATGGTGCAACCATTATCCGTACCTAAATAGAAATTAGAAAATATCACCATAGACTTTTCCCTTGTCTTCCAATGAAATCACGAGTAAATAATTATATCTACATTGTAATGGATATACATGAAAATACATGACACTTCATTACAATTTGTGATTATTTCTCAATCGATCAAGCTATAATGATATAATTTTGTGAAGTAGTGAGATTTCAGGGAATGCCACTATCAATAGTATCTGATCGAGATACATGCTTTACCTTGATGTTATGAAAGAGGATCCAACTTGCTATAAATAAATATTTAAACCTCAGTATGACATATCAGCCTCACACTGATGTCCAATCTGAGAAGACTATCAAAACACATACGTACATATCGAGATAATTCTGAATTGACTTCAAAAGAGGATGAGATAAACATAATCCTCTAGTAAAGTTATCATACAATAATAGTTTCTACTCAATAATCCAAAAGAATCCTAACAATGACCATTATACGAAGGTTTGTTAAACACTCATATACAGGGATGATGTTTGGGAAGAAAATCTGTTTAATCTGGAAAATGTTGGGAGAATGGTGGAAAGGTCAAGATCATTTAGTATCACATCAAAGCTACTAAGAGTCGAAAAGATAGATATGATGAAAAACATCAATGATACATAGACATTGATGTTAGAGACATGGTGTTCCTCTACATATCATCAAAAACTAAATACATGTGATTTGTGATGAATAGAAACCTTGGTCCAAGATACATCATCCCATTCTAGATCCCTGACCACATCACCGGGGTGGATTATCAACTTGAACTCAAACTTAACAAATCTAAAGTCCCTGATGTATTATATGTATACATATATAGGAATTACATATAAGAAACCTCACATGTACTCAATAAAGAGGTTGTACTATTAGATAATGATCTCTCATATGAGGAGTAGTTGGTGAAGATATTACATCATAGAGAAAATGATCTACGAAATAAGATAATGAACCTCGTCAGAGTACAATGAAAAAACACATGTTTTATGAAGTGACATGGGAAATAGAGGAGGTGATGCAATATAACTAACCTCATATATTTTAGTACATGAAAATTAAATTTTAGGGGAAAATTTCTGATGGGGGGAATATTGAAAATACCCAAACAATTATAAATAAAATTCCACTTATGTTTTAATTAAATGATTTACTGTATATTCTGGGTATATAAAACACAATAACTAATTTGATTTTATTATATCTCTTAATATTTAAAATAATTATAAGCATAATTATCATTAATAATATAGCCATTGAAAAAATATCATATGATTATTATAAATATATGGATATAAAGAATCCAATTGGCATATAAAAAGGAAGTGATGGAATCAACTAGTAGGATCATATCCTTTGAAGCCCATTCATTATACATTCCATGGAAGATATAATCACATAGTTTTTCCCTTGACCAAAACCAATTGTATATCCCACAACATAATCATGAATGAAACTATTTACAGGATAATTTCATGCTCTTCGAGATCACAGCCCAAACATGTATGTTTTACAACCCCATGAATGTATCACCATCAAGAACATTACCCTTAGGAATTTTTCGAGTGTATTAAATGGATATGTATCATGATCGTAATAATATGAATATTTTTTTTTTTTTTCAATAGACTAATCTTCATATTGTATTCTTATGGTAACATTAAAAATGATTTTTATTTTTATACAATAAAACACAGCTTTTATTTTTAATTAGTATTCGATTTCAATTAAGAAGATTATTTCTGTTGAGTTAATAGAATTTTTATTTTAATAACATTTTATTAAAATATTATTTTTAATAATTTTATTAATAATAAATTATCGTATAATTTTTCGGAAGATAAATTCAATTTTTATACTGGTTAGAAAATTTTTATTTTCAAATAACTCTCATTTCTCAATAAAGGTCAATTATTGTTAAAAAAGATAAAAATAACATATTTATAAAATTAATTTGTAAAATGAATATTACTTTTTGAATCAAAACATTAAAATTATACTATGGTTAATGTTTCATAATTTTCTGTGACAGTCTATTTTTTTGCGAAAAATCAATAACATATAAATATACTGTGTGTATTATGAAATTATAATGACTACAAAGTGATGTAATAAATACTATATTGGTTATCCAAGACCAAATATGCGTTTTACCTTTAAAATATTTTTATTTCTTGTTTAATTTATTATGTTATAAAAATTTATTGAATCCTTCAAAACAATTAATATATTTTAAGGTTTTAAAATAATTTTTTCATGTGTATGACTCACTTCCCCATCATCAAGGGTATAATTTGATATTTTGGTCCCATTTTCCAAATAAAATAATGCAAAATATTCCACTATAGAATAAACAATGGTCAAAATAAGGGGGGGGGGGTTTGGTTTTTGTTATTTGATTATATAGAGTCAAGTTTCTCACGTTGAAAAATAATAAATAATACCCATCAATTTTCTTTATAATGCCACCCAATATAAAACTTCCATTTTTAGAAAATCCTTGTATCTCATCCTTAATCTATCCTCACCTATCTAGATATCTCCCATGGATCCCCCAATATATCATGAAGGTCCTTCCAACCATTTTAAGTCATAATCTCGAGGAAACTGATCCTCACATTCTCCCCTTTATTCATGTTTCTTTATTATCTTTTTCATTCCCTTTCAAAATCCTAATGTTGAGATATTTGTTTCCATGTCCTTATTACTACCAAAATTTTATCCAAATTATGAGATACACACTTTTCTCTCATCTCCCAATTTATGATTTTTTGTGATTTCATTATACTGATAGAATTTCACCTCGATTTTCATTTCTAAACAATTGTGTTTTGAATACCCATACCCATTTACAATCTTGGTTTTCACCTTTTTTAACATATAATAATTTTCTAGGGGACTTACAAGTATATATTCTATAATATATTATCTTGTAATAAAAATTTATGATAAATTATTCCATTTTTAAGATCTATGTGGAAAACCTAAGCATGATAATGAAATAAAAGTGATGGGTGCACTTAAAATTATATACCACTCTAATACATCGAGTACTTTTTAGTCACATGCGATGTCATGTTGGGATAAAGAAAAACATACATCATTTTTGGGACTCATTCCACCATAATTTCATGAAATTTGTCCTTCATTATATTTATGATGTAGTGTTTTATTTTGATTCCACACTTCCAAATATTCCATTATGATTTCATGTTATATCATGCTTCATTGTTAATGTTTATGTTTCTCACTCATTTTTTATTTCATTAATATTCACATTGTCTGACATGTATCATTTTCCTCAGGTTATTTCATGTTTATTCCTTTGCTGGGCTTTATATATTACCTCTTTTTTATGAAAATTTCCAGGTTATCCCATGAGGTTTTAACTATGATCATGATAAAAAATCTTTTAATCAAAGTGATTTTTTTTACATTTCAACATAATGTACCTAATTCCAAGTGACAATAGACATGTAACTATTATGGGTTGTATTATATTTAAGTTTTGGTATTAAATCTTGTATTAATTTTTAATAAAGTGAAAGGTTTTCATAAAATAAATTGATCTATATTAAAAAGAAACATGGTGAAAAACTTGTTACATGTCTCAACGAATAATAAATGAGACCAAGAAAATGATTTCAACATTTAATGATTCTGAATCCAAAACGTAATAATGGGTATAATATAAAATTAAAGAATCACTAAATTAAATAATGATAAAATGATAAAAATATATAAAGGTTTAGTAAATACACAATTTTAAATAAAACTATATTTTTAATAAGAAATATGTCTTAGGGGATTGTAAATTGAGACAAGAAACCCTTAATTCAATAATCACTTTTCCAAAATGTTCTTTATCCTCTAATAAAAAAAGAAACTCTCATAGTTACCCATTTTGTAACCATTTTTATATCTATAACCCTTTATAAACATCCTAATTTATAATTTATTTTATGTATATTTTCTATTTATTATCTTGTTTACTTGATATAGGGTGAAATTGATCTTGATCAATTGGAATTGGTTTCATAATACTGGTGTTGTTCATAATTTGTCTCCAAAATTTTATCTTTATTGTAAGATATTACACTTATATAGACTTGAATAGTACCCAATTTCATGTGTTTATTTTTTATTATGTTGAGAACTTTTATTTTTTGGTTTTACATTGCGGTGTGTATGGTTCAAAATTGACAAAACATTAAGGAAGGGTTGTGTGGGGTTGGTGCATAGTTATGGAAAATCATGTGCCCCATCCCAGGAATCTAGGAACCACTGGATAGTGGGGGTTATCATGGATAGCCAACAATTTTCTAAATAGTGAAACCTAAAATCAAAAACCATGAAACCTAGAAATAAATGGTTCATGGTTGGAAATGTTAACTTTAAACCATGTGCCCCTTCCCCAGAAACTCTGCATGAGAATAAAATTAGCTTGGAATTTATTTTAATATTTTACCAAAACCCATAATAAATTAAAGGTGAACTCTAACTCGACCCTTGGTAGTATTTGATGATTTTGGAGCTATAATGTATTATTTAAATCCTTCCCAACCTAATTTCTTTTCAATATCACGAATGGATTGAATATCTTCTCCTCTTTGGGTATGGGGATCTCCTTTTAATGTGTTCTCATTCATCCTCGTTTCTTTTCTTATTATTTTGATTGATGTAAACAACTTTTTATTAGATCTAATCTAATTTATGAAACCTAGATCTAGGATTTTAGAACTATATAATGATTCATAATATCTCAGTTTCTTTAATATTGATTTTGGGTTTTAGGCCATGATTCTGATAAACGTCATTGTGATGGTCAGTTGTAGTGATTTCAATAGAGAGATCATTCATCAACAAATCTAGGTATGTGTTTTAATATTCAAATCATAGTGTTGTGATATAGATTATGTATATTCATGATATAGAATAGAAGTTGTTTTTATGAAATTGGAATACAATTATTTAATTAATTCGTTTGGTCGATCACTTAATTATGAGAATGTGGGGTTTAGTGATTGATGTATTAGATAATTAATTGGGGAACAAATTAATAGATATTGGGATTATGAATAAGATAACTAACTTTTCTATTGATTATGGCATATTTATATAGTATAATTGTAAAAATTAGTCATTGAAATAATTTATTATAATTGGTGAATTGTGAATTGGGGATAATAAATAGGTTAATTTATTATAGGATTTATAAAAAATGAAATAGTTATTTAATTATTGAATAAATTAATGGAAATGGATTAATTAGTTTGTGAATTAATTTTTCAAATATTGTTGTGGTTAATTGTGATAAAACTATTAACTTTTATTAATCATGATTTATGTGATATGTGATATATATGATATATGTGATATAAATGATTATTTGATGTAAGTTTCTAGGACATGGTCTTCTTCTTCCAAATTTCATAGTGATAATTTATTTGATAAATGTTTATGGGACAAGGTCTACTATTTCCAAAATCCATCTTGTGCGGCACACAGTCTATTGATTTAGAATCCCATAAATATATATATATATATATATATATATATATATCTGTGTGTGTGCGTGTGTATATGAGTGGGAGAATATGTTCTACTTCTGACGAACATTTTGATATATATATATATATATATTGGGGGTATGTTCTCCTACATTCCAATCCCACAATGTCCTATTGGAAATGGGATATGGTTCAAGTTATCAATTTTAATAATTAAAATAGAACTGATAATGAAGTTTCATTTAATTATGAAATTGATAAATGATAATGTGGAGTCAATCAGACTCTAGCAGGGACCGAAGCTATTATTAATGTTTGGGTATCTATAGGAGCCTAGGGGTATTTGTCATTAAATAATTATTAATTGGTATTGTGATATTATTTACTTAAGCGTTATAATTATTTATTTAAACAACTATATACATTATTCATTGAGTGTGAATTGTTTTTGAAAACAATGGTGGAGATTATTGAGTTGTAATCGTACCCTACATAGTCTACAAAATATGTTTTTGAATTGACATTGGGATTCATGGATAGGTCAAGGGAAATGTCCCTGAGTTTGATGGCTATGTTTCTAAAAAACTTGAATGAGGGAACCAAAAATGGATCAGGACCCTCTTGGGACTTGTTAGTGTCTTCATTTTTTGTTTTCATTTTATAAATGTTACACTTACATTAGTATGGAATGTTATATATTTCAATTAAATATTTTTTTTACATTGATTATCTTGATATTTTTGTATTGTTTATGGTAATTTATTCTTACACTATAGTCTAATTATTTCTTTAGAATTATAATCTGATATAATATTGTATTGTCTCACCATGACTAACATACTAGACCCTCACTATATTTTGAAATCCATAGGTGAACAGGGATGTGAGCTTGAGGTCATGTGATTGACTAGCTCGGGGCACTAGTGCATGGATCTAGGGCTGTGGTGTTACAAAGTTGTATCAATGTTCTAGATTTATTTTTCTTCTTATTTTTTCATACTTATTGGTAAAGTTTGATAGGAGATTAGAAAAATTCAAGGAAAGTTGTTGAGCTCATGCATGGGATTTAAAAACCATTATATGGGGTTTAACCCATGCACTTAGAGTGGGATTGTTGTTATTTCGGTTTGCTATTATAGTTCAGTATAATTTTAACATGGGTGATCCACTTGATGTTGTTTTATTACTATTAATGAAATTGTTGATATTGACTAATGGACCGGAATGAAATTATATTTGAGTCTACATGCATCATTTTAGTCACTCGATATTTTTTTCTGAAAATGAATCATTTTTGGCACACATGGGAAAAGATTTGTTCGGTATGTTTTTGAAATTAAATAATTTATTAGTTTTTTTAATTGAATTAAAAAGGGAGAATAATATGAAATTGAGAATGGTAAAATGATGAAAAATGATAATAAATAAGTTTCTAAAGGAAGAACATGGTATGATAATGTGTTTATGCAAGTTAATCCAGAACTTGGTGAAATATGGTTAAGGGCGGTGATTTCACCTCAATTTTGAATGCTTCGAGAGACTTGGGGAAAAGACTTATTGTGACTTGTTATGATTTTACAATTAAATAAATATAACAATGTGTGTTATCATTCCTAATCTGTGTCTCATGAATTTTATATATATACCTCCATGATGGTTCTTGTTGAGTGGATGACATGATGAGATTAATGGGGATGGTTTAATAGTAGGGGAACCGGAGGCCCCAATTTATCCGGACAAGATATTTGGGGAGATGTTTCTATAGAACTTCAAACTCTTCATAAAATTCAAAAAAGAGACCAAGGTATGGTTTTGGGGAGCAAGATAGACTCGAAGAGGGAGTTTCAGTTGCATCACCCTATGGTTTCTACTATAGCGGATCAAAAAGAGGAAGATATGTTTTGGATAGAGCATATCCAGACTACCGTTGAACACTGGGAGACTCCTACTGAGAGGAGGGTCATCTTAGCTTCTTATATTTTATATAGACAATAAAATCGTTGGTGGGACAATCAGAATAAGAATGGATAGATGGATAATATGGTGTGGAAGTGCTTTTATTATATGTTCTTTGAAAACATTTATCCAGAGATGCTCAGGCGGAGAGTGAAGATGGGTTCATCATGATGACTCGTGGAATTGTTTTTCTGATAAACCTTTTTGGAAACTTCATATATTTTTAGTTCGTTTTCCATCATTGGATGGTGTTAATGATAATGTTTAAAAAAGGACTGAGGATGAAATTAACTTTTAAATGATGTCCTTGTTTATTATCTTTTTCCTAGAAATGTTTTCATAAGTGATAAATTTGGATCACATCTCATAGGGGAATAAGGAATTTGATTCTAGTGGTGTATATGTGGTATCATCTCCACATTATATAGGTGAAACCTTTGAAATATGGAAACATAGTTACAATAATTTATCATAGTTTAGTGGCATAAAGGGTATCTAGGAAGAAGGTTCAGATAAAAAAGACCATAAAAATGTGTTTTTCCACTAGTGTGGTATGATATTAAACTTCTTAAATCATTTTCCCTGAGAACCAATAGAGTGATGATCTTACAGAAGGATGGAAAATATAAAAAGGTTCTACAAGAATATGATACATATGATTAGTTAATTTGTATCTTGATGGATCCATGGTGAGGGGAACAGATCTTCTACACCTTATCATAATAGCAGCTAGAATTCTATTAGTCGAGGTAGTTGAGGAAGTGTACATGATACATCTAGGCATGATCCCCCAGATCAGAATAGTGGAACAACACAGGGGAGTTAGCTAAAATCCTAGGGAAGAGGGTCAGGATAGTTGCAGGTGTTGCAGCATACTCATGTGAATATAAATGTGGGGCCATCTATAGTGATCGGATATAGTATCATGGATACTTCATTAGCTAGTTCTATAATTGATACTTGCATGTCTCATTCATTTATATGTACAAAAGTTTTCAATTCATTGATCCTGGATGTGGAGTTTATGAGATGTACTAGAAAACAAATTGACTATTAGGAGTATATTTTATAGACAGCTGTTTGTGTAAGTAATATTCTCTTGAGATTTTGGAGTGTTGTTTTCTATAAGATACATGTATTCATGAAATTTAAAGCTTCGACCTAATTATGGGTATGGACTGACTAGTCGCATTAAAAGAAGGCATTGATTATTACTATAAGAGATTAACTTTTATGTATCATTAGTGTGAAAGCTATATTAAACATGATGAGTGGGATATACAGGAAGGTCAACCATGAAAAATTACATGGAATTTGGGAGATCTCACAGCCTAGGTTTCATGTTTCGTGCTGAATGAAAAAGGTGTAATGTGTGATATTATTCCACCAGTTGGGGATAGATTTTAGGATGTATTTCCTAAATAATTATTAGGGCTTCCACTTGACATAGATGTGAAATTCACTATTGATCTCATTATAAGTGGTGATCCAATTTCACATACAGAAAAAAAAAATTGAACCAACAGTGCTCCAACATATGAAGACTCAGTTGGTAGAGTTGGAGGATAAAGGGTTTATCTATCTAACTATGCTTCCTTGGGGATAACATGTTTTGTTTACAAAGAAGGATCGTTGGAGTCTTCGCATGTGTGTTGATTACCAAAAGTTGAATAGGATGAATGTTAGGAACTGAAATCATATTCCATGCATCGATGATCAATTTGACCAATTGAGAGGATATAGTGTTTTTTAAAATATTGACATGATATTAGGGTATCATCAGTTGATATTTTTAACATCTGATATGTTGAGAACTTATTTCAGAAGCATGTATAACCTATATGAGTTTTTTGTAATACCTTTTGGGTTGACAAATGCACTGATAGTGTTTATGGACTTCATGAATAGTATTTTCCTTTCATACATATATAATTTTTTGTTAGTGTACATAGATGACATCATAGTGTACTCTAAGACTCATGACGATCAGGACCAACATCATGAAATTATCATGAGTACATTGAGATAGCATCATCAATTCACCAAGATATATATGTTTTTGTTTTTGGTTGATCATGTACACATATTGGGACAAATCATCTTAGGTGAAGGTGAATTAGTGGTCCCAAAGAAGGTTCATGTAGTAGTTTCTTGAGAGAATACTGAGAAAAATATTAATAAAAGTATATTTACGGGGTTAGTTGGATATTTTCAAAGATTAATCCATGAGTTTTCCAATTTAGAAGCACCTTATTCTGGACTAAACCAAAAAGGTATATGGTTTAAATAGTCTGAAGCATAGATAAGGCCTTTCAAGCATTGATGATGTTCTTGGAATTGATACCAATATTGATCCTACTTGAGTCAAGTGAGGAGGATATGGTGTATTGTGATTATTCATTAATAGGATATAGAGCTATGTTGATGTAGTGATATTGAGGTATGGATTACAGGTATCAGCAACTGTGGCCCCATGAACGGAACTATCCTACTCATGACCTCGACATAGTAGTTTTGATTTATTCTTTAACATTCTGGATGCATTACCGATTGGTTGAAAAGTTTATTGTCTATACGAACCACAATATCATGAATTTTATTTTTTCATATTGATATTTCAATATTCGGTTGTGAATATGGGTAGACTATATGTAGTCGTTATATTATGATCTAGCCTATACAACAAGAACTGAAACCAGGTTTTTATTCTTTGAGAATGAATAAAAGACATAGATGGTTCAGGATTCTAGTGTTGAGTTAAATATCCTGACATTTTTGGTTGAAATGAACGTGGAGGTTTAGGAGAGTCAAGAAAATATAACACTTTTATAAGTTATAGTATATTCTATACTCTCGAGATGGATTAGGGGTAGAAAATATGATGATATAGGGTTTGTGGCATTGAGGCAAAGCCTTGATGGTAGGAAGAAACCTTCAAAATAGAGAATATATAAAGATGGCGTCACCTATGTTGGTAACTAGGTTATTGGGATGACAATCATACCAGAGGAGATCGTGTGGTTATTTCATTCTTTGAATTCGGTGGTACATCTAGGTGTTACCAAAATGTACCATGACTTTATATGACAGTTTTTGTGTCTAGGAATAAAGAAGTATATAAAAAGGTTCGTGACATGATGCTTCACCAATCACCAAGTGATTGAAGAACATCAATGACCTAGTATATTTTAACAACCATTTCCCATTTTGAATTAGAAGTGGGACGATTTGATCAAGTATTTTTTGTTGGGTCTCTCAAAGATTTCATGGATAAATGAGCCTATCATGGTTTTTTTGCATCAACTGAGGAATGTACAACATTTCATGCCAATACAAGAAACAATTATTGTGAAGTAGTTGGGAGAACTATATATTCCATATATCATCTGTCTTCAAGGGGTACCATAGACTATAGTTTCATTTCATGACTCACGATTCACATTAGAATGTCATATAGAAGTTTATGGGATTGCATTTTTTATTGTGTATTGATTTCTATGTACATAATTATGGGATGTCAGAGTATATTATAAAGGTTATTGAGGATATGTTTCGGGAATCTATTCTTCTCTTCGATGGGTCTTGGGAGAATAACATTCCTTTATTGTTCTGTTAAAATAAAAACAGTTATTAGGAAAAGATAATGATGTAACTATATGTGGAACTTTATGGTATTCCCTGAATATTACTGCTATGTTGGATAGAGGAAGGTGAGTTGGAGTTATTGGGACCAAATCGTGTGCAAGTAAAATTGGAGTAGGTATAGACTATTCAAGACATATGTCTATGACTTAAATTTGTAAGATTACGCATGCTGACAAAACAATATGACCATCTAGTTTATAATGGGTGATCATTTATTCTGTCAAGGGTTTCCTAGGTTGGTTCACCATGTGATATGAATACATGGCTTGTTTGTGCCTTGGTTTGATAGACCATTTGAGGTTGTGGATAGAATCAGGATGGTGGTGTAACAATTAGCTCTTCCATAGAAATACAGTTCTTTGCATGATGATTTCCAGGCATCACAACTATAGAGGTTTCACCTTTACCCTTCTCAGGTGATTAATGTGGATGAGGTTGACCTCAAGATAGATGTTTCTATATATGAGTAATATATACGTTCATTAGATTGTATTGAGAATGTGTTAATGGGAAATAATCTGTTGATAGTTCTTCTATTGTGAAAACATTAGATTATATTGGAGGAAACATGGGAAGGGGATGTAGATATATAGGCTCAATGGCACAATCTATTT
Organism: Viscum album; assembly: GCA_963277665.1. Classification (NCBI taxonomy): domain Eukaryota; kingdom Viridiplantae; phylum Streptophyta; class Magnoliopsida; order Santalales; family Viscaceae; genus Viscum; species Viscum album. The sequence goes on along the minus strand of OY728141.1, from coordinate 39,062,284 downwards.
GGCTTTGAATGTTAGGGAATATTTGGATTTCATATTGAGGATGAGCAATTATATGTGAGGAATATCTTATGATCCTGACCTTTTCATTAGTTAAATCATACTTGATTTATGGTATTTTTTCCACTTGTGTGTATAATGTTTCTTTTAGGTTTTCCTTTTGTGTGTTTTCAGGGAAAATCGAGATAAATTGAAGAAAGAGGGGTTGTTCATGGTTGATGCATGGTTAGGGTAGATAGTGTGCCCCGGCCCAAGAAACCATGCAACCCGGGATAGTGGGAGTTCACAAATCTAGAAAATTATTTTCCAAATACTGAACCCTAAAAAGAGAATCCCTACACCCAAGAAATAATAGGATCATGTTTGGAATACAATTATTAAAAAATGTGGGGACCTACCTAGGAAACTCTATATGGGAATTAAATTAGCATGGAAATTATTTTAAAGATTTCATAAACCACCTAATTAACTCCATGTCATCCCCTAATTGACCCCATGTGGTCTTTCACAATATTGGATATCTCCAAATGATTTCCAAGCCCTCAAAAAATCCATTCTTCATGATCTAGATACCAGATTGAAGAAATTTTCCTCTCATGGAATGTGGATCTAATCCCAATATTTTGTCCTCCATCCTCTTTCCTTATCTCATTAATTTAATGGATTTTATCAACTCTTTTGTTAGATCTAAAAATATTTGGTTATATCTAATTCTTTTTTTATATATAGATCAATATTTATATGATCTTGATGCATTTAATCTTGATTTTGGGTTTTATATCACTATTCAAATCTATGTCACTAAGGATTTCAATTATGGGGATTTCCATTTGGTGATAAATCATTAATGAATGGAGGTACGTGGTCTAATACTTACATCCGATAGTCATGATATTTATTACGTATTTGAATGTTATAAAATTTATTATATTTTTTAACCATTTGATTCTTATATTTAGTTAATTGATGTTGTGGGTTAATTTATTATTAATCTCTAAGGTTTAGGGATTTTTGAATTAGACAATTAATAGAGGAATTAATAATGAGGTATTTGGATTATTAATTTGATTATTAATTGTTGAATTGACTATAGAATATTGGGATTTTTTATTTTTATAAATTAATGATTTATTTAATTTATGATAAGTGTTGAATTGTGAATTAGGGGTAATAAATTTGCGAGGTAATAATTCGATGTCGAATTGATGGATGATTAATTAATTTTTTATTTAAAAAATGGAAATTTATTATTTAATTTTTGAATTAATTAATAGAAGATTTTTATTGTTAATTTTGTTAAAAGGATTAATTTTTATTAGTCACTCCTTATATAATATGTCATATACGTGATATAAATGATTGGGTAATATATATATATCCAAGACTTAGTCTACTACCTCCAAAACCCTGTAGTGATAAATTTTTTGGTAAATATTTATGGGACATGGTCTATTATTTCCAAAAGCTGATGTGTGTGGGACATTTCATGCTTCTTCTGATGCCTATCATGATATATATATATCTGTGTGTGTGTGTGTGTGATTGGGAAAATTTATTCAACTTATGAAGACTATGTGTAATATTTATGTGTGTGTGTGTGTGTGTTTTTGTGTGGTGGGGGGCAGCATGGTCTCTTTCCTCACAATGCCACTTGGTCCAAGACCTGATGATCAAGACCAAAATTGTTTTCATTAGACAATGGTTCTGATTATCCATTTAAATAATATTATTTGAATGGATAATAAAATCCCATTTATTTAATAAATAGTGAATATATTATGTGGAATGGTTCTAACTCCTGGATTGGATAAAGTAAGTATTGATTTTTATGTATTCATGGGAGCCCAAGGGTTTATGTAGTTAAATAATTATTAATTGAAAATGTCAATGTGTTTATATATCCATTATAATTATTTATTTATAAAACATTATAAACTATTAATTGAATGGATATTTTAATTTATATGGATGGTGGGGGCCTACTAAGTTGTATTGACACCCAACTCAAGCTTCTTGATCGGTACCTGAATAGTCATTTTATTTTCTACTTAGTCAAGGGAAAAGGTCCCAAGTTAGATGTATAAGATGGGATGAAGCATTTATAAAAGAATAAATGATGGTTCATAACCTTCTTGATAGTCATAAATGTCATTATTTTAATTGTTAATTTCACAAACATGATACTTAAATTACTAAAAAAACTATTTCAATTGGATATTATATTTCCTACGTTTATTATCTTGAGATATTGGAGTTTTTATTATTATTTATTCTTCTGTTATTTTATATTTCTTTATACTAGTGTTTTACTCTAATAAAAGAGGGTATAGTCTCCCCATTACAGAGTAACTAGACCCACACTAATATTCAGAAGCATCTAGAACCTAGGTAGGCACATATGAGATCACATAACTGACCTACATAGGGCACCTGTGTGTGGAACCTAGGCCGGAATGTTACAATTCCCATTAATACAAGGTAATATAATTGATTTTTTTTATTTAATTATAATTTTATAATTTAATTATATATGATTTTTGGTTATGATATTTAATTACAAATTTGGGGATGATCATATTTCAACGATTCTTAGTGAATAAATGAAGTTTTATTATGTAATGAGTGAAATTTTAATATTAAAATTACATAACCAAATAATAATAATTATGTTCATTTTTATAAAATATATTATGAGAAATTAATTTTGTCTTATTATAAATGATATGAATTTATAAAAATGTTCAAATGGGTGGTTACAAATCTCAACATAGGAACATTACCTGATAAATACAAGATTAATACGTGATTTAGTTGAAATATATTGTAATAAAATAAAAATGATCTTATGTAGAGTTATTTTTTTATTTATAATTATTTAAAAAAAATATTTGATTAAAATAACCTATGTTTTTTTATTTCATTGTATGAAAAAAAAATTGTTTTCATTGAGAATTATCATTTGGAATGTTTAATGTACTATAGTTATTTATTAGTCGTGTTTTTAATATGCCATACAATCTATATTTCCAGAAAAATATAATTTTATGAACATCTTTCTTGTAAACTAAATTCATTCCCATGACGTACCATGTATGTGATTAAAATAAAACAGTAAATCATTCATTCCAATGATATTATAGTCTACATGTATCCATGGGAAATGATTTCATTGTCCACAGAATTAGTAAAAAGTGTAACATGGTCTATAATTTATGAATATAAAATATATCATAAATATAATTAAATATAAATTAAATTAAATATGAATTACATCATTATAGTTTTTTTAATTAATTTCTATAATTATTTGTATGGAGGTGGTAGTTCCCATATTTTCATTTTTCATGTATTCATTTTCATTAATGGAAAAGGAGGAAGGTAATTAATACTTGTTCCATAATTATAATAACATATTAGAATTTAGTGAAATTTGAATAACAATTTTAAATGTTTAAAATTTTATTTTTATAAGAATAATTATGAAATATTAAATATAATTGAGAAAGGATATGATTTAAATTTCAATGTCACCTCATTGATTAAATTTTTTAAAAAGGGGGTAAGCATTCGAGGGATGGTATTTTTAGATTAAAAATACTCTTAAAGGGGGATAAGAATTCTTAGGAATTATTTGGAATGATTTTTATTTTAAATATGTTTTATGTGGTGTGAGGGGATGTGAAGAATGGAGTACCACTATTATAAGTTCAAGGTAAGGATATTTATTATAATATCAAAAACATTTTGATAATATGATGTAATACTCAAGAAATATAGAAAAAATTGATAAATAATGTATTAGAGAAGTTATAAGTTCATTATTTTTATCAAGTGACAATTCCAAAAAACATTAAACATGTTTTGGTATTTCCTTCATGGTTAATCACATTTCCCCCATTGAATTTTTACAGAGTTAACTACTTTTTTCAAAGTAATTTATTCACTATTCTCGATTAGAAAATTTTCCCACTTATATATGTAATAAATAATTATTCAAATTTTAGATTCCATTTTATTATATTAATTTTCTATTACTGATACAATATAATTTTAAATAATAAACATATAATACCTAAAAAATATGTTCATGAAAAATATAACAAGCATTGTATAATTTAAAATATAGTATTTTTAAAAAAAAATAATTTTAAAATAATAAATTAATTTTTAAAATACATATTAAAAATAGAATCGTGTTTTAAGGCCTTCGATTTCATATTAATATAATAATCTCATAAATTAATGATATTTGTAAAAAAAATTAATTTTAACTATTCACCTAAACAATGATATTTTATGAAACAAATTAATACTAAGCTGATATAAAGATTTCTAATCAAAAAGTGATTTAGTTTTTTATATGTTAAAATTATCATATTTATAATTTATCTTTTAAATGAATACACAATTTACAATGAAAACCCTCTTTTTCTAAGAGAAATGGCCTATTAAAACGTCAAAAGTTTTCTAAATTATTTCATGTAGACTAATAAATAATTAGATATAGATATATTAGTTTATAGATATATTTTAAATATAATAATAAAATTATCTATGATTAATTTAATTCATTATGAAAGAATAAAAGACACATTTTTTAAAAGGTTTATCATAGGGAATCGTTTTAGAATTACAACTCAATGAAAATTATAAAATTTAATTATTTTTATTTACTGTTATCTTCTCATGTACTAATGATTATATTATTCATGAAATTTTTAATGTGTAATATATTCTTTAGTTATTTTTTAATTGTTTTTTATTGCATGTGACACAATGTATTTAATAATGTTTTATTTTAAAGGGTCCAAAATATCGGTCATTAAATTCTTCCCCCTTTAATAAATTGTATCCTCTAATTTCTAATAATTACTCTCTGGTGAATTTAGGTTATTCTAATTACAAAATATCCATCATTTGTTATATAACCTCTAATATGCATTCTACATTACCATCTTAGACTATACCATGTTACATATCCTTCCTCTAACATCATTAATTATTATTTCAATCATATACAAAAGTATGTATATACTGTAATCATACAATCTAAAAAAATATACATTTTCCGAAAGGATATTAATTTAGACTATATTAAACCACAATGAAACTATATATTCTTCAATAAATCAACACACTTCTTTACCCTTATTAATCACTAGTTCATAGTGTCACAAACTGGTCAATATATATTAGAGAACCAAAAATGATATAAAACATCTTAGAAATATCATGAATAAAATTTGAAATACATTGATTAAAATACTATTTTACAGTGTATATTTCTAAATCATCCAAACATTTATTACTTTAACATAAAACATGTATTAATCCTAATATCTATGCATACCTCAATCATTTGTTTGTCAGTAGTTGTCCCAAAAAAATATCACTCTCCTCAAAACACAATAGATGACTATTGATACAATTGTATTTATTTTTCCAAAACGTCAATTTAAAATTAATAATGGAAAATATTAATATGTTTCAATTAACTCTCAAAACTTTTATAATAAACTAGAATATAATTGATAAATATGATCCACTATTCGTAAAAGATAGTAGTATAATTATTTGATTTCTATTATGATATCATTATTAATAACTTTTGTTAGATAAGAAATCCCACCATTTTTTATCATAAATATAACATACTAAATTTACAAACCAATTAGGTATGATCCCTTATTTAGTTATAAGATATATGGGTTTCTTGATACATTCCTTTCTCAAATTAATTTTAGTGATAGAGTTTAAATCATATACTTAAACAAAATATATCATGATAATATTAAATATAATTGAAATAATTGATAAAATAAATATAAAAGATCAATATCATGTTGTATTACCTATTGTACCCTTTATTTAAGCCAATTATGTTATGTCAAAATTTCATTATCCTATAACTCTCTCGGTTCAACCTAAGATAAATTAAATTTTGTTATTTTATACTTTTTATCCAAAAAACCTTAATTTAATTATGAAATAAACACTTTATAATTCTTTCTCAATAATATTTCTTAGACAAAATAATATCCCTCGATAGTTTCCAGAAAGGTATACAGTCTTTGACCCATTAAGTTTTCACTACTTTGATGATTATATAATTCCAAATAATCATTTTCCAGGTAATTCCGCCTAAAATAATCTATACAATTTCTACATTATCATTCCATTATATTGATAGGGATGTAATTTCTCAATGAACCACACAATATCTACATCACCGAAATATTAGTATGTCATCCTACACTTTGACTTATCCCTATGTTTTTTTCTAATGTTCCTAGATCCTAATCCCTAATATATTAACTCAATCGACTTAAAGGGATATCTATAACATTGAAATTAATCTTCCATTCCTAGTAAACCTTTGATTAAAATGATAACATATAATTTATCCCCTACTAATATCATCATAATCATGAATGTTATATTAACACTACATTGACTCCAATTATAATTTCATGTATACATAAAAATCTAATTTTTTGAAATCAATAAAATAATTCATTATAATACATTCCAAATACCTTATAGTTTAGGGTTTTAAATAATCTGGAAAAAAATTAACTAGAAAAATTAATATAATTTGATTCAGTTAGACAATTTTCCCCCAAAATTCTAAACTAAACAATCCATAATGAGACTTCAATTCCACCCAAAAATTATTCACATAATAAAATAATTAAGATATTACAATCTTTTATTATCATCATAACCTAGTGAAATGAAATCCTAATAAAGGGTTGAAATTAGGATCACAATAAGAAAAAACAAAATTTATTACTATCTAATATCATAAATTTTCATAATATGTGTAAATATAGTTAATTAGAAAACTATATAATATCATACCAACATATAATAGATCAATAGTTGTGTGTTAGGGAATAAAGTTTGATAAAATATGGGATTAGAATCAAAATAGGGTGAAAATTTTTTCTCTCATTCATATGAAATGAGAGAGTAACATAGATATAATAATATTTATAAATGTAAATAATATCATATAAAACAAAATTGATATATATAACAACCAAAAGATAAGAAACCATATCATAGTGGATATGGTAATACATCAGATTTAATTTATTAGATTATGCTTTAATCATTTATTTATATTAGTGTATTTTACTTAAATCAATAGTTTCTAATACTATATTAGGAGTTACAACTTTTTCATATATATGATTTATCATTACTATTCCTTTTAAAATTCTCTCATTATATGTAAACCTTGTCTAATTGCATTAGAGAGATATATAGTGTCCACTAGTCAATTAATCATTATATATAAACATGTGTGCCACATAAAATAATATCATAATTGACCCATTAAAATAAAATAGGTATTTCATTACATCATTTAACTTTCTAGTTATATAAAGAAAAAAAATTTATTATATATTATTTGGTATTTACGCTATACAGATAAATAGTTGACATTTATGATCATAATTTCCAATATCAATCGATATATGGAACCATGGCTATCACCATAGAGTTAGAGAATTATAAAATAGGTTATTCACATAGGTAATGAAATACGGGAATATTTATATTTATAAAATAAAGACAATTACATAATCCCTAAGAAGTGATAGATCAATCAAACAAAAGATAAGGAATTTAAAAAATCATTCTAGAGAACGATGGTGGATGGTTACAAATGAAAATCACCGTAGTGTTAAAAATTTATTTCAATAAGTTTTTTTCATATATGAGGAACATCCATTTAAAATAAATATTCAAAATGTATATCCAGATAAGGGAATAAAATTGAATGACATATAGAGTTAAATTTCCCAAATTTTTAATATAAATCTTTTCTTAGAATAAATTGTCACACCCCGACCTCTCTATACCAGAGTCGGTGCGTTACTTATTATATTTGAATGATTAAATGGAATTAAATTCCTAAAATAATTATCTTTTTAGAAGTATTTTTGAAACTAGACACATATATGTAACTCAAATTACATTGAAAATGGTTACAAAATACAATACATAACAAAAACTAAAACCCGCATCAATAGGAACTCAATAAATGATCTCCTCTCCATTACATATTGAGGGTAGACAATATAAGGGGTGGTTCAAAATATTAATAAGTTTTGAAAATAAAAGAATAACAAATCAATAATTTTTGTATCATCAAAAACTTGACATAATTAATATGGCATGGTGAATAAATGGGAAACTCACGCCATTAATAAACTGATAATGAAACTGCATCCATGGATTTTTTCATTGTGAAATCCTAATAGATAGTTATAACTGAAAAAAAATAAATATAATTCTTTCTAATTTGGATTTATGTATCTGTAAAATGATAGCATAATACCAATAAAAATGTTTAGTTCTATGGGTAGACACCCGTCTGATTTTTTGAAACAAACTGAAAGGGTTTGTCGCCAACTGATTTGTCTCATGAGACTTACCGATGCAGTGAGGTTCTGTAGTGGGCCCCAACCACCAATGAATGTACAAATAAATTTATATTCATTGATTCAATACAATATCAATATTCCTTTTCAATATCTTTATATATTAAAGTATACAGTTTAATCAATATTTCCATAGTTAAAATAACATTCCAAATAAACACAAAAAATAAAATGGTATACGATTTCAAAAACATACATATCCAAGATAAGAAATTAAGGATATTTAATATGAATATAATTTCAAATTAAAAGTTATCTCAAATGGGAAGTAGGATCACAAAATAAGGATTATTAGGTGCACAAAACAAGGTAAGTCACAACGAAATGGAAAATTGACATAAAGCCCATTACAACATTGTAATCAATTGTTTCATGTGAACAAGAATTAATAATTATCAAAATTAATAATTGAATACCATGAAAATAGAGATAATAAAGATATAATATATCAAATGGATGTACACATATACCACATGAAATAAATAAGTGGAGAACAATTGAAATCTCACATAATTTAAAGTGAGATGAGAAACCCCTTGCCTTATTTCTCGAGTGTGTTGTCTATTGGGTTTAATGGACTAAATAATAAAATTTATCTTCATTAATTAATGATTAAAGAACCTCCAATACATGTAATTGATTTATTATAACCTTATCTGGTTCATCCATGGCCCTTTTTATGTGTTTAAGAGGTTCAATTTTATTGTTTTGGAAACATTTGTTTCCTTGGTTTTCATGATTTGTTTACTTGTATTCATGAATGGAAGTTAGTTCAAAATGTTGTTGAAAAATCAAGAATTGTTAAAATATATTATTAGTGAACATAAAGTGATATTAATGAACATATAATAATTCTAGGTTATATTCTTCATGATGAATCATTAGTTAAATGTTATTGATAAAAGCTTGGATTTAGCTTGGCAGTTTTGTGTACAATGATCTGGTTTTGTATTGTTATTACATATTATGAGGGTTTAGGGATTCCAGAACATTAATGAGATGAAATAAATATATTTCATTCTTTTTAAACCCTAAATATGGTTTCATGACCAGAATTGAACATTGAAATTACAAATTGAGAATCTGTCATCCTTGAATGTTATAAATTAACACATCTCGGGTGGTATTTTCATTTTTAGTACAAGAGGTGGGGGAAAGAGAAATGATAACTAAATATTACATTAGAATAATATAATTACAGTTAATTTAAGGTATGGGAATTATCATATCATTTAAATGAAGGGCTGAGGAAGTAATTATAAACTAAAGGAACTCAAAAATTAAAGAAAAATTGAGAAATCTCTTACGAAAATTTGGCAGCCTAACAACATCGCATAAAATTTAATAAAATCGATTGATGAGAGAAAGGGGGTATCTCATCGCTCTTTAATAATATGGTAAAAAATAGAAATATAGAATTAACTATCCCCCACACAATCCAATTTAGGATAAAAGAGAAAACATAAATTTAAATCTTGAAGAAAATAGAAGAGTGGTCGATTCTGTTACCTTGTAGAGTAACTCCCAATACATGAAGGATGGGACCAAGGGGGTTTGAAGAAACCATGGGAGGAATCCTAGGGGGGTAATACTACCAAATAATCGAGGATAATGAGTTTTAAATGAATGAAAATTATTGGGGTGTATGGTTATTTATAGTAATTAAGAGGTGGTTTTTTATTAATTAAAAGGGACATCTCATTAGTGGTTTTTTCAAAACCAAGTGCATGCCCATGGTATTTGTCCATGGTTTCTACCACATGGGACACTTCATGTCATATGTTACTGTAAAAAATTCTACCATCCTTTTGTATTTAATTATTACATCATTATGATGTCATTAAACTACTGAAAACTCAAAACTGTAATTTTACTATTCACGAAAAATACAAGTATTTTAGAAAAATACAAAAAATTCACCCAAACCATTTTTTGACATGTAAAATTCAAAAATAAAATCAATTTTATGAAAATTATTTTCTATGTATTTTTAATTTAATTTTTAAATAAAATCACGTTATTTCGAAAAATAACAATTTTAAAGATATAATTATTTCTATATAACATTGGAAAATTAATTAAGATTTCATTATCTTATTACCTTACGAAAATAAAATATTGTCATTATTTACTATTTAAAAGGTTCATATTACTATTCATATTACTATTCATATTACTATTCATATTACTATTCATATTTGTATTCATATTAATATTCATAGGGCTATGTTACTATTCATCAAAAAAATCAAGTTTGTTCTACGAGACTCTAAATAAAATACTGACCAAAACTCTAGATGACTGTCTTTTGAAAATCAAAAAATAAAAGAGGAAAATTTATGTCTAAGGGATAGGTTTTGACTATCTTTGGCTAGGTTTTGAGTATATCTTAAATAACCAAGTGTTGTTTCAAAGGAACACAGTGCATTATGAAATATAAGCTATGAATAAAATGTAATTAAGAGAAGAATTCCATAAAATTATTAGGGTGTTATATAAATCATGTAACATAAATCCCATGACTGAAAATACTTTTGAATATGATTATGAAAATTAAGATGAAAACATTAGAATATTTTTCAAAAAAATAACATTGTTTTAAATGAAAATATTTTTTTCAATTTAAAATATATATTTTGAATACATGAAGTGAAATATTATGAAAATTATATATTGGATAAAGAATATACAATAATTAGCACTTGAAAATGAAATAATTTTTTTATAAGAAATGTGGATACAAATATAAAACATTTTATAATGAAAGGAAGGAAATGTTTTAATACATTGATGATATAATTAGTGAAGACCCACATAATAAAAGGAGTATGAGACATTATTTATCTTAAATATTCATTTTCCAAAAATAATCCAAGAATAACATTATATTACATGAACAATATATTAATTTTGCGGAATACTTAATACATAATAAGAACCAACAATCAAGGACCGTAATAGTTTAGTGTCTTTGGAAACTCGGAACATAATCTTCTAATCATGGTGAAAGATCTTCAACATCTCCCATAAAGATCTTCCCCTTTTGTTTTCTTACCTAAAACTTTTCTTTAAGTCCTGGGGAAAAGAAAACATATAAAGGGTGAGCTCAAATGCTCAGTAAGGGTAAGCATGGATAAAATCAAACAAATCATATACATTTGACCTTAGAAACATGAACATAATGTTTAAACATAGAAATCATGCGAAATGACCTAAAACATGGTAGTACATAAGGCAGAGATCATAAAAGAACATTAATCATTATAAAATAGCATCGAAATAAAATATGTAATTGTGGAAAGAATTAAGCACATGATATGATTTCCATAGTAGCCAAGGAATTTCTGCCAAGACCATCTTAGTGGACAAAGTCCCTTTATGAATCAAGTTCACTCCTCGTTCCAGTCCTATATTACTGAGCTGGTTTAACTTGTTGTTCCATCCATGTCTATCTCATGAGATATAAATCTTTACCCAATGCATTGAAGGGAGATATAGGTCCCACCCATCTCATAATGAAATCATTCTTACTTGTGCCACAACATAAACATAACCCCAAGAATAAAATGGGTTTCATAAACATCATTCCATCATTAAATAATCCATATAAAGGAAATGGATATCATTTCATAATAAGAAAAGTGAAACCATGTAAATCATAGAGACATTATACTTGAAACATACACATATGAAATAATGTCATCTTAAATGAAAAATGGTTTTGATAAAACACTTGAAATGAATTCTTGAGGAAAATATCCTTTCTTCTTCAAAATCATTTTCTTTTCACAAAATTCTATGAAATTTTAAAATAAAAGGGATTTTTTTGAAAATAGTCATGAAATATTTTGGAGGAAGCTTCATGAAAATAAGCCTTTATAAAACCATAAAAAAAATATTTTCATGTGTCACGACCCGTCCTCGGGGCCCGTGCCGTGACTACCCCAAGCCCGCCTTCCATAGGCCAGGGGCTGGCGACTAGCACCAAGGCGTAAATCCCGGTAAAAAGGGAAGGCATTCCCTTTGTAAAGAAAACAAGCACCACAGAGTAAGCAAGCAGAAAAAGTAAACACTAAGTAAAAACTTAGTACAACTGTTAGTGCGGAAAGTAAGTGGGGCAGTATACAAACCCAAACAGAAAGTAACTTACAACTTTAAAGGGAAAACAGAAACTAAAAAGTAAATGCCGCTACGCCGAGCTGTCCACTGGAAATCCCACCTGAAGGGTGGGTACAGATAGCTACACTGCTCCACGGGTCCCACCGTCCGCTCCGAGTAGGTCCCGCTCAGTGATCCACCTCCAGGTACCGTCCTGCTCTGCAAGCCTCAACCACAATCAGCGATGTCCGTCGTTTGCAACCAACACAACGTAGTATGGGCATAGCCTGTGTAGGGGTGAGTATAAGCTACTCAGTAGGGACCCCGAGACCCGTGAAGGTCTCGCAAAATCCACAAAGGATAATCCACAATGGAAAGATACAATCACGAAGTAAAAACCGACACTACTTAGGTATATGCCCATACATATACCTAAGTCATCAATTCCAATATGCTTCAACCTCCGAGCCCAAGAATAACCCAGTCCACACAGGAAAGTATACCTATTCCACACAGGTAAACAAATGTAATACACATAAGATAGCACTACAATATTCACACAGAAAAGAAAACAGGATTCAGCTCACATAGGTATACTTCTTCGAAGACAATAGAGATGATCACTGATCCATCTATGTCGTCGGACCCACAAAGGATCGATAGGTACTAACCCCCGCAAAGACCCACACAGGATCGGACCCACATAGGATCTGTAGGCGCTGGCTCACACAGAACCGCTGAGCGCTGACCCACATAGGATCGGACCTACACAGGATCGGTAGCACTGATCCACATAGGATCGCTGAGTGCTGTAGTCGTCGCCGTCGAATCCACTGAGGATCTATGTACAGTCGTCGTCGTCACAGTAGCAGTCGCAGCCAGCACTAGGGTTCCCGCACACAGCAAGCTCGTTCAGGAGGGTCCGCTCCACGAGCCGAGAGGCTGATACATCAACTGACACATAGTCCAGAGTTGATGTATCCAAAAGTTTGTATCGTCAACAGGAACTCAACGTCACAGACGGCGCGTCAATCGGACGCCCGGTCTGAGAGTTATTGGCTTTTTTGTCCCAGGGGCCCCGTTTGTTTTTAAGGCAAAACCAACACGACCATACTGCACCTGCATCCAAACCTCGGGCGGAGTATTCCAAAAGATCCGTCTCATAAGAGGAACTCAACAAAGTTGACGGCATGTCAATCGGCCATCCGTAGCTCAAGATATGAGTGTTTCCGCTCAGAGGGCCCGGTTGGTTTCGTGTACAAACCAACCCGGACAAACACAAAGTATTCTGAAACCTTGAGTGTGATATGTCGAAACGACCGCCTCGTTCCAAAGATTCTGTCGCTGCTGACGACGCATCTATCAGAGGTCAGTAGCCCAAGTTATGGGTAATTGAACCAAACGGTCCGAAAAGGGGGGTTTCGGGCCCGGACCGACCCGGCCCGAGACCCCCCGATCGGCCCGAACCGGGTCAAACCGCCCCGGGTCCGGGTCGGCCCGGCCCGGCGCGGCCCGGGCGCGGCCCGGCCTGGCAGACCTGCCAAGCGGCCGGTCCGACTGGGCATAGCCCGCCCAGCGCACTGTCTGGCTCGGCCGAAGGCCAAGCCTTTTCGGCAAAGGGGGGGCGCCTGCCCCCCTGTGTAACTGTGGCCCCCAGCAATTAAGGGTGGCTGTTTTGGCCAGCCGGCCTGGGGTTTGAACCCCCGGTTGCACACCGGTCTGGCCGGCCCGCCCTGGCCGGTCGGTTCCGGCCTCCACGGGACCGGCGACGGCCGGTCCCCTTCTTCACCGACACTGGCGGCCCGGTCCGGCCGCCGTCCACCTTGCTCCGCTGCGGCCCGGAACCGGCTGTGGCCCATGTCGTCTGGCGCAGTAAGACGGCACCACTCCCCTCCGCCGCGGCCCCGCTCCGGCCGCGGCATCTTCGGTTTTCTTCGACGTGGCGCGAATGAGTCGTGTTCTTAAACTTCTTTCCACGGCGCGGCGCGATGGCGCCGCACATTTCCTTCCGCAAGAATCCGTGTGGTGTGACGGCACCACGCTCTCCCGTACCAACCACAAAGGAACCAACAAGAAAATTAAGGAGGAGGGTCGGTCGTGTTTGTGCGGTCCGACCCCCCTCGCGTTATTCGATTACAAAAGGTTTAAATCCATGAAGATCGTCGAGTTGGTATTCAAGAACAAATAAATAAACAGAACCCCCTACCTCAGTTCAGGAACGGTGTTCGTCAACGAGCCGTGGAAGACGAGCATCGCGGAGGTCGGGCGTCGCGGGAAAAGAACGTCAACGTCACAAAGAGAGGATTCGAAGTCATTGACGGAGATTTTGTCGAGAAAAACCATCGCGGAAGAGACGACGTGGAAGAAGAACGTCGCGTCGCGGATACGGCGTCTCGGAAGAACCGTGTTCTTCGGAGGAGAAGTTCTTCGTTGAAGAATGGTGTTCTTCGCATTATTCGTTGAGGTTGAAGAAGAAGAAGACTTCACGCTTCCCAATCCTCTCAAGGTGGCAAAACTCTAACAAATAATAAAATAAGACCAAGTCTTATTTTATTAACTCAACCTAACCATTTGAATTTCAAGAGTTTGAAATTAAGTAAATCACTTTATTAATTATAACATGTTGTCCAAAATTAATGAAAGTGAGTTAATGGGGAGTTAGGAAAGTGAGGGGTTAAGAGAGTTAAGGGATTTGAAACGGTGGGGGGTTTGTGTGGGCCCCACCCTTTCAATTATCCACACATGGGAAGTTGGGTGGATGTGGGCCCCACCACCAACTTACCATGGGAGAAAATAACCACTTTGATAAGAAATAAAATTGATTCAACAATATTATTTTCTTTTTAATTAAACCCCATTAATTAACTTCTTCTCCCGCACAAACGGAACTACGGTAAAGGTTCCCTTAAGCGATTACCGGCGTTGCGAGTTCATCGGTTCCCTTGGAATTCGATTCCGAGCACCGGTTCAAAATTTAGAAATTCCCGCTCGTTCGTTCATTGAACGTACCCGAGCCAAACTTCGGAAATTGATTCCGGGCACACCAGGCCTCAGAATCATGTGCCTTCAGAAACCGCGCTCTTGTAAAATTCCAAAGAAAATTAAGAAAAAATTTCCCTTGAATTTTACGGGTCTTTACATTACTCCCACCTTAGGGCTTTACGTCCCCATAAAGATGCATCATAACTAGGGAAACAAATGTGGGTACTGAGCACGCATCTGAGCCTCCCACTCCCAAGTTCTCTCTTGGAGGTTCCCGTGCTTCCATCTGATGCGCACTAGAGGAATCGATCGTCCATGTAGGACCCGCTCATGTCGATCCTCGATCTCCACCGGGACCTCCGTAAAATTTTCCCCATCATCAACGTCAAGCTTCCCATGGTCAATGATATGCATCGAGTCGTGCAAGTATCTCCTCAGCTGAGACACGTGGAAGACGTCGTGCACTCGGTGCAGCTGAGGTGGTAGAGCCAAACAATAAGCCACCTCGCCAATCCTACTGAGGACCTGGAAGGGTCTGATGAAGCGCGGAGATAACTGGCCGCCGCGGCCAAATCTCCATAATCCACATCGAGGTGAGACACGCAAGAAGACGTGGTCGCCATCCTCGAACTCTAGTGGCCTCCGCCTCCTGTCAGCGTATGACTTCTTCCAGCTCTGAGCTGTCCTCATCCGCTCCTGGATGACCTGGACCTTCTCTGTCGTGGCCTGGACCATCTCCAGTCCCACAAGTGCTGACTCCCCAGGGTATGTCCAGCACAAAGGAAATCTGCATGGTCGGACGTAAAACGCCTCGTATGGTTCAATCTCGATGGTGGAGTGGTAGCTATTGCTGTACGCAAACTCCACCAAGGGTAGGTGGTCCCCCCAGCTACGACCAAAGTCGAGGACACATGCGCGGAGCATGTCCTCGAGAGTCTGAATGGTCCTCTCTGTCTGACCATCCGTCTGAGGGTGAATGGCGGTGCTCAAACGTAGTTGTGTCCCGAACGCCTCCTACAACCCCTTCCAAATCCGGGAAGTAAAGAGAGCATCTCGATCGGATACGATAGATGATGGTACACCGTGAAGCCAAACAATCTTCAGAATGTAAAGTCGTCCCAAGCTCTCCACTGAGCCCTGCTCTCTGATGGGTAAGAAGTGAGCCGACTTGGTGAGTCAGTCGACAATCACCCAGATGGATTTGTGACCTCTGGAAGTGCGTGGAAGTCCAGTCACTAAGTCCATAGATATCCCGTCCCACTTCCACTCTGGGACCTCCAAGGGCTGTACCAAGCCTGCTGGTACCTGATGCTCTGCCTTCACCTACTGGCAGGTGAGGCATCGAAAAACGAACTCTGCCACAGCCTTCCTCATGCCTGGCCACCAGTGCTGTCGTCTGAGATCCTGGTACATCTTCGCCACTCCAGGATGTATCACTAAAGGAGAAGTGTGAAACTCTCTCAGCACCTCCTCTCGTAAAGCGACTAGTACCAAGGTACGTCCTCTGAAAAGGATGGCGTGCTCTAATCCAAAGGAGAAACCATCAGCTGATTATCCTGATGATATCTGTGCACGTCGCGTCTCACAGTCAACGTCCCCACGTTGTGCCTCTCTGACCTACTGTAGTAGTGGAGGAGTGACTGTGAGAGACTGAAGGAAGGCTGCTCCATCTCTATCCCGGAAGGATATCTGCAAAGAGGCTAGCTGCTCTATCCCCTCCTCAAGTAGCTGAATGCCCATCCTCCTGTTGAGAGCATCGGCTACCACATTCCCCTTCCTAGGAGTATATACTATCTCAAAGTCATAGTCCTGGAGGAACTCGAGCCATCGCCGCTATCTCAGGTTCAGGTCCTTCTACGAGAAGATGTACCTGAGACTCTGATGGTCAGAAAAGACTGTAAAGTGCTTGCCCATCAGATAGTGTCACCATGTCTTCAGAGTGAAGACCACTGCTACTAACTCCAGGTCATGGGTGGCATAGTTCTTCTCATGCGGCCTCAACTGACATGATCCATAGGATATCACTGCCTGCTCCTGCATCAGGACACAACCGAGTCCAGTCCCTAATGCATCGCAGTAGACTATGTACCCTACTCTCACCTCAGGAAACCTCAAGATAAGTGTGCTGGTCAATCTTTGTCTCAGCTCCTGGAATCTCATCTGACATCTTTCTGACCACACGAAGGGTTTCCCCTTCTTCTTCAAAAATTAGAGTGGTTCCACAACTCTGGTGAATTCTGGCACAAATCTCTGGTAGTATCCAGCTAGTTTCAAGAAACTTCGCACCTCTGTCACGCTCTTGGGTGGCTCCCAAGATAGTACTGCCTCGATCTTCACGGGATCCACAACAAATCCCACCTCAGAGATGATGTGTCCCAATAAGGGGACCTCACGTATCCAGAACTGGCACTTTGAGAGCTTACCATAAAGCTGTTGCTCTCGGAGTGTGTCTAGTACAACCCGTAAATGGTAGGCGTGCTCCTCCTCAGTCGTCGAGTAAATCAAAATGTCGTCGATGAAGACCATGAAAAATCGATCTGGTATGGCTGAAAGATCCTATTCAAGAGGGCCATGAACACTAATGGAGCATTGGTTACGTCGAATGGAATAACCAAGAACTCATAGTGGCCATACCGACATCTGAAGGTCGTCTTCTGCACGTCCTCGTCTCGAACTATGAGGTGATGATAGCTTGACCTGAGGTCTATCTTCGAGAACCACAGTGCTCCCTTGAGCTGATCAAAGAGTTCATCAATCCTCGGTAGCGGATACTTGTTCCTCACTGTCACCTGGTTCAGGCGACGATAGTCGACACAAAGTCACAAGCTCCCGTCCGCCTTCTTGGTGAACAATATCAGGGAAGCCGAGGGTGAAACACTGGGTTGGATGAACCCCTTGCCCTGCAAGTCCTCCAACTGTACCCGCAGCTCTCGATGATCAGCAGGGGCCATCCGATATGCTGGAGTCGATATCGGGGTTGTCCCAGGGTACAGGTCAATATAAAAGTATACCTCTCTGTGAGGAGATAACCCTGGAACGTCGTCGGAATAAATGCCCGCATACTGATCCACCACTGCAGGAAATCCAGGACTCTGCACGTCAACTGCTCCTAAGATGAGGCTAGCCAACTGATGAGTGATGGGCTGTCCTATCCTCTGCAGAAGTCCATCCTATGCTGCAAAGGCTCCCTTCTAGCCGGTGAAGGTGAACCTTCTCCCATCGGTGTGTACACATCGCACCTTGAGCCTAAAGCAGTCAATATGTGCATGGACCATAGATAACCAATCCATGCCCAAGATGACGTCGTAAGGCCTCGACACTGCTACAAGAAGATCCCAGCCGAAGCTCTCTCCTCCTAGAGTAAGCTCACCCTGCCGGAACCAGTGCGTAATCATCGAGTCTGCTCCCGTAGGAGTCTCTAGCCGTACGGATCGAGCCAACGGCTCTGTCAGAATCTCCGAGCTCCGAACAAGGGCAGCGGCTATGAAAGAGTGACTTGCTCTTGTGTCTATAAGTACTGCAGTAAGGGTGGAATAGACACAGATAGTACCTTGAATCATCTCGGGCGTGCCGTGGTCGTAGGCCTCCGCTGCATGGAGCTGTGCCTTTCTCTGCCCGCTAGCTCCCTGTGGTCGGGGTAGACCTCCTGGTGGTGGTGGTGGTAGAGCCTCAAAGCGTCGCCCACAACCTGATGCTCGGCCAGATCCTCTACCTCATCCGCCTCCTCCCTGCGGACCTCCACGGTCAACCCTCTGCCTCTTCCTTGGTGCTCCCTCAACCATCTGCTGCTCTTCGGCACGGCGGGTCGGGAAGTTACGAGCCATGTGGCTCTGCCCGCCGCACGAGTAGTACTATCTGCCTCTCGAAATACTGACTCTGCGCTGTGTGCCCTGCACTGCTGATCCAGTGTCCTGAGGTCGTCTGCCTGAGGGTCTGGTCTTCCTCGACCCAAGATTCATCCGTCGACTACCTGCTGTAGAGGACTCTGCTACGTGCCTCCCTGCGGTGGGTCTCGGTGCTGGTGTAGACTCGGCAAGAAAGCTCTCGATCAAAAGGGCCCGCTCTTGTACTCCTGTCTGAGTCATAATGCTGAGGGAGATCAGTGATTCCCTGATCTCATTTCTCAATCCCTGCTCAAAGGTCCGGTCCCGGAAGAATGGGTCTCGTACCATGTCGGTCGAGTAGTGCGAGAGATCAGTAAATCTCGCCGAGTACTGAGCGACCGTCATGCTGCCCTGTCGTAGCTGAAGAAGATCTTGAATGCACATCGCACGGAGGGTGACTGGGACAAACTCTGAGCGGATGAGGCTCTCAAATTCTTTCCAGAGTATAGATGCCTCATCGTTCACTTGGAGCATCATGCTCCACCATCGGCCCGCTGCTGCGTGCAGTAGGATCGCAGCGAGGATCACCATGAGGTCTGCTGGTGTCCTCACTTGCCTGAAAACTTGTACGACTGCCTCCAGCCAGTCCTCGGGTGCCTGGGGGTCCATCTCCCAACAGAACCTGGGTGGTCGCTGGCGTTGGAACTCATGCAGTGCACTAAGGTGACATGCATCGTCAGCGGCTGGTGCTAGAATCATCGTTGGCTCGGCGGGTAGAGCTACTGCCGGTGCCACTGATGACAAAGGGCCCTGCACCGAGGCCTCATCGTTCGGTGGGTTGTCATCACGCTCGACTCTCAGAACCCTAGCTGGCTGCCGTCGTGAGGCCATCCTGAAAAGGAAACAGGTGCTCCACAGTCAGGACAGTATACCTGGTGAGCTGATACAAAGTAATCACAAAGAAATCTTGGAACACACATGCAATCAATGTTTTCGTGCATTAAGTCGGAAATCAGAAGTCAGGGTCCTGGTGTACGGATACATCGGCCGCTGCACCAACATTAGACTCCCTGGACTGATAACCACACTCAATACGCTAAAAACTATTGCTTCACATAGAAAAGATCAATGTTCGTTGTAGAACCGAACTCCTCTGATACCAATTTGTCACGACCCGTCCTCGGGGCCCGTGCTGTGACTACCCCAAGCCCGCCTTCCATAGGCCATGGGCTGGCGACTAGCACCAAGGCGTAAATCCTAGTAAAAAGGGAAGGCATTGCCTTTGTAAAGTAAAAAAGCACCACAGAGTAAGCAAGCGGAAAAAGTAAACACTAAGTAAAAACTGAGTACAACTGTAAGTGTGGAAAGTAAGTGGGACAGTATACAAACCCAAACTGAATGTAAAGTACAAATTGAAAGGGAAAACAACAACAGAAAAGTAAAAGCCGCTACGCCGAGCTGTACACCGGAAATCCCACCTGAACGGTGGGTACAGATTGCTCCACTGCTCCACGGGTCCCACCGTCCGCTCCGAGTAGGTCCCTCTCAGGGATCCACCTCCAGGTACCGTCCTGCTCTGCAAGCCTCAACCACAATCAACGATGTCCATCGTCTGCAACCAACACAACGTAGTGCGGTCATAGACCGTGCAGGGGTGAGTATAAGCTACTCAGTAGGGACCCCGAGACCCCTAAAGGTCTCCCAAAATCCACAAAAGATACTCCACAAAGGAAAGAGACAATCACGAAGTAAAAACCGACACTGCTTAGGTATATTCCCATACATATACCTAAGTCATCAATTCCAATATGCTCTAACCACCGAGCCCAAGAATAACTCTGTCCACACAGGAAAGTATACGTATTCCACACAGGTAAACAAATGTAATCTACACAGGATAGCACTACACAATCCATACAGGAAAGAAAACAGGATTCATCTCACACAGGTAGTCTTCTTCGAAGACGATAGAGATGATCACTGGTCCATCTAAGTCATCGGACCCACAAATGATCGATAGGTACTAACCCCCGCAAAGACCCACACAGGATCAGACCCACACAGGATCTGTAGGCGCTGGCTCACACAGAACTGCTGAGCGCTGACCCACACAGGATCGGACCCACACAGGATCAGTAGCACTGAACCACATAGGATAGCTGAGTGCTGTAGTCGTCGTCGTCGAATCCACTGAGGATCTCTATATAGTCATCGTCGTCACAGTAGCAATGGCAGCCAGCACAAGGGTTCCCGTACACAGAAAGATCGTTCGGGAGGGTCCGCTCCACGAGCTGAGAAGATGATACATTAACTGACATATAGTCTGGAGTTGATGTATCCAAAAGATCTGTATCGTCAACAGGAACTCAATGTCGCAGACGGAGCGTCAATCGGACGCCCGGTCTGAGAGTTATTGGCTTTTTCGTCCCAGGGGCCCGGTTGGTTTCTAAGGAAAAACCAACCCGACAATACTCTAACTGCATCGAAACCTTGGGAGGATTATGCAAAAAGATCTTTCTCACTAAGAGGAACTCAACAAAGTTGACGACATGTCAATCGAAAGTCTGTAGCTCAAGATATGAGCGTTTCTGCTCTGAGGGCCCGGTTGGTTTCGTGTACGAACCAACCCGGCTGAACACAATGTATTCTGAAACCTTGAGTGCGATATGGAAAAACGACCATTTCGTTCCAAGGATCGTGTCGCCACTGACGGCGCGTCGATCGGAGGTTTGTAGCCCATGTTATGGGCAATTGAACCCAAACGGTCCGAACCGACCCGGCCCGAGACCCCCCGGTCGACCCGAACCGGGTCGACCCGCCCCGGGTCTGGTTCGGCCCGGCCCGGTGTGGACTGGCCAGGCGGCCGGTCCAGGTGGGCACAGCGTGCCCAGCGCGCTGTCCGGCTCGGCCGAAGGCCGAGCCGTTGGGGCGCCTGCCCCCTTGTGTAACTGCGGCCCCCCACAGTTAAGGGGGGCCGTTTTGGCCAGCCGGTCGGGGGTTTGAACCCCCGGTTGCACACCGGTCCGGCTGGCCTGCCCTAGCCGGCCGGTTCCGGCCTCCACAGGACCGACGACGATCGTTCCCCTTCTTCGCTGACACTAACAGCCCGGTCCGGCCGCCGGTCACCTTCCTCCGCCGCGGCCCGGAACCGGCCGCAGCCCTTGTCGTCCGGCGCGGTGCGACGACACCGCGCCCCTCCACCGTGGCCCCTCTCCGGCCTCGACGTCTTCGGTTTTCTTGGACG
Organism: Viscum album; assembly: GCA_963277665.1. Taxonomy (NCBI): domain Eukaryota; kingdom Viridiplantae; phylum Streptophyta; class Magnoliopsida; order Santalales; family Viscaceae; genus Viscum; species Viscum album. The sequence goes on along the minus strand of OY728141.1, from coordinate 39,039,686 downwards.
CGGTGTGACGGCGTCGCGTTCTTAAACTTCTTTCCAAGGCACGGCGCGACGGCGCCGTGCATTTCCTTCCGCAAGAATCCGCGTGGTGCGACGACACCATGCTCTCCCGTACCAACCACAAAGGAACCAACACGAAAATTAAGGAGGAGGGTCGGCCATGTTTGTGCGGTCCAACACCCCTCGTGTTATTCGATAACAAAAGGTTTAAATCCATGAAGATCGTCAAGTTGGTATTCACGAACAAATAAATAAACAAAACCCCCTACCTCGGTTCAGGAACGGTGTTCGTCAACGAGCCGCAGAAGACGAGCGTCGCGGTGGTCGGGCGTCGCGGGAAAAGAACATTGACGTCGCGAAGTGAGGATTCAAAGTTGTTGACAGAGATTTCGTCACAGAAAACCGTCACGGAAGAGACGACACAGAAGAAGAACATCGCGTCGCTGATACGGCGTCGCGGAAGAACTGTGTTCTTCGGCGGAGAAGTTCTTCGTTGAAGAACGGTGTTCTTCGCGTTCTTCGTCGAGGTTGAAGAAGAAGAAGACTTCACGCTTCCCAATCCTCTCAAGGTGGAAAAACTCTAACAAATAATAAAATAAGACCATGTCTTATTTTATTAACTCAACCTAACCATTTGAATTTCATGATTTTGAAATTATGTAACTCACTTTATTAATTATAACAAGTTGTCAAAAATGAATGAAAGTGAGTTAATGGGGAGTTAGGAAAGTGAGGTGTTAAGAGGGTTAAGGGATTTGAAAAGGTGGGGGGTTCGTGTGGGACCCACCCTTTCAATTATCCACACATGGGATGTTGGGTGGATGTGGGCCCCACCACCAACTTCCCATGGGAGAAAATAACCACTTTGATAAGAAATAAAATTGATTCAACAATTTTATTTTCTTTTTAATTAAACCCCATTAATTAAATTCTTCTCCCGCACAAACACAAACATGGTAAAGGTTTTCTTAAGCAATTACCGGCGTTGTGAGTTCATCGGTGCGCTCGGAATTCGATTCCGAGCATCGGTTCAAAAGTTATAAATTCCTGCTCATTTGTTCACTGAACGTACACGAGCCAAACATCGGAAATTGATTCCGGGCACACCGGGCCTCGGAATCAGGTTCCGTCAGAAACTGTGCTCTTGAAAAATTAAAAGAAAATTATGAAAAAATTTCCCTTGAATTTTACGGGTCATTACATCATTCCATATAACTTAAACAAAATTCTTCTCGTACTTTTTCCGGAAAAGTAAAAAAGTACCTCGTAAAAAAATGATTCCATACATACCATATAGTAAAATTCAAAATGGGTAAAAATTACTTTAAACATACATGAAAACAATTTTATAAAACATGGATATTGATGATAGAAATAACCCCCGTAAATACTTACGAATAAGATATCTCGGATAAAAATGATATTTGCAAAATTATCCCTTACCTTAGGTCTGATATGATTTGTATGGATCCTAAACTCCTGTATAATGATTTAAATAATTTCATTGACTTATTACATAATTATACTCATTGTTATGATATCATATATGTTTCACTTATTACTTTATATTACCCGTTCTTTTGTAAATTCCATGTTAAAGTAGCGTTTTGGGTAAAATCATTTCATTTATCGTATGTGTTTCGACTTGTCGTTCTTGAAATTATTACTTATATCCTGATTTACATAATTCCAGAATTTAAAACATGGTTTATATATAATATATATTCATCATATAAATATATATTATAGATCGATAAAATGAATGAAACACACCGTGTATAGAGATGGTGGGTCTTACGTACGCATGAACGTTGTTTTTGTTTCCTTATTGAATTGAATGAAACTAAATAGATGACATAGATATATATATAAATAAATACAGTAGCATTATTATTTCATATATTTCATTATTATTCATTATATAAACTTTATGATCATTCATGTATGGTTAACATGGATAATGAATCTCATCATGTCGTGGAGACGGTACTCCATACGTACGCACGAGTGATGATATCCTTCCCATAATTATAGAATTAGTGTGGATGGTATAATATATCAGAATCAATACAATGTTATAATAACCATATATATTTATTCTTTACACCATTATACCCATCCATGTAAGGTGTTGGTGGAAAAACATATTACACCAAGGCGTGGAGATGGTATTCCGTACGTACGCACACACGGTGATTTTGTATTCCGTCGGATGGATAGAAGGTGAAATAGGGTTGTTTCATATTTATAATAAGATATAAGTATATGAGGGATACTTATGTTATTACTTCATAATGAAACAGCTAAAGAAGAATAAGTTTAAGAAGAAAGAAAATTGAAAGAATCGGTAATGGATATTACCTCTTCTTTGACACGCATCTTTGAAACATCCTCTTAGGGTTCTAAAATTGGTCTTTGAAGAAGACCAAGACCTATAATATGTTTATAGGGAAGATTATAAGGGAAATGGTCAGGTTCTGTCTGAGCTTAAAGGCTCAAATTGGTGTGAGGAAGGGAGGGAGGAGATGCCCTTTTATAAGGGAGGAGAGGGGCACCTTTGGAAATATAAGAAATATTCGTTTATATTAAATCCCAAACCCACATTAAAACATCCAAAATGACTCATATCCGAATATTATATGAGATAGGTCTGTAATATAATCAAACAATAAAAGTTAGACGTGTAGGGAATTTATTTTATACATTATCAACTTGATTTATCCTTATTTATCAATTTAATTTTATTTCTGGTAATAATATTATAAATTTTAAACTATTATAAATAATTGCATATGTGTTGTGAATTTTACATAATATGACACTTTATGACATTTTCGACCATATAAATTTAAATTTATAATTTTTAAATATTTTTGTGATTTTTAAACAATTTTATAATATGTTATTTTTATAAAATAACAATAGTGTCAATTTTGACACTATTCATTTATTTGAATTTAAATAAACAATATAAAGAAGATATTTTCAAACAAAAAGATTTAATCAATTCATAAAATGTCATATTTATCTAAAAAATTAGTGGAGCACACTAAATAGTTCATATAATATTTATTTTAATATTTTTAAAACCATTTATTTGATATTTCTCTTAATAAAATAATTTCAACATCACTATTATGTCACCTTTAATGATAATTATTTAATCCCAAAAAATTCTAAATTAATTCATATTATGTAGATAATTTTATTATATTTCATGATACTATTCATGTTCTATGTTTTATTAAGTTTATCACTAAATTAAAATTATTATACTTATAAGATTTAAGAAAGTGACATGTTGTCACTTACTTTGGTTTTAATAATAATTAAATTATTTTCATGGAACAAAGCCCATTAAATGATTATAATTCGACCATTAGATGATATGGGTCTCTTTTTAGTCATCCAATAGGATTTTTTCAGGTGTTAGGTTAATTTTATAATATTATATTTACCCTTAATTACCCGATTTACCTTTAACTATGGTAAATAAAATTCACCGTAGTTACTATTCATAAAGCCCAAAAATAAAAAGTAGCTTATTAACATAATTTGGTCCCATTGATTCCAAATATGGAATCCATTTTTCCAAATTCAATACAGAAAAGTTTCAGAAATTAAATTAAAATTAATCCCGTTGTCGAAAGAAAACGTGTTTTTGTTTAACACATTGCAAAAGATTGAATATATTTAGGATACGAATTCAAGGTAAAATCAATGATAATGAAATACATTATATAAAATGGTTAAAATATATTCTATTTATAATTTAAAACCATTCAATATTATAATTTAACCACATAAATTATTACGATGAAAAAATTTTGTTTTTAATTAAAATATAGCGTGTTTTTACTATTCATTAAAATATGAAAGTTATCAGAATAATAGGAAAATTTTATCCAAGGTAAAATTTTATATCCTTATTCCAATGAATAATTTTATTTTGTTAAATTGAACTTATAAACATTTCAAAAACTATATTTAAAGTGGGTGCGCCATCAAAAGGCGGCAAAACTGCATTTTTTTAAAAATACTTATTTTACCCGAAAATATTTATTTTGTTCACATAAAATGTTTTAGAAAATTTATAAGATGAATAATAATGTTATAAAATTAAAAATGTGGTTAATACTATTCATAATGTCTAGTTCATGATAATATTATAACTATATATCGTTGTTTAGTGAAACTCGGTATTGCGTACAACACACGCTATCGAGGATGGTCGCGATTGCGTGTAATGAAAGACAAGTCGGGGTTGCATGTAGTGAAAGACTCCTTTTTTGTTTCATATAAAAAAATCCAACCATATTTCATTTATACATTGAATATATATATATATATATATACACTCAATGTTGCGTAGAATAACTTCTATCAGATGAACATGAAATTGTGTATAACACGATCCAAGAATTGTGTTGCGTATACTGCAAGATAATACGGTGTTGCGTATAGCACAAGATAATCGTGGTGTAGCATAAAACACATGACATCAAATAAATTAAAAAGAATACTTATCATAAAATCTTTGGGTGTTACATTCTACCCCCCATAAAATGAATTTCGCCCTCGAAATTCGTCGGGGTTATAAATGGTTTGTTACCTGAGAATTACTTTCATTGAAACCCACATCGTAAAAATGAATTTTTAAACATAATTTTAAAAACTGGAGTATTAAACATAACAGTTACCAAAATTAACTCATCACTAGTTTTCCACATAGGAGATCATAGGTGAAAATATGGATATAGAGGAGAAATCTAACCATCAAGTTCTGATCGAGAGTGGTAGAGAACAGGGCTATAAAAAATCCAACAATCACAAAGCCATAGATTTGTGATGATATAAGGTACCATCTGATTCATCAGATATAAGAGAACTAGGACAACATTTTTGGTTTTCAATATCATTTCCCTATAGTTGAAAATTTTGAATTAGAAAAAAATACTTACTTGATTTCCGTACAATCTTACTGTTGTTCGTGCTGTGAACAATTTCCACTTCATCTCTTAAAGAAATGAAGTTGAATTTGTTATTCGTGAACTGTTAATAGATCATGTGATAGACTGATGGGTCATTCCATTTGTTTCAAACAAATCGTTAGCAAAAGTTTTCAAATATACATAAGTCCATCTATGGTGAGGTTAATCATATATAATTCCAAAAATGAACTTATACTTCATATATTATACCGCTTAATAAAATAAAACTAGTTTCTACTAACCAGGGACTTCCTGTAGGCCAGTGGTAGGCGATAAAGGCCAGTCGCACTTCGGTTGTGGGTTCGATTCCCACAGCCTTGTCCAACGCGACAGGTTGTCACTCGTCCTGCATGTTGTCCTTTTTCTAAAACTACATTACTATAACATCCCATCAATAATATTGAAAAAGGTTTTATCCTTAAATAATACTAACTTATGTCCAACATAATTCATTCCAATCTTTAGGCTTATCCATAATATTGCAATCCATTTTCATATTATAGTGAAAATGATTACCAAAGATTTCATATAACAAGCATGTTAATACCATCGTTGATCCCCATATATCATAAGATATGTCTTGTTGGTCACATTTGAAACATTATAAGGGAATAATCATGTATTCCCTTGAAAAAATTAATACCCATTGTATCATAGTGAAAACATGAGTGCTGTCAAAAGTTAACTCCTTCCACATACCAAAACCCCAAAATTCTATATACTCAAACCATGATATAACTATTTATTTATATCAGTCATGAACTCATGAATACTTTCAAACATTTCATTTTCTCCTTATCCCTTCATTAAGCACATATCATCTTCTTTCCAAAAATATCTCAATCACTTTCCATGGTTACCGGTACCATAAAATTATTGAAAACCACAATATACAAATACATAAATATTCCAATATTCCAAGATACTATATAAAACATTATTTTGGAATCCCATTACATAAACACATAATCATTACCCAACTTCATTTTCATACTCAACATCACAAATAGTGATCGCATGAGACTTCCCTTTATCCTTTTCATTAAGAGGTTGCTCACGTTGATCATCATTAACCCGTTTAGGGCATTTATTAGCATAATGCCCCATTTCCTTGCACTTGAAGCGTTGAAGTGTTGGTGGAGAGTTCTCTGTAGTATTTTCTCTACTCTCATCGTTAGCAAGCATTTTCCCATTAATTCGACAATCAACTGCTCGATGACCTTCTTTTCTACACTTAAAACATTTTCTAGTACCTTTTAGGCAATCTCCACCGTGCTTCTTTCCACACATTGAGCATAAAGAAACATTCATCTTCTTTTCACCATTGTTCTGAGATTTCTCCTTGAACTCCATCATTCGTTTCTTTTCAAAACCATGAGATGGATATATTACACCAACTACCAGTTCTACCTTGATAGCACAACTAACAATTTCTCCATAGCTACTGAAGTCTCTTATAGCTAATTCCCTTCGAAGACTTGGTTTTAAGCCACTGAAAAATCGATCCACTTTACATTCAGGTTGGATGATAAAGCCAGATGCATACCTTGCAAGTCTTGTAAAATTCACTTTGTATATACCAATAGATTCATCATCCTTTTGCTTTAGTTCAAGAAACTCCTTCTCCATCTTTGTTTGAAGAATAAGAGGTAAGTACTTATTGAAAAATAAGTTCTTGAACTCGTCCCATTCCATGGACTCAATTTCATCTCGAGGCCTTGTATTCTTAATTAGAGTCCACCACTGGTCTGCTTCACCTTCTAAACGGTAAACATCTATAATGAATTTATCATGTTCCAAACAACGAAGTATGGAAAATATCTTTTCAATGGTTCTGATCCATTGTTCAGAAACAAGTGGATCAGAAGACACATTGAAAGAAGGTGGACGTTGCCTCATGAAGAACTCAATAGAATATTGTTCCCTCCTCTGCTCATTTGGAAGTCCAGAATGATTCATAGCTTATGTAAGTATAGAAATAAGATTCTTCACTCCATCTCGCATTACGTTGGTTTATTCAGGAGGACAATCATTTCATCGTCCATTATATTGATCAACACGGTTCTTTCGGGTTCCAGCCATCGTCTAAAACCCAAAAAGAATAGTGTGAGAGGAAAAAATCATGATAGGGAAAACATCATAGTAAAGGGGAAGTACCCTCAATATCTAACATCTTAAGATAAATTCTAAGATTGTTACCATAGTTCTAGGACTATATCATATACGTATACTTATCCTTAGGGACATCCCTAGACAAACCTTAGAAATATCTCTAGGGATCTCACAAACGTTTTCGCATCCTCGTTTCCAAAGGTTGACCAAACCTTTCCTCTGATACCAACTGTAGAGACCCAAAGCTTGATGTACATGAACATTACATTACTTTTGTGGAATAATTATTACATAATAAGATCCAACACTCAAGGACCGTAATAGTTTAGTGTCTTTGGAAACTCGAAACATAATCTTCTAATCATGGTGAACGATCTTCAACATCTCCCATAAAGATCTTACCCTTTTGTTTTCTTACCTAAAACCATTCTTTAAGTCTTGGGGAAAAGAGAACATATAAAGGGTGAGCTCAAATTCTCAGTAAGGTTAAGCATGGATAAAATCAAACAAATCATATACATTCGACCTTAAAAACATGAACATAATGTTTAAACATTGAAATCATGAGCAATGACATAAAACATGGTAGTACATAAGGCACAGATCATAAAAGAACATTAATAATGATAAAATAGCATGTAAATAAAACATGTAATTGTGGAAACCATTAAGCACATGATATGATTTCCATAGTATCCAAGGAATTTCTGCCAAGACCATCTTAGTTGACAAAGTCCCTTTCTGAATCGAGTTCACTCCTCATTCCAATCCTGTATTACTGAACCAGTTTAACTTGTTTTTCCAGCCATGTCTATATCATGTGATATAAATCTTTACCCAATGCATTGGAGGGAGATATAGGTCCCACCCATCTCATAATGATATCATTCTTACTTGTTCTACAACATAAACATAACCCAAAGAATAAAATGGGTTTCATAAACATCATTCCATCATCACATAATCCATATAAAATAAATTGATATCATTTCATAATAAGAAAAGTAAAACCATGTAAATAATAGAGACATTATACTCGAAACATACACATATGAAATAATTTCATCTTATATGAAAAATGGTTTTGATAAAACACTTTAAATGAATTCTTGGGGAAAATATCCTTTCTTCTTCAAAATCATTTTCTTTTCACAAAATGATATGAAAATTTAAAATAAAAGATATTTTTTTGAAAATAGTCATGAAATATTTTTGAGGAAGCTTTATTAAAATAAGGATTTATAAAACTGTAAAAAAAATCATTTCATGCCGTATAAGTTAAAAAAACATTCTTCTCGTACTTTTGCCGCAAAAGTCAAAAAGTACCTCGTAAAAGAAAGATTTCATACATACCATGTAGTAAAAGTAAAAAATGGGTAAAAAATACTTTAAAAATACATGAAAAGACTTTTATAAAACATGTATATGGATGATAGAAATAACCCCAGTAAATACTTACGAATAAGCAATCTCAGAGAAAAATGAGATTTGCAAAATTGTCCCTTACCTTAGGTCTGATATGCTTCGTATGGAGCCTATCCTCCTATATAATGATTTAAATAATGTCATTTACTTTTTACATAATAATATTCATTGTTATGATATCAAATATGCATCACTTATGACTTTATATTACCAGTTCTTTTGTAAATTCCTTGTTAAAGTAGCGTTTTGGGTAAAATCATTTCATTTATCGTATGTGTTTCGACTTGTCATTCTTGATATTATTACTTATATCCTGATTTAAATAATTCTAGAATGTAAAATATGGTTTATATATAATATATATTCATCATATAAATATATATTATAGATCGATAAAATTAATGAAACACACCGTTCATGGAGACGTTAGCTCGTACGTACGCATGAACGTTGTTTTCGTTTCCTTATTGAATTGAATGAAACTAAATAGATGACATACATGTATATATAAATAAATCCCATAGCACTATTATTTCATATATTTCATTATTATTCATTAGATAAACTTTATGATCATTCATGTATGGTTAACATGTAGAATGAATCTCATCACGTCGTAGAGATGGTAGTCCGTACGTACGCACGAGCGATGATATCATTCCCATAATTATATAATTGTTGTGGATGTTATAATATTTCAGAATCAGTATGATTCTATAATTACCATATATATTTATTCGTTACACCATTATACCCATCCATGTAAGGTGTTGGTGGAAAAACAGATTACACCACGGCGTGGAGACGGTATTCTGTACGTACACACTCGTGGTGATTTTATTTTCCGTAGGATGGATAGAAGGTAAGATAGGGTTGTTTCATATTTATAATAACATATCAGTATATAATGGATACTTATGTTATTATTTCATAATTAAACAACTAACGAAGAAGAAGTTTAAGAAGAAAGAAAATTGAAAGAATCGGTAATGGATATTACCTCTTCTTTGGAACGACTCTTTGAAACCTCCTCTTAGGGTACTAAAATTGGTCTTTGAAGAAGACCAGGACCTCTAGGATGTTTCTAGGGAAGTTTATAAGGGAAATGGGCAGGGTTTTTTGTGCTCAAAGGCTCAAATTTGTGTGAGGAAGAGAGGGAGGAGATGCCCTTTTATAAGGGAGGAGAGGGGCACCTTTGGAAATATAAGAAATATTAGTTTATATTAAATCCCAACCCCACTTAAAAACTTCCAAAATGAATCATATCCGAAGATTAGATGAAATAGGGTTGTAATATCATCAACAAATAAAATTTAAACATGTAGGGAATTTATTTTAAACATTATCAACTTGATTTATCCTTATTTATCAATTTAATTTTATTTGTGGTAATAATATTATAAATTTTAAATTAATAAAATAATTACATATGTGTTGTGAATTTTAAAGAATTTGACACTTTATGACATTTTATACCACATAAATTTAAATTTATAATTTTTAAATATTTTTGTGATTTTTAAACAATTTTATAATATGTTATTTTTATAAAATAACAATAGTGTCAATTTTGACACTATTCATTTATTTGAATTTAAATAAAAAATATAAAGAAGATATGTTCGAACTAAAAGATTTAATAGATTTATTACGTGTCATATTTGTCTAAAAAAGTAGTGGAGCACATTAAATAGTTCATATAATATTTATTTCAATATTTTTAAAACCATTTATTTGATATTTCTCTTAATAAAATAATTTCAACATCACTATTATGTCACCTTTAATGATAATTATTTAATCCTTAAAAATTATAAATTAATTTATATTATGTAGATAATTTTATTATATTTCTTTAGACTATTCATGTTCGAAATTTCATTAAGTTTATCAATAAATTAATATTATTATACTTATAGGATTTATGAAAGTGACCTATTGTCACTTTCTTTGGTTTTAATAATAATTAAATTATTTTCATAGATAAAAGTCCATTAAATGATTCTAATCCGACCCTTAGGTGATATGGGTCGACTTTTAGTCATCCAATAGTATTTTTTTAGGTTTTAGGTTAATTTTATAATCTTATATTTACCGTTAATTACCTGATTTACCTTTAACTATGGTAAATAAAATTTACCATAGTTACTATTCATAAAGCCCAAAAATAAAAAGTATCTTATTAAAATAATTTGGACCCACTGATTCCAAATATTTAATCCATTTTTCCTAATTAAATACACAAAAGTTGTAGAAATTAAATTTAAATTAATCCAGTTGTCGAAATAAAATGGGTTTTTGTTTAAAACATTGCAAAAGATTGAATTGATTTAACCTACGAATTCAAGGTAAAATCAATTCTAATGAAATACATTATATTAAATGGTAAAAATATATTATATTTATAATTTAAAACCATTCAATATTATAATTTAACCACATAAATTATTACGATGAAAAAAATCTATTTTTAATTAAAATATAGCGTGTTTTACTATTCATTAAAATATGAAAGTTATCATAATAATATGAAAATTTTATCCAAGTTAAAATATTATATCCTTATTCCAAAGAATAATTTTACTTTGTAAAATTAAACTTATAAAATTTAAAAAACTAGATTTAAATTGGGTGCGCCATCAAAAGGCGGTAAAACTGCATTTTTTGAAAAATATTTATTTTACACGAAAAATTTATTTTGTTCACATAAAATGTTTTAGAAAATTTATAAGATGAATAATAATGCTATAAAATTCAAAATGAGGTTAATAATATTCATAAAGGCTAGTTTGTGATAATATTATAACTATATATCGTTGTTTAGTGAAACCCGGTATTGCGTACAACACACGCTATCGAGGAAGGTCGTGATTGCGTGTAATGAAATCCAATTCAGGGTTGAGTGTAGTGAAAGTCTCCTTTTTTGTTGCATATAACAAAATCCAACCATATTTTATTTATAAATTTAATATATATATATATATATAAACACTCAATTTTGCGTAGAATAACTTCTATCAAATGAACTTGAAATTGTATATAACACGATCCAAGAATTGTGTTGCGTATACTGCAAGCTAATACGGTGTTGCGTATAACACAAGATAATATTGGTGTAGCATAAAACACATGACATAAAATAAATTAAAAATAATACTTATCATAAAGTATCGGGGTGTTACAATGTTTCTATAAATTTTTCACGATCTATTTCATAAATATGGTGATTAAATATGGTTGAAATAGTTGATTCCAACAATTCCCAAAGTAAGTATGATATTCAAATGTTGAAAATTATTAAATGGAATGAGGTTAATATTAACATAAATGAAGCATTATCATATAAAAATGTTATGTATCTGGTGGAATTTAAAAATTAAAGAAGAATTTATTTTTATATGCATGAATTTTAACATCATATAGAAGAGGTTAATTCTATATTAAAAGATGCAAAGTTCTAAAGAATCACATTGTATTTGTAATAGTAAAATCTCATTGAGGAAAAGAATTATGAAAAGGTAAGAAATCCCAATATAATTAAGATGTTTAGTCACATATTTAATATTTATAATGAAATGTAATAAATTCTTTTAGGATTCAAAATGAGACAAAATATCAAATATCACTAAATATTATAGAGGTTATGATTCTTACAAAAAAATTGTCCCTTTTTTTAAATGATATATATATTTTTCTATGATAAATGGATGGTTATAAAACCATTAAAATGTAATAGGACTATTTCTAATATTAATGATCAATAAGGATATATAATAATTTTACAATATAGGTGAAATTGGTTAATAAAATTTATTTTTTATGACTTTATGTAGGATATTTGACATTAGATTGGATATAAGTGGGGAATCTATTGTGATGTGATCTAAATTTCTCAGAACATCAACTATATTTATATATTCTTATTACAGTAAGACACATGGATTATAATTATTATAGTAAAAATGTAATAGAATTGATAATTTTTTTATTAGATGATGAATTTTGTGGAGTTTGTGGAATATTGATTGTTGTCATATTCAATGGTGGCCATAAATATTTTTTATATAAAAATGATTATTTTTCAGAGATTATTTCTTAGGGTTACGATACTTTAAATATTGAAATATATCTCACATGATAATAATGAAATGTTTTATATTATTTTTTACATAAAAGTGAATACAAATAAGTGTTTTCATATTCAAAATATGTAAATTATCTCATGAAATAGTAGAGAAATTGATGGATTGGGAATTGTGCGATATTTAATATTTCAGGATGTGACATTCATAGAGTATTAAAAAATTAAAATACTGAGAAATATTTTACCTTTATATTATACAATAAAATAATAATAGTATATGATGAATTTCATATGGGAATTGACAAAAAATCTATTTGATACTTCTAAATTTTGAAAAAGAGGCATTCAAAAACAGTTATCAAAATATTTGTGAGTGAAATAACATTTGAGTCAGGGATATATTAATGATCTTCTTCAAAATTAAAAAGTAGGATGTCATATTTATATTTTCAAGAATAGTTTTATCAAAGATGAATGAATTCACCCATGTTTATTTCAATGATCATATAATGTTCTTAGAGAAGAGAAGGCTCAAAGATTTCCATTTTAAACTACCATACTCAGAATTTGAAAGAGTTTGATCGTGTAATTATATTGTATAATTACCCTCATATAGATGATCTGTAACATCTTCATTTATCATAGTAAGACACAAATTAATCCTACATAGTGAGAGGATACATTAAAAAGTGAAGTAGTGGCTGTTGGTACACCAATACATTTTTTGTGTATTCTCTTTTTATTAAACTTTTGTGGTAAACTAATTAATATAAAAATCTATTCATGCTATTTATTTCTTTATTTTTGTGTATTTTAGAGAGATATCGGTTTTGGAAAATAGTTTGACCATGACTACAACTAATATAGGAAAAATAAATGAAAGGAATAATTAATTAGTAATTTTTTTTGATTTTTGGATGAAACTGTCATTCACTCCCTCCTATAATAGGGTGTCTCAGGTTCCAACTAGTGTTATAAAGTCAATGTTCCAACTTATATTTCAACCTATAATCATTTTTTTCATTTTTTTCAAATATGGATTCAATGTCAAGGACATGGTTCTAAAATAAAACTATGTTTTATGGTTGGTAAAGTGAGATTTTTATAATTCAATTGGATTCTGTGAAATCCAATTTAAACTTTCAAAAATGTGATAATTAATTGGATAATAAAATAGAATGTGTTCATTATGGGGATAAAATAATAATTATCAATAGTGGTATCTCCCTCATTGTATACAAAAAACAATTCATTGTACATGTTCTTTTGAATTTTAATTACTTTGTAAGGGAATAGGCATTCTAACCTCTAGGATGAATTTTTGTGTAAAAAAACATCAAGAGAATAAATTAAAATTAATCATTATATTAGATGAGTGTAAAAATCTACTGAAGGGTTCCATGCGAAATATATCATGAATAAAATAAATAATAAGAAGATTATTATGGAAGCTAAAATACCTAAATGATGTAATCACTTCTAATTATATCATTATATCAATTTTAAAAAATGTTTTATTAGATCCTTGAAAATAATAAAATTTATACTCACCAATAAATATTGATAGAATGGTTGATTATAATGATGACACGTCAAATACACCAAGGATTCAATTTGTAAAATGTTCAAGAAATATCGAAGACAATATCAATTCTCTATATGAAAAGGTGGATCATTTCAAACACATTAATTTAGTGGAAATTGTTTCCATTGAATATATCTACAGTGAATGTAATAGGATAAAATGAGTTGAGGGGGAATAAAATTTGGATATAAAATTGATGGGCATAAACAAGAACGTTCATTGTGATATACAAAAAAACATTCATAAGATAATGGAAATAAAATGGACATAAAAATGATCATAACAATTTTATTATTCTTTATAAAGGGATATAGAAGACGAAATTAAGTTGAAATATATGACTACACTAATAAAATATAAAAATGATATGATATTTGATCTAGAATCTAATCATATTTCTTCAATGGAAAAAAGGATTAAATTATATATATGGATTCAATTATAATAGTAACTGAAAAAATTTAGTTAATAATTATTTATTTATTACAGAGTATTAAAAAATATAGAATAAATGGATCTCAATGAGAAATATATATTAATAAATATTGTTTTGAATGACTGCATTCCCTGAGTGTGTTTCCAAATGTACATTTTATTACCTATAAAATAAGATTGGATATGATAGAATGAAAACCAAAATATTTAAAGAAGATGAATGATTTATATGAATGATGTTTCAAAATTTCTAATCGTAGATATATAGAAAGGAATTATACTATGAAGGGATTAAAATAAATGATTATGAAATATTCTACTCTTGTGACATTCAAGGACATTATTTTCACATGGAATAAATCTACTAGAAACGAAAATAGATTATCTAACATAGGGAGAAAATGTTTTTCTAAAAAAGAAGGTGCATATAGAATCAATGATGACATGCTCAGAACAACACTAATGGATGTAATGAACATGTATTTAGAAAATGATAGAAATTATGGAATCTATAAAATCTTTGAGATAGAGAAGCGCACACATGATTGACTACATTTTTATAGAAAATTAAAAAAGATACATTAGTGGAAATTAAATAATAAAAATATGAACCATTTTGGATCAATTTCAATAATAACACTATAAAGATTACATAAAGGAAAATGAAGAGATTCATTCAAGAATAAAGAATCATGGACAAGATTTCATTTGTGGTGCATAAAAACAAGAATCAATTACTAGTGGGACTAGTCTCACAAAGAAGATAACGAACAAGCCTAGGATGAAAGAGAATTATAATATTTGGGAGGAATATTGTATAGGACATGTAGTACGTAGGTCACTAAAATGCGGGATTATATGAAATTGACTAGAAAAGTTTTCATTTATAACAATCATTAACAATCCCATACTTGGGGACATGGTAGGTAACCAAATATCTTTAAAATAATTTTTTCTAACTAATTATTGGAGTGTTTAATACTTAATAAAGATACATAAATCACAGGGTTTGTGAGGGATACAATAATATCTGATGATTTAAACATAAAATTTTTGATTTAGCTGAATGTAAATGATTAAAAATAGTTAGTTTTGAGATATTAAAAGCCTAATTTAGTATTGTATCTAAAAAATGTGTTGAGGTTATATATTTATCAATAATTATGGGTATCAATGTTGACTCTAGTGGATTTAGGATGTGATTTTGTTCTATACTAAATCTGAAATAGCTAAAAGAAGTTCTAGATCATGTATAAAAATTTTTCTTCAATCCTTATCTTACATAACCAATAGTATCAAGAAAATATGATCAATAAGTGATACCATAATATATATTAAAAGGTAGAATACCACATAGTAGGGAAAGGTAGTTCGAATATGGAGAACAATAAAATGTTTAGGGGGAGTTTGTATAGGGACCCGTACTTTTCAATCATATATATTACATATAATATAATAATTTTAAATACATAATATTATAATCCATGATATAATAATAAATGATTAGTGTCTTTGGAAACCTGGATACATAAAAATTCATTATAAAATATCTACATCATTTAACACTAATATCTACATAACTATATCTATTATATACATATAATATATAATATCATTCTTCATTAGCAAAATAATGGAAATATAATAAAGGGTAAGATTAGATGATTAATAAGGATAAATATGGGAGATATCAAGGATCACATAAGCATCACATGAACATATAAGAATAAAAGCATCATATTAATACTTTAAAACCACACCAAGTATATCATTTTTATAATCAATAGCCATTCCTTAAATATTTTTAGTTTATAATATATGAATCAAAAAATAATGATAGACCATGATCCATGAGAGCACAACATTTTCATAATACATTTTTTTGGATAAAATATATGCAAAGAAAATAATTTCCTTAGTTGAAGATCAGAAACAAGATAGTTATAGTTGAATGGGATCTCTCCACATTTCCTCAATATTTTGTCATGATTCACCCCCAAGACAATCATTGTGGATGGAGTCCCTTATTGATATGGGTTCCGTCTCTAGTATTGTCTTTATTATGACATGATATATCAATCATTAACAAACGAAATTGAGGATATATTATTTAATTCCCACCAAACAAAAAAATAAAATTCATACAAATATATATCAAATGTTTAAAAAATATTTATCATAGAATAATATATGTAAAATAAATGGGTTTAAAACAAATTTAATCATTTCACAATAGCATAACCAATATAAAAGAAACATGTTTCTTGAATATTTCATCACGACGTAATTAACACATTATAGTGAAATGTGTTTCAAATAATCATCCTTAAATCATAAACATTATAATCCATTGAATGATTAAATATATATTGTATAATTGTATAATATCCTTAGTAATTAATAACTAACATCAAAGGATTTTTTTCATTGATGATAAATTCATTTAATATATCACTAGAATATTTCATGAGGATAATACCAATTTTAAATTTTAATAATATATTTAAAATATTTAAAATTACCAAATATTAATACAAATATTCTCTTTGAATGTAAAATTTAAATGTTGTCAATGATGATTCAGGTCATTAATTATTCAAGATTATATGAAATTTATTTCATGTTGTATAATTCAAACAAATGTTTCCTTTCAAATTTCTGATAAAATGTGAAAAAGTAACTTATTTGATAAATAGAAATAATATATATTTAATCAATTTTTTAAAAATTAATTAATGGTAAAAATTAATTTAGACAGTCGTAATATATTATATTATTAAATCAACAATTCTTTTTACAAAAATATGGATATGGATGAAAAAAGATTTTCAATCTAATAGTGGAATAAGGTTTGTTTTCTTTAAAGGTCTTCCTTAAGATTATAATGTTCTTAATGACATGAAAATGAAATGGAAACGTATAACCTCTATACATAACATTATGAGTATAAAATTCATGTGATTCATGAGATATAGGTCATAATATTTTATCACTATAAACATTACCATAAAAAATAATTATAGAAAATCCGATTGTGACATAAATACCTTACCACATTATTAAAATTAAATTCAAACACTATGGAAAGAAGGAAATTTTGATATATCAATAAATACAAGTAATATTTCAGAAATAAATTATAAAATACAGCAATTGTAATTATATAGGCCACATAAATGAAATGATTGGTGAATATTTCATGTACCTCACAAAAATGAATGTTTGACTGAAATCCATTACCAAAATATTAGCATTATTAGAAATCATTATACCCTCCAATAAAATAAACATAAATTTGATATAATTATATAATAGAATAATGTATATACTTATAGTATCATATACGATCAACTTATAATATTTCAACAACCATTTTTTAATAATTACTTATTAAAATTTTCATTTCTATGTGTTACTTCATTAGTTTTTAATGAAATTTTTTGTTTAATAGTTCTTGTCATTTTACATTGATCAAGGATCAATAATATCTAAAATTTTAATCAACATATTAATATTTTATATATTATATACATATTTATTTAGAGTAATCAATAGAAGTTATAGATAGATAAATTGATTACATTGTTTATAGAGATGTTAGGACGTCTATATTAGTGGACACTATTTTAACTTCTCTATGGATAGGGTAGAATAAGGCTAAATAATAATTATAAAAATAAATATCTTTCATAAACATTAATTTATATTGTATTATATAAAGGTATACGTAGTACAATATCATAATACTTTAAGTCCTAGTTTCATTAAAAGGTTAGTTTTGTAACTCTATAACGTAAAAAATGTGTTTTATAGTATTATTTTAAAGCTCAATAATAACCCCCTAAAATTTCATCGATCTTCTAAAACTAAATGGCATAACATGTGGATTTACATAAAAATTGGATGAGATATAAAAATATGTAATGAAATATTCAAAAAATAACATAATGTAATGTAGTACATGTTTCCCAAAAGGCTTATCATTGTAACATTACAGAGGTGATAATCATAAACATGAAAATGTAACCATGATATAAGATGATCGAATAAAGGAAACATGGTAATGTGGAAACAAAATAAAATATAACATTATAAGATTAAGTAAATGATAACACCCATGAAATAATTATATAGTGTTATTTGGATAATGTGTTGTGAACTATACATGCAATATCATGGGATAAAAAATTTACCAAATGCTTTGGATGGATACATAAATATGGTACCACACATCACATTCATATCATGAACATTCTTAAGTGTTCCACATGGATCATATAACGTGTGAATGATCATTATCGCATTTAACCTCATGTTATAAAATTTTTAGTTATACAAATGTTACTCCCTAAGAAATGAGTTATAATAATATCTAGTTGAAATTGAATGAGTTTCAATGGGGATGAGAATACACTAAACAAAAGTTTGGCAGTTAAAAATTGAAAAACAATTTCAAAATCATAAAAGTGGAAATAAAAAGGAATAATTTCCAAAGTGGAAATCAGAAGGAAAAATTTGAAGAAAAAAATCTACAATGAGGAGAATAATAATATCCCTAACCTTGATATGCTGCTTCTAAAACCTAATGAGAGGCTTATTAAGAGCTCATGGTAACCATGGAATGACACTAGATAGGTAAGGATAGGGTAAATTAATCTCTAATGGTTTTGGGGGAGGATGAATTATAGGTTGGGTTGGACTATATAGGAAAACTAATGCGAATTCATTATTAATTTCTAAACAATGGTTTTGGACTATATTTGATAAATTAATCCAAAAAATCCATAATGTTGTTTTTTATGGTTTTTACCAATGAGGAGTGGATTTATTTATTTAATAATTGAAATAAATGAACTGCATAAAATAATACCCATGGTTATTTTGAAGTGATACATATTTATAAAGATCTTTTTTTAAATAATAAAATATAATACAGTTTTCATATGATTTATTATGATTTAAAAAATGATTAAATTATTTCAAAAAAACATTACTTTAAAGGAAAGAGTAATATTATTGATGAATACTCATTATAATTTTATTACATTACATTTGTGATATTATATTGTCATAATACATATAGTAAATGTATAATTTATTTAATTTCAACCAAAAAAAATATTATTTCACACAATTTAAAAAAATTCATAATTTGATAATTGAAATATTATATTTTCAAAAATAAAGTTTTTTTATCAAAATAATTCATGAATATATCAGTTTATAATTATAAATTAAATACCCCTATTTTTAAAAAAATATTAGTTTCTTGACAATAAATGCTTTCTGATAATTATAAAAATTACATTTGACTTGGTAAAATTGTATTATAATATATATTTCATAATAATATTTCATTAAAAAATATTTTTTTTATATTATTGAATTACTCAAAATTACTAACATTAATGAATCTATATATTTCAAAAAAAATATTTTTCTTTCATCATAAAAATTGTATTTTTTCCAAACACGTCATGTACTGATTAAAAATGTAATATTATAAATTATAAAAATTGTAATTATATTATTGAAAAAAGAATATAAAAAATCAAACTATTAGGGTGCATATACATAACAAATTATTTCACAAGTGTTTACCCATTTTTTAAGGTGTGTGGAGGTGAGGTATTTATAGGGCGGTTCAGAAAATATGGTTTGTGTCATGATCTCATTGAGATTAAAAATAGATTTTAAATTTTTTTTGTCGTACTTTAGTTTTTTATTCTCTTCTTGTTATTGGTCAAGGGTAATTTCCATTAAATAAATATCCTCTAAAATCACCAATAAATGGGCTTCATAGGGTATGAACCTACTGGTCAAGTCCATCACTCGTTCCTTCTATATCAATTGACCATTATAATAACCCATAATATATTAATATTAATTTTCACTTTAAAATAACTATATTATCAATGGGTAAGGATATTATTTGTTTTTAAGATCCAAAAGACAGTAACATTTAGAAATAAACAATGTGGTGCATTATTCTTATATGACTATATTACTTGGTAAAAAAATTATTCATTCAAGAGGGAATTTCATTTATAAAATTATTGGTCATTTAATAATTCCACCTTCCAAAATTTATACATTTATATTTTCATTTAAAACAATAAAATATATGATGACATTTTTGATTCATCGCCCCTATTGGTTCCCAAGTAGATTCTTTAAACATGTAAATCCACCATAAAATCATGACCTTGTGATTTTCCATTTTTCATATAACTTTTTCTACATGATCTATGTTTATCCCTAGATACTCATAGAATAAATTAACATTCTCTAATGGAACAACATATGGATTTAGTACATATGATAGAACAGACATGTCTTTCCTCAAGAAGGAACATGGAACATAACATGTATATGAGAGAGGTTGGGTGGGAGTGAAAACTGATAGCCCACTACTCTAATGAAATTGGTGATATCAAATGGGATGATGTGTATACTTCTAATACATACATACTTCTAAATCTTCATGACATTCTTCCACAAATTAATATAAAAGAAATCTTTGTATTACACCTCAGACACTATATCACATCAATGGTTATCACTTTATCATTTCTGTGGATTTTATCCAAATTTTATATTTTTTTGGATGGTTTCAAACTTTTCTTCCATCTCATAGAAATGACGAGGCCCCGTCTTATTCCACCATTTAACTTCATCCCAACATGATAGATTCCTTATCTATTTCTCATATAGCGCATCATAAGGTCCCATTTGAATACTAGGGTGTAATTTTTTGTTACATGATAACTCCAATAGGGTGTGGTTCTGATACCAACATCATTGGAAATACATTGAATGTTATGTCTTTGTATCCATCAGAATATAAATAGTTCTCACAGTTTGAAAATCCTTCTGTGCGAGATATATAGTGCTAAAACTCATCTATATATACAACTAGTATTGAATGCTTCACCAAATACTCTATCATGAACAATCCCACTAGGGGCCACCTACCCGGTAATAAGATATGTGTGACAATCCAATCCCACCTCCAAATGGATAGGGGTTTGAAACTAGCACCATGTACGAATATCACACATATATCAGGCATTATCTTAATGTACCAGTAAACACAACATAATTACGAATTACACATAAAATAAAGAAATCTAAATAAAAATGATACCAAAACAAATCCATATCATTTATTATACATCTAATAATGAGAAAATTATAGGAAAGAATAAAGGGAAAAATATATGTACACTAATAAGAATACTACGAAAGGTATAACCATCTTAGAGAAAGATGAATACAATCCCATGAAACACTTAATCCAATAACATTTATTCTAAATAAATATGTTCCTCCTTATTATGTTTAACCAAGGATTGTATCCAATGGTTTATCATCTATATTAAACATGACATGTGCGGGAAACTATCATATAAGGGTGATTATAGAAATACATTTTAGGAAACCCCTAAATATCCAAAAATAAATAATAAATATATTATTCGTCTAAAAATAAATTTTTTCAATTAGGATATGTGACATAGAAATAAGGAAAAAATATATAGATATACTCAAGATAGACTACATGTCTTAAATATGTCTTAACCATAGTTCCTACCAATGTATTCCTGTTAATATTTTCTGGTAACACTCATCTTGGAGATTCTACACCATGATCCATTATATCACTTAATTATTTCACCCAAGTGGGTTATCTCATCAATTATCTCTATATAAGTTTCACTCTAGAACTCTGATGATCATGGAACCCAAATTGGGGATCACACCCAAGACCTCAGAAACAACAAAAAACTCTATTGGAATAACCTGCTTAGTAGGATATTGCATGTTTGATGATGATACAAACCCTACTAGATTAACCAATATGATAGAGATCTACACTCTTCAAATTGTTCCTACAATGATACCATAATCCCTAAAAAGTATAACAAATATATAACAGAAAAACACATCCTAGGCCACATGGAGGGACACCAAAAACCCTATCTGAGACTCATCCCATATATGGGACCACAATCCTATACTGAGAACATTATTTCATATTTTACCCTCAAGATTAATAACAAATTGGACACAATTATTTAAAAATAGTCTTTAAAATAATAGTTTGTGGGGGTCGACCAAATTTTTTAAAATAACTAATCTGAGAAGAAATTGTGCTCAAATATTCACTTTAATGGCAATTAGGAATTTCTATAGTGGTAAATGATGTATATCACAAAGCCTAGAACTTCCCACAGTCCATGGTGTGTCCCATAGGGGTAAAAAGCCACTATTTTTTATCCTTGTACTCTACATGTCATCCTGCCTAACCCATGTACCTTCTGAGGTACGCAATATTTCCTAGTGATATTGGTCATATAGGTGTTGGGTCAGAATTTGGTGTATTCAATCAACCCATACTTATCAACATTAAAAAGTATCCAATATTTTCTCTTCCATACATTGCATGGGGGTCCGCATGGGTTCCTTAGCAGGTACTCCCTATACATACTCAGCCATCTTTCAAGGGTTACATGGAATATGAAATGACACACATGACATGTAGCGCCACATGGATTCCTAGGCATATAATAGTTTTACTTGCTGAGATATATGACTAAGTTTGACAAAAAATGTAGTCTCACCACATGGAATGTGATAATAATATCTTATTTTGAGTCTCTAGATTTCATATATTGGGGACTACACAATGCGTGTTAAAGAACTACATTTCCTTAAGTTAGTATTTTTGATAATCCATGTTTTTATGTGGTTTATCACACCTCTTTATCTAACTGTTTTTTCATGATTATCACCTAGAATTGTTTATCTAGGTTGACCAAACATTATTCTCTATTGATTGTTAGATTCCCAATATATCCTCTATATAGGAAATTTACACCATTGAAAAATCTTGTTTAAAAATTTAGGTTTGATAACTGAAAACCCTTGATCCCAACCCAAACCTCATTCATCACTATACACCTCGATCGAATAACTTATCTCACCCCCAAAACTATGTTAAATAATAGTTACGCCATATAATGGATAACCAAAGATTTTTCAAACCTCAATCTAATAGAATTTTGGATGATTGAAATGAAAATAATCGAGAAATAAATGAAAATATCATAAATAGATAAGCAATCAAAGGTTATTACTTAGGTTTTACAAGATATTTTTCTCTTTGAATGATGAAAAAATATCCCCCAAAAAATAAAAAAATCCGAAGGGTAGTATAATAAATAATCAACTGAAATCAACCTTTGATCTATCAACTATTTTTGGGATGATTTTTTTTTATTTTTACATGGCACATAAATGTGGGATTAATTAAAATAAATAAAATTACCTAGCTCAAATATTGATCAATAATTAGTGAGGAATGGTTCTTTTCCATCTTCATCAGTGATATCCCTGAACTCCATAAGAGAAAATAGTCTGCATTAAATAAACCATGAACCTTTTTCCACTATCATTCACCAAGCATTCCTCTAATTTATCCTCTTCAAATCCCAATGATTTGAGGATAACCCAATGTATTTCACATGGCCATAAATTTACAAATGATCCTTCTGTTTCTACCTTTAAACAAAAAAAATTAATTAATTTTATTATATGCACCTCTGAAGACACACAATCAAATTATATCATGTTAGAAATGTAACTCCCAAATTTTTTGAAAATAAATATTGAATGCATGAAACAATGTGTCCCTAAAAACAAAAAATTTTACATTCTAGCTTCTAAACACAACTTTTCCCCTCTATGTTTTCAATTTTGAAAAACAGTCATTTAGGGTTGTGATAAGTTAGTCATTTGGGGTGTGATAGAACAAACTTGATTTTTTCTGAATAGAAACACACCATTTTGAAAAGTAAAATGAATAGTAATATGAACCTTATGATTAGTAAATAATGATATTATTTTATTTCCATAAGTTAGCAAGATAATGAGATATTAATTAATTTTTCAATGTGATATAAAACTAATAATACCATTAAAATTGTTATTTTTCAAATTAACTAAAATTTTATTTAAAAATTAAATTACTAATATCTATAAAATTATTTTTCAAAAAGTAGTTCATTTTTTAATTCTACACGTCAAAAAATGGTATGGGTGAATTTTTGGGATTTTTCTGAAATTCATGACTTTTTTGAATAGTGAAACATGGTAAAATACCATATATGTAAATTATCAGTTAAAGAAACTATTTATGACATCATACGATATGTAAGGAAACTTGATTCGATCTCACATGCACTTTTTACTATTAGGGGTCATGTGAAATAACACTATTTTTTTTCTTGAGTGAAATAATAAAATAATGAATAAAATATTCGAAATTTACTCCTCTCCTCACTTCCTTTTATCAACACTCCAAAAAGCCTTGATTCTCCTGAAATCTATTGAAACCCTATACATTTACATATAACATTACATGTTATTAAGAATTAATATACATCATAGTACAAGTGAAGGATCGTGAAATCTAGTGTCTTTGAAGACTAGGTAATAAAACATAAAACATGGGGAAAAATATTCATTAATTGATCTCCATAAAACTATCCTAAATTCATTTTATCCCTTACATATGCATAGGATACCCTAGGGAACACATGAACAATGGGATGATCTAAAAATCACAGTAAGGGAATGAACATAAGGATACAACTTAAGTTCATGAGTTAGGAGGCATGACATAATGATATCAAGTTCATGGAACATATAAAATCATAACATATAAACATGGGATCATATAAACATGGAATCATAGAAATCTGAATGAAACATAATAAATTTTTTAGTATGATTTAAGGAAAACCTAAAATATCATTTCTCATAGTAGTACAGGTCATGGCTAACCGCTAATCCCATTTCCCATAGTAGTATGGGTCAAGGCTAACCGCTAATTCCATTTCCCATAGTAGTATGGTTTAAGGCTAACTACGAATCCCATTTCCTATAGTAGTTCGTGTCAAGGATAACCACCAATCATGATTCCCATAGTATTAAGGGTTAATTCTTACCTCTAATCTCATTTCCCATAGTAGTACAAGTTAAGGCTAACCACCAACCCCGCTACCCATAGTATTACTGGTTAAGGCTAACCGCCAATCATATTTCACAACGCATCTCATGAGACATAACATTACCCAATTCATTATATCTATATCATGGATCACCCATCTCAACATTTTTAAGAATATTCTTTCCACATAAATAATCATCTAAAATCAACCATACATAATCATAAGGGAACCCATAAAATGGAATGGGTAACACAATCATGACATAAAGCATAACCAATGGAAATATCATGAAAGTGACCATGAATGAAAATGATTAAATGATACATGGATGTTCATAAGGTAAAATAGGCATATAACATGTTATTTGATTTCATACTGGAATAACAACATATATGAAATGTTTTTGAGAAACACTAGCATTAAAACATTTTTATGTGGGTTTAAAGAAAATAATATAGAGATTTTAAATTAGAAAAAGGGATAATATATTATATAAAACCATAATTTAACCAAGAAAATTTTAATAATAAAAGGTTAATTTTATAACGAAAATTGTGGCTTAAAATAGGAGATATAGTTAACTGAAATTGGGTAAAAAATCTGGAAGTTCCCTTAAAACATTTTTTCTTATCGGAATGTTCTAAGGATCAAATATTTTAAAAACAAGTATATAACCAAAAGAGAGTGATGAAAGGGTCTTGAAAATTATTTTTTAGAACTAAATATCATTTAAAATGTATACATAGGCAAATAAGATAACTCTATTTGATATAATGAATGATAAGGAAACCCGAATGAACAAAGAAGGATGACGTAGAATTCAATACGGTTTATTGGTATGGTTTTGGGTGTACCTAAGAGATCATAATGATAGAAAAAGGGGTTTATCATCACATATACATAATTAGTTATGAATGGGAGAGGTTTTAAATAATACCCCATCATTTTAGGATTACACATAAAATGGAATTGCATAGAGGACATCTTGATTAAGAGTGAAATGGATAGGATCCCTTTCCTTTTTTCCTAAGGCGTTCTTCCCTTGTTATTAATGACCTGAAAAACAAAATTTTTTTATTAATTAGTAATTAAATAACCTCTTATATATGTAATTTATTTTGTATAATCATTTTAAGTTAATTTTTAACCATTTTGATTTGTTATTCTGTTCAATTTCATTGTTCAGGTATGTTTTCTTACTTGGCATAAATGATCGATTTACTTATATTAATATTTGTATAAAAATGAAAGATGAACGTGGATTTCTAGAATTGAATTTTTATTTTATTAGTGAACATAAAATAGATTATATGGTTATGAAAATTCATTTGGTTATTGGTGGTGATGATGAGTTATTATATAAAACCTTATTGATAACCATTTTGGTTAATCTGTGGCTTTGGTTACAATGAACATGTTTTTATTTATAAAATTATACCATTTGTAAAAATAAGATTACAGAAACATAAATAGGTTACATTACATATATAATAATCTGGGTCAACCATTACCCGAATCGTTTCATAACTATGATAAAGGATGACAATTAAAATTGTTAAATTGTTATCCTTGAATGTGATAAATTATCAAATCTCAAACTATGTTTACATTTCTTTCAAATAAAATATCTGGAAAATAGATTTGATAATGAAATATAAAACCAACATAAAAAATTAAATTACATGTTATTTACTAGTGTTATCATACTATTTTTGTGATGGGGGTGAGGAAAGGAACAATAAATGAAAAGAACATAAAAGAAATAAAATAATTTGATAGAGGAATTTACATCTTGAGTTTATATCCTTTGAGAACCTCTTAAAGGGAGACGTTTTGGTATTTTTAAAAGACTAGGTGATGTTGGACATGAAGGAGGATATTTGGGAAATAATTGGGTAGAAAATTTTATATTCACAAAGCTTTAGAGGAGTAGTGAGAATAGGTTGTAAGGGGGTGTTTACAGTAGAGGAGAGTAGGGATTTCCTGATATTATAATCATTAATTTATTTATTCATCACATAATAAGAAATAATAAGTATTACATGGACAAAAAAGTAATAAATTAATGTAATTTATAACCAATGGCCATTTACATCATCCATGACTCAAGCATGATTCAGGAATTCAGGTTTTAGTATTTATTGTGAATTATCAGATTTTTCTATTCATAAAAATTTCAAGAATTTTAGAAAAATCCCATAAATTCAACCTCTCCATTTTTCAACATGTATAATAGAAAAATAAAAACCATTTTTCAAATAAAATTTACTAAATATGATTAATTTAATATGTAATTCAAATCATAATTTATTTTTAAAAAACTAGTTTTAAAACATTAAATTACTTATTCTAAAATATAGGTACATTATAAATTCACATGAATATAATTTTTATACTAAAATATTGAAGGCTACTATTAAATATGGTATATCACTATTTACAAGGGTATGTTACACTTTATAAGGGTCTGTTACTATTCTCCAAAAAATGTGTTTTTTATCATACTCCAAATATCTTACTGATGGAAACCGTGTATGTTAGATTTTTGAAATTCCAAATAGAGAAGTGAGAAAATTATTTTAAAAGGTCACATAGAACTTAGTAGTTCATTATGTTTTTATTTAATGTTATTATTACATAATAAGTAATTTACAATAATAGAACCTTGGGTCATTACATTCTTCCCCCCCCCCGCCACAGGAAATTTAACCTTTAAAATTTTTTCTGACATTCTAAGTCGTAAATAGGTGTTGGTACATTCCCTTCATTTCCTCCTCTAGTTCCCGTGTTTCATCTTCGTACTTATGGTTTCTCCATAGTATCTTGACCAGGTGAGTAGTTTTTTTACGTAGAACATTGTTTCTATGATCCAATATCATTACTTAATGCTCTTTATAAGAATGTCCATCCACATACTTTACCACCATTGAATAGAGTACATGTGAAGGGTCTATAATGTACTTCATTTAGAGGAATTCATGAAAGACATCATCTAATTTTTCTATGGTAGGTGGATGTTCTATTCGATTGGCCATAGATATAACTCGATCAAGGATCTCGAAGGGGCTGATATACCTAGGACATAGAATTCCTTTCTTCCACAAAGTCGTGACTTTCTTCCATGGAGATAAGCATAGAAATACCATTTCTCCAACTTGGAACTCAAGGTCTCATCGACAATTGTATTCATAACTCTTATATCAACATTGGGTTCCTCGATATGCTACTAAGTGGTTCCTACCTTCTCCGCCATTAAATCGACCATTTCAGGACCTAACATCTTACACTCATTGACTTCATCCCAACATGCATGTGTTCTACACCTTATCCCATAAAGGGATTCATATGGTTCCATTAAGATGCTCGAATAGAAACTATTGTTATAGGATAATTTAACCAGTGGAAGATGTTAGTCCCATAGTCCTTTTAATTTCATAGAAAACACTCTCAACATGTCTTCAAGTGTTTTAATAGTCCTCTTAGACTGGTTATCAGTTTGAGGATGATAGGTCGTATAGAAGTTCAGTTCAGTTCTTAGAGAATGTTGTAGAATTTTCTAGAACATTTTGGTGAATATAGAATCATGATTTAATAAAATATATAGTGGTAATCCATAAAATCTTACCACATATTTGATGTAAATCCGTACAAGGGGATACAATGAGAAGTACCCTCGAATTGCGATAATGTGAGGTAACTTTGAAAGATGGTCCTTAATAAACTATATAGCATTGTTTCCTATGGATGTCCATGGAAGTATAATGACAAGTACATGGTAATTTCCTCCCACATCCATTTTGGTATGGGTAGTGATTTCATCATCTCCATATTATTTTGCCTCTCAGCCTTCACTTACAGAAATACTAAGCACTTTGATGTATATAAAGCTATCTCACTTTTTATATTGTCCCACCCAAGGTTTTCTCAACGACCAAAATAAAACCTTGTGCTTCCTAGGGGAATAGAGAAGATAGGGATATGTGTGTCATTCAGAAGCTCTTTATTTATCTCTAGATAAAATGGTACACATAATAATGACCCAAATCATACAAATCTTTCCTCATCAATCATGGACACCAAGGATTTCCTATTTTTGTTTTCTTCCACCCTTTTCAGAAATCCTCATCTTTTCATTGAGCATCCACTATTTTCTCAATGAGGGATGGTTTAACAAAGATTTGAGAAAGTATTGATAATGTTCATCCATTAAGGATACCCATGTTCATATCCTACATATTTAAGAAGATCAAATCCTTTTCAATTATATTCATTTCCAAAGATGCTTGATCCTTTCTACTTAGAGCATCCACAACCTTGTTTTCCTTACCAGGATAGTAGTGGATTGATCATTCATAATCCTTAATGAGATATACCCATATTCACTGGAGCATATTATCATATTCATGTGTGAATATATATTTGAGACTCTTGCGGTCAGAATATATCTCACATTTCTCCCCACAGATTTAATGCCACAAGATTTTTAACACAATAATCACAACTTCCAACTCCAGATCATGTGTGGGATAGTTTCTCTCATTAATTTTCAAATGTATTGAGGCGTAGGAAATGACATTGTCATTTTACATTATATTCCAAAAAAGGGAGACTTATAATATTTTCAAGAACAACTTTCCCATAAAAATAAACATTTGATACAATACTATTATATGTTTCCTATAATGATTTAGTATCATTACTGGTAGAAATTCAATGTTCTTAGAAAACATGAAAGATATTATTAAAAGACATGAATTAAAATACATTATTACATTCACTAAATTGATGTAGTGGTCACAAGTAATTTATTCATCATTATCTACCATATCAAAGGAACTTCTGTGCTCCCTTGATCATGGAGATTGTTGATGCTCATCATGATTTTCTTCCCTTACAATAGAGAATCGTGTTGGAAATGTCCCAATAATAAAAATATATGACATAGAAGTATGTATGATTCCATAGATGGAAATTTGACTCCATTCATCACACAATTCATTTTTCTATGGAAATTGGCTACTTTGTGCCCAATCTATTCACAATTAAATCATCTCTAAGTCCCTTTGTTACATTCCCATTGGTGACTCTTTACACACTTGTTACACAATGGAAATTGGGTCTTCATTACCTTATCACCTTTATTAGATGAACCTTGAAGACATTTCATCTTCAACTTCCTTGACTTCATGGGGAATTCCGACAAGTACATGTTGTTTATCGTAAATTTTTTGTTGGTTTGGCATAATCATGATATGGCCTTCATGGAACCTGTAGGATCACATATCTAATATTGTAAGTCAACACATTATTCTTAACATTGTATGAAACCTGATTAATCATATTACTAACCATTGGATAGAATAAAAACAAAATTTGGGGATGAGTATGACATAAGGGGAAAAACAATGAAATTATAGGGATAACATACAAATTACTCTTTTCTCTTAAACATATGTGTTTCTAGGACTCAATAATTATTATTCATGATCTATATCTTAACGTATATTTTTATGGAATTCTTTTTGTTTAATTAATAATGGTTCGTACTAAGCTTAAGAATTTACCAAATCATATCCCTCGAGATTTTCAAATTAAACGGGCAGAAAAGACCATTGACATGTAACAGGATACCCTTGGATAAGCCAGAAACACTTTGTTGGATTTTTCACTATTTGGTACATCAGTGCCAGATCCACCTCTACCTATTTGTACCAATATAAGGATTTATTTTCTTAATGAACCACTTACTCTATACTTACCAAAACATAGGGTTGTTTCCTTATACATTGTTTCATCTATAAGGTTCTCACTAAGGTTCCCTATTCATAATCTCAAAAAATAACGAGAATGTCATGTGATACCAACTATCATGACCCTATCCTTTTACATATATCATTACATGATTTTAAGAAAAAATATACATCAGAGTACAAGTAGATGATCATGAATTCTTGTGTCTTTGTAGACTATGTACACAAATCATAAAACATGGGGAATTTTTTTTATTTAGTCTCCATAAAAATCTCATTTATTTTTTTGGCCCCTTACATCTATATAGGGTACCCTAGGGAACTCATAAATAAAGGGATGAGATAAATATCCTAGTAAGGTAATGAACATAAGGATATATCTTAAGCACTTGAGTTAGGAGGCAAGACATAATGATATCAAATTCATGGAACATATGAAATCATAACATATAAACATGGGATCATATAAACAAGTAATCATATAAACCTAAAATAAATATAAAACATATCTTTAGTACGATTCAAGTATAACCTTCCATAATTGTTTCACATAGTAGTATTGGTCAAGGATAACCGCCAATCCCCATTTCCATAGTAGTATGGGTCATGTCTAACTTCCAATCATGTTTCCCAAATTAGTACGGGTCAAGGCTAACCGCCAATCCTGTTTCCCATAGAAGTATTTGTCAAGGATAACCTCAAATCCCATTTCACATAGTATTATAGGTTAATTCTAACCTCCAATCTATTTTCCAATAGTATTACGGGTTAAAGATTACCTTCAATCATGTTTCTTGTAGTAGTACGGGTTAAGGCTAACCACCAATCCAATTTCACATCGTATAACATGGGACATAAATTTACCCATTGAATTGAAGTGATGTCTGGGAACACCCATCTCAACATATTCATGAATATTACTTCCAAAAAAAGTAATCACATATAATAATCCATATGTAAACATAAGGGAACCCAAAGAAAGAAATGGGTAACACAATCATAACATAAATCATAACCAATGGGAGTATCATGTATGTGTCCATGAAAAAAAGGGACTAGAACTTACATGAATATTTATAAGATATAATAGGAATATAAAATGGTATGTTATGTAAAACATTATTTAAAAAATATAAGAAATTTATTTGAGAAACATTATCATTAAAACATTTTGTTTGTTTTTAAGGAAAATACTGTAGAGCTTTTAAAAAATAAAAGTGGAAAATATTTTATATAAAACCAGAATTGTAACAAAAAGGTTTTAGTAATAAAAATAAAGATATCATAACTGAAATTTTGTCTTAAAACATAGGATATAGTGAACTTTAAATTGGGTAAAAATTCAAGAAGTTCCCTTTAAATAGGTTTGCATATCAGAAAGTACAGAGGGTGGAATCATTCAAGAACATGTATTTCCCAAAAAGAGAGTGATGAATGGGTCTTGAAAAATAAATTTTATACAACTAAAAACCATTTCAAATATGTACATTGAAAAATATGAAACTTAATTTTGACATAATGAAAGATAATACTACTCTAAAGAACAAATAAGGTTCCTATAGAATTTGTTTCAGTTTATTGGCATGGTGTCGGGTGTACCTAAGAGGGAATGATGAGAGTGAAAAAAAGAGTTATCATCACTAATTTATCATGAGGTATTTCTGGAGGAGGTGATAAATAATACCACATCATTTGGTATTACATAAAAAATGACATAGCATAGAGGACATCTTGATTAAGTGTGAAATGAGTAGGATCCCATGCCTTTCGTCCGAAGGTGTTCTTCCCTTGTTATTAATTACCTGAATATAAAAATTATGATTACTAGTTAATAATTAAATAAAATATTACATATATAATTGATTTATTATAATAATTTTATGTTCATTTATAACCATTTTGATTGGTTGTTATGTTTAATTTCACTCTTTGGGTCCGTTTTTTTGTCTTCATGACTCGTTTACTTATATTCATGTTCGTATAAACATGTAAGCTGAAAGTGGTTTTCTATAATTGAATTTGTATATTATATTTGAACATACAAGAGATTAAATGGATGTAAAAATTTATTTGGTTATTTCGGGTGAAGATGAGTTATTATATAAAACCATAGTGATAACAGTTTTTCTTAATCGGTGGGTTTGATTACAATGATGATTTTTTCATTATTAAATAATTCCATTTATAAAAAAGGATTAAATAACCGTAACAAGGGTATTTTAAATATTTAATAACCTAGTTAAACCACACCAAAAATGGTTTCATGACCATAATTAAAGATTATCATACAAATTTCTAAACCATTGTCCTTGAAAGTGCTAAATTTACAAATTTCAAACGGTGCTTTCATTAATTTCAAATAAAATATGGGAATAGGGAGATGATAATGAAATATACCATTAGCATAAAAAAAATTCTAGTACATTTATGTTACTAGATTTATCATACTATTTTGGTAAAGGGAGGTGAGGAACGAAACAAGAAAAAAAATATCATAAAAGAAATAAAAGACTCTAAAAGAGGAATTTACCTCTTGAGTTAATCTCCTTTGAGAACCTCTTAAAAAGAGAGGTTTGGGTATTTTGAAGAAAATAGTGGTTGTGGGATGTGGGGAAGGATATCTGGGAGAGATTTGGGCAGAATATTGGCAAGGAACAAGGTTTGAATGGAGTGGAGAGAAAAGGGAGTGAGGGTCAGTTATAGTGTAGGAGATGAGAGTTTTCTTAATATTATAATAATTAATTTATTATTTCATCACAATAAAAGAAATAGTAATTATTCCATGATCATAAATAGTAATAAATGCATGTATGTTCTAACCAAAATCCATTTACTTCATCCACGACTCAATCATGATACATAAATTCATGTTTTAGAATTTATTGGAATTATCAGATTTTACTATTCATAAAAAATTGATGTATTTTAGAAAAATCCCAAAAATTTACCCTAACAAATTTTTGATGTGAAGAATCCAAAAATTAAATCCATTTTTAAAAAAATAATTCTCTAAATATTATTAATTTAATATTTAATAAAAATAATAATTTAAATTTACAAACTAGTTTTAAAACATTCATTTATTATAATAAAATTTAGGTACATCATAATTTCAATTGAATATTATTTTTATACTATCATAGTTATGTAACTATTAATCAGGGTATATAACTATTCATCCAGGTATGTTAATATTCCTAAGGGTAGGTTACAATTCACCAAAAATTATGTTTTTCTTATCAGACTCCAAATAAATCATTGATCACTGTAGTGTGTGTAATATTTTTGAGATTCCAAACACATAAGTGAAAAAATTATGTTTATAGGTCAAAATATCACATAATTGTTCATTATGTGGTGATTTAATGTGATTATGACATAAGAAAGGTATTTTTATTGATAAAACCATGGGTTGTTACAAATGATCTTCCAAAATACCCATTCCTAGTCACTCCCCACATCTATTAAGATCTTAGTTAAGCCAAAAGACTAATACCCATCCCCTTAATGAGGCTCTCAAGGAGGTTATTTCTAGAGGTAAAACACCATTGTTTTTCATTTAGTTACATTTCAATTTCTATTCTTTGGTTATCCTATCCTCACCTCCTCAGTCCAAATATCCATGTTAATTCTAGTATCATATACATATTCAAGTTATGTGATGTTAATGGAAGAACCATCATCAATATTCTTACACTCTCTCTTTAATTTTATAAACGAAATCAACACCAATGAGGTTCCAATTTATAACCTTCATGGAAGACAAAGATTCGTTCTTCAATTTCTCCTTCATTCTTGGTCATGAAACCATTTTGATGGTTGAAATAGACTATAATATATATATTATGACATAATTAAAATTTACTAACCAATAAACATATATATTATTAAATCATATGACCAAACTAATTCATAATAATCAAAATACCACTAAAATAATCTATGTGAATGTTTTAAATAATTCATCTAATGATTCACCTATTTCCTTGTAAAAATGATAAAAAAAGATAATTAAAACATCATTATGTTCATAAAAAATATGTAATTTCAATTATTGAGATTTACATCCATTCCACGTGTACTACAATACTTTAAAACAAGTGAACGCATTATGAAAATCCAAAAAATGAACAGTCCAAAACGATTAAATTAAATATAATAACATGTAAATATGGTTATAAATGAACTGAAAATAATAATGATAAACTAAAATCATGTCTAATAAGTTCTGAAAGAAGTTATTAATAATTATAATATCATATTCCAGGAACTTATGTTCAAGAGCGGAACACATTCAAACATAATGCAAGGGTTTTTCCACATGAACCTCTATTTTCATTCAGATCAATTTTATTGACTAAATTACCTCAAAAAATCTATTTTGTATTATTATTTACTCAACATAAATTCTATGTGAGGGTCCTATGTAATGCCTCAAGCTTCCATGGTATGTTACCCTTTGAATAATGCAGTAGCTTATGTTGTATGCAACATGATGTTTTAGCACACCACGACCAATCAAAATAGACGTTATAAATAGAAATACCCACTTTTTGAAATATTATAAATTTTATTTTTCAAAATGGAATTCATATTTTGATTTATACTATCAAAATTAGATTAGGGTAAATTTTTGGTATTTTTCTAAAAACATTCAATTTTTGATGAATAATGAAAAATACTAAATTTTAACTAAAAACAACTTTTTTAATTAAAATAATTTATAATGTTAATTTATAAATTTTATTGGTTTTAAAGTATTATTATATTATATTTTTATAAGTTAATATAATTTTGGTAATTTTATGTAACTTCACATTTAAACTAAACATAAACAAGTGTTAATCTTTTGATAGTTATTATTTCTTAAAAATATGCTTTTTGTCTTGACAACGAGAATTAATTTTAAATTAATTTCTACCACTTATATATCTTGAATTTTGAAAAATTGATTCCATATTTTGAATCATGATATCCAAATTATGTAAACATGTAACTTTTATTTTTAGGCATTATGAATAATTATTTTGGTAAATATTTTCTATACCATGGTTAAAAGGTAAATCTAGAAAATAAGGGTGAAAAAAATATTGTATTAACATTAAATTACACTAAAATAAGACCTATTCCAATTGGTTGATAAATTTTTGAGAATGGGCTTCCTTAGTTATATTTTGGGCCCCCATGGAGCTACTTGAGAGTGATAATGACACTTTATATTAATTAATATAATGTAAAGACAAAATCACATAAACATATTTCTTTTAGTAAAACAATTTTTAAATGTGGTAATATAAGTTATAATTTCAATTAAAAAATATGAATTATAAAGATAAAAATATTTTATACATAGTTTTATTTTATTTATAATTTTTAGGCATTGAATAATTATATTTATTTATGACACAATGGTGATGAATTAATTACCTTATTAATGAAAGAATCAAATAAATGATATTATAAATATTAAAATAAATATAATTTCATTGTTTTTATGAAATACAAGAATTCTAAAGGTGAATATGACATTTGATATCTGATTGAATGTATTTGTTTTGAAGTAATAAAGTCGTTATGACTTTCAAAAATACTACATACTAAATATTGTCAAAATTAAAAAAAATGAGTTTTTAAAACAAATATTATATTATTAAATTATATAATAGTAATAAAAATCTAAAGATCTGCCAAAAAACGTATATAATTATAGTCATATAATTAATGAAAAAAATGATATTATCTTTCCATTTTATAGTAATTTTATCAAACAATTATTATAATAAAACAAGAAAACATGGTAAAAGTTAAACAATTTAACTAAGAGTTAATTCCAAAAGATAAGGTCAATATGGAGTCCCAAACCTATATAAAAAATATTAATTAAGAGTTTTTAGACCCATTTTTACCTTATCCTAGAATAAAATTATTTTTTATCCATTAAAAACATAAAATTATTTTATTATAAATTAATATTTCAATCTTTTCCCAAAGTGACCCGCACCTCCCTTATAAAAGGGTACTTCTCCTTGTCTCAAAATCACAACTCCAAATCCATTTGTCTCAGCCACAACCAGGCCTAAAATACTCCCAATTTCCTTCAAATAAACCTATATGTCTATGTTTGATCATAAAACCATCATATGGATCCCTTTTGATAAACTCAAAAGGAAACACCCGAAGAAGAGGTAAACTTTTCACCACCCTCTTTAAGGTTATTTTCTTCTTCCACTTCTGCTTTGTTTGTTTTTTGCATTCTAAAATAATAAATACTGTATCTTTTATATAAATAGATTTTATTATAAAAATTTTACAACCATAGTCATTATTCTATACGTGAAATTAATGACAAAGTCACAATACGTGCATATATACAGCTTACCGTCTCCACGTCATTGTGTAGTTTGTTATTCAAACACTTCATTTTTTGGATGAGGATAATAATGAGTATAGATGATGTAAATAATAAATATAACTTGTTAATGATTCTGTATATGTGATATCCCATCCAATTACATATGATTTCTCCATCAATATAATGATATTATCCCTCATGCGTACGTACGGATTACTGTCTCCACGAATGCGATAAGATTCATTCCACATCATAATCATTCAAGAATAATTTTTATTTTATAATTAAAAATAATTTTTAAAAGCTGAATATTATTTTGGATATGAATAAAATACATCCAATCCATAACAAACATGGCTTACAAAACCAATCATATAAAGGAAAACGGACCAGTTAACACCTTTAACGATGATACTACAAAAATATTATTAACAAAGCAATATTAGAGGATCATATATGACATCATATTTATGTATATAGTTATTTTATAATTTACTACAAATGATTTAACTATTATATAAGATATTAACATACCCCTGTCAAAGAAAAAGTAAAAGGTAAGGGTTAATATCACAATCTCTTTATTATTTGAGGTTGTTTTTACGTAAGTATCTACTGGGAATTCTTTATCATCCACATAAATGTTTTTAAAAATGTATTTCAAAACATTTTAACTATTTACTAGACTATTGGTTAATTCCATTTATACCCTTTTTTGAATTTTTATAAAATGGTTTGAAAGGAATCTTTTCATCATTTTCCTAAAAAGGTACTTTATGACCTTTTAGACAAAATTAAGGTAAGAATGTCTTTTTTTAACTTATAAAGAGGGTGTGGCAATTTTTCACCGTTATATCTCCATTGAAGCTTCCCATACAAACTTATAAAAATATTTTCAAAATAAATGTTTTCTTTTATAATTATGCGACTTTTAAATGATTTCAAAATAAAAAGAGGTATTTATTGGAAAATGTTTTAATTTCATCTATGTCAACATTCTTTGATGGATTTTAAACTTTTTTGAAGTTGATTTATTATGATACAAATAATCCATATTGTATTGAAGTTTTTGTGATCTGTTTTACTATGAATGTTTTATTTTTACACCATTCATTTTTATGTATAATGTATTGACATTACCTATTATAGTATTAATATGAATTTTTATGTTATGTTTATTCTTTTTCATATGAGTAATGCTTTAGACTTAGTAAGTGACAGGTGGAGCCCATTATAGATCCTCTATGCATCGATAGTTCTCATTGGACAAACTAGTGTCTTGGAACAAGGCCATGAAAAAATCATATTAGTAGTATTGGCACAAGGCCTTGCCTATGTGGTTATAAAGTCTGGAATTATGCATTCCATCATTATGAAAGTGTTTATTTATATTACATGTGATTATTCAACAAGTAGAAAATCCCTGTGAATAATTAAGTTGAATTATTTGATTTTACCTTTTCAATATTATAATGCATTTTATGTTTAAAAGGATTTTGTTTCAGTCTTATACATTTCACTAAATGTTTATTCTTATTTATAAAGGTTTCTGTTATATTTTTATCCTTACTGAACGCCTGAGATCACCATTTATATGTTTTATTTTTCCAAATATGTGAAGAAATATTTTATAGTTGATCTACAGGTATTGTCTATGGATATAAATGTGGTAAATGGGGGGAAATTGTTTTTTATTGTTTTATTTCATGATTTAATGTAAAACATATGAATGTTTATACTACTTCTAAGTCTACTAAACTGATCGGTCTTTCGAGACATTATTCCTAGTATCATGCCAATATTATGTTATAATGCACCAACTCTGGGTAACTGGGGTCGAGACGTTACAGTTGGTATCATAGGAAGTTTAGTACAAGCCATGATAACTATATTTAGAAAAACACTTATTAGAGATCACTAACTGAAGATAGACATTGAGGATTTTTATAGATAACTTCCTAGAATATTGGTATAGTGTATATTTTGTGAATTTTCTAAGAAATAAATCCATGTATGGATACGAGCTAGTATAGGCGGCTCTGGAAAAGAGGTACCTATAGGTGAAACCGAAAAAACTGCTTTAAGATAGACTCGAACAAGAACTGGTGCACGACAAACGACCTTGTTGTACTCTTGGTTATAACACTCTTAGGGGATATGCATAAGATAATTCTCATTTTTTTATAAACTATTATGAAGGGTTTATAAGTATATACTTCCTCAAAGAAATTTTTTTATGATTAAGGATTATATCTATAAACTATCCAATTTACGTTATGTGTATTACATGTTTGAAATTATGTATTGTGATTTATAAACTAATATAATGTATGCCATTTTTTTTTTGAAATATCACTTAGTGGAAGGAATGGAAACTGTATCAATTCACATAATCCATATAGGGATTTACCTTCTACTAATGATAATTATAGTGTATCTAGTGATGCAACTCATTTTGATCAGCTTATCACTATACTAGAATAACTCACTCCGGTTATGAATAGTAACCATACCCGTATGGAGCACCCTGATCCAGAACATCAAGGATCAATGTTAGACCACTTCATGAGGCAACAACCACCAACATTCAATGGTAGTACAAATATTTTATTTTCTAGGAAATGGATACATTCCGTAGAGAAAATATTTCATGCTTTGGGGAGTAGCGAAAGGGAAAAAGTTATCATGGCAGTTTATCACCTCATGGGAGAAGCATATCAATGGTGGTTATTAATTAAAAACAAAAAAGAAGATGAATAATTATAAAACATGGAATGGATATAGTTTAAATTTATTTTCATATAAAAATACATTCTTTGTGACCATCGGGCGGATATGGAAAGACAATTTCTAAGTCTGAGGAAAAAAGAGGATGACAATGTCGCAAAGTATGAGATTAACTTTACAAGGTTACAAAGCATGGTGTAGATTTTATATGTAACCCAAGGAGTAATATTGATCAATTCTTTGATGGGTTAAAACCATATATCCATCGAGCATTAGTCTCACAATCCTTATCGTCGTATAGAGATATTGTCTCATGCACTATCAGGATAGAAAATGAATTCTCTATGTCTTAGGACTTTAAAGCAAAGCAAGAGAAAAAGAGATATGTTGAACACTCTAGAAATGGAAATAAGGGTAAGAAGTGAAAATTTAAATCACCATCCTATGGTAAATGTGGGAAGAAACAGCATGGTACTTTCATGAAGGGAATGTGAGTCTGTTACAAGTGTGGTAAAAAAGGAAACCAATCTCATGATTGCAAGGGGAAGAAAGAGGTTGTAAATGTTTAATGCTACAATTATAGAGAAAAGTGGCATTATTCAAATGAATGTTCTAATAACCACATGAACATAACTTAGAAAAGGCCAATGTAGCAAGGTTGAGTTTATTTTATCACTACTACTAAGGTTGAAGCTCCAAAAGATGTGGCGGCAGATAATTTAAGGGTTTCCTCAAGTTTAGCCAATGCTTTATTTGATTTTGGATCATTTCATTTTTTCACAACTTCCTAGTTTTCTATGAAAATTGGACATTTTCACTTTGACTTAACAATGGAGATGATAGTAAAGACACCTATGGGAAGTATCATCACAAAAACGTTTTGTGAATTAGTTCCCATTAGGGTATATAAATGTTCTTTATCTAATAATGTCATCATCATACCCATGATTGAATTTGATATAATCCTCAGAATGGATTGGATTTCAGACCATGATGTAAAATTTTATTGTATGAAGAAAGAGGTTACTATTTTCGATGATGATAAAGAGTACCTTATCTTTAGAGAATAACCGTCACCATAAGATTCTTATCTAGATCCTACCCTAGTATCTTAACTAATTTCAATTATTGGGGAGGAAGAGAATGAAATAACTATGGGTGAGAAAAATAAATTTTGGATAGAGGACATACCAATTGTGCAAGAATATGTTGATGTGTTTCCATAATATTTTCATGGACATCTTCCAGAAAGAAAAATTGAGTTCTCTATTTATTTATTTCATAGTTCAAGGCCCATATCGTAGACCCTTAGTTGAATGGTAACTGTGGAATTAGTGGAATTGATGAAACAATTAGAGGAATTGAGTAGTAAATGATTTTTTTCCCAAGTGTTTCTCTATGAGAAGCCCCTGTTCTCTTTGTCAAAAATAATTATGGATCTAGGAGGTTTTACATTGACTACAGAGAGATCAATGCTATAACAACACAGAACAAGTATCCCCTCACTCTCATTAATGATTTATTCGGCCAACTTCATGGAGCTCAATATTTTTCGAAGATTGAACTTTAATCTGGATATCATTAGTTGTGTGTGAAGAAGAAATAAATTAAAAGAATAGAATTTCAACCCAGGTATAGGCATTACGAGTTTACAGTAATGCCTTTTAGACTTATTAATGCACCCTATATCTTTATGGATCTAATGAATAATGTATTCCAAAAATATCTTGATGACTTTGTAGTGGTATTTATTGTTGATATCTTGGTATACTCAAAAAGCTATGAAGATCATGAAAATAATGTGTGAACTATTCTAAAAACCCTTATAAGAAATGAATTATATGGAATGTTTAAAAACTGTGAATTCAGGTATCAAAGGATTTCTTTACTTGGCCATATTGTCTCTAATGATGGAATCTCAGTTGATCTATTAAAGACTGAGTCAGTCCATGAATGTCCAGCACCGATGAGTACAATCGAGGTACACAGTTTTATTGGTTTAGAAGTTTATTATCAATGATTCACCCCAAATTTCACATGATTGGCTAACCCATTAACTAAGCTCACACATAAAGGGGTTAAATTTGTTATGAAAAAAGTGTGTGAATAATTATTTGAAGAACTAATGAGAATATTAGTAAATGCTCTTATCTTGACTCTACCATCGAGGAATGATGGGTTTGTTATTTATAGTGATCTTTCAAAGAATGAAAATGGTTGTGTCTTTATGAATAATGATAGAGTTATTCCCTGTGAATCACAAAATCAAAAAATTCTTGTGAAATAATATCCTACTCATGATATTGAGTTAGAAGTTGTAATCTTATCTCATAAAATATGGAGACACCATCTCTATGGTGAAAAATGTGAGATTTATATTGATCACTAGAGTTTGAAGTATATTTTCACACAGAAATAAATCAACCTGAGGCAAAGATGATGGTTTGAACTACTCAAGTATTATGATTTCACTATACACTATCACCTAGGGAAGGTGAATAATATGGAAAATGATTTTATTAGAAAGGATCATGGAGTTTTGAATAATATAAGAGTTGAAAGGGATCCTATTTTCAAAGATCTAGTAAAGATGGATATGGTAATAACCATGGATGTTGAAACATTGATACTTT
Organism: Viscum album; assembly: GCA_963277665.1. Lineage (NCBI taxonomy): Eukaryota > Viridiplantae > Streptophyta > Magnoliopsida > Santalales > Viscaceae > Viscum > Viscum album. Next base: position 38,996,580 of record OY728141.1, on the reverse strand, counting down.
TCAAAGGGTGTCCAAACCATCTTTACTAGAAAGGATAAATAGTTCTCAAACTGATGAGGAGGAGTTTCAAAAGAAGATTAAAGTTGTGAATGATGGGTGATTGAGTGACTTCATATATGAAGATGGGATTTTTAAATTTGGGAAGACATTGTGTTTCCTATATACATGATCTAAAAAGGGAATTTTTGGATGATTCTAATAGCTCCAATTTCACTATACACCCTCGGAGCACCAAGATGTATTGTTATTTGAAAGAAAGTCTATGGTGGGACAACATGAATAGGGATATTATTCATTTTGTGTCATGAATTTTGGGTTTTGAACAATTGAAAGTAGGAAGGAAACAGCCTAAAAGATCCCTGAAACCTCTTTCAAAACCTTATTGAAAATGGGATAATATTTCGATGGACTTTTCCATGGAGCTACGAAAGACTCTTAGAATGAATGATGCAATATGGGTCATTGTTGATCGTCTTACCAAGTCAGCACATTTTCATACTAGAAGAGAAGATTTACCACTTGAAAGTTTATAAATACTATATATTAATGAAGTTTTAAGACTTCAAAGAGTACCCCTATCGATTGTTTCTAATCGTGATCCCCGTTTTACATCAATATTCAGGAAAAGTCTTCAGAATTCCCTTGATATTAAACTTCATTTGAGCAACACCTACTACCCTAAAACCGATGGAAAATCCAAATAGAATATTCAAACCTTAAAATACATCTTGAGATATTTCACACTTTACTTTCAAGGTATGTGGGATCAATATTTACCTCTCATAGAATTTTCCTATAACAATAGCTTCCATTCCAGTATTTTGATGGAACCATAAGAAGAATTGTACAGAAAAAGATGCCACACACCAACTTGTGGGGATGATGTTGGTGATTGAAATATCGCAGCTCTAGAACATGTTGAGGAAACAATAGAAAAAGTGAATAATATCTAAAGACACAGAAAAGAAGCCCAATGTAGGAAAAAGAGCTATGCCGATAACGAAGGATGGATTTGAAATTTCAAGTAGACGACCATGTTTCCTTGAAGGTATATCTAGGGATTAGTGTTATACATTTAGTTATGAAGGGAAAATTGAGTCCAAGGTACATTAGACCTTTTGAAATTCTAGATCTAATTGGATTTATAACTTATCATTTGGAAATTCCTCCAAGTCTCTCCAAAGTTCATGATGTGTTCCACGTATCACTGTTGAGAAAATACATGCCTCAACAAACGCATGTACTCACCTAAGTGAAAATTGAACTGGAACCTGATTAGTCTTATTGTGAAGAGCCTATCCAAAATCATCATACCAGAGAGTATGTGCTAAGAAACCAGACGACTCGTCTGGTAAAAGTTCTATGGAGGAACCATAAGATGGCATATGCAACGTGTGAACCCGAGAAACTTATGATGACGAACCACCAAAATCCTTTTATTAAATAATATTCTATAAATTTTGAGGATGAAATTATTTTAAGGAGGGGATAATGTAACACCACAAGCTACCATGGAACATTTACCTTTTAATAATGTTGTATCTTGCGTTGTACGCAACTTGGAGTTTTAACACACCACGACCAATCAAAGTAGTCGTTATGAATAGTAATATCAACTTTTCTTAATTTTATAATTTATAATTGTGAAAATAGTCTTCATTTTTGGATTTTGAATATCAATATTAGCTTAGGATAAATTTTTGGTATTTTTCTGAGAACATTCAATTTATGATAAATAGTGAAAAATACAAAATTTTAATTAAAAACCACTTTTTCAATCAAAATAATTTATAGTGCTAAATTATAAATTTGAGTAGTTTTAAAATATCATTAGATTATATTTTTAGCATTTAATATAATTTAGTTCATTGAATGTAATTTCTCATTTCAACTGGACATAAACAAGTGTCAATCTTTTGATAGTTATTATTTCATAAAAAGATGTTTTGTGTTTTGATAATTGGAATTAATTTTAAATTAATTTACTCAAATTCTATGTTTTGAATTTGGAAAAATGGATTCCATATATGGAATTATAATTTCCAAATCATTTAAATAATTAAATTTTATTTTTATTCATTCTGAATAATTACTTCGGTAAATATTTTATTTACCATGGTTGAAGGGTAAATCTGGTAAATAATGGAAAAAAAATATTATAATAATACTAAATTACCATAACATGTGACTTATTCCAATTTCCTGATACATTTCCATCCATATAAATCCTTGAGTCTATTTTGGGTCCCCGTGGAGCCACATTAATGTGATAATGTCACTTTATATTAATTAATTTAATATAAAGACAAAAATGACATAAACATATATCTTTTAGTAAAACAATTTTAAAATGGGGTTATATGAGTTATCATTTCGACTATAAATACTCATTAGAACTATAAAATTATTTCCTACATAATTTTATTTTATTTATAATTTTTAGACATTAAATAATTAATATTATTGATGACCCAATAGTGATTCAGTAATTACCATATTAAAGAAGGAATCAAATAAATGGTATTATAAAATTTAAAAAAATATATAATTTCAACGTTTTTTTGACATAAACATATTTTATATGTGAATATGACATGATAGGGTTGATTCAATGTATTTTTTTTATGTAATAAACTTTTTATGACGTTCAGAAAAACCAAATACTAAATAGTGTAAAAATTGACATAAATGAAATTTTAAAACAAATATTATATTATTAAATTATATAATTATCTCAAAAATCTAAGGTTCTTCCAAAGAACATATATAATTATAGTTATATCATTAATAAACCACTTTAGTTTCTCTTAAAATTTTATAGTATGTTTATTAACTAATTAGGAGAATATTACAAGAATACATTGTAAAAGTTAAACAATTTAACTAAGAGTTAAATCCAAAATATAAGGTTAATATGGAGTCCCTAACCTATCTAAAAACTATTAATTTATAGGTTTTAGACCCATATTTACCTTATAATATAAATAAATCTTTTTTGAGCCATTAAAAACATAAAATGATTTTATTATAAATTAATAGTTCAAGCTTTTCCCAAAGTGACCCTCACCTCTCTTATAAAAGGGCACTACTCCTTATCTCATAATCACACCTCCAAATCAATTTCGCTCGGCCACACCCTAGAATAATATCCTCCCAATTTCCCTCAATTCAACCTATAGGCCTTATTTTGATCAGAGTTTCATCCTATGGTGCCCTTTTGATCAACTCAAAAAAACACTCAAAGAAGATGCAATAATTTCACCACCCTCTTTCATGTCCATTTCTTCTTCCACTTCATCTTTCTTTGTTGTTTCCATTATAAAACACTAACACAAATATATTCTATATAATTTTATTTTATTATAAAAATGGTAAAACCATATTAATTATTCTATCCGTCATATGAATGACAATGTCACCACACATGTGTAAGTACGGCTTACCCTCTCCACATTGTGGTGTAGTTTGTTATTCCAACACATTATTATTTGGATGGGTATAATAATGAAAATAACTGATGTAAATAAAAAATATAACATAGTAAGGATTATATATATATATATATATGATATACCTCCCAATTAAATTTGATTTTACAATTAATATAATGATTTTGTTTCTCATACATAAGTATGGATTACTGTCTCCACGAATACGATGAGATTCATTCCCCATCATAATCATTAAAGAATTATTTTAATTTGTGATTAAAAATAATGTTTAAGATCATAATATCATGTTAAATATGATTTAAATACATCCTATCAATAACAAACATGTCTTATGTAACCGTGCATATAAAAGAAAACATATCAGTTAACACTCAAAACAGTGATACTACTAGAATATTATTAACAAAGAAATATTAGAGGATCATATAATACATCATATTTATGTATATAGTTATTGTATAATTTATTAAAAATTATTTAACTATTATAAATGAGGTTAATGTACCCTCTACCGTTGAAAATTATATAGTAAGGGTTAATTTCACAATCTCTTTATTATCTGAGGTTGTTTTTACATATGTATCTACTGGGACATCTTTATCATCCAAATCCATGTTTCATAAAAATTTATTTCAAAAAAAATTTACTATTTAATAGACTATGGGTTGAAGTAATTGATACCATCGTTTTAATTTTTATAAAATTGTTTGAAAGGAATGTTTCTGTCATTTTCCAAACAAGGTACTTTATGACCTTTTCGAAAAAAATTAATGTAAGAAAGCTGTTTTTTTACTTTTATAGTGGGTGTAGATATTTTCCATCATTATATCATCATAAAAGATTCCCATACAATATTATATGAATATTTTCGAAATGAATGTTTTCTTTTATAATAATTTTACATTTAAATGATTTCAAAATATGAAGTTGTATTTATATCAAATAGTTTTCATTTAATATATGTCAACATCCTTTGATGGATTTTAAACTTGTTTTAAGTTGATTTGTTATGATTCAAATATTAAATATTATATTTAAGGTTTTGTGATATGTTTCTCTATGGATGTTTTATTTATACAACATTCATTTTTTATGGATAAAGTATTGACATTTCGTATGCTAGTTTTAATACAAATGTTTATGTTATGTTTAAACCTTTTCAGATGAGGAATGCATTGGACTTGGTAAGTGATGGGTGGATCCCACTATAGCTTCTTGATGCATCAGTAGGTATCATGAGACAAACTAGTGTCTTAGAATAAGTCCTTGACAAAATCTTATTTGTAGTCTTGGCACAAGGCCTTAACTATGTGGTTATGAATTCTAGCAGTATGCATTCCATCATTATGGAAGTGGGTATTGATATTGCATGTGATTATTCGACTAGTAGAATATTCATGTGAATAAGTAAATGGAATTATTTTATTTTATCTTTGACATATTATTTTGAGTTTTAAGTTTTAAAATTAATTTGTTTTAGTCTTATACATTGCCTTAAATGTTTATGTTTATTTATGAAATGTTTTTCTATACTGTTACCCTTATTGAGAATCTAAGCTCACCCCTTTCTATGTTTTTTTTCAGGATGTGAAGTAATAATTTATGGTTGACTAGAAAGGATGGGATAAGGATATAATTGTGTTAAATGGGTACAAAATGTTTTTGATGTTTATACTTCATGATATAATGTAAAACTTATGAATGTATCTTGTACTTCCAAGGATACTAAACTAATAGGTCTTTCGGGACAAGATTCCTTATATCATGCCAATGTTATATAATAATGCACTGACTCTAGGTCACTAGGGTTAAGGAATTACATTCTATATATGATAAACAACCATAATTATTTCTTATTTTAAGGATAGTTACACATTTTAAAATAATGTTTCAAATATTTTTCCGAAATACAACCATGATTCAAGTGTATTTCTCAAATTCATACCTCTTTTAAAAGGCACTCTATAATCTTTTTTCAAAACCAGTATCTTTATAAAATCAAAACATCTATTATAAAAATACTATCTTACTTCACTTCTTGTTTAATAGAAATATTTCTCCAAAAGAACTATTCTTTTCAAAATAAACGAGTATTTATCTCAAAAAGTACTCAATGATTATATAAGAGTCTCTTCATCTATTTCAAAACTATTTTTGATTCTTATATATTATTGGGGTTAATATTTCTTGACATTATCTACCATATTTAATTTAATGGGTTATGATTATTTGGCTATGAATGTGCTATCATAAAACAATTCACCAATTTACTCTGAATGGTTAGTGTTTATGCTTAATGTCCAAGGAATGTTATTTACATTTCTTATATTAGATTCAATATCAATGTATATGTTTATTATGTTTTCCCCCATTTATATTAGGAATTAAATGGACATAGAAAGTGTCAAATGGGTCCCGCTATAGCCCCTTGGTTCATTGGTAGGTCTCATGATACAAACTACGGTTTTGGCACAAGTCCATGAAAAAATTATTATTTATGGTCTTAACATGAGGCCTCGACAGTATGGTTATGAGGTCTCACGTCATGTATTACATCATTATGAAAATGGAATTGATGTTTTATGTAGTTATTAGGCTATTAGAATACACATGATTATGTTTTATTATGGCATTATAAACTCATCTCATATTTCATCCAAAATAAGTTCATGTTTATTATTTGTAAAGTCATGTGTTTTAAATTATTCACCATGCCTAATGATTATGTAATGATATATTCCATGGTACTAATTACCCTTATAGAGGGTTTGATCTCACCCATTTCTATTATTTCATTTTCCTAGGGCATGAATAATTTTATAATGACTGACATTTTGAAATTAACTTGGAATTATGGATATGGTCAATGTAGTTTCTTTGTGGTATTTATTTTCAAGTTGCAATGTTGAACTTATGTTTGAATCTCATCTCCAATAATACTAAAGTACTTTTTTCTTCATGATTCAAATTCCTTGTTTATATACCAATGTAATTAAATATGTTACCAACTCCATTCAACTATGGTCTGTTAGTTATAGTTGGTATCAGAGAAAGATTAGTAGAACACAAGAAAACTAGATTAAGAAATGTTGATTAGGGAAAAACCCTAAGGTATTATTTGAAAAAAAACATACAATAATGTCCTGGAATCTTGGTTATAAACAGATTATGTAGATCATTACAACATATACATCTATTTTTGGATACAAACAGGTGTTGGTGGTTCTTGAACAAATGATCCTATGAGTGAAAACTCTGACAAGGTGTTTTAGTCATGACCCAAGGTATCATGGTACACAAAAATGGGAATTATTGGACTCTTGGTTTGACACTCTTGAGGGATATGCTTCTAGAAATAACATTTTTTACAATCCATTTTGAAGGATTTAAATGTAAATTTTTCCTCAATGATACCATGTTTACTATTAAGAGATAAAATATATATATAATTTCGATTTATGGTAATTATTTTCTATAATATGAGATTATTAATTATGATTCATACCCTATTATAGTGTATTCCATTATATAGAAATAGTGCTTAATTGAAGGAATAAAAACTACATGAAAGTACATGTCCCATGTAGAGATTTTCATCTGATGAAAGATAATGATGTTGGCTCTGGTGCTGTGACTGGTTCTGATAATCTTATAACTATTCTGGGACAACTTACTCAGGATATGAATAATATCCTTACACATACGGAGAATCAATATCCATCATGTGGAAGAGCTATGACAGATCTCTTTATACAACAACAACTTCTACCATTCAATGGGACTAAAAAATTATTTACAGTAGAGCAGTGGATATGTAGATAAGATATTTCTCACTTTGAGATGTAACAAAAGAGAGAAGGTTGTCATGGAAATTTATCATCTATAAAAAGATGCAAATTAGTTGTGGTCATTAATCCAAAACAAAAAATAGGAGTAAAATATATATGAGATGGATTGTAGGTACATTATTAAAATCATTCTAGAGAAATACATTCCTCGTGAACAACAACCAGATATAGAAAATGGTAATTCTTGAATTTGAGGCAAAAGGAGGATAAATTTTTTTCTAAGTATGAATCTAACTTTATAAGGATATGAAGGCATTCTTAAGGAAACATACATAATCCAATGTTAAAAATGATTGATTCTTTGATGGTTTAAAACCATTCCTCCGATGTGATCTAATCTCCCAATGATTCTAATCATATGAAGATATAGTCTAAAGTGCTATCAAGACAGAAAATTATTTTTCTAAGTCTTATGACATTAAATGAATGTAATTGAAAAATAGGGCTACTAAAAACACTGGAAAAGGAACTAATGAAATGAAGAATAAGGGAAGTGTTGATCTTATATTCTACAGTAATGGTGGTAAAAAACACCATGGCACTTTCTTGAAGGGAATGTGAGTCTGTTACAAGTGAGGAGAAAAAGGCCACCTATCTCAAGATTGTAAGAGAAATAAAGATGGTACCAATGATCAATAGTATGATTAGAGAGAGATGGGACATTATTCACATGAATGTCTTAAGAGTTAGGGAAACGTTCGCAAAAAAAGGCCAAGGGAGAAAGGCTAAGCATATGTGGTCACAACTATTGAGGCTGAAGTTCCTAATGAGGTGGTGGCAGGTACATTAATCATTTCATCAAACTTATCCAAAGATTTATTTGATTCGGTATCATCGCGTTCATTCATATCTTCCCAGTTTTCCAAGAAAATATGATATTTCAATTTTGATTTAAAAATTATGTAATGCCCCGACCCCAGTTACCCAGAGTCAGTGGATTATTAAATAACATTGGGATGATCACAAGGAAATCATCTCTCGAATGATAGATCAGTTTTGTATTATTGGAGAAAAGATTCATACATAAGTTTAACTTTATATCTTAAAAATAAATAGAACACGAATTTATTCCATTGGAAATATCCAACCCTCCTAAATAATGCCTGAAAGTCACTCATAGCTAACTTCTTCTTATCCTGGGAAAATAAAACATAAGAAAGGGGTGACCTAAAATGCTCAGTAAGGGTAATAAAAATAGTGTAAGATAACATAAATATTAATCATGGTGAAAAATTGAAACCACATGCCTTTTCTAATAATAAACATGATTACTTTTATGGCAGGAATATGAGCTAAGTAAATAATGCCATAATAAAACATAATCATTGGTATTCTACTAGTCGAATGACCACATGAACCATCAATATTATTTTCATAACGATGGAATGTATAATGCCAGACATTCTGAATCATTTTTTCAAGGACACAACCAAGACATCTAAAAATTATTAAGGCCTCAGCCAAAACCATATATCAAAATTGGGAAAGGGCGTTGGCCAATTCAACATCATGATGTCTCATGAGACCTACCGATGCATCTAGGAGCTATAGGGGGATCCACCCATCACTTACTATGTCCAATACATTACTCATATGAAAATATTTAAACATATCATAATCATTCAAATTAAAACTAAAATACGAAATTTCAATACCTTAACCATAAACCATGAATGGTATAAAAATAGCACATCCACAGTCAAAAATATCGCAAAACGATTAATACAATATTAAAGTGTTGTATTATAATAAATCAACTTCAAATAAACTTAAGATCCATCAAAGGATGTTGACACTGATGAAATCAAAACCCTTTTTAGAGAAATACCTATTCTTATTTTGAAATCATTTAAGAGTCACATAATTATAAAGAAAACATTTATTTTGAAAATATTATTATAATCTTGTAAAGGATGCTTTGATGATGTTATAACAGCAGAAAATAACCGCACCCACCGTATATGTTAAGAAAAACATTCTTACATTAAATTTGTTGAAAAGTTCCAAAAGTACTTTGCTTGAAAATGACAGAAAGATTCATTTCAAAACACATAAGGGTATAAATGGAATTAACCCATTTTCCTGTAAATCGTAAAAATGTTTTGAAATACATTTTTAAGAAACATGGATGTGGATGATAAAGAGGTCCTAATAGATACTTATGTAAAAACAACTTCGGATAATAAAGAGATTGTGAAATTAACCCTTACCTTGTACTTTTACTAGGTTAGGGTAGGTTAACCTCCTGTATAATGGTGAAATAGTTGTCATTAAATTATATAAGAATAATATACATTAATTTGATAATATATATGACCTTTTAACATTGTTCTGTTAATAATATCCTAGTATCATTATCATTTCGTGTGTTCACAGATTCGTTATCCATTCTATTATTTGTTATGTGAGTCAAATTCTTTATGTATGGGATGTATCTTATTCATGTCCAGATTGATATAAAGTATTTAATCATTATTTTTAGTCATCAAATGAAAATTATTCTTTAATGGATACGATGGGGAATGAATCTCATCGCGTTTGTGGAGACGGTAATCCGTATGTACACATGAAAAATAATATCATTCTTTTGAAATTAAAGTAATATATAATTGGATATTATATCATATATACAAAATCATTATCATGTTATACTTATTATTTACATCAATTACACATAATTATTATATCCATCCAAATAATAATGTATTGAATAACAATTACACCACGACGTGGAGATGGTAAGTCGTACGTACACATATATGGTGACATGTCATTCAAAGGATGGATAGAATACTGAATATGGTTATACCATATATATAATAACATCATAGTATATAATATATATTGGAGTTATTATTTTATAATGTAAATAACAAAGAAATAAGAAGTGGAAAAAGAAAGGAAATTGAAAAAGGGTGGTGAAAACATTACTTCTTCTTCAGGTTCTTCCTTTTGATTTGATTAGAATGGCTTCGTAGGTTTGCTTTATGATTAAAAAAAGGCCTCTAACTTGAATTGAGGTAAGTTGGGAGGATATTTGGGCAGGTTTTGACCAAACCAAAAGGATTTGAAGGTATTAATATGAGAGACGGGGGAGTGACCTTTTATAAGAGGGTGAGGGGCACATTAGAAACAACTTAAAATATTATTTTATAATAAATTCATATTTAGTTTATAATGGATCCAAACTGATTTATTTCACGTCTAAGGTGGGTTTGGGTAGAAATATACTCAACCAATAGATTTTATATAGTTTTGGGTCACTATATTAACCTTATCTTTTAGATTTAACTCTTAGTTAATTAGTTTGACATTTACAATGTCTCTTTGTATTTTTATATTATTTGGTTAATAATCTTACTATAAATTGCCAAGAGAACATAAATTGGTTAACTAATGAAATTAATATCATCATATAAGTCCTTTGGCCGAACCTTATATTTTTAGGAATATTATATCAATTAATAATATAATATTTTTAAAAAAAACTCCATTATGCCAATTTTGACACTATTTAATAATTGATATTTGTTAACGTCTTAAAAACATTAGTAATTCAAACCAAATTCATTTAATATATACTAAAATGTCATATTAACCAATAAATTTCGTGTATGAAATCAAAAAATTCAAATTATATTTATTTTAACATTTATAATAACAATTATTTGATTATTTCATTAATAAGGAAAATACTACATAATCAATGTGTCATAAGTAAATTTAATTATTCAATTTCAAAAAATAATAAATAAAATAACATTATGTATGAAATATATTTATCTTTATAATTAAAATTTATAGTCCAAAATATAACATATATAACCATGTGTAAAAATTATTTTGCTAAAAGATATATGGTTATATCATTTTTGTATTTACTTTAACTTAATTAATATAAAGTGTCATTATCACATACAAGTGACTCTAGGGGGTCCCCAAATTGACCCAAATACGCCCAGGGTTGGAAATGTATTAGCCAATAATTTTAGGACATGTGTCAGGGTTATTTAATATTAATATAATATTATTTTTTACCCTTATTTACGGGATTTACCCTTTAACCATGGTAAATAAAATATTAACCGAAGTAATTATTCAAAATGATTAAAAATTAAAGATACATATTTACACAATTTGGAACTCATGAATATAAATATAGAATCCATTTTTTAAAATTAAAAAAACCAAAGTGGATGAAATTAATTTAAAATTTATTCCCATTGTCAAAACAAAAAGCGTGTTTTTAAGAAATAATATCTATCAAAAGATTGGCACTTGCTTATGTCCAGTTTAAATGTAAAATTATTTTTAATGATCAACATTAGATTAAATGGTAAAAATATAATCTAATTATACTTAAAAATCACTCAACTTTATAATTTATCATTATTAATTATTTCTTTTAAAAACGTTGTTTTAAAATAAAATTTAGTAATTTTCACTATTCATCAAAATATGAAAGTTATCAGAAAAGTACCAAACATTGAACCAAAGCTAATTTTGATATTCCAATTACAAAAATGATGTCCATTTTGAATGATAAAATTTATAAAATTTAAAAAAGTGGGTATTACTATTCATAACTGTTAGTTTGATTGTTTGTGTTGTATTAGAACTTGAAGTTCCGTAAAACACACGCTACTGTATTATTCAAAGAGAAGCGTACCATGGAAGCTTGAGGTGTTACACTCTCCCCTCCTTCAAATAATTTCATCCTCGAAATTTCTATAATACTTCTGCATGAAAAGACTCTTTTTGTTATTCATCATATGTTCCTCGGGTTCCCGTGTTACCTCTTCCATCTTACTGTTTGTCCATAGAACATTGACAAGACGAGTCGTCCGGTTTCTCAGCACTTGTTCTCTAGTATCAAGAATCCTAACGGTCTCTTCTCAATAAGATAGATCAGGTTCCAGATATACTTCCTCATAAGTGATTACATGTGTTGGGTCAGACATTTATTTTCTCAACAGTGATACGTGGAACACATCGTAAACTTTGGGGAGACTTGGTGGCATTGCCAACGGTAAGCTACTGCCCTAATTCATTTTAGAATTTCAAGAGGTACTATGTACCTGGGACTCAATTTACCTTTCTTATAGAAATGTGTAACTCCCTTCCATGGACATACCTTCAGGAAAACATAATCTCTTACCTGAAATTCCAAATCCTTCCTTCGGTTGTCAGCATAGCTCTTCTGCCTACTTTGAGCTGGATTGATGTGGTTTTGGATTACCTTTACCTTTTCCATCATTTTCTCCTCCAGTTCTGGGCCTATGAGTTTTATTTCACCAACATCATCCCAACAGGTTGGTGTGTGACATCTCTTTCTATATAACGCTTCATATGGTGCCATCTGGATTCTTGAATGGAAGATATTGTTATAGGAAACTTTTACAATAGGTAAATATTGATCTCACGTACCTTGAAAGTCATGTGAGCATGATCTCAACATGTCTTCTAAGGTTTGAATATTCCGTTTTGATTGTCCATTTATTTGAATGTGGTAGGCAGTGCTCAAATGAAGTTCAGTCTCCAAGGCCTTCTAAATTTTTCCAGAATCTTGATTTAAAATGTGGATCACGATAAGAAACAATCGATATGGGTTCTTCGTGAAGTCTCACAACTTCATTAATATATTGTCATTCTAGACATTCAAGTGGTAAATCATCCCTTATAGCAATAAAATGGGCTGACTTGGTAAGATGATCAATAGTGACCAATATTGCATCGTTGCTTCTAGGAGTCTTTGGTAGTCCCATGACAAAGTCCGTCATTATATTATCCCATTTCCACTCAGGTATGGGAAGAGGTTGCTAGAATCCTCTCTGCTATTTCCTTCCAGCTTTCACTTGTTGACAAACCATACATCTTGACACAAAATCTGCAATCTCCCTCTTTATGTTTTCCCACCAAACATCTTCCTTCAAATCTCTATACATTTTGTTGTTCCCAGAGTGTATAGAGAAATTGGAACTATGAGCATTATCCAACAATTCAATTTTTAGATCAGGTATATTGGGAACACAAAGTCTCTTCCCAATTTTCTAAATTCCATCTTCATACACAAAGTCACTCAATCTCCCATCATTCACAACATTAATATTATTTTGAAACTCTTCATTATTGGTCTAAGAACTCTTTATCCTTTCTAGTAAATATGGTTTGACAACCATATGAAAAAGAATTGACCTTTAACCTTCCATGGTTATTCCCATATCCATCCTTACCAGATCCATGTATATAAGATCTTTTTAAACTCTCATCTTGTTCAAAACTCCACGATCCTTTCTTCTCAAAGCATCTGCCACCTTATTTTCCTTCCCCAGGTGGTAGTGTATAGTGAAATCATCATCCTGGAGTAGTTCAAGCCATCTACTTTGCCTCATGTTGAGTTTTTTTTGTGAGAAAATATACTTTAAACTCTTATGGTCGGTATATATCTCACTTTTTTCAACATAGAGATAATGTATCTATATCATCAAAGAAAATATCACATCTTCTAACTCAAGATCATGAGTTGGATAGTTTTGCTCATGAATTTTCAGTAGTTGTGATGCATAGGCAATAACCCTATCATTCTGTATAAGGACAGAACCAAGTCCATTCTTTGAAGCATCACTATAAATAACAAACGCATCTTTCCCCGATGGTATATTCAATGTAGGATCATTGACTAATCTTATATTTAGTTATTCAAATCATTCTTCACACTATTTTGTACAAAAAAATTTAACCTCTTTACGTGTGAGAATCCTTAATGGGTTAGCCAATCAGGCAAAATTATGGACGAAACACCGATAATAACCTACTAAACCAATAAAATTGTGTACCTCGGTTATACTCGTCGGTGTTGGACATTCATGGATTGCCTTGTTCTTAGAAGGATCAATGGAAATTCCATCATTAGAGACAATATGGCCAAGAAAAGAAATCTCCTGAAGCAAGAATTCACACTTTCTAGACATTCCATATAATTCATGTCTTTTAAGAGTCTTCAGGGTAATATGCAAGTGATTTTCATGATCTTCATATATTTTGGAGTATAACAAGATATCATCAATAAATACCACTAAAAAATCATCAAGATATTCCTTGAAAACATTGTTCATTAGATCCATGAAAATTGTGGGTGCATTAGTCTTCCCAAAAGGCATTATTGTAAACTCGTTACGACTGTACCTGGTTCGAAAAGTTGTTTTCAGAATGTCTTCCTTCTTCACACACAACTGATGATATCTAGATCGAAGGTCAATCTTTGAAAAATACTAATCTCCATGAAGCTGGTTGAATAAATCATCAATATGAGGTAAGGGATACTTGTTCTTTTTTGTTATATCATTGATCTCCCTGTAGTCGATACATAACCTCATAGATCCGTCTTTCATCTTAACAAAATGGACAGGGGCTCCCCATGGAGAAAAACTAGGGTGAATAAATATCTTATTACACAATTCCTCTAGTTGTTTATTTAGTTCCACTAATTCCATAGTTTCCATTCTATAAGGGGTATTTAATATGGCCCTTGATCCAAGAATTAAATCAATGGAAAACTCAATTTCACATTCTGGAGGATGTCCAGGTAAATAATCTGGAAACACAACAACATATTATTTCATAATAGGTACATCCTCTATTTTAACACTCCTTTCCTCACGCACAACATTTTCATTCTTTTACTGCCCAATAATTGAATTTAGTTTAGCTACTGGGGGTGGTTCTAGATAAGAATCAGGTGGTGATGATTCTGCTCTAAAGATATGGTGTTCTTTATCATCGTCATCAAAAATAGTAACCTCCTTCTTATTACAATAATTTTTTTGCATCATGGTCTGAAAGCCAATCCGTTATGAGGATTATATCAAATTCAATCATGGGTATGATGATGAGATCAGCAGATAAAGAACATTTATATTCCCTAATTGGAACTGATTGACAGAACTTTGTAGTAATGATACTTCCCTTTAGAGTTTTGACTAAAAACTCCCTTGTTAAATGAAATTGGAAATATCTAATTTTATTTGAAAACTAGGAAGATATGAAACAATGAAATGATCAAGAATAAAATAAATCATCTACTAAACATGAGGAAACCATTAAATTACCTCCCACCACATCTTCCAGAGCTTCTACCATAGCAATAGTGATAGCATAAGCTTGGCCTTGATCCCTTGTACTTTTTGAGGTATGTTCCCCTGACGCTTAGGAAATTAATTTTCATAATGTCCCATCTCCATGTTGTTGTAGCATTGAACATTGGAATCATCTTTCTTTCCCTTACAATCACTAGCAATATGGACTTTCTTTCCACATTTATTGCACACTCCTTTTCCTTTTAGACAGGCACCAGGGTGCTTCTTTCAACAATTATCACAGGGTGGAAATTCAATTCTTCCCTTCTTCCCTATTTCCTTATTTCTTTTCCCAGAGTGTTCACTAGATCTCTTTTTCTCTTGGTTTTATTTAAATTAATAATACGTAGAGAATTATTTTTCATTCTTAATAGCACACGAGACAATATCTTCGTATGATGAGAAGGATTGTGATACTAATGCTCGACAAAGAAATGGTTTTAACCCATAAAATAAACGATAAATATTACATCTTGGGTTACATATATAATCTGTTGCAAGCCTCGCTAACCTTGTAAAGTTAGATTCATACATTGCGATGTTTTCACCCTCCTTTTGCCTCAGACTTATAAATTTTCTTTCCATATCCGCTCGATGGTCATGAAAAAGTATTTTTCTATTAAAATATCTTTAAACTCCTTCCATTCCATATTTGATACTTCCTCATTATCCTTTTTGTTTTGAATCAATGACCACCATTGATCAGCATCTCCAGTAAGGTGGTAAACTACCATGACAACTCTTTCCCTTTTGATACTCCCCAAAGCGTAGAATATTTTCTCTAAGGAATTTATCCATTTCTCATCCACAAATGAATATTTACTACCATTGAATTTGGGTGGGTGTTGCACCATGAAGTGATCTAACATTGACCCTCCACACAGTAGATCAGGGTGCTCTATACAGGTATGGTTATTATTCTTAACATCAGTGAGGTTTCCCAGTATGATGATAAGCTGATCAGCACCAGTTGTATCACCAGCTCCACTATAATTATCTTGATCAGGAGGGAAATTCCTACATGGATCACATGCATTGGTATGGTTTCCATTCCTTCTACTATGTGCCATTTCTAAACAATGGCGTACACTAGATTAGTTTATGAATCACAATACATAAATCTGAACTTGTAAAACACTAAACATAAATTGAACAGTTTATAGATATAATCCATATTCATTAAAATGTTTTCTTTGAGGTAGTTTATACTCATAAACCCTTCATAATAGTTTTTAATGAAAATGAGAATTATCCTTAGTATATCTCCCAGGGGTGTCGTAACCAAGAGTGCAGCAGGACCCGTTGTCGTGCACCAGTTCTCGTTAGAGTCTAGCTCAAAGTGGTGTTGTCGAGTTTCACCCCTAGGTACATTTATGCCAGATCTGCCTCTACCTGCTCGTTTCCAGACATGTATGTATTGCTCGAAAAACTCAAAAAATCTCTACAATACCAAAATTCTTGGAAGGTCTTCTATACTAATCCATAATTTCTGTCTTAGGGCTATGCCCTCTAATTAGAGTTTATCTAAATCTAGTTTCCAAGGTTTGTACTAAACTTCCTCTGAAACCAACTTTAAATCCCTGACACCAGTTACCCAGACTCAGTGCATTATTACATAACATTGGCATGATAACAAGGAAATAATGTCTCGAAAGACCGATCAATTTAGTATTATTGGAAATAGGATTCATACATAAGTTCAACTTTACAACTTGAAATGAAATAAAACACTAATTTATTCCATTGAAAACATCCAAGCCTCCTAAATAATTCCCGCAAGTCACTCATAACTAACTTCTTCATATCATGGGAAAATGAAACATAATAAAGGGGTGAGATCAAATGCTCAGTAAGGGTAAAAAACAGCAGAATATAACATAAATATTAAGCATGGTGAATAATTAAAACCACATTCCTTGACTAATAATAAACATGAATACTTTTATGGAAGGAATATGAGATGAGTAAATAATGCCATAATAAAACATAATCATTGGTATTCTACTAGTCGAATGACCACATGACATATCAATATTATTTTAAAAATGAGGGAATGTATAATACTAGACATTCTGAAACATTTTGTCATGGCCTAGACCAAGACATCTAAAAATGATTACGGCCTCATACAAAACCATATATCAAAATTGTGAAAGGGCCTTGGACAATTCTACGTCTAGTTGTCTCATGAGACATACCGATGCATCGAGGAGCTATAGCGGGCTCCACCCATCACTTACTAAGTCCAATATATTTTTCATATGAAAAGGTTTAAACATATCATAATCAATAGTATTAAAACTAGAATATGAAATTTCAATACCTTAACCATAAACCATGAATGGCATAAAAATAGCACATCAACAGTCAAATATATCACAAAAACTTTAATTCAATATGAAAGTGTTTAATCATAATAAATCAACTTCAAATAAACTTATGATCCATCAATGGATGTTGACATAGATGAAATCAAAACGCTTTTTAGAGAAATACCTCTCTATATTTTGAAATAATTTAAGAGTCACATAATTATAAATAAAACATTTATTTTGAGAATATTCCTATAATATTGTAAGGGAAGCTTTGATGATGTTATAACTGTGGAAATTAACTGCACCCACCGTATAAGTTAAGAGAAACATTCTTACCTTAAATTTGACGAAAAGTTCAAAAAGTACTTTTTCTGGAAAATGGAAGAAATATTCCTTTCAAAACAAATAAGGGTATAAAAGAAATTAACCCATTGTCTAGTAAATAGTATAAATTTTTTAAATACATTTTTCAGAAACATGGATGTGGATGATAAAGAGTTCCCAAAAGATACTTACATAAAAACAACCTCAGATAATAAAGATAATGTGAAATTAACCCTTACCTTGTACTTTTCCTTGGTTGAGGGTAGGTTAACCTCCTGTATAATGGTGAAATAATTGTTATTAAACTATACAAGAATCATATACATTAATATGATATCATATATTATCTTTTAACATTGTTATGTTAATAATATCTTAGTATTATCATCGTTTCTGGTGTTCACAGATTCATTTTCTTTTATATTCATTCTTATGTGAGTCATATTTGATATGTATGGGATGTATCTTATTCATATCCAGAATTATATAAAGTCTTTAAACATTATTTTTAATCATCAAATTAAAATTATTCATGAATGGATACAATGGGGAATGAATCTCATCGGGTTCGTGGAGACGGTAATCCATACGTACGCACAAACGATAATATCATTTTTTAATGATAAAATAATATATAATTGGATAGTATACCATACATACAGAATAATTATCATGTTATAATAATTATTTACATCAATTAATCATCATTATTATACCCATCCAAATAAAAATGTATTGAATAAAAATTACACCACGACGTGGAGACGATAAGCTGAACATACGCACGTATGGTGACATATCATTCAAATGATGTACAGAATACTGAATATGGTTGTACCATATTTATAATAACATCATTGTATATAAAATATACTGGAGTTGTTATTTTATAATGGAAACAACCAAGAATGAATAAGTGGATGAAGAAAGGAACATGAAAGAGGGTGGTGAAAACATTACCACTTCTTCGGGTTCGTCATTTTGATTTGATGAAAAGGGATCCTTAGGTTAAATTTATTATCAAACAGAGGCCTCTAGGATGAAGTGAGGGACGTTTGGAGGATATTTGGGCATGGTTTGGCCGAACCAAAAGGCTTTTAAGGTATGAATTTGAGAGAAGGGGGTGTTCCCTTTTATAAGAGGGTGAGGGGAACCATAGAAAAAACATAAAATATTATTTTATAATAAATTTATATTCAGTTTTTAATGGCCCCAAACTGATTTATTTCGAGGAACAGGTGGTTATGGGTCTAAATCCACTCAACCAATAGGTTTTAGTGATGTTTGGGTCACTATATTAAACTTATCTTTTAGATTTAAATCTTAATTAATTAGTTTGACATTTACCATATCTCTTTGAATTTTTATATTATTTGGTTAATAAACATACTATAAACTACCAAGAGAACCCAAACTGGTTCATTAATATCATACATATCATCATATAAGTCCTTTTGTCGAACCTTATATTTTTAATAATATTATATCAATTAATAATATAATATTTGATTTAAAAAACATCTTTATGTTAATATTGACATTATTTAATAATTGATTTTTTAAAAGTTTTCAAAACTTTATTAATTCTAACAAAATTCATTTAATCAATCCTAACATGTCATATTAACCAAAAAAATTCGTTTATGGAATCAAAACATTCAAATTATATTTATTTTAACATTTATAATACCAATTATTTGATTCTTTCATTAATAAGGAAAATAATGCATCATCATTGTGTCATAAATAAATTTAATTATTCAATGTCTAAAAATTATAAATAAAATACCATTATGTAGGAAATCTATTTATAATTCTAATTAATATTTACAGTAAAAAATATAACATATATAACCCTCTGTGAAAATTGTTTTTTAAAAGATATATGCTTATGTCATTTTTGTATTTATTTTAACTTAATTAATATAATGTGTCATTATCACTTTCAAGTAACTCCATGGGGTCCCAAAATCGTCCCCAATATACCCATGGTCTGACATGTATTAGCCAATAGGGTTAGGACATGTGTTAAGGTAATTTAATATTATTTTAATATTATTTTTTAACCTTATTTACAGAATTTACCCTCCAACCATGGTAAATAAAATAGTTACCGAAGTAATTATTCAAAATGCCTAAAAATAAAAGTTACCTATTTACACTATTTTTACTTCATGAT
Source organism: Viscum album (assembly GCA_963277665.1). NCBI lineage: Eukaryota > Viridiplantae > Streptophyta > Magnoliopsida > Santalales > Viscaceae > Viscum > Viscum album. The sequence goes on along the minus strand of OY728141.1, from coordinate 38,976,327 downwards.
TCTAAATGTGGAATCCATTTTTCTGAATTCAAAACATATATGTTGCATAAATTAATTTAAAATTAATTCCTGTTGTTAAAACAAAAATCTTGTTTTTAAGATATAATAACTATCATAATATTAACACTTCCTTATGTCTAGTTTAAATGTGAAAATATGTTAAATCACCAAAATTAGACTAAATAGTAAAAATAAAATCTAATTATACTTTAAAATCACTCAAATTCATCATTTATCATTATTAATTATTTCGATTAAAAAATTTGTTTTTAATAAAAAGTTAGTAATTTTCACTATTCATCAAAATATGAAAGTTATCTGAATAGTACCAAAAATTCACCTAGAGATAATTTTTATATTACAAATCCAAAAATGAAGTACATTTTGAATGATAAAATTTATAAAATTTCAAAAGTGGGTATTACTATTCATAACGGTTAGTTTGATTGGTTGTGGTTTATTAGAACTCAAAGTTGCTTACAACACACGCTATTGTATTATTCAAAGAGAAGCGTACCTTGGAAGCATGAGGTGTTACGAAGAGATTTTTCAATCAAAAATCTTAAGGGGAGTATGTAACACCCCGACCCTAGTTACCCAGAGTCGGTGCATTATTGCGTAACATTGGCATGATCACAAAAGATCAAGTCTTGAAAGGCCGATTAGTTTAGTATCCTTGGAAACACTAGATACGTTCATAAATGTTACATTACATCATAAAGTGAAAAACTACAATAACATAGTCTTCATTTTCCACACTCATATCCCCTTTAGACTATCCCTCCAGGTCATTCCTAAAATACTTCTTCACATCCTGGAAAAATTAAAACATTGAAAGGGGTGAGCTCAGATGCTCAGTAAGGATAACAATATAGCAGAAGCTTTCATTAATAAACATAAACATTTAAGGCAATGCATAACTAAACAAAATCATTTTAAACATGAACTTAAACATAATATGGAAAAATTAAAATGAAATAATGCCATTTACTTATTCACATGGATATTCTACTGGTCAAATAATCACATGCAATATCAATAACCACTTTCATAATGATGGAATGCATAATGCCAGACTATCATAACCACGTAGTCAAGGCCTCGTGCCAAGACTACAAATAAGATTTTGTCAAGGCCTCATTCCAAGACACTAGTTTGTCTCATGAGACCTACCGATGCATCGAGGAGCTATAGCGGGCTCTACCCGTCACTTATTAAGTCCAATGCATTTCTCATATGAACAGGTTTAAACATATCATAAACCATAACATAATCGTATCACATAAAACATGCATAAAGGAAACATAACATTTCCACATTTCAATCATAAGTTATCAATACAACACATTGATATAATAAAAACATTATCAAAACCATTTTCGATACCAAAATAAAACAAAATTAAAAATTGGTATTTATTTTTAATTTAAAAAAAGTTATGGCTTGTAGGGGAAGCCGAAACTCAAATAATGGTCACGGCGGTGGAGTAGTCATTTTCTCCACATAAGTATGACAAGAAAAACATTCCTTTTTGTTGTTTAGTAAAACACTTCGTATAAAAAGATTCCTTTTGAATAAACGTAAAAGTCAAAGGGGTTTATACACCGTATAAAAGAAATTAGTGTATAAAAAAAATATGCCTCAATGAATGGAGATTGAGACTAAGTCCATTAAAAAGATAATTTTTAAATAAAATATATCTATTATGTGTATTCACTATATTTACACATAAATAAAGTACAAAAACAAGATAGGACATAATAATATCATGACATAATTTGAAAGTAAGAGAATAACCCAAAGAACGGAAATTGGGATAAGAAGTTCCCTTACCTCGTGTCCGACTTGACTCGACCGCTCTTTAACCTCCTGAATAATAAACTAGAGTTAATATCTACCTTCTTAAGAACCTTTTTCAAGTTCATTATTCCTTTTATATCACTTATTACCATGTCATGAACATTATGTAATTATTTAAGTTTATAACGGTCGTTTTGTCGATCTTAGGTACTTGAGTCAAAAATAAACTTCTTATAATTACACTTTGTTCATGTGGTAATATATCCATTATATCCATAATTATATTCATGATGTATATATCATATACATCATATATATCCAGTATATACATTCATTTATAATATTACATAACATTTAGAGGTAAGAAATGAAATGCACCGTTCATGGAGATGGTAAGTCGTACGTACGCTTGAACGCTACATTCATTTCTATTTCGTATTTAATTGAATGAAGTTATAATTATATAAAGGTATAATTTAATTCCAGTATAATATAATCTATAATACCATTTACTCCATCCTTTATACATCCCACATATGGCATTAACGATTCAAATCACTTTGAGGGGGCGGTAGTCCGCACTTCCTCAAATGAAAATATCGTGTTTACCCATAATGGAAACCATAAAGGTATTCCATAAATGAAAAATACAAAAGCTTAAGTAAAACATAAAAATATTATATATCATATATGTAAATATAGTGACATCTTAATGTCCACCTTTGAAGGTGTTATATGAGTGTTGAAAAATCATCGTTTCGTGAGGCAGAAATTCTCCATCCACAGAAATAGTATGTTCTTTAACCATTAGATGAAGGTGTGTGAAAGTTTAAACAAAATCCTTCTCATAAAAACATCCTAGTATATTGAATATACTGGTGTAGGTACAAAAGAAAATAATAAAAATAGTTTAGGGGGTTGGAGAAGAAAAATAAAACAAAACAACATTAGAGAAGACATTACCTTAAAATCGGGTAACTCTTTTTTTTATTTGAGCCAAAGGCTTCCTTGGGAAGAATTCTGACCAAGTTGAGGCTTCTAGTAGTAATATAGGGAAGTTGGGATAGTATTTGGGTTGAGTTTGGCCGAGCCAAATGGCTTTAATGTGTGAATAAGGTGGGAGTGGTGGGGTCCTATTATAAGAGGAGAGGAGGGGCACTCTTGGAAGGATTGAAATGTTACTTTATTAAGAAATTATTTTCGAATTATAAAGGTACCAAAATTATATATTTCGAGGATAAGGTGATAAGGGTTATAAATCAACCCATCCAATAGGCTTTGGACAATTTTATGTCTTATATTTTACATTATACTTCCATTTTATTAAAATCGTTAATTAATGAGGTAATCGCTGCATCATCATGGTGTCATAAATAATTTAATTTATTTAATGTCTAAAAATTATAAAATAAATATCATGAAGTAGGAACTCTTTGTAGATTTCTATTAAATATTTATAGTCAAAAATTTGACTTGTATAACCCCATTTAAAAATTGTTTTAGTAAAACAACTTTTGTTTGTGACATTTTTATTTTAAATTTAAATAAAAGTTATTTATGTCAATTTCCTAGCAAAGTGGCTCCATGGGGTCCCCAAGTTGACCCATGTATTTTATTGGTCGTCCATGACACATCCAATAGGGGTAGGACAAGTGTAATGGTATTTTCATATTTTTATAATATCATTTTTACCTTAAATTGCACTAATTACCTTTAATCGCGATTAATTACACATAACAGTCACTATTCACCAAAAAATAATTTTAATGTCATTGAACCACATTTTACTTCATAATGACAACCATGTATGTCAGATTTTTGAAAATCAAATCATAGAAGTGGTAATGTTTCATTTAGACGAAAAATCAGTTTTTTTAACTACCACTTAATGGTTTCACTATTCATCAAAAATTGATGTTTTCATAACAATGCAAAAATTTCACCCTAAGCTATAATTGATATTCCGAATTCATAAATGATGTATATTTTACAAAATTCCAAACATATATGTTTCATTAATTAATTATATAATTAACTCTCGTTGTCACAACAACTAGCGTGTTTTTAAGAAACAATATATATCAAAAGATTGACAATTGTTTATGTCCAATTTCAAAGTGAAATTAATTATAATGACCATCATTGGATAAAATGGTAAAAATATATTCCAATTATACTTTAAAACCACTCAATAGTATAATTTATCACTATAAATTATTTTGATTAAAAAAGTTGTTTTTATATATTTTTCACTATTCATAAGAAAAATTGGAAGTTCTCAGATAAATACCCAAAATTTAACATAGGATAATTTAGATATTCCAAATCCAAAAATGAAGTCCATTTTGAAATATAAAATTTATATAATTTAAAAAAGTGGATATTACTAATCATAACTGCTACTTTGATTGGTCGCGGTGTGTTAGAATCTCGAACTTGCGTACAATGCAAGCTATTGCATTATTGAAAGAGAAGTGTATCGTGGATGCTCGGGGTGTTACATTATCCCCTCAATAAATAAATTCCGTTCTCGAAATTTGAAATTTTTCTTTGAAAATAAAAGTTTGAAAATAGAAAATACCTTTGTGGAAAACCCACATCGGAAATAAGGTTGATAAAATTTAGCCTTAATAAGATGGAAATGGAAATAAAAAAGTAACCACCAAATAATGATCTCGATAAGGAGAACATTGGTGGCAATTATAGACATATAATTGGAGGAAAAACGTAAATATTTGTAGGGAGTTATTGAGGTCATCAATCACAAACAAGTGTAAAATTGAGGGCCTCAAAGCCTTTAATCTATGTTGATTAAAAATATTATCAGTTCAACAAGACATAAGGTATTAGGATAACAAATTTTTCTGTTTTAATATCCCTTTACTAAAGTTTAAGAATTAATTTATTCATAGAATAAGAGATAGGTATATATATAAGCTTTACAATTAGAGATTCAACCTTAAACTAATTTCTACCACAAACTCATCTTTCACTCAAAAAGATAATGGAACTCAAAAATATTATATTTATCCTAATAATACAAGGTTCAAAGTATTAACACATACCATTTATATTAGGAAAACTATTTTGTAATAGCCAGGGACTTCCTGTAGGCTAGTGGTAGGTAATAGAGTCCTGTTGCACTATGGTTTTGGGTTCGATTCCTGCAGCTTTGTCCGATGCGACGGGTTATCCCCCAACCTACAGGTTGTCCTTTTTCCAAAAAGTATAGTATTATAGTATTCCAAAAATAATCTTCAGAAATGTTTTAACCTTAAATAATACTATACAAAGATCAACTTAATCCATTCCAACCTTTATAGTTATCCAAAATACCTCCGTCTAGACATTCTCTCAAACGTCCTTAAATTCCAAAATCAATTGCAACATTAGATTCCCCAAACAAGGTAAGGTTTCCCTTATTGTCACATATTGAAAATATTATTACCTTCATCATATTAAAACCATAATTAAAACAACAAGTACTGCAGTACGATCCTTATATATATCACATTATTCTTATAACCATAATCTAGTTCTTGAGTCCAAAAACACAAATACAATAATTAATCAACTTCATCTGTAGTAGCATCATAGGATTGGCCTTGATCCCTTGGGCTTTTCTGAGGTATGTTTCCCTGACGCTTAGGACATTCATTTTCATAATGCCTCATTTCCCTACAATTGTAGCATTCAACATTGATAGCCTCTTTCATTCCCTTGCAATCACGAGCCTGGTGACCTTTTTCTGCACAATTATAACAAACTCCCATTCCTTTTAGACAAGTACCAGGGTGATTCTTCCCACAATTATCACATAATGGAAAATAATTCTTTCCCTTTTTCCCTTCATCTATCTCTTGTTCCACCATTCTCTTCTTCTCTTGCTTTACTTTGTTGTCATAAGACTTAGAGAATTCCTTTTCTGTCTTGATAGAACATGATACTATATCTTTGTACGTTGAGAAAGATTCTGATACTAAAGCTCGATGGACAATTGGTTTTAACCCATCAAAGAAACGATCAATATTACTTCTTGGGTTACGTATATAATATGTAGCATGTCTTTCTAACCTTGTAATGTTGGCGTCATAGTTTGCGACATTCTCATCCTCCTTTTGTCTCAGACTCAGAAATTTCCTCTATATATCTACTCGTTGGTCACGAGGAAAGTATTTTTCAAAGAAAATTTCCTTAAACTCCCTCCATTCCATACATGATACTTCTTCATCTTCCTTTGTGTTTTGAATCAGCGACTACCATTGATCGGCATCTCCAGTGAGCCGGTAAACTGCCATGACAACCTTCTCCCTTTCGCTACTCCCCAAGGCATGGAATATTTTCTCTAAGGAGTTTATCCATTGCTCAGCTACTAATGGATTTTTACCCCCATTAAATGTTGGTGGTTGTTGCCTCATGAAGCGGTCTAACATTGATCCTCCACGTTGCGGATCAGGGTGCTCTATACGACTAAGGTTGTTATTCATAGCTTGAGTGAGTTGTCCCAGTATGGTGATAAGATGATCAACACCAGTTGTATCACCAGCTCCATTATAATTGTCTTGAGTTGGAGGGAAATCCCTACATGGAGTGCGTGCATTAATACGATTTCCATTCCTTCCACTAGGCGCCATTTCTAAACAATGGCATAAACTAGATCAGTTTATGAATAAAAATACATAATTTCGTACATGTAAAACACTTATCATAAATTGAACATTTTAGGGATATACTCCATATTAATAAAAAGAAATGTTTTCTTTGAGGGAGTATATACTCATAAACTCTTCATAATTATTTGTAAAGAAAATGGGAATTATCCTAAGCATGTCCCCCGGGAGTGTCGTAACTAAGAGTGCAGCAAGGCCCATTGTCGTGCACCAGTTCTCGTTCGAGTCTATCTCAAAGCGGTGTTTTTGGGTTTTACCCCTAGGTACATCTGTTCCAGAGTAGCCTCTACCTGTTCGTATCCAGACAGGGATGTATTTATCGGAAAACTCACAAAATCTCTACAATAACAAAATTAAAGGAAGTTCTTCTATACTAATCCACAAAGTCCATCTTAGGGCTATGTGCTCTAATCATAGTTTATCTAAATCTAGCTTCCAAGGTTAGTACTAAACATCATCTGATACCAACTATAACGCCCTGAACCCATTTACCCAGAGTCGTTGCATTATTGCGTAGCATTGGCATGGTCACAAAAGATCAATTCTCGAAAGGCCGATTAGTTTAGTAGCCTTGGAAACACTAGATACGTTCATAAATGTTACATTACATCATAAAGTGAAAAAATTCAATAACATAGTCTCCATTTTCCACACTCATATCCCCATCAGACTATCCCTACAGGTCATTCCTAAAATACTTCTTCACATCCTGGAAAAATTAAAACATTGAAAGGGGTGAGCTCAGATGCTCAGTAAGGATAAAAATATAGTGGAAGCATTCATAAATAAACATAAACATTTAAGGCAATGAATAACTAAACAAAAGCCTTTTAAACATGAACTTAAACATAATATGGCAAAAGTAAAATGAAATAATGCCATTTACTTATTCACATGGATATTCTACTGGTCGAATAATCACATGCAATATCAATAACCACTTTCATAATGATGGAATGCATAATGCCATACTATCATAACCACGTAGCCAAGGCCTCGTGCCAAGACTACAAATAAGATTTTTTCAAGGCCTCGTTCCAAGACACTAGTTTGTCTCATGAGACCTTCCGACGCATCGAGGAGCTATAGCGGGCTCCACCCATCACTTATTAAGTCCAATTCATTCCTCATATGAACTGGTTTAAACATATCATAAACCATAACATAATCGTATCACATAAAACATGCATAAAGGAAACATAACATTTCCACATTTCAATCAAAAGTTATCAATAAAACACATTGATATAATAAAAACATTATCAAACCCATTTTAAATACCAAAATAAAAGAAAATTAAAACTTGGTATTTATTTTTCATTTAAAAAATGTTATGGCTTGTAGGGGAAGCCGAAACTCAAATAATGGTCACAGCGGTGGAGAAGTCATTGTCGCCGCATACGTACGACAAGAAAAACATTCCATTTTTCTTTTAGTAAAATGCATCGTATAAAATGATTCCTTTTGAATAAACTTAAAGTCAAAGGGGTTTATACACCGTATAAAAGAAATTTGTGTATCAAACAAAATATGCCTCAATAAATGTAGATTGAGACGAAGTCCCTTAAAAAGATCATTTTTAAATAAAATATATCTATTATCTGTGTTCACTATATTTACACATAAATAAAGTACAAATACAAGATAGGACATAATAATATCATGACATAATTTGAATGTAGGAGATTAACCCAAAGAACGGAAATTGGGATAAGAAGTTCCCTTACCTCGTGTCCGACTTGACTCGACCACTCTTTAACCTCCTGAATAATACACTAGAGTTAATCTCTACCTTCTTAAGAACCTTTTTTAAGTTCATTATTCCTTTTATATCACTTATTACCATGTCATGAACATTATGTAATTATTTATGTTTATAACGGTCATTTTGTCGATCTTAGGTACTTGAGTCAAAAATAAACTTCTTATAATTACAATTTGTTCATGTGGTAATATATCCATTATATTCATAATTATATTCATGATGTATATATCATATACATCATATATATCCAGTATATACATTCATTTATAATATTACATAACATTTAGAGGTAAGAAATGAAATGCACCGTTCATGGAGACGGTAAGTCGTACGTACGCAAGAACACTACTTTCATTTCTATTTCGTATTTAATGGAATGAAGTTATAATTATAAAAAGGTATAATATAATTCCAGTATAATATAATCTATAATACCATTTACTCCATCCTTTATACATCTCACATATGGCATTAATGATTCAAATCACTTTGAGGGGGCGGTAGTCCGCACTTCCTCAAATGCAAATATCACGTTTACCCATAATGGAAACCATAAAGGTATGCCATAAATGAAAAATAAAGAAGCATAAGTAAAACCTAAAAATATTATATATCATATATGTAAATATAGTGACATCTTAATGTCCACCTTTTAAGGTGTTATATGAGTGTTGAACAATCATCGTTTCGTGAGGCAGAAATTCTCCATCCACAGAAACAGTATGTTCTTTAACAATTGGACGAAGGTGTGTGAAAGTGTAAATCAAATCCTTCTCATAACAACATCCTATTATATTTAATATACTGTTGTTTTTTCAAAATAAAAGAATAAAAATAGTTTAGGGGGTTGGAGAAGAAAAATAAAAAAAACAACATTAGAGAAGACATTACCTTAAAATCGGGTAACTCTTTTTTTGATTTGAGCCAAAGGCTTCCTTGGGAAGAATTACGCCCAAGTTGAGGCTTCTAGGAGTAATAAAGGGAAGTTTGGAGAGTATTTGGGCAGATTTTGTCCGAGCCAAATGGATTTATGGGGTGAATAAGGTGGGAGTGGTGGGGGCCTTTTATAAGAGGAGAGGAGGGGCACTATTGGAAGGATTGAAATGTTACTTTATTATGAAATTCTTTTCGAATTATAAAGGTCCCACAATGATATATTTCAAGTATAATGTGATAAGGGTTCGAAATCCACCCATCCAATAGGATTTGGACAAGTGTAATTCTTATATTTTACATTATCCTTCCATTTTATTAAAATCATTAATTAATGAGGTAATCGCTGCATCATAATGGTGTCATAAATAATTTCATTTATTTAATGTCTAAAAATTATAAAAAAAATATCCTGATGCCGGAAATCTTTTTATATTTCTAATTAATATTTATAGTCAAAAATATGACTTTTATAACCCCAGTTAAAAATTGTTTTAGTAAAACAACTTATGATTGTGACATTTTTATTTTAACTTTAAATAAAAGTTATTTATGTCATTTTCCTAGAAAATTGGCTCCATGGGGTCCCCATGTTGACCCATGGATTGTATTGGTTGGACATTACACATCAAATAGGGGTAGGACAAGTGTAAAGGTATTTTTATATTTTTCTAATATCATTTTTACCTTAAATTTCACTAATTACCTTTAATCGCGATTAATTAAACTTAAAAGTTACTATTCACCAAAAAAATTATTTTAATCCCATTGAACCACATTTTACTTCATAATGAAAACCATGTATGTTGTATTTTTTAAAATCAAATCACAGAAGTGGTAATGTTTCATTTAGACGAAAAATCAGTTTTTTAACTACCACTTAATGGTTTCACTATTCATCAAAAATTGAAGTTTTTCAGAACAATGCCAAAATTTCACCCTAAGCTATAATTGATATTCCGAATTCATAAATGACTTCTATTTTAAAAAATTCCAAACATATAAGTTGCATTAATTAATTTTATAAGTAATTCCCGCTGTCACAACAAATAGCGTGTTTTTAAGAAACAATATATATCAAAAGATTGACAATTGTTTATGTCCAATTTCAAAGTGAAATTAATTCTAATGACCACCATTGGATAAAATGGTAAAAATATATTCTAATTATACATTAAAACCACTCAATAGTAAAATTTATCACTATAAATTATTTTGATTAAAAAAGTTGCTTTTATGTATTTTTCACTATTTATAAAAAAATTGGATGTTCACAGAAAAATACCAAAAATTCAACATAGGCTAATTTCGATATTCCGAACCAAAAAATGAAGTCCATTTTGAAATATAAAATTTATATAATTTCAAGTGGTAGGTATTACTAATCATAACTGCTACTTTGGTTGGTCGCGGTGTGTTAGAATCTCGAACTTGCATACAATGCAAGCTATTGCATTCTTGAAAGAGAAGTGTATCGTGGTAGCTCGGGGTGTTACAAGTATCATTGCAATAAATTTGTGTCAGGATGACCCCATTATGGGCTATAAATGTTCTTTATCTATTGATTTTATTGGCATACCAATGATAAACTTTGATATAATCATTGTTATGGATTGGATTTCAAACCGTTATATGAAAATTTATTGAAAGAGGAAAACGGTTAAAAATTTTGAGGATGATGTGGATACCCTAATATTTATGGATGAAACATAACCATATAATTATCATCTAGATCCACCCCTAGTAGCTCTACTGAATTCAACTATTTTGTAGGAAGGTGATTAAATAAATATTGGTGAGGAGAAGAATGTACAGATAGAGGAAGTGCCTACTGAGAAAGAATATGTCGACCTATTTCCAGAAGATATAACTGAACATTCTCTAGAGTGGGAAATTGAATATACCATTGAATTAATTCTTGTTTCAAGTCTCGTATCAAAGACCCCTTATAGAATGGACATTGTAAATTTAGTTTCACTAAATAAATAACGAGAGGAATTGAGTGATAAAAAAGATTTATTCTCCTATGTTTTTATCTATGTGGAGCTCATGTTCTTCTCATTAATAATAAAGATGTTTCTATGAGGCTATTCATTAGCTATAGAGAGATCAATGGTATAAAAATAAAGAAAATGTATCCCCGAACTCTCATTGATAATTTGTTTGATCAACTTCATAGAGCAAAATATTTTTCGAAGATCGATCTACATTCAATATATCATCAGTTTCTTTTTAGGAAGGAAGAAATTCTAAAAAAATCATTTTCTACCATGTACAGGTATTATGAGTTTACATTAATGCCTTTTGGACAGACTAATGCACCATCTTTTTCATAGATCAAACTAATAGAGTTTTTAAGGAATATCTTGATGACTTTTTAGGGTGATTATTGATGATATATTGGTATATTGTAAAATATATTAAGATAATGAAAATCACTTGCACACTATTCTAAAGACTCTTAGAAAAAAAGAATTATATGGGAATTTCAGAAAGTGAATTTTTGCTAAAAATCAGATTCTTTCCTTTCCACATTATCTCAAAAGATGGAATATATTTTGACACTGTGAATACATATGTTGTTCAAGAATGAAATTCTCTAATAAACATAATAGTGATATGAAGTTTTATTTGTTTAGTAAGTTATTATCAGCATTTCATTTTGAACATCACATATTTCGCCATCATAATGACCAAGCTCACACGATAAGGGGTTATGTTCGTATGAAAAAAAGTATGTGGATAATTTTTTAATGAATCAAATATAAGATTTTTGAATTATCCAATATTGACCCTACTATTTATGAATGATGGAATTGTGATCTATTATGATGAATCAAAGAAAGGATAGGGTTGTGTCCTTAGGCATAATGATAGAGTTATTTCATAATTCTTAAGGTAGTTAAAAATTCATGACAACACTATCCCACTCATGATCATGAGTAATAGCGGTAATATTTGATCTGAAGATATTGAAAATTTATCTCTACGGAGAAAAATGTGATATATATTTTGATAAAAACAGCCCGAAGAATATCTTCTCACAAAATGAACTCAACATGAGACAAAAGAGATGGACAGCACTACTCAAGGATTATGATTACGTAATACACTACCATCCATGGAAGGAAAATAAGGTGGAATAGTGTAACACCCCAGAATGCTAAAGGGTTAAATGACATAATTATATGACTCATGTCAACATGATGTACCTTTATTTTCGAGAGCCTGTCTGATTAGAAATACACAATTAAGCATGCGTGGCCTAGAATAGTAATTAGGATGGGTGACCTTCTAGAATGTTTGTTAGGGTGTGTGCGAGTGAGGATAGAGCACACTTAAAAGGACATGTTTTGGCCTGTGGGGAATATCATTAGTTAGATAACTCGTTCATGCACATGGGTGGACCCTGGGGTGGGCCCCACGTGTCTGTGGGGCAACTGGTGGTACCTGGTGGGCCAAGACCTAACGGTCATGTTAGGGAGGGGTGGTTGTGCTGTCACGATTTGGTATCAGAGGTGGTACCCAACCTTAAGTGTGTTGCAATGCCTGGGTTGAGATTTAGGGCCCACAATAAAGGCGTTGTGCTCTAACGGGGGGGGGGTGTAACACCCTCGATTGCTAAAGGATTAAATGACTAAAAGATTTGTCAACAAGGTAAACCTTCATTTTTGAGATTCAGTTTGTTTATAACTCCATAGTTATGCATGTTTGGCCTGGAGTAGTAATCAGGATGGGTGACCTTCTGGGAAGTTTCTTAGGGTGTGTACGAGTGAGGAAAAAGAACACTGAAAAGGATATGTGTTGGCCTGTGGGGACTATCATTAGTCAGATGGCCCGTTCAGGCACGTGGGTGGAGCCTGGGGTGGGCCCCACTTGTCTGTGGGGAAACTGGTGGTACCTGGTGGGCTAGGACCCGACGACCATGTTAAGGAGGGGTGGTTGTCACTGGGACCCAGTTGTCACAAATAGGATTTGAGTGGAATGGACCATGGAATTATGAAAAAGATGATATTTGAATGGGATCATATTTTCATGGATATAGTAAATATGTATATGATAATTATAATGGAAGGTAACACATCAATAAATTTTCAAATGGTTTCCAAGCCTTATTTACTAGAAAGGATAAAATTTTCCCAGGATGATAATGAGGAGCTTCAAAAAAATAATGTTGTAAATGATTGGATGTTGATTGAATTCGTATATAATAGTGGTATTTTGAAATTAAGAAAGAGGATTTGTGTTCCCGCCATTACTGATCTAAATAGGGAACTTTTGGATTATTCAAATAGCTCTAATTTCTATATTAACCCTAGTATCACAAATACATATACAGATCTAAATAAACATTTTTTGTTAGAAAACATGAATAGGGAGTTTGCTGATTATGTGTCGAGATGTTTGCTTTATCAACAAGTTAAGGCTGGAAAACAACATCCTAGAGAAGGCATGAAACCCCTACTTATTCTTATGTGAAAATGGAATGATATTATGATGGACTTTTTTATGGGGCTTCCAAGTACTCCATGAATGATTGATGCAATATAGTTTATTATTGATCATATTAAAAATTCAATAAATTTTCATTCAAAAAGGGGATATTTACAACTTGAACGTTTAGAATGACTATATATTAATGATGTTTTAGGACTTCATGGTGTACCCTTATCAATTTTTTCTTATTTTGATACCCATTTTACATCACAATTCTTGGAAACGTTTTTAGAAGGCCCTAGGTATAGTTCTTCGTTTGTACACTGCCTACCACCCACAAACTAATGGACAATCAGAACAGACAATTCAAACATTGGAAAACATATTGAGGTCTTGTTAACTTGACTTCAAAGGTATGTGGTATCATTATTTAACTCTTGTATAATTTTACTATAACATTAATATCCATTCATGTATTCATATGGAACCATATAAAGAATTATATGGAAATAGATGATGTACACCAACTTGTTCGGATGATGTTGGTGAGAGAAAGCTCGTAGGCCCATAACTTGTTGAGGAATCAACATAAAATGGGAAGATTATCCAAAACGATATCAAAACATCTCAATGTATTTAAAAGATCTTTTTTGATAACCAAAGGAAGGATTTGTAATTTCAAGAAGGATATCATGTTTTCTCAAAAGAATATCCATGGAAGGGAATTATAAGATTTGGTAAGAAGGGAAAATTAAGTCTCAGCTACATCGGACCTTTTGAAATTATGGATCGGATTGTAGTCGTATATTACCATTTGGAAATTCTGCAAAGTCTCTCCAAAATTCACATTGTGTTCCATGTATCAATGTTAATGAAATACATGCTAGACCAAGCACTTGTTCTCACCTAGGAAGAAATAGAACTTGAGCCTGATTTTTCTTATTATGAAGAGCCTATCAACATTATTGACACTAGAAAACATGTAACGATAAATTATATGACTTGTATGGTAATGGTTCTTTGGAGGAACTATAATATGGAGGAAGAAACATGGGATACCTAGGGGATTTTGTTGAATATATACCGGAATAATTTTAGGTAACATTTTTTGAATTACGAGGACACATTTTTTATAAGGAGGGGATAATGTAGCACCCCAAGGTTTTTAAAATAAATATTGAATGCATGAAACATTGTGTCCCTACAAAACAACAAATTTTATAGTCTATCCGTTAAACTTAACTTTTCCTCCTCTATGTTTTGAATTTCGAAAAACGGTCATCTGGAGTTGTGATTAGTAAGTCATTTGGTGTGTGTCAGAACAAACATGATTTTTTGGGAATAGTAACACACCCTTTTGAATATAAATATCAATAGTAATATGACCCTTATGAATATTAAATAATGATATTATTTTATTTTCTTAAGGTAATAAGATAATGATATTTTGATTAATTTTTCAATGTGATATAAAACTAATTTCACATTAAAAACAGTTAATTTTCAAATTAACTTTGATTTTATTTAAAAATTTAATTTATAACATTGATAAAATTATTATTGAAAAATGTATATTCTTTTTGAATTCTACATGTCAAAAAATGTAAGTGTTGAATTTTTGTGATTTTTCTGAAATTCGTGAATTTTTTTGAATAGTGAAATACTGTGAAATACCATATATAAAATTATCAGTTAAATACACAATTTATTACATCATAATTTATGAAAGGACCCATGGTTCGAACTCACATGCACTTATTTATATTAGGGGTCACATTAAAAAATATTATTGGTTGTCTTGAGGGAAATAATAAAATACTCAATAAAATATTCAAAATTCACTCATCTCCTCCAGTATAGAAACCCCCTCACTCCCTCCTCTCTTAACTCCTATAATCCATGAAACTCCCCAATGTTTGGATCAAATACCATTCCATAGTCACTTCCCCAACCTATAAAGCTCTTGGTTTTTCAAAAAGTCCAAAAACTGATTCCCTTAATGGGGTTCTCAAGGAGGTTATTTCAAGAGGTAAAGCACCCTTTTTTTCATTAAGTTTCATTCCAATTTATAGTTGTTTGTTCCCCTCTCCTCACCTCATTATTTCAAATGATTGTGATAATTCTAGTATCATCTATATAATATAATTATATCATGTTAATGGATCAAATATCATCAATATTCTTACTCTATCGAATTCATTTTATAAACGAAATCAACACCCATGAGGTTAAAATTTATAACATGCGTGGACTATGATGTTTTATTATTACATTTCTCAATCATTACTGGTCTTGAAACCATTTTTATGGTTTAACCAAACAATAATATATTTATTATAACATAATTAATATTCAAAAACTAGTATAGGTACATATTATTAAATCATATGTCGATACGTGTTCCTAATAATCAAAATACCTCTAAAATAATCTATGTGAATGTCATTAATAATTAATCTAAGGATTCATCCAATTTCCATGTAATAAAATTATATAAATGATCATTAACACTTAGGTATGTTCAAAAATAATATGTAATTTATATTATGTATATTTACATCCATTCCACATGAACTCCCTTACTTAAAAATAGGTTAACCAATTATGGAAATCAAGAATACAAATTCTCCTTAACGACAAAATTCAATATATTAACATATCAATATGGACATAAATGGAAAAACAAAATTATTATAAACAAAAATCATGTCTAATTGTTTCTAAAATAAGTTATTAAAAATTATAATTTCATTTTCCATGACATTATGTTCAAAAGAGGAACACATTCGGACTGATGGTAAGGGGTTTTCCACCCGGACCTCAGTTTTCATTCGGGTTAATTTTATTATCTAAATTATCTTAATGAAATTCTTATTTATTATTATTTACTCCTCATAAATTGTGTGTGAGTGTTCTATATATGTTCAAAAACAAGAATCATCAGTTATTTTATGGATATTTACATGTTTTAAAATGAAATTTCAAATTGTTTCTGAAATACAAGTCGGACTCAAGTGTATTACTCAACTTATTATCTATTTTCATGGGCAATCTATAATTTTTTTGTTAAACCATTATCATTATAAAATCAATCATTTTATTATGAAAATAGTATCTTACTTCACTTTTGGTAATATACAAATGTTTCTCCAAAAGAACTATTCTTTTCAAAGTAAAAGAGTATTTATCAAAAAAATTATTCGAAGATTATATAAGAGTATCTTCATCTACTTAAACACTCTTGTTGATTCTTTTTTATTATTTAGATTAATATTTATTTTCATAATCTACCATATTTCATTTAATTGTTTATGATTATTTGGCTATGGATGTGTTATCTTAAAACCATTCACCAATTTACTCTAAATGGATAGTGTATAAGCATAACGTTCAGGGAATGTTATTTACATTTAACGTATTAGTTTCAATATAAATGTATAGTTTGTTTATATTAGTCCTAATTCATATGAGTAATGTATTTGAAAAATTATGTGTCGGGTGGGGCCCACTATAGCCCCTCTTTTCATTGGTATGTCTCATGAGTCAAAGTATAGTGTTGGCATAAGGACTTGAAAAAATAATTATTTATGGTCTTAGTATGAGGCCTCAATGATATGGTCATGATATCTTTCATTATGCATTACCTAATTATTAAAATGGTATTTATGGTGAATGTGGTTATTTTACAAGTATAATAACAATGATTATGTTTTATTATGGAATTTGTAACATCCTAAAATGATAAATGGTTAAATGAATAAATGATATGACTCAGGTCAACAAGGTGCACCTTTCTTTTCAGAAGCCTACCTAATTATAACTCTACTGTTAAGCGTTATTGGCCTTAAGTAATGATCGAAATGGGTGACCTTATTGAGAAGTTTCTTTGGGTGTGTGTGAGTGAGGATAAAACACACTGAAAAGGACATGTGTTGGCCTGTGGGGACAATCATTAGTAAGATGGTCTATTCAGTCATGTGGGTGGGCCCCTAGGTTGGGACCACTGTTCTATGGGGAAACTGATGGTACTGAGTGGGCCAAGACCCGATGACCATGTTATGTGAGGGTGGTTGTGCTATCATCGGGATCCGGTTGTTACATTTGGTACCATAGGTGGTACCCAGTCTTAAGTGTGGTGCCCTGCCTGGGATACGCTTTAAGGACCACAACGAGGATGTTGTGCTATAATGTGGGAGTGAATGTAACTCCCCATAATGATAAAGGGTTAAATGACCAAATTATATGACTCATTTCAACAAGGTGCACCTTTCATTTCAAGAACCTACCTGATTAGAACTCCATAGTCAAACATGTTTGACCTGGAATATAAATTAGGATGGGTGACCTTCTAGGAAGCTTCACAGGGTTTGTGTGAGTGAAGAAAAATCTAAATAAAAAGAACATGTGATGGACTACGGGGATATTCATTAGTCATATGTCAAGTTTGGTCATGTGGGTGGGCTCCTGGGTGGGGACCACGTGTCTGCGAGGAAATTGGTTGTACCTGGCGGTACAGGACCCGATTACCATGTTAAGGCGGTGTGGATGTTCAATCATTGTGATCCAATTGTTACATTTTGCATCAGAGATGGTACCCAGTCTGACGTGCGGTGCACTGTCTGGGTTGCGATTTAGGGTCCACAACAAGTATTTTTTGCTCTAAAGTGGGGGTTAATGTAACTCTCCAGAATAATAAAGGGTTAAATGAAAAAAGTATATGACTCATGTCAACAAGGTTCAAATTTCTTTTTAGTATCCTACCTAATTAGAAATCCATAGTTAAGCATGCTTGTCCTTGAGTAGTGATTAGGATGGGTGACCTTATAGGATGTTTCTCTGGGTGTTAGTGAGTGATGAAAAAACACACTGAAAAGGACATGTGTTGGCTTGTGGGGAAAGTCATTAGTCAGATGACATGTTCAGGCATGTGGGTCGGCCCCTGGTAGGGGACCACGTGTCTGCGGGGAAACTGGTGGTACCTGATGGTCTGGGACCCTACGACCTTGTTATGGCGGGGTGGTTGTGCTATCACGAGGATCTAGTTTTTACATTTGATATCAGAGGTGGTACCCAGTATCAAGGGTGATGAACTGCCTGGGTTACTATTTAGGGGCCACAACGAGGACGTTGTGCTCTAAAGTTGGGGTGAATGTAACTCCCCCAAATGATAGATGGTTAAATGACTAAATGATATGAATCTTATCAACTAAGTGAGCCTTTCATTTCAATATCCAATCTGATTAGAACTCCATAGTTAAGCGTGTATGGCCTAGAGTAGTGATTATGATGGGTAACCTTCTGAGATGTTTCATATGGTGTGTGTGAGTGAGGACAAAACAAACTAAAAAGGACATGTGTTGGCATGTGGGTACAGTCATTAGTCAGATGACCTGTTCGAGCACATGTTTGGGCCCCTGGATGAAGACCAAGTATTTTCAGGGCAACTGGTGGTACTTGGAGGGCCAGGACCTGATGACCATGTTAAGGCGGGGTGGTTGTGCTATCACTTGGATCTAGTTGTTACATTTGGTATTAGAGGTGGTACCCAATCTTAAGTTCAGTGCACTGCCTGGGATATGATTTTGGGTCCACAACAAGGATGTTGTGCTCTAAAGTGGGAGTGAATGTAACTCCCCATAATGATATAGGGTTAAATGAATAAATGATATGACTCATGTCAATAAGTTTAACCTTTATTTAAAAGAGATAACCTGCTTAAAACTCCATAGTTAAGCGTGCTTGGCCTGTAGTACTGATCAGGATGGGTGACCTTCTGGAATGTTTTTCAGGGTGTGTGTTAGTGAGGAAAAAACACACTAAAATGGATATTTGTTCGCCTGTAGAGATAGTCATTAGCCAGATGACCTGTTCGAGTAGATGGGTGGGTCCCGATGTGGGTACCACATGTCTACGAGGAAACTGGTGGCACCTGGAGGTCCAGGACCCGAAATCCATGTTAAGGTGGGGTTGTTTTGATATCACCGGGATCTATTTGTTACATTATTAAAGATGAAATCCTTTGAATAGGGGGATGCACACCAAATTAGACTTTTGTGGTTGTGTGTGAAATGTGAGAATTGAAGTAAATTAATTGTTAATAATAATAATAATAATATAATTATATTATTATTTTGGTTGAAAACCCATAATTCATGTATGTAGGGAAACTAGTGGAACCTGGCGGGCCCAGACCCAATGACCATGTTAAGGCGGAGTGGCTATGCTATCACCGGGATCTAGTTGTTACATAATTAAAGATTAAATCCATTAAATAAGGGGATGCACACCGAATTGGAGGGGTGTGGTTGGGCATGGAATGTAATATGACCTATTCGGGCATATGGGAGGGCCCATGGGTGGGTTCCACCTATCTGCGGGGAAACTGGTGGTACCTGGTGGACCAGGAGACGAATACATTGTTAATGCGGGGTGGATGTGCTATCATTGGGACCTATTAGTTACATTATTAAAGATAAAATCTATTGAATAAGGGGATACACCCCAAATTCAAGAGGTTTGGTTTTGCGTGGAATGTGAGAATTGATGAAAATGAATTGAAAATAATAATAATATAATAACAATGATATTATTTTTTTAACCCATAATTTGTGTCTGTGGGGAAACTGGTGGTACCTGGTGGGCCAGGACCCAATGTACTTGTTATGGCGGGGTGGTTGTGCTATCACTGGGATCCAGTTGTTATATTATTAAAGATGAAATTTGTTGAATAAGGGGATGCACAACAAATTATAGAGGTGTGGTTGTGTGTGGAATGTGGGAATTTAAGTAAATGAATTGAAAATAATAATAATAATATAATAATGATATTATTATTTTTGGTTGAAAACCTATAATTCGTCCATAACTTATATGTGCGACCTCGGTTTCATGGACCGTTAGTGGCAATATGACCCTGACTTCGAGGTGGAAATTATAAGTCCAATAATGGAATTCTTTTTCAGGTTTTTTGGATCGGGTACCTGAAACACTCAAATAATAATAATATATTATTATTATTATTAAATATTTGACTCATCGTAAGTTTTACGTGCAACGTCCAATTGACTTACCATTAGTGGAGACATGATACTGTCATTAAGAAGGTCGATTCAAGTCAGATTATTGAATATAAAATTCTATACGGTGACTCAGTTTCATGAAATGCCCAATAATAATGTTATTATTATTGTTTCAGAATCCTTCTTATGACGTAACTCAATCATGAAACATCATATTGGGGAACCATAATCAATTTTGAGATCTTTAAATAAAGTTGGACTCAAATAGAAATTTGGTATATTTAAGTAGGGGTTGAGGCGCGGGGCCCACGATGCCATGTTCACGAGTGTTGCTGTGAAATGCTTCTTTTTCAATGGGTATCCATTTTGGTCAAATGGGAAGTCCATATCGTGTGTGTTTTCAGGTGGATTGTAATGGAGTGACTCATTTGGTTATCTGGTGTCGTTTGAAGTATGACTAGGTTGGATCGAACAAGAATCCAACTAGGCCCATTAATCTAAAATGCCAATAACTTATAGACCGGTCGTCCGATTGATGAGTCATCTGTCGTGTGGGAACCATTAGAAAGAGCAGATACTTTTGAGATACTCCATGTTAGATTTAGAGAAATTTGGAGTTTGGATGGGTTGGATCCTACTCATATCAAACCGGGCCCTCGACACTAAAATGCTAATAGCTTACAAAATGGGTGATCGATTGACACACCTTATGTTGTGTTGGAAACCATATGACATGAAGGTACATTGGGATACTTCTTTGTGGATCTTAGTGGTGGTTGAGGTATGTCAGATAGCTTGAGGAGTGGATCCTCCTAGAATTAAGCGTGCTTAGTGCGGGAAAATTGTGGATAGATGTAACATGAAGAAACATTGGGATACTTCTTGAAGTTCTTTAAATTTTTTATTTTCTTTTTAATTAGTTTCATCATGCTCTATTCTTCCTCTGTCATCTCCAATACCCTTCACATAGAGGGGTAAAAACATTGAGTGATCGGGAAGGGTGAGTTTCACTTTTGTAATGTTAGAGTTTTGTGATTAAATGTAAAACCTTATTTTTCATTTGAATGACTTTAATTATTATTTTTTTCCAATTCTCTTAATTAGGTCATGTTTTGAGTTTGGTGTATTAATTTTTAATAGCTTTGGTTAAAGACTTTTAATCTCCCTCTACCTAGTGTAATTTGTCTCGATCGAGCATCTTGTGTTAGGTGGTGAGTGTCTAATGATCATTGGCATGTGTGTGGAACTAGTGCACTCTTTCTAGAGTTATAAGGAGAAACTATTCTCGATTGGGACTTTCCTTGGTTTTTTAGGAATTATTTATGAACATCCATGAACATAGGAGTGAGTTCCATTTATTTCTTCAACCAAAGGTGATTGATAACTCAATCAAGGAGTCTTTCATTTGTCATTCAAAAGTAAGAGAGGGAACATGATCTTTATGACTATGATGAAATTACAATGTGATCTTACCCTGACCCCATCACTCTCTTCATCCATTAGTTTTCAAACTTTATTTTCAATTGCTTTCTTTATTTTTCAACTCAAACAATTTAAGAACCTCTTCTATTTCTTTAAATTAAGTGACAAACATAAATTTTCTTCACTCCTCTCTAGATAAAACCTAGGTTACCCACTTTTCTGCATTTAAACTTAGTTTATATTTGTTTTTTATCACACCCCATGATAGGCACGTCTCATGAACCCTCTATCGTCATGGATCAAATGAATAGTGTTTTCAAGGAATATTTTGATTACTTTGTAGTGGTATTTATAGATGATATTTTGGTATACTAAAAAATCTACTATGATCAGGAAAATCACATGTTCATTATCCTATGGACCTTCAAAAGAAATGAATTATATGGAATGTTTAGCAAGTGTGAATTCTCGCTTTAAGAGTTTTCTTTTCTTGGCCATATTGTCTCTAAGGATGGAATCTCTGTTGATCCTTAAAAGACAAAGGTAATCCAAGAATGGCCATCACTGATGAGTATAGTTGAGGTACACAATTTTATTGGTTTAGAAGGTTATTATTAATGTTTCATCCAGAATTTTTCCGGATTAGCTAACCCATTAACAAAGAGCACACATAAAGGTGTTAAATTTGTTTGAAAAACAGAGTATGAAGAATGTTTTGAAGAAATTAAGAGAATATTAGTTAATTCTTCAATCGTGACTCTATCATGGAGGAATGATGGGTTTTTTATTTATAGCGATGTTTCAAATAAAGAACTTGGTTGTGTCCTTATAATGAATGATAGAGTTATTTCCTATGCATCATGAGAGATAAAACATCATGAAAAAAACTATCCTACTCATGATATTGAGTTAGAAGCTACAATCTTTGCTTTAAAAATATGGATACACTATCTCTATGGTGACAAATGTGAGATTTATACTGATCACAAGAGTTTGAGGTATATTTTCTCCCAGATATAACTCAGTATGAGGCAAAGACAATGGCTTGAATTACTCAAGGATTATGATTTCACTATACACTACTACCCAAGGAAGGAAAATAAGGTAGTACATGCTTTGAGTAGAAAGGATCATGGAATTTTGAACAATATGAGAGTTTAAAGGGATCCTATTTTAATGGATCTGGAAAATATGAATATAGGAATAACCATAAAAGGTGATACATCAATACATTTTTAAATGGTTACAAAACAATCTTTACTAGAAAGGATAAAGAGTTCTCAGACTGATGATGAGGAGTATCAAAAGAATATTAAATCTTTGAATAATGAGAGATTGAGTCAAATCATATATGAAAATGGAATTTTAAAATTTGGGAAGAGACATTGTGATCCTATAATACCTGATCTAAAAGTGGAATTGATGGATGATGCTCATAGCTCCAATTTCTCTATACACCCTAGGAGCACCAAGATATATAGAGATTTGAAAGAACATTTTTAGTGGGACAACATGATGAGGGAGATTGTTGAATTTGTGTCAAGATGTATAGTTTTTCAACAAATTAATGATAGAGGGAAACAACCTAGAAGATTCATTTAACCTCATCCCATACGTGAGTGAATATGGGATAATAATATGATTGACTTGGTCATGGGGCTAGAAAAGACTCCTAGAAGGAATGATGCAATATGGGTAATCGTTGATCATCTTACCAAGTCAGAATATTTTATTTATATAAGATATGATTTACCACTTGAACATATGGAATGACTATATATTAATGAATTTGTAAGACTTCATGGAGTACCACTATCGATTGTTTCTGATTTTGATCCCCATTTTCCATAAAGATTATGGAAAAGTCGTCAGAAAGCCTTGGATACTGAACATCGTATGAGGACTGCCTACCACCCTCAAACCGATGGAGAATCATAACGGAATATTAAAACCTTAAGAATACATTTTGGGATCTTTCTCACATGACTTTCAAGGTATGTGTGATCAATATTTACCACTGGTAGAATTTTCCTATAACAATAGCTTCCATTCATGTATTCATATGACACCATATAAAGAATTATACAAAAAGAGATATCGCGCACCAAATTGTTTGGCTGATGTTGGTGAAAGGAAACTCGTAGACCTAGAACATTTGAGGACATTATTGAAAATGGATCATTATCCAAACCCACATCAAAGAAACTCAAAGTATGTAAAAGAGATATACTGATAACCAAAGGAAGGATTTGGTATTTCAATTCATAGATCATGTTTTCTTGAATTTATCTCCATGTAATGGTGTTATACATTACAATAAGAAATGTAAATTGAGTCCCAGGTACATTGGACATTTCAAAATTATAGAATGAAATGGAGTTGTATATTATCATTTGGCAGTGCCCCAAGTCTATCCAAAGTTCATGATGTGTTCCACGTATCACTATTGGGAAAATACATGCCTGAACCAACACATTTACTCACCTATGTGGAAATTGAAGTAGAACCTGATATGTCTAATTGTAAAGTGCTTGTAAATATTCTTGATACCAGAGAACAAGTTCTAATAAACTGGATGACTCGTCCGGTAAAAGTTCTATGGAGAAATAACAAGATGGAAGAGGCAATGTGGGAACCCGAGGAACATACGATGAAGAAACACATGAATTTTATTATACAGTAATAAACTAAAAATTTCGAGGAAAAAATTATTTTAAGGAGGGGAGAATGTTACACCCCAAGCTTTCATGGTAGGTTTACCTTGTAATAATGCAGTAGCTTGCATTGTATGCAACATAGAGTTTTAACACACCACGACCAATCAAACTAACCATTATAAATAGTGAAAACCACTTTTAAAAATCTTATGTATTTTATTTTTCAAAATGAACTTCATTTTTGAATTCCGTATATCGAAATTTTCATAGGGTGAATTTTTGGTACTTTTCGGAAAATATTCAATTTTTGATGAATAGTGAAAAATACTAAATTTCAATTAAAAACCACTTTTCTAATCAAAATAATTTATAGAGTTAAATTATATATTTTATTAGTTTTAAAGTATCATTAGATTATATTTTTATCATTTAATATAATTTAGGTCATTGTATGTAATTTCACATTTAAACTGAACATAAATAGGTGTCAATCTTTTGACAGTTATTATTTCTTAAATAAACACTTTTCGTTTTGACAATGGGAATTAATTTTAAATTAATTTCTTCCCCTTCTATGTTTTGAATATGGAAAAATAGATTCCATATTTGGAATGATGATTTCCAAATTTTGTAAATATGTAACTTTTATTTTTAGATATTATGAATAATTTCATGGGTAAATATTTCATTTATCATGGTTAAAGGGTAAATCCAGTAAATAATGGAAAAAATTAATATTATAATAATATTAAATTATCCTAAAATGTGTCATATTCTTATTGGTTGATAAATTTCTGACAATGGTTATCCTTGGGTCGATTTTGGTACCACATGTAACCTCTTGAGAGTGATAATGACACTTTATATTAATTAATTTAAAGTAAAGAAAAATATTACAACAACATATAGCATTTAGTATAAAAATTCATAAATGAAGTTATATAAGTTACTGTTTAAACTAAAAATACTCATTATAAAGATAAATACTTTTCCTACATAATGTTATTTAATTTATAATTTTTATACATTGAATAACTAAATTTATTTATGACATAATGGTATTGCAGTAATTACCATATTAATGAAAGTATAAACTAAATTGTATTGTAAATATTAAAATAAATATAATTTCAAAGTTTTTATGACCTAGATGAATTTTTTAGGTGAATATGACATTCAGGGTTGATTAAATTTATCTGGATTGATGTTATCAAAGTTGTGATGACTTTCACAAAAACTAAATACTAAATAGTGTCAAAATTGACATAAATGAATTTTTAAAACAAATATTATATTATTAAATTACATAATAGTACTAAAAATCTAAGGTTCTGACAAAAAACTTATATAATGACAAGTATATAATTAATTCACCACTTGATTTTCTCTTGGAAATTTATAGTATGTTTATTTACCAAATATCATACTACTACAAGAATACATGGTAAAAGTTAAACTATTTAACTAAGAGTTAAATCAAAATGATAAGGTTGATATGGTGACCCAAAACTATCTAAAACATATTTTTTGAGAGTTTTTCAACCCATACTCACCTTATCATAGAAATAACATATTTTTGAGGCATTAGAAACCGAAAATTATTTTATTATAAAATAACACTTTAGTCTTTTCCTAAAGTGCCCCTCATATCTCTTAAAAAGGGCACTTCCCCTTCTCTCAAAATCACACCTCAAAAGCCATTTGTCTGGGCCAAAACCTACCCAAATATCCTCCCAATTTTCCTCAATTAAAACTAGATGCATTGGTTTGATCATATGTCTATCCTAAGGAGCCCTATTAATCTACTCAAAAGGAAACACCCGAGGAAGAGGTAATAATATCACCACCCTCATTCATGTTCTTTTCTTTTTCCACTTCCTCTTTCCTTGTTGTTTCTATTATCAAATAATAACTCTAGTATATTATATATAATGTGATTTTATTATAAATTTATTTCAACCACATCATTATTCAATCCATCATATGAATGACAAAGTCTCTATATGTGCATATGTACGACTTACAGTCCCCACGTCGTGGTGTAGTTTGTTATTCAAGCACATCATTATTTGGATGGGTATAATAATTATTATAACATATGTAAATAATAAATATTAGATTTTTATGATTATTTATATATGATATACCATCCAATTACATACGATTTCACCATCAATATAATGATATTGTTACTCGTGCGTACGTATGGATTACCGTCTCCATGAACGCGATGTGATTCATTCCCCATCATAATAATTCAAGAATATTTTTATTTTTATGATTATAAATAATTTTTATGAATATAAAAAAATTCTGGATAGGAATAAAATGCATCCTATCCATAACAAACATGTCTTACGTAACCTATCATATAATGGAAAATGGTGCAGATAACACCCGAAACGATGATACTAATAAAATATTATTAACAAATCAATATTTCAGGATCATATATGATATAATATTTATGTATATAGTTATTTTATTATTTATTAAAAATGATTTAACTATTATGAAAATTTTTAATGTACCCTCAACCAAGGAAAATTACAAGGTAAGGGTTAATTTCACAATCACTTTATCATCTGAGGTTGTTTTTATTTAAAGATCTACTGGGAATTCGTTATCATCCACGTTTGTGATTTCCTAAAAATATAATTCAATTTATTTTTCTATTTACTATAATATGGGTTAATTTCATTTATACCCGTATTTTATCATATATGTTTTTAATGGAATTTTTCTGTTATTTTCCAATCAAGTTACTTTATGACCTTTTCTTCAAATTTATGGTTAGAATGTCTTTTTTTAACTTATACAATAGGTGTGGCTATTTTCTACCATTATATCATTGTTGTTACATCCCATACAAATTTATAAGAAGATTTTGAAAATAAATGTTTTCTTATAATTATATGACTTTTAAATAATTTCAAAATAGAAAGAGATATTTCTTTACAAAAATTAGATTTCATATATGTCAACATCCGTTGATGTATATTAAACATGTTTGAAGTGGATTTATTATGATACAAAACATACATATTGTATTGAATGTTTTTTGAAATTTTTGAATATGGATTTGTTATTTTTACACCATTCATGGTTTACGGATAATTTATTGACATTTCGTATGCTAGTTTTAAAATGAATGTTTATTTTATGTTTAAAAATTTTCATATGAGGAATTTATTAGACAATGTAAGTGATGGGTGTAGCCTACTATAGATCTTCGATGCATCGGTAGGTATCATGAGACCAACTAGTGTCTTGGTATAAGGCCTTGACAAAATATTATTTTTAGTATTGACACAATTCGGTCACTATGTGCTAATGAAGTCAGGTATTATGCATTTAGTCATTATGAAAGTGTCTATTGATATTGCATGTGATTATTCGACTTGTAGAATTTCAGGTGATTAAGTAAATAAAAATATTTGATTTTATCATTTCCATATTATGTTGAAGTTTATTTTTAAAATTATTTTGTTTTAGTCTTATACATTGCCTTAAATGTTTATGCTTATTTTGAAATATTCCGCTATATTGTTATCTTTACTTAGCATCTGAGCTCACCCCTTTCTATGTTTTATTTTTCCCAGGATGTGAAGATGTATTTTATGGTTGACCAGAAAGGATAGGCTATGTATATATGTGTGTTCAAAAGGGGACAATTTTTTTTTGATTTTTTAATTTCTTGATGTAATTTAAAACTTATGAATGTATCTATTACATTCAACGAAACTAAACTGATCGGTCTTTCAGGAAGTTGATTCCTTATATCATGACAACATTATGTAATAATTCACTAAATCTAGGTGACTGGTGTCATGGTGTTACATGAATAAAATATCATATTTGAAACGTCGTCATTGAGTAATAAAAAGTAGGGTCCTACCATAGAGAAAAAAACTCAAATAGTGGGATTGATAATGTAGGGTTGTTCATAAAAGTGGGGTTGATGTACCATATGTTTTTTTCCTCAAACATAAGGTCTCATATGAACATAGGGTTGTTGAACCATACATTCATGATAACGTAAGGTTTTCTAATCAATATGTGTGGTATTGAATGTGGGGTTTATTCTTTATGATATGTTTATCAATGTAGAGTATGGATAGTGTTTCCAGGATATAGTAAAACCCCTTCCGAGTACCCCAAAATATATTCCCCATCAATCTATGATTGGAATATAAGTATAGGATAAATATTTAATTGAATGAGGAATTACTGAAATTCATAAAAAATTAAATTCATTAGAAAAAATATTCTGTGTATTTCAGCATCAAAACAAAAAACAAAATTAATGAAATAGTTTAATCAATGCATATTCTAAAATATCATCATTTTTATATGGTTAAAAACCAATGATAAAAACCACATTCAAAATAAATAGTTTTTTCATTTAAAATTTTTTTTCATTAATTATCACCAAACATCCTTTGTTAATTATATATTAAAATAATGTTTCCCTATATAACTTATCCCACAAAGTATTACTAAGAACATTATTTATTCAATAAAAAACATCTCTATAAAATATTTAAAAAAACAATGATAAACCCTTCATTTTTTTATTTTTTAAAAACTAAATATCTTATAAAATCTATTGCTTTTTTGAAAACAAAATTATAAGATTAATGATTACATAAATTTATCTCCAATTAAAATTATTCTAAAAACATAGATAATAATTTTAAGAGAAAATAAATTGATAATAAAAACTCCCATATAATTTCAGCATCTAGAATATTTGGTGAATTTGAAAATGATGTTTGATATATATTTAACTATTTATTAAGACTTTATAAAATTAAACTATTAAATTTTATGAGATAATAATTAAATATTAAATATATTCTTATGTAATATGATTAAAAGAAGAAATTATGATCTAACATTTAGCAGAGAATCTAGTTAAAAAACATTTTTTATAATTTGTACAATAATAATAAATAAATAAAAGATAATAAGTGTTAGAATGAAGTAGATGATTTGTATGGTCATTCTAAAAATCTATGTTTATTTCATAAAGAATTTGTGACCCTTGATATTCATTCTAATGTAATTTGAATATCTGATATTCTTTTATATGAATAATATGAGCACTATTCAACTAAAAACATATTTAACTTATAAATGTCTAGCTTCGTAACAACTTGTATTCTAAACAGTTCCATCTAGATTAGAAGTTATCCTTTGAATTTGAATTCATCAATATCATCATTTTATAATAGAATTTGTCATATTCTAAAACTCCATTTGTAAAGAGTCAAAATCCACTTTTGATAAAAATTATTTCAATATGTTATCATATAACATTTTAGATACATCCATATCATCATTTTTCCTTACTTTTCCATTATTTACATTGCAAAAATTTATCAAAAATATTTGTAAAATAATTTAGATGATTATATTTCCTATTCTTCATGTCGCGAAACATTCCCATTTCCTTCAATAGTCTTCCCAATAGAATCATCAACAAATTAAATAAAAAAACTAAATGGATTACCATTCATCCATTGGTAGGATGTATTTTATACTAAACCTAAAGAGCTTGGATGAGCTATCTTGATATATCATATTTTTCAAAAACATTACAACATGATATTTTGATAAAGGTGATTTCATTATTTAATTGTTTTAAAGAATAATAAATATTAGATTCTAAAGATTCACAGTACAGTTCAATTTATTTTAGTGAAAAATACATAATAATTATAATATATTTTATAATAAGTGTAGTATAGTTTTTTTTAAAATAATGAATTTGTATGAACATGAAATATAATAATTTCAAGAATAAAATTTTTTTTATAATTAATACTATAATTTTAAAAAAATTTAAAAATAAACTTTTCATAGAAGTATATTTGAAAATATATTTTTAAAAAATAGTTAGTTTACCATTAGTATATAAATATTTTATAAGAAATAATTCTTTGGTAAGTGACATTAGTACTGAGGAATTTTTTGATAATGGACAACATCAGAGTTGTGGAATCCTTCTGCAGATATTTTTACATATTTCATCGATCAACAAAATAAAAAATTAACAATATGGATGTGTGTTATAATGCTTTATAATATTAATTAAAAGTTTTTTATTTGTACCCATAAAAATTTCGATCCATCTGTCTTTGCAATTAAATTTCAAGGAGACCATCATTGTTTTTTATACTATTAATTTTACATCATTAGTTGAAAAATTATTATGAATAATATACATATTTAATACCCAAAACATTATGTTTTCTAAAAAATAATCATTTTTGAAATGCCCTTTTATACTAGAAAAATATATTTAACATTATATATATTTCTGATATTTAAACCTGCAACCAATTATTTCTTAAATATTTTTTTTCTTTCACTATTAAATCATGTTTCAAATATTTATTTTGGTATTTATTTTTTAACAAGGATTTTATTTAGGTATTTTTCTTCTATTATCAGCATATTAGAGGCTTATTTTTAATCATCAATCTCATCAAATAGTTATTTATTTTTAATGGGATGTATATAATATGATTTAGAATATTTATATTTTAATTCTAAAATATGATGGGGAAATTTTTCTTTTTTTAACTTAATAGAATCATAAGACTTTCAATTTTTTCTATGATCATTCATTAATTATTCATATTTTTCTTATAACATTATTATTTATTTTTTCAATTCATCATAAGATAATTTTTCAATGGTAGTTTTTTATGAGTTAGAAGATTGTACCTCATCATCTTTTTGTGCCATTAGACATACCATATTTCTATGTTATTAATCGAAGTCTAAAAAAGATTCGTCATGAAGGTATGATGTATTACTCTAAGTGGATTTGATAATTCTATTTCCTTTTATTTTTTAGTTGGATTTACTTTCATATTTTAATAAATGAATTTTTTCCTTTGTATACCATTTTTTCATTCGTTCTCAAAATCTATTATCGTTAGTCCATTTCTTAATTTTTCTGTATAGATTTCCATACATTGTAGAATGATCTGATAGATCATTATCCATGCCTAGATGTTTTAAATTAGATGATTCATTCATAGTTAATTTGAGATCAACATCATCTTGTTTCAAATGATTTTGAACTTCAACTTATAACATATCTTAATACATCATTAAAATTCCAATCAAGTTCTTAATTGCTAGATTTTTTATTGGTGTATATTGAACTATATCTATAGAAATTCCATTCCACGTCATAGGAAGTACTATGAATACTTTTATTTATTATTCTGAATGTGAAATTGGATATCCCAAAGAAGCAATATCATTGACTATTTCTATAAACTTTCCATTCATCTAGGTGATGGGTTTATCATCAATCATTCTAAAAGTTTCACACATTGCATTCATATTAGTGTACATTAATTTTCTGATATCATCAGTTCCATTATTGGAAATATAAATAGTCATACACATCTTATATGTAGTAGGACATTAAGATACTCAATTTAATTCATCCATTCTTAATCTACATAAAATTTCATTTATTGGTTTTTAATTTACACAATATTTCATTTTCGGATCATTAATAATATTTTCTAGATCTTCCATAAGTATTTTCAAATGTTTATGAACCTTCATGTAAACCCTTATTCCATGATTTTTCACGTATAGGATCATACAGACTTTCCAGAATCCATAATTTTCACCATTAAAATATGGATCACAGATCATAAACATACCTTCTCTCAAATAATTAATTTTCATATATCCTCAACTAAATCACTATCTCAGGACTGTTAGAGATAGAAAATAGAATAATCAGTAGAGTACTTCCTATTATACCAATTGATGGGCTAGGATGGTGATGACGAAGATGAAGACACAAGAGGGGGTGGTGAATTTTGTATATAAATAATAATAAATAATTCATAATTCCTCTCTTTTTTAGAAGCTAACTATTAATTTTATCTCATATATGAGCGAGCATCATCAATAACAAATGAAAATTAACACAACTATGTCTAGTGGTTTAGAATACATAGATACCCAATTCCACTCCACAAAATCTAAACATCATGAGCTTGGAGGTTTTCACTATTTCCTCATATCCTAATACATTTATTCTAAAACTGATTTTAGGAAGTATAAGCCTTTTGAAAAAGGTTTTATAGATGTTGGTGGTTCTTTTATCGTGAACCATAAAACCATAACATAGTACTACAAGACGAAACATAACCATGACTCAGTCTGAGCAGTAGAAACTCAACCAAATCAATATAGAATTTTTTTATTGTATGTGTTAAAATTCATAGTTTTAGTAAAAACTGATAGGTGTTCTAAAATCATCTATATAACATAGCAACAAATAGATTGTCAAATTTACATATGATTTATTCAGTCAGCGATAAAGAAAATAGAAGATGGATGTTAAAACATGTATGTCTTCAATGTGTATCTCTTACAAAAGAATAATCATTTATGTAAATGAAGTTGTAAGGATAATGTTTTTTAGTAGTGATAATAATAACATTAATATCCACAATAATGAGACGATTGGTCAAAACATGTATGTCTCCAAAGTGTATCATTGAATTTAATGACATGCAGTTTTTTAAGTACATCACTTATTCTCTATACTCATCACTTATATATAATAAACACTTATGTATATATATATTTCTATACACACATAGATTTATATATATTTAAATTAAGATTGTACTGATATTTATACTATTGGTTGAGTAAACATAGGTCCAGAATAACTCATGAAATACCCACAAGTGAATAGCTATTGTTTTAATTTTAAAAAATCATGAGAGTTTTATCTTCATGTTAGAATAGTAACAGTTTACTCTATTCAAAAAATTTCTTTTGGTCAATCATAACAATCCTTTGAATTGGTCATAAATGAGCATGGAATAAAATTGTATTAAAATCAAGACTATTGAGTAAATCATATGTAAAATAAAATATTTATAACTCCGCCATTTAATAGTAAAATATAGGGTTCCTTCATCCGCTGGTAAAATACCAAACATAGGTATTGAAAACCTAGGTATTTTCTCAGAATTATGGTTCATGTACGATACATTTTTTCATCAAACTTATTTTTTATTCCAGAAAAGGGGATTTTTAACCATAATTTCACAATAATATAAGGTTTATAGATCCATATGTGTTGTTCATAACGTAGGTTTTATTCCTTATGGCACGCTTATCAATATTGTTTATGAAAATGTCATTAGTATATACTAAAACATGTTCTAAATACTTCATAAAATATTTATTATGAATCAATGGATTTATTATAAGTACAAAATAAATATTTCCATGAATAATAAATTCTGGAAATTCATATAAAAGTAAATTCAATAGTAATTCAAATGTGGTTGTTTGTTAGGATCCAAACCAAAAATAAATTAATAAAATTGTTGAGTCAAAAAAATCTAATTTCATCCCTCACTTCCACCATGGATCCTATCATTGGGTAGAAATCCAACCAAGGAATCCCTTTCATGAATACCAAAATGATTTACCCAATCAAGAGGGGGTTTGTATGAATATGTAATGATTCAATACATAAGGTAATGGAATTTCATCTCACATTTTATTTCTATGAGATACATATGTTATTCACTACTTTCTTCTTTTATGTGATGTATATATTATCTCATGACATGTTATATGATTTATTTATTTATTTTGTGATATTAAAATAATTAAAATGATTCTATGATTTCATTTTAATCAGTATTTGAAAAGTTACTCAATTAGCATAGATTATCTCTCCTCACTTTTATTTTCTATGAGACACAAGCCATGTTCACATTGTGTTTATTTTAGGTTTTCTATATTATTTCCATTAATAAATTGTATTTCATCAAATAATTAATTTTTTTGCTATTTATGTATCTATTCTATGGTATTTATTTCATGAGATTTTTGTATTAGATGTTACCAAATCAGTAATGTAATTTTGTCTCAATTTTCTTTCAGTGAGACACATGTCATGTTATGGACATATATTTTTCCATGAATTGTTTATAATTACATTGAAATGTAATATCATTAATCTATATCTTTTAATTATATTTTAAATATTCATATAATGCAATTCATTCTATTTTGTTATCATTCAATGTTACCAAATTGGTAACAATTTATAAATACAATCCAACCGTATAATGAAATTATTAGTGATTAGGCTTTCATTATTGAAATATTATGATCCATCTCTCAAGAGAAATAATTAATATTGTTTTCCAATGTATATTTATGATATCTTCATATATTGGTACCATATTTATAGTCTTTGGTAAATACTATAATTAATAAAGTGCTTTAAAATTCTGACATTACCTCTCTCTCCAATCATAAATTTGTGATCTTTTAAACACCATGTATTCTATAAAATATTAAAATTTATTTCACTATTTATTCAAAAAAAATCAATTTATTTTCAAAGTATTGGTTTTCAAAACTTTTTCATCCTTTTTTATATATTTTTAATGTATGTTTAATGAAATATTTTTCAATATTTCATTATAATATGTCAAATTACTTTCAGAGATATGGTTTTCAAAACATATTCAAGAAACATTTATTTGTATCATGTAAAATATTTTTCAGAATGTTTTGATTATTGTTTATATGTTTTCATGGAATATGGTTTTCAAAATTCTCTCAAGAATATTTTATAAGTTTTCAATTAAAATGGGTTTCAAAATACATTAATGTTTATTTTATAATATTTCACGAAAAAGGTTTTAAAATTTATTTCAAGATATATTTAAATGTATTCAATTTATTTTCAAAGAAAATGGTTTTCAACAGGTTTTATGATTTAAATAATGTTTTCTAATAAGACATACTATTTTCATAAAGAAATATTTTTTAATGATATTTAAAAATTATTTTCCATCAACAATGACATCCATTGATGTTAATCATTAATTTCCAGTAAATGATCAAAAAGTTACATTCATATTATTTATGGGAATGGTTTATGTTTTAATGGAATAATTTTTATCAAACCAATTTCTCTTTCATGAGTTATATTTTAATTAAACATGTCTCTCTTTCATGGGTATATATTTATGAAACATGTTTCCCTTTCATTGGAAATGTGTTTATAAATTCCATTTCTCTTTAACATGTTATATTCTTATAATGAAGTTTTCTTTTCATGGGTAATATGTGTATGAATAACCCCTCTTTTCATGGCTTATACATTGATGAGATGATTATCCTACCTGTCTTTTTTGATAGGTTAAGGTATGATTACATGTTTATGATAACCATTTCATTACAAGGGTTATGATATGATGTTTATAAAACCCATATCTTTTATGGGTAATGGTATGATATAGGTTTTATTATCTTATTGAACATGTATGAATGATTTTTTATGTGATGAGTGGGACCTATTTCTCCCTCCAATGCATTGGGTAACGATTTATATATCATGAGATAATGATGGATATCAAGTGGACGGGCTTGATTCACTATAGGAAGATAGGGAAACCCAATACCTCACTATGAAAGGATTACCATTGTGGATGGTGATGTTTCTGACCCAGTAGGTGAAGTAACTATGAAGACAATAGATTGTTAAACCCAGCCCACTATGGAAAGATATGGAAACTGATCAACTATGTGAAGATTGAAAATCCCAATCCACTATTTGAATATAGGGAAACCTGATCCATTACAAAGTAAGGATTGTGACTTGGGATTATGGTATGTCCCTTATAGGTGGTGTAGTCCCCATGAAGTACTCTTATGAGATCAAAAAATGTTTCTTTACTTATACAGAATTTTGTTACATGTATATGTCTACGCCAAAATTCCATGTCTTACATTTATGCTATTATTTCTTAGCATATTCTCTTGTTTTCCTTTTGTTTCATTATTTATGAACAACTAAGAATTATACCATTATTAATGTTTGTGATCATTCGTATACAGAGAATAATTTTATAATCATGTTCTTATACCCTTATACTCATGTTTATTCTCACATATCTCCCTTGTTTACCATTATTAGGCATTTGAGATCACCCCATTTTATTTTTTGTTATATGGGATATCAATATATGTATTATTTATGGTGCATATAATAATGTTACTGGTCATTAATAACCTATTGGTATATAATTTAATCCACTCAAGTACCAATTTTTACATTTCAATGTTTCCCAAGGAACTAAACTAACTAGGAAATTGGGTGTCTACATTTTAATGAATTAAGTATTATAAAAAATTTATGTAATTTATATGTATATTAAGACTAATGTTTTATAAGAAATTATCAAGTCAGTAGTCAAACAATATTATGATCCTTTAAATCATTATAAAGGTAAATTTACACTTATTGTCCATCACATTCTAGTCGGCATCGCACAACGAGTAACATTGTTGTATCCTTAGTTGTGACATAGGTAAACCACTCAAAAACCAATATAACTAGAGTCACAAGGTCTATATACATTTTACATATATAATAGTATTCTACAAAGGGATATATTTTTATGAAACTCTAATATATCATGTAGTCATAAAATAATAATATTAATCCTAAGCATCAGGAGGTCTCTCAAAAAACATTGTCTTCATATTGAACCCAAATATCACTATCGTTATTCCACAAATAACTCCTGAAATTATTGGTTAGTCATCCTCCTCCTTGATATGAACTACACACTTTATAGACATTGCTAGAACCAACTCTAGGCCCACAAGAAATGTCTCCCAATAACTCATACCGATTCCATAATCACATACATTGTTTCCCATATATATATATATATATCCAAATGGTTATATATTGATGGTCGAGAGGTATCATTTATATTATAAAAACTCCAATGATGGTAGATGATCCTTAATGATATGTTCCATTGATAATTCAAAATCCAAAATTATGTTTCAAATATCTTGAATGGTCTGATTTAACATGAAAATTACATGAGATTGAATAGTCATGCTCAAACACAACTGAGTCTTAAATCCTCTTATGTACTCCCCCTAATTATGATGTGAAGTGAGCATCATTTTCAGAAATGATAATATAGGGAGTTCCCTTAAGCTTCACTATATCTTTTATGCACAAGTTCCCTAAATTATTCACTAATATCTATCAGTCTTCACATAACAATTGGTGAAACATAAATAGTTAAAATCTATCATAAGATATAACATCATTAGACACCAAACAAAATCCCAAAGAACCTTGTTATATGATCATCTCTTACGGATATTTTTATAAGGGAAAGAAACCTCCTCATCACTTCCTCATGTAGGGTGACAGGTGTCGTCATCCATTCTTAGAAGGTTGACATACTCCCTCCATCATATTATCCTCCAAGAACATGTGTATTATATTTCAGGACATGCAAGAACTTGAAATAATTATAAACAAGATATAACTCTTTGAATTTATGATGAAAGTTGTGGGTAACGTCCATCGACTTGAGATACACTTCACTAACATCGACAACAAGGGTCAACAACATTGTGGACAACTACATTATCACATATTCTAATAACATCGGATGAAAAACATCATTGTTAAATTTGTTACTATACTCCTTCCATTTGATGTATCTAAAGCTAACACAATATAAAACATGACTAGAAAAACTACCAATCACATTTATATGATGAAATATACCATGAAGTGGATCACTGGAATATAAAAATAACAATGAGATCTCCTTGTAATAATGGTACACTCAAATAACATCTAGATTCATCCCCAAGTGTCACACATGCTCCATATCTAATGGTTGATACATTAAGATTTTAAATTGAAAAAGTACAATAATTCATTCCAATAGGTTTTTGAAGGACCCTATTCATAAATCTCATAACACACTGGGGAATTCAATAGGAATAAAGGTTTCACCCTCAAGGCAATGAAACTGTATTAGATTTAGATAAACACATTCAATACATCCTCCTCTAGAACCAGGATCTATTGATAATATGTCTGAGGGTAAAATTATATGATCTAATATCCCTTATACACTTGGTAGAGAATTAATTGACTCTCAGGGGTGGACACTGCTTCGCTACATTAACCATGTATATTTGATCATAAGCCACACCTAACCCACAAGATTTTATCTATCTACTGTGTAAACAAGAAATAAATCCCCACATTAAAATAAATGATCTATAAAGGACCCATATTTATAGATTTCATAAACCACATATTAAAATCTTCAACTAAATAGAGTCATTCATCATGGTAATAAATATATTGAGACTTCCTCAGGTGTTTTATCATGAAACAAAACCAATATATTTGGTGTAAAACGTTCAAAACCTCATGGAATACATCCCAATACTTATCCTACATCGTATTTACTAAAATATCGTATAATTATTTGTTGTATGGGTCTTAATAGAAAACTGATAAGAATTATATAGTATCATCCAATATAGGATCTCATCCTAACATACGTAGGATTACTCCATACCAATGAATAAAATTTTCCCCCCTTTTCAGATTCATTGCAACTGACACTCGTAATAGTCAACTGAGTATGGATGGTAAACAACTAGTATATACTGGGAAAATATCAGTAGATTATATTTTCATTACACAGTGAATATATGTAGGGAAATCACTATAATCTATAGTTATGTCAAACTTCCGATAGAAGTTTGTGATCGCCAATCCTCTCTACACGAGCCTTTAAACTTGACGGTTGATAAAATAGACCGACCAGAATCTATATGTCTTGATCTAGGTATATCACAAGAAAATTGAGACATTTTATCGTGTCTATCATCAATACAAAAAATGTATAAAAGACACAAATTGTACCTCAAATTACTATCAGAGCCTCTATTTCATAATCATCTAATTCTTGAAGTCTCCCGCAATACTAACCTCCAACTCCTCGATCCTTGTAAGAACCTCCTGTTAGTTTTAGTGGTAAAAATATATCAAAGCACCAGTCATATCCAACATCTCTCCAAGTTCATAATTTATGCCATCCACCCTATGAACATACAAGTTCCAAATAAATCCTATACATGGGTTTTATATCTACCATATCTACATATATAGATTCTTTGGTAGGTTAATTTCATCTGATATGTGCACATCCATCACAAGAATAAAAACACATCTTCCTCGGTGAACTATGTTATACATTTGGTCATTACGAATGACATAACATCTAGTTTTGTGACCTGAATTACATGAAAATATTTAGTAACTCCTAATTTCCATATATCCAAATAACTATATTACATTTAATATCATGATATGAATTAAATCCCTAGAATCTACCATCTGACACCCACAGAGTGATCCATGCCTTAGTCTAACATGATACATCTACCCAAAACACCAAATGAGGGTCTATGTAGTGATAAAAAATTAAATACACCACATATTTTCCACTTAAATGGATAAACTCATCATGTTCAATCTCTTGGAAGGAGTCTTAATCTCCCATTGTGTAATACTCATATCCATGATACAAAAGCCTCACTAGCAGTCATCATGTAGGCATTCTGAAAGAAGAAAAGACATACCATGGTCAATGAGTATATATAGAGAGATCACTCAAGAATGACATAGATATTAAAACCCTTTCATATACGATGATTGTACTAATTTTTTCACTAATACTAGTTTCAACATGTATTGAATCAACTAGAATGTTATCAGATTCTTAGTGATTGGATTGGTCGGGCACTATAACAACACTAGAGTCCAGGTTCTAGGAGACAAAATGAAAAAACTTTTTCACTGTCACCATAAATCCCATGACACACCTCAAATCTAATAAAACTCTATTTTTTGGTCATAATATGAAATCATTATCTTAATTCCATATACTGACCCACTGTGGCTTAGCTGGTTGATACCCAGTTGAGTGGGACACCCCTCTCCCACCTCAAATTGGTCAAGGTCTAGTGAAAAGTACATCGAAGGCATACCAAAAAAATGTTAGGAAATATCATAATGTACCTATACACAATCATTATGAAAGTTAAATTGAAATGATACTAAAATTCAAAAATAACCTCTATCCCATATCAGAGTATGACAAAATTACAGGAAATAATAATTGCCCAAATACAATCCCATCATAAATAAAACTATAAAAGGTCAAACCAACTTAGAGGGAAGAGACTATTGTCAAATGACTCACTCGTTTCAAACACATTCAGTCTAGATCATTGTGATCCACCTAATTTTATTCCTCTTAGGAATATTTTAAATTGTATTTCATCTTCATAAGATGCAACATGTGCAAGAAGAGCCCATGAAAGGGTGAGTGTAATAATACTCCGTCGGGAACTCCAGAATCAGAAAAACTAAATAATCAAGTTAATATTAAAATTATTATTTGTTATGTTAATCAGGATATGAGACATATAATTAATAACATAATAATAATTATATGATCAATATAGTCTTCAAGTCTCAAATACGTCTTATCTATTCTTCTATCTATAGGATTCTTCTCATGGATTCATGGTAATTCTCTTCTGGGATAATCCACTTCATCACCTGTGTTGTAACTGATGGATCTCACTCAAGAGGCCATGATCATCATGTCTCAGTATATAAGTTTCACACTAGATCTATGAATACCTCAAATTATAGATAGGGGTTGAAACCAATGAACACTAGGGGACACCACAAACATGATGGAAGAACTAAATGATTATGGGAACATATCTATGATGATATAGTGAACCCTACTATATTAGAATTATAGAATGAGTAATGATGACCTATGATTGTTGGTCACATTGAATCCACGGACCCTATAAAGGATGATATAATACTGATAAATGGCCACACCATGGGGTACACCTAGGGACACTGTGAAACATATCTAAGACACATCCTATATAGGGGATCACAATACAATGTTAATGATATTGTTCCACACTATAATATTATAAGTATGAAGTAAGGGAACACACTCAACTAATACTAGTCTACACTTAAATAGCTTGATGGGATCCCCCCAGGAACATACTATTGGTGAACTGATAAGAATATGTGCTCTAATATACCCTCTATAGAGTACAATAGATTCCTATAAGGGTATAAAAATGTCCCACTATTCTTGGAACTTCCCATATCTCACAATAACATGGCATAAATTTTTCTGAAACACATGACATATCCTAGACGGAGTAAATAACATGTAGATGTTCTCCTCATAACCATTGTCTTATTTTGTTAGTCATGTGTTCCTTTCGAGTTTCCTAGCATGTTCCAACTCATACATGATGTGCATTGATTGGACTGAAACATGGAATGTTTTGTCTTCCTATTAATGTGTATCTTCAAAGGTACATGACATGCTCTTTTCTATACATGGTGTTTGGAGAAATAATGGCTCATATGTTGAGTTCACCATACATGATGAGATAGCCACCAAGGATTAAATGGCATGTGACCTCAAGAACAGTTCATATAGTGCCATAATAAATTATTAGGAATGATGTCCTTATATATACCATGTTTTATTATTAAGGAAAAAACAAAATATGTTATTTATTTTTAATAAATAACCGATATATTCCACAGTAAAGGTAATACAAGACATTTTTTCTTAACAACATTAAATGTAGTCAGGATTCTTCTGAAATCACTGGTTCTTTAAGATTATTCACTAATACCTATTCCACAACTAGTTCCAAAAAAATGTACCCATAATCATTGATCTCTGTTGATAAAACCATTTTCATCACAAATTTAAATATTTTAACCATACCCTCCACATGGGAAATGTCCACCATCACATCATTCAATTATGCATGTCATACTAGGAAACATAAACCCATGATATGATCTTGTACCATCATCATTTCAAAGAATATAATTTGAATCACTGACCTTCCACATGTACCCATGGTAATGAGCTATTTTCTCAAATAATGATTTTATAACAATAGAATACCATGTATTTTTCAAATCACTGGCTAATAGAATTGTATGTGTTTAACGTACGTTGGAATGAAGAGGAAACTAAAAAATAAAAAAGTTAAACAATCCACATCCATTGTTTTTCCTTAAACCAATTAATTTACATTAAAATAATGAATTATGATTCAATAATAAATAATTAAAAAATTTATTTCCTAAACCATTGGATGAAAAATAATAAATTGAAATCAACCATCAATCTATAAACCATTTTGGTTATATGAATCGGTTCATTTTCAAAAATGGATAACAAAAACGGATAATTAAAAATAAATAAAATCATCATACCTATATTTTGATCACTTGTTATAAAAAATGGTTCTTCTTTATCATCATGGTTGAGATCCCCAAACTCTTTTGAAAAAAAATTTCATCTTTCAATCGATTAAAATCCTCAATCCGTTCTCATTTAATAAACTATCCTACTAAAACTCTCCTCCCAATTGCATTTTTTATGTTGCTAAAACTATGGATTTTTCAGGAATAGGTATTTAGAGAGGATATTATAGGTTATTTTGATTACATATAACAAATAAATTAATATTTTTTTTTGTTATTTACGCCTGTGACATAACATAAAAAATGGTCACTACAAAAAATAGTTAAGACATGACTATGGTAAAAACCACATTTTAGAATCAATGTAGATCACAAATTTCCAATCTAGGTCCACAATTTATAGTGATTTCATTATTTATAAATTCTATTCACACGTTATATCATATATTAAATATTTTTATTATATCTATAACTTAGCCTCCTCAGACCTGGAAATCATTCAATTTCTCAATGTCTATCTTTGAAAATATTCTCTAACATATTCCACGTTATTACAATGAAAAACTAATGATGGTACATCCTCAATGGAATTATTATATCTTGATCAGATATAATATATTTTTTTCATCCATGCAATCCATGAACTTCTCTTATGAATATATTTGTGAGTTGGATGACTTAGAAACCATCATTGATAGAAATGAAATTTCTTTCCTTTGTTAGGAAATCGATGAAAACCTAGATAATGTAATTGTATTTAAGAGTCCATGAGATTACTATGATTATATCCATGGTTTTTTACTCATTTACAAATTGGAATAGGAAATAAATTAATCATACCATTGTACATCTATAATTTCTCCTTGACTTGTTGGCAATCAAAGCATCGAGATAAAAAATCTGCAATATCCCTATTCATGTAGTCATACTAGATGTTTTGATTCCAATCACTATACATTTTAGTAATTCTTGTATGAATAGATAAGGATCTGGTATTGTCATAATTCATATATTATCTCTTAAATACTAATTTTTATGGAACATATATATGCGTTGATAACCATATAATACATATTTTTAAAATTTGTATTCTATCATATTCATTATCATTTTCTGCAACACATTATCATCTTTTTGGGCCTCCCTAGTACCCTCATGAATAGATAGTTCACTATTTTTTTACAAATGTATGATTAAGATCCTATCATTTTTACCACATCTATCCTTTTCATCTTCATAAATATTGGATCCCTTTTAATCCCCATAATGGATTGAGTTCTTACATCCCTTCCACTCACATCATCATTCACATTGTTTTCATTCCTAGGATGATTAT
The DNA here is from genome assembly GCA_963277665.1 of Viscum album. Classification (NCBI taxonomy): domain Eukaryota; kingdom Viridiplantae; phylum Streptophyta; class Magnoliopsida; order Santalales; family Viscaceae; genus Viscum; species Viscum album. The sequence continues at coordinate 38,932,077 of OY728141.1, read as the reverse complement.
GTATTGGAAAATAATTATATTCAATCATCTATAACCACATACGTGAGTCCATATTATGATACTTTGTTTGTGATTATGTACTTGAGTATTTTATGATTCATATATATGTCACTTTTATGTTTATAGTGATAATTTCAGAAAATATTCAACGTGAAGAACATTATATCCAATTATAAATTATGAGTTTAGTTATTCTTCTCATGGATCATTAATTTATGGGAGGATTTGTCAATCACATTTTCATCTTGTATGAGTACACAACCAAATACATTTTTCGATGAAAACATTTAGTTCAAAAATCATACTACATTGGTGGTTAATGTTAGAGAACTTGTAGTAATTATCCTCTTCTTTAACTACATAATTATTTGTACACACTCATCTTTCAAGAATAACTAGACCCCCTTTTGAGTTATCTTAGTTCGTCATATTGAAAACCTTGATATGTTTTACAAAAACTTATGATAGTACATTACTATTATATAGAAACATCATATTTACACTACAAATGTTAGTCTTGGAAGTCCATTAATGACCTCAGTTTTTGAAGGGTCCATGGATATTCATTTACTGGTGATATAATTATCCATGAAATTTTTTCTCTAAAACCATATCATGAATTTAATATAAATGAAAATAAATTTTCCTTTATTGAATTCATCAGTATAGATTTTAAATACTTATCATGTTCCACCTTACATTTAGAGAAGATAAGAATATTGTTTATATATACTAGAATAAATTTGTCCAGTTAATCCCTACGGACTCTGTTTATCAATTTCATGAAAATATTTCAATAATTAGTAATTAAAAATGAAATCACTATGAACTCATAGTTCCCATACCTTATTTTAAAATAAGTCTTGGTGATATCCTCCTTCTTCATTATTAGTTGATAATATCCTGATTAAAGGTATAACATAATGATATAATCGAATCCACATTACTAATTGAAGAATTCGTCTATGCATTGAAAATTAAATCTATTAACTATTTGGGTTTGGGTGGGATCGTGACAAGAAATGAAGAGGTTCATTTACCATTCCTTATTTATGATGATGAGGACTGGTGAAGCATATAATGAAGCAATTATGATAATAAACCCTTTATCTAGATTAGTATATAGATTCTTCATTATATACTCAAGTTAAATAGTTTCAATTCTATATTGAGTATTATATATTTTCAAATATCTAGGTATAACATTGATTAAGAACTTGACCTCTCATATAAGAGGAAGACATGAATTTTTTTGGAAAAAACTGTAGCATATTTCATTACAATGGGTATTTCTTCCAAGATGATCATTTCCATATTCTCAATCTTTTGGAAAATACATTCATTATCATTGGGATGTAATATCATTGTATTATATGATAACACCAAAGGATAATCAATTATATGTAATCGTAGTGTGATTCCTGACATAGAGGGTGATTTCCTTCTCTCATAAGTTAAGGTTGGATCTATATAAAGAAAACAAATCCATACACATAATTTCAAAATATTATACTAAAGGTAATATAATAATTATTTCATGTAATTTATTCTCAAACATATAGTTAGAGAATGATTTATATCCTTGGTATTGAATAATTGACCCAATAATTTTCATCACTGGTAACTTGACTTCCATATTTTGAGGTGTTGTTTCAATAGTTCTACTGAAATTTTATGTTTTGACATAATCCATAAAACCAATATAAAAAAATAAAGTTTTAAATTATTTAATTAATAACTACAATACATGTCACCACTTCATTTTTGGGATCCACCTTAACAGTTTTTACTACAATTTCATTCCAATTAACATTATCCCTTATAAATGGTTTTGATTGATTATTATTGTAAAACATTAGCTTAGTGATTGGATTATCATAGTTTTATTTTTATGTGCAGTTGAAAAATTATATATTTGGATGATTGTTGATAATATAATTACATTACCCTATCACATAACGGGGTTTCCCCCAATGAAAATCTCTATATTGGTTCCCTTTCTTCCCACTCATAAAGAACTATCTTTTCCCTTCCAAAAAATTTCAGTGTTTCTTCTTCCCGCACATTTGATAACTGGGTGTTCAATATTCATTCATCATTTGAATATTGCATCTCATCACTTGAATTAAAATCAATTCCCCAATTCTAACCTTGATTCATGTAAGGCCCTTAAAATTTTTTGATAATGTTTTTAATTTTTAGGAATCATTCAAAAATTTCATCATCACTATTAATGTCTCAAATATATTGGGATTATATTTGAAATATATTTCTCTCTCAAAATAAGTGGTTGACTTTACATTCATAGGTAATAAAAAAATAAATGTGTTTATCATGAAAATATCATTGAATAACTTGATGGATTCATCATATTTTTTCTAGAGGAAAAAGATTCCTCTCTTCTTTTTTAGTAAGGGTGTGTGAGGACATTATTTATCAAAGATCATTTTCTATAATTCTTTTTACTCTATCTATTCTATTAGATAGTGAGGATTCATATTTTTTATCAAATTACATAAATGATCAACTTCTCCTTTATTAATATATATAGAAAACATAAACTTCTGTTTTATAAAGAATTTTTGTATGGAGAAGATCATTTGAATATATTTGATTAATTGTTATGTTATTTACGAATTAGAAGAGCCACTTAAATTATGAATCCTTTGTCACATAATGGTATTAATTTCATTATTCTCTTTCTTATGGGGATTTTTGAATTTGGAATAATTCATTATTTTATTCAAAACCTGAGTCAATTTAGAATTTATTTTTAAAAATCTCTCAATACCTTCTCCCGTCAGTTTTCGGATCTCATTTTTTAATTCACCATACTTCCCCTCACACTGGGTGTTGACTCAGTTCTTCCTACTTTTTGATCAATAAAATAAATGGAAACAATTATGAGGGTTATTATTATAATATTATACACATAAATGGGAAACCATAAAAATTAAAGGGATAACTCATAAGATATATATTCATTAACATTTGAATTTATTAGGATTCAGTATAAGTTATCCATGATCTCTTTCCAAATATAAAGTCATTTGGGATTTTTTTTCCATAATAATGGACTATAAATATCTTATTAATTTATAAAATGATATCTCCCCAGTTTTTCAAACAAGGTGTGTATTAAATCCCTTACTCATGCACAATGTAATGTCCTCAAATAGATCAATTGTCCCATTCCATGGTAATTACCAATACATATGACTAGGGTAAAGACATATACAATTATAGTATCCATATAGAGATGAAATTTCAGATAAACCACATACTCTATACATTACCAATATACAGTGATTCTCCCTATATTTAGTATTATCCTTAAGAATTTAATTATAGTTTAATAATACTAATCCCCCAAAATAACTATAAATTACTTTGATACCAAATATGATAACTCTTAGATTTTAAATCAATTTATTCATGATTAATGACATAAAGGTATACAAATACAATATCAAAATAATAGTAAAAATATTTTATTTTTGAAATTATGTACATATCTCAATTATATGAATAATGGGTAGAAAAAATGTATATAAAAGCTCAAAAACATTCCCTTAAAATTCAATTGATATTTTAAAACATTTTTGGATAACCTAGGGATGTATATAATACATCATTGAGCCATAATTAATAGTAATGGAATAATCAAACACCATAATTATGTAAAGAAATATATGTAATCCAAGAGGAATATCAAGAATATATAAAAGTATTTATAATCATAAATATGGAATTAAAAACACCATATAATTTGATAACATAACGAAAACATGGTAATGTGAAAAAAAACAAAAAATATGACATCATAAGAATAAGTTAAGGATAACCACCAATACATCATAACGTTATATGATTAGGATAAAATACCATAAACCATATATGAAATATCAATGGATAATAAATTTACCAAATGCATTAATCCACTATATAATTTCATACCCACCCATCACCTTCATATAGTGTACATTCAAATGTGTTCCACATGGATTATACAAAATCATTTATTTTTTAATCACTTTTAATGAAAAAATAAGGGATTGTGGGTTATATAGATGTATTCCCCAAATAAATTAATATATGAACATCTAGTAGAATACCCCATAGTATAATTGTTGGTGGGTATATATTAAACATATTTTCAGAATGGAAAAGTAACCTGATAATTCTGACATCATAATTGGTGTTCATAATGATTCATCAAAGCATTTAATCAGACTGAAAGGAAACTCTAATGTAATGGAAATCATAAAGGTAATATAAATTTTTAAAAATACATCAAAACACTAATAATAAAGAATCAAAATTCATTATATACCGAATGATCTAGAATAATATAGAGAAGAATAAGTTCCTAAACCATGGGAGGGTGCTTATGAAAGATTTGGAGGAGATTCATAAGAGTCCATGGAACAATGGGATGGTTATAGAGTGGGAAGAGTGGTAAAAATTCAATATCTAATGATTTGCAATGAAGGTTAATGTCTGGTTGGATGGGATTATATAGAAAAAAATGATATTAAATATTCATTAATTTCTAAACGTATGTTTTGGGCATAATATGATATTTTCATCCAAAATGAAAACCATACAATGTTTTTTCCCATTTTTTATTATAAATATTATCTTATATTTTTATTTAAAAAGGATAACAACTATATACATAAAAATAATATACCTCTTTATTTATGAGTGTAATGCCCAAGATTAAATTGGGTGTTACTTTTCAATTTGTTTTCAGTCTAATATTTTACCTTAGGGTTTCATTTTATATTTGGGTGAAAAATATTAAAACAATAGGTGGGGCATGGTTGGTGCACAGTTTGTAATATGGGGAACCCTTTCCAAGGTAGCTGTGTTGCTTAGTGGTGTTTGTGGATAGTGGATAATTTCATAGTTATTCCATAGTTTGTAAAATATGTGGCGTAACCATGAGGTATGTCATGCTATTATAGAAAGGGGTGAATGGTTGCCACATAGTCTAGAAAACCGTGTGGTAAACCATGCGACATATCTATGTAATTAATAATTTTAGGATATTTTATTTTTCCTCTTTATATTTAACCCCAAATCATCCATCTTCTTCCCCAATCAGGTTATCCAGCCACAATCATTTTTCACTTCTCCATATTCTTTATACAGACCTCTATTTTTGTGTTAATTTAATTTTGGTTTATCATAAATTATTCAAGGTTTGATTGAAGATCATTTATTGTTCATAAATATTTTCTATAATTTTGTATATTTGAGGTAGGTAGTTCTGTGATTAAACATGATTTCGTTATTTTAATATTCTTTTGTTACTCCTCAGATATATTATATAGGTTGTGTATGAGTTGAGAAATATAATTTCAATGGGTTTTAGATGAATATTGAATGAAAATGGTTTTTCAAAATGAAATTGGTTGTATTTAAATTGTTTTACGTTTTTGTGACACTGAATATGTTTTATAGATTTTTCATTATGTTTAATAAATCTTGGATGTTCTGTAAAACCTTTTTTAAATTGAATTTTCGTGTACATTGGGTTTTAGAGATTTTTTAAGGGAAATAGTGGGTTATCATTTGTTAAAAAATTATTAGATAATGATTTCTTGATATTGTTGTTGCATGTTACATGTGAAATGGTAATTAATCACAAATGTAATCCCAATTATCTTGATGAGAATACTTGGACTAGTATACTAGATGAATCGCAAGCGTCTTGGACTAGATTCATCTAGTGGGATTGACGATTATAACAATAACTATGTACATGATGATAATTAGAGACCACTATAATTTTGGATGTTTTTCCTATATAGTTGACCATGCATCAGAATGCTGTTGGTGGGGTTAATATACCACGTTTCACTTAGATATGATGCAACTAGTTTGTAACTATAGCTAGATGCTATAGATATTTCTTTGACAATGTTTTCTCTTGTTATGTGTTTCCATGTATCGGTATATGGTGGACCTTGAGTATACATCATTTTTAAATAATTTTTATTTGATAAAATGGATTTGATTAACTATTTTTTCAATTAAAAATTTTTTCTTTAAATTTTTACTTATAATTTTATATTTTTTTGACTAAATTTACATGTTAATTTTTTTATAATGTTTTAGCAGGAAATATATTTTGTTAGTTGAAATCTTATTGGGCCTTGGATTACACCCTACTTACACCATTAGATTTATGTATACATGGTTGTGTTTGAAACATGTTAAAAAGATGGTTTTAGATGGTGGTTTGGGATGTTAGGGATCTTCCCTTATCAGTGTTTTGGCTGTCAGTTAAGCACGATTTTCCTATCATTATATGGTGGTTTTGGGATAGTGTGTTCTTCCTTTTCTTGTACCCCCTCTGGGTCTTCCATAAATGCTGTAAACTTTGAATATGATCATTTTTATGCCATGTTTTTTATGATTTTGTTATTTTTTCTTATTTATTATATTTGGTTGGTTTTGATTATTTACATGGGTGAAATTTTTTCCATGTTTTTATTATTGATGCTGAAGAACATGTTGCGAGTTGGTGTGGATAAGGAATTACCTTCACGACATTCCATGAACTGGGTCGAGTGTTGAGATAGATGGAACTACGTCATGGTTCGTGTCAAAATGGAATTAGAGGTGTTCATGCTCATTTTTTGTCAAAATAATCTGGAATGAGTTTGGATAGATTGGAGATAGCAATGTCTGGTCTTGAGGTTCCGGTTGCGAACATGGTTCTTGGCCGACCCACCTAATGAAAGAACTCGAGTCCCCATGGGGTGTTAGAATTTTTTATACTTATCCTCTAAGTGAGAAATAATGATTTTAGAATGTATATAGACACATTATAGAGGTGGAGTTTTTTGGTGATCATGTTATTTTGGTGGATTTTATTTTTTTTGGGATTTATAGAATTTTAGTTTTTGTTGATATTGCTAAACATTTTCAGAATGGTTGTACTTGTTGTTTTATTTTTATTATTTCTTCTTGTATTAATAATCTTCCCCTCATACTTCTTGTACATTTACAGAATGATGAAGGAGAGAGTTCTCCCTCAATAATTGTCCAGAGACCTATGGAATCTATGCTATGGGATGTCCATGCTTTGGTATATGGAGGGGGTCTTGGTCCTTCTCTGCTCAAAGAATATTAACAGGGTACTATGAAAGAAAACTTAAAAGGATTTTTTGAAGAACAAGAATCCTTCTTTCCAAGATAATTTAGAACCTCAGGAAGAAGTGGAGTGTCCTGATAATATACAATGGATGTTTGAGTTTATTGAAAATCGTGAGGATATTAGAGGTAATTGTTCTTCATTTTTATGGATGGTCAATGTTTGATGATGTGGGTCTTCGTGCTACAAGTCAGAAAGCACATGGAGATCGGTTGTAATGACAGCAATTTCATTTTCAACAACTAGTTTTTCCCCGTGGTATAACACTATTTCAGATCCTTAGGGTTCATGGATATAACTCTGAAAGATTGGATTATACTAAAAAATTAGATCTAATTTAGTAGGAAACCAAAATCATTTCCAATGTGAACATGAAGACTCATATTTTTGAAAGGTTTTTGGATCCATAAATAACTTTTCAAGTTTCTTTATGCTAAAAACATATGATGAAGTGGATGACTAAGATATTATGGTGAAGCATGATCTAAATGGTGGGTCTTAATTTTTTTTGGGTTCTAATGGATGTGGGGATTTTTATAGAAAAAGAATAAATTAGAAGAGAAGGGGAAGAAGTGAGGTGGTAGTTTAGGCTATCCAACCCATCGTCCTTCATTCATGGATTCTGATGAGGGGTATGATGTGTTCCATCATTTTGGGAGGTTGGGTTATGTAAGACCTTGTACTGATTTCCTCTGAACCTTTATCACTAATGTGGGGTGATGGAGAATGTGAAATTATTCTGTAGAGAGATGTGTTCTTATCATATGGGATAAAGATCTATGGATTCTAGGTTGATTTCAACCCAATATAAGATATCCCTGATAGTGGGATCTCTGTATCATGGTCATGGTGACAAGACTATATTTTCTTCGTGGTAGAGTTAGTTCTTGGAATATAATAAAAATAGTGTGAGTTCTCAGGCATAGGATGAGATGTGGTATCTTCATGCTATAGACTAGGCAGCAGTGGGTGTAGAGGCAGTACAAGTGGTAGTCCGAGGTAATATTTTTATTGAATCCTCAAAGGCCATTTTTTTGATATTTGTGATTATATTTTATTTATATTTTCCCATATTAGGAAATATTTTAGTTTACCAAATGTAATTTTTCATAAGTGATAGATATTGTGACACCGTTGGGTAAAAATAAGGAGGTGGGTTTCAGGTGTCGATCTTGTGGACTCACCATATCAGGTGTTGAGTAAGAATAAAATTTCCCAGTTTTGGTAATTTACCTCTTTGATGTAATCCTCCGTATATAATGGATGGTGTGCTTCCTGAAACATATTTATTTTTATAGGTGGCGGGCGAGTTTTATGTCACCTGATAGGAGTATCCATGTTTTTCATAGTGACTGAGATCCTTTATTAGGTCATGTTGAACCTCAACTTCTAGAGTTTGGAAGCCTGAATATTTAGTTATCATCTCTCACATTGGAGGATGATGGTGGTGCTGCTAGTAATTTATTACCTTTAATGATGGATAAGTTCCCAAATGTATTTCCATATGATTTTTAAAGATTTCCTCCATAATGGGATGTGGAGAACTCTATAGACTTAATGATGGGAACATAAACTATTTAAAATCCCTTATATCATATAACCCCTACAGATTAGAGGGAATTAATGGAAAATATATAAGATTTTGAATCCAAAGTATTCGTTCGCATGGACATCTTACCATGGGCCATCTTTTCCCAATTTTTGAAAGAGGCCAATGGATCAATCCAGTTGTGCATTGATTATCAGAAGATGAATAAGGCAAACCTCAAGAACAATTACCATTTTTTCATATTGATGAATTATTTGATCATCTTAAATAGGAAATATGGTTCTCTATGATTAAATTGAATTCTAGTTATCACTACTTTTGAGTTAGAGAGGTGAATGTCTTGAAAATGGATTTATAGAGTAGGTACAACCATTTTGAGTATTTTTTTCATTCAATTTGGGTTGAATAATTATCTAAAAATCTTCATGGAGATTATGAATAGGTTTTTCCACCAGTATATGGATTCTTTCATGGTATAGTTCAGGGATAAGATTTTAGTTTTTCTAGATCTATTGAGGAGCATGAGTGTTATTTCATTATTATTTTGGTCTCTATTCGATATCATCTTATATGTTCCATGTTTTCGAAATACACTATATAGATTAATGAGGTGATGTTTATTGGACAATTGATATCAGAACAAGGTGTTTTAGTAGACCTAGATATGATCTATGTAGTGTTGTATTGGGAATATACAATGAATTTTTTTGAGATTATATGATTGTTGGGCCTAGTTTATTATTATAACATGTTCGTTATAGATTGGTTTAGTACGAATTCTTCCATGAAAGTGCTCACCTATAAAGGAGTGATTTTTTAATGTATTTATGAATGCCAATAATCCTTGGAGAAGAATAAGTGTTGTTTGACCACCATTCGTGTTTTAATATTTCTAGAATATATAAAGGGTTATCTGGTTTACTTTGATTCCTTGAATATGGGTCATTTGTTTGTATTGATGATAAATTACCATGAGGTTTCAAATGGTTCCCTCCAACATGGGAAACATGAGAATAATAACCCTAACCCTAACCTGGAGCTAGGATCAATGATTCATACCTTGAAGACGTGTAACCACTATGTTTTCTTGGGTGTAATTTGTGGTTTATTAAAGAACATAAATTCATGGACTATATATTCTCTAAAATGATATGAATCTAAGGCTGCATCATTGGGTTGAGTACCTTTGATGGTTCTATTTTGATATCATGCATACCCCTAGGTAATGTGATTGTCTTGGAAGATCCTTTGAGTTGAAAAGTGACTTGTTCAAACATTGAAAGAGTCAATTGATGAGTGGAGGTTGATGGAGGAACATTTCTCAGATGCACTTGGTGGAAAAGGAGCACAATGGAGGTGAATTACTTGCTCGTTTTATTTCAAAACCATATCATATTGATATTATTCGGAGATAATTTCCTAGTGATGAGTTCTGAAAGAATTCCATGAATTCCATTCATAGTGGGGATATTCCTCATGGTTTTTCATTATATCTAGAGGTAATAATGTTCATTAAGCACCGCTCTATGGTGCCATTGTCTTTGAAATTTTTTTTGATGCAGGATAGCCACCATAATCAGAGGTTTGTTCATCATGGTGCTACGAAGATGTACTATGATGTGAATCAATATTTCAGATGTCCAAGTTTGAGGTGGGATGTAGCTGACTTTATATCAAGGTGTTATAAATGTCAGAAAGTTAAAGGAGAGAACTAAATACACTCTTGTTTTTCTCAAATGCAGCCCATTCCTACCTAGAAATGGGATGATATATCTATGGAGTTCATTGTTGGATATCATTTTAAACCCTGGGGGAGGAAAACAATTTGGATTATGAATGATCATCTAAAAAATCAGTTTTTTTCATTCTGATTAGAGATTCATCCCATGTTGATGATTTGGGCTAGTTGTATTTCTTAGCGATAGTGAGGCATCATTATGTGTACCCAACAATAATTTCTGATAGGGTACCCCGTTTATATCATGATTTTTATAATACCTTCAAAATGTGATGGGGTCATAGATCAAATTTATCACTGCAAAACATCTTCAAAATAGATTGTCAAACGTAGCGGGAAAATAATATTTTGGAATAAATACATTAGTAATTAATTTTTGATTTATGTGGTTCTTGGGATAGACATTTGGGAATTTTTGATATTTCATATAAAAATAGTTATAAATTTTATATTCTAATGGATCCTTTTGGGGTTCTTTATGTTCGACCGTGTCAGTTGCTTTTTTATTGGACTAAGGTTGGTGAGACCTCACAATTGGGGATGATCCTTGAGAAATAGATTCAACTTATCTTATTTGATAAATCATTGGAGTGACTTTATAGGGCATAATGTTTTCATTGTGGAGAGAATTATCTCAACATGATTTCATTTTGAGATACTTTTAAATTTATTTTAGTTATATATTTTTCCATTTCTGTTTACATTCAGTTTTAGAAGAAAAATGAAAATGATTGGGATAACCAATTGGTGGTGCATGGTTTGGAAAGACGTAATCCTTTTTATAAGTAACCATGTAGCTTAGTGGTGTTTTTTTAATGTGAATAATCACATGGTAACAACACAGTCATTAAAGCTTTTAGGAAAATCATGTGGTATGTACTTCTTGAATAGTAAAGTTGGATGGTTGCCGCATGGTTTGGAAAATCTTGTGGGTAGATTGTGAGACTTCACTAGTTTATAAAAAAATAATATATTGTATGTGTTCTCAAGGGATTTAACCCCAATTCACCCATATTATTCCCAATAATGGATTTATATCCATAGGTTCCTCTACCACCTCCCTTGGCACCTATGGACTTATATTTTTGTGGTGATTTTGGTGTGGTTCCTCATATATTCCTTAAGGTTCTCTTGAGGAGATATTGTGGTTTAGCTGTATTTTCTAGATAATTATACATTTTAGGTACATGATTCTATTTCTAATTTTTTTGGTTATTTTAATATACTTTTATTTCTCCTTGGAAATATTCTATATGTTGAGTATGAGGTGAAAAAAATTTATTTGTAATTTTTTGAGATGAATATGGCATAAAAATGGTTTTTAAAAAATAAATTAATTGTATTTGAGGTGTTATACTTTGTTATGACCTTTTAATTTCTTTCATAAATTGTGAAATACGATTAGTTCATAGTGAATTTGGTAAAAAACATGTTTTAAAGTGATTTTCAGGTGTGTGTTTTCTTGAAGGATTTTTTTACTGAAATTATGGTTTATCATATGTGGCATAATGATTGGATTATGATTAGGTGAATTTGATGTATAACGTGACATTTAAAATGTTAATTGAGAAAAAATGGAATCCTTGGTATCTATATTGGTAGACTGAATTTAATTCTATGTGAATCAGAAGTGGATTGGCATAGATTCATCAAGCAGGATTAATGATTATAACACTAAAAAAATACTTGATGGTGATTGGAGATCACTGTAATTCATGATGGTCCTCCCCTCTAGTGGCTTGTGCATGAGAAAATTATTGTTGTTGTTACTATACAATGTTTCACCAAGATAATATGTACCTAGTGTACCACAAGATCAAGATCTTATAAGGATTTATGTGACATATTACTCTGTTGTGATGTGGTTCCGTCCATCGGGATATGGTGGACCTTGAGTGTACTTATTTTTTTAAAGAATATTCATTTTAGAAGAAACAAATCTTTAAAAATTTTCCATTAAAATAGTTTTCCTTAAAACATTTTCATAGAAATGTTTCAAATGTTTAAAGAATAAATGTTCGTGTTAATTTTTCTTATAATGATTCATTATAAAATCTATTTTTTGGGTGAAATCCTGCCAGGTTTTATCTAACACCCTACTTACACCTTTTTCAATATGTAGACTTTGTCATGTTTGACGTAGGTAAATCCAATATGTTTGCAGATGGTGGTTCAAGAATCTAGTAGTCTCCCCTTGTAGGTGTTTTCGTACTGGCTTGAAGATGATACTTCTCTTGTATAATGGTTGTTTTGGGGTGGTAAATTTTTTCATTTTTCTTCTAAAACCATTGATTTTAGTTAAATTTTCTTAGCAATTGAATCTAAAAAAATTATTCCATTTCTGGTTGTGAATTTTCAGTTTTGGATTTTTTTATTATAGTTGGTTGATTATGAATATTTACATGGGTGAAACTATTCCCATGTTGTGTTTTTGATACCTAGTCACTTGTTTCCTTCCCATGGGGATCAAGAACTCCCTTCAGACAATTCCATAAACTAGGTCGGGTGTTTGGTTGGATGGAACTCCAACAAGGTTCGTGACATGAATGTAGTCATGTTTAGGAAAAATTAATTTCTAATCCTTAAAATATAATATTGGTTTATGTGAATTCATTATGGTTTTATAAAAACAATAAAAAATAAATAAAGTATTTTTAATGGGAACAAAAATTGGGGGCATATATAATTTTCCATTTATTTATTATAATCTTTTGTTCATTTATAATGTTACAATACATATAATATATTTATACCATATATAATTTTCACACAAAATTTTATCTATCTGAAAAAATTTTCATAAAACCACCATTTTATAATTCTGATAGTCTTATTTAACAAATAGTATTTATTTTATCAATGTAATTCTTTAAAATTGAATATTTATTATTTTAAATCAAAAAGGTCCATTTATAAAAATGTCTAGTTTTTATGATATTAAGTATTTTGTTACCATTCTTAAGGTTTCATATTCTATCATAATATTATATTATCATTTAAATTTATTAAATATTATTTAAAAATAATATTTTATTAAAATATATAATACTTTAGAAATTAATGACATCATAAATATTAATATCTTGATTGAAACATAATATTTATCATAAATACTATTTATGTTTCATCGTATCAAAATATATTTTTTATAAAAATCATTATATATTCATTTAAAAAATTATGACAAAAAATTATTATATTATTGAAAATGAAATAAAATAATCATACTATTTTGGAGGAGATAGATAACACCTTATTATACTAGTGACTTCCCTAAGACTAAGTTATGTGGTGCTAAGATTTTATTTCGATGGTTCAGAAAACATGATAGGGCAATGATCTCAATGAGTGATAAAATCCCTAAAAAGATTTTGTGATGACTTAGTTTTCAAATATTATATTGGTATTGGTAAAGGGAAAGTATTATTGATGTTATATCTCTCTAAATCTTATATAAATAGGCTTTATATGGTATGATCCTAATTATTGAGGGCATCAATTCTTCCTTTTAGGACAATTGGACTTTATAAATACCCTTATTATACTAAACATAATGGTCACTATACAATGGATATATTATATATGGATATTATTATTAGTTAACATTAAAATTAACAGGCTAAAACTATCCCAAGTAGACAAAGTAGTTCATGTTTTTCCAATAACTACATTACTTGAAAAGGTGTTAATTTCTTCAAAAGGAAATTTAATTTACAAATGTTTGGGTCATTAAAATAAATCACCTTTATAGAATAATTAATTTTTTAAAGCTTGGGGTCAAAGCCTCAATATAATATTAAAACAAAGACCTCTTTAATATGGGTAGAGGGAGACCCATTACATATCCTAAAGGCCCAAGACCACGTGTCTTGAATACAAGGTTTGAAAGCCCATTTTTTTCCCAAAGGAATCCTCGGTGAACATTACTGCTACAGTACCCACACTTATATAGTACCTACTACTGTAAAACCACTGCAATAGTCCCTGTTACAGTTCTTCTACCACTCCAGGGCTACTGCTGCTATAATTATGATGAAGCTACAGTATTCCACTACTACAGTACTACTATAGAACCCCCAAGAATTCGCCCCGGTCCGGATTTGATCTCGGCTCTTTTAGATGCCAAACAAGAGCCTATAACAATTGGGTATAGGCTCGTTGGCATAGAATAATTATTAATTCATATATGTCATATATATATATATATTCATTAAGTCTGTCCTTTTTACCTTCCATGTAAATCAAAAATAAAAAACAAATCACATTTCTTAAAGGAGGGGGTAGTGCACACCTACACACGAGTGACATTATCATATTCCAATGTATAGGAATGTAAGAAGGTAGAATTGATATTAGAATTATATAATAAAAATTATAAATTAAATATCATATAATAAATGAAATATATAAAAAAAATCCATGAAATATGATGTTGGAAAATTAATTGTATATCTATATGAAAAAGACAGTCCACACATATTCCAAATCGATGAATTTACCTCTAAATTTATAGAAAAAGTAAGAATAAAGGTGGTTCCATAATCATAATAATATTTCATAATTTTTTAGATAATAGTTATATATTTATAGGATGAATCTTTTCCATTAATAGGTGGTATGTGAATAAATAATTTGAATGAATTTGGGTATAATGATTTCTTCTTCATAGGTTGACCTTGTTTAGATCATATCATAAGGGTCCTTGGAATGGTCTCTTAAAAAGACTAGAACATATAATTCGGTGATAATAAAGTTTACAAAAGAATTGGGTAGGTTTTGGTTGATCAAGATGGATTAATGTTTTTTTTATGAAAGAAAAGATGGGGTGTCCTCTTATATGAGAAGTTAAGACACAAATGGATTTTCTCAAATGATTAAATATAACAGTTTCATGAACAAGAAAAATGATTCCAAATGGGTAGATATGAAAAATTCGGACATTACGAGCTCAATATATAGCTATAAAAAAGTATTTAGTAATATTTAATAGAAACAAATACCTTTTTCGATTGGTTTAACCCCCAGTAAACCTATTTACCCCTTAAATGGTAATATATTTTTACTATTTTAAATATTCATTATTAGTAAAAATAATTTTAGGGCCTATTTTATATATACATGGTGTACTTTTAAAAGAAGAGGTGTATTAGTTGAATGAATTAAAGATAAAATTGATTCCATATATATGGATTTGATATATGAAAATTGTTTTAGTGAGAAGCCTTCATGTTGAATTCAGATGTCATATTTGAATATATGTTGATGATGTCTATAATTGTTAATAATGTCACATTGTATTTTCTAGAATATAGATGTTGATAAAAAGTGATGTTTTATGTTTTATGATAAATCACAGTGTTGTAAGAAGTATGGAAGATAAATAATTGAATATATAGTTTCTCTAAAAATATTTAAAAAATTTTGTAGATGATAAAGGATTAGTTATCATTATTATCAATTAATATAGTTTTCATGATACTTTCTAATCACTTGGTGAATTTTGTAATGAATATTAGATAATTCAAGAAGAAATGGATTTTTTTTATTTGAAGAAATGGAAATGTTCTGGTGATTTTTATTTCATAAAATATATATTTAAGTGGTTTTAAAATTATTTTGGTCTTGAATACCCTAGAATAGATAAAATGTTTTGGAGATGATAAAGTGGAAAGATTGGTATAGTGGACCACTCTTTTCATCAATATTAAAATTTATATATAATATATATTATGTCACAATCCATTCAATAATCATATAGTTTTATTTTATTTGGATACCTGGATAATTAACCTATATATTCATAAGATAACTACATCATCCCTCATTATGTTCCTCAAAATTGAAATCATTCTTATACAATTGTATCTTAAAACATTTCATCATAAACTGGGGAAGGAAACAAAATAATGGGTGATATCATATTCTTCATATGAAAAAAGGGATATTTATAGGATCATTGAATCATAACATGAGAATAAGTGTATGATAACATGATAATGACTTTTAAAACCCATGCCCTGTATGTCATTAATCATAATCTTGAGCTATGGCATAAATGATTATAGTTTATAGGACATGAATCAAAAAGGAATCAAATAAACCTGATCCATGAGAGCGTAAAAGCATCATAATAAACTGAAAAAATGTCATTTAGAGACCTTTTTAATGCATTACCTACATTTTAAAACATATCTAGTTCGTTTCCCATCATTTTTTTGAAAATATCAATAAATGAGTAATAAAGCGTGTTTATTTTATTAATATATAAATATTCAGAATTGTTTATAAATGAATTCTAATTATCAATTTTTAAAAATTTATCTAATAGTATATCTTTACAATTATCGCTGATTTAAGATAACTATATTAGAAACAATTTTAGAAATGTTTGTAACTTACACCTAATTTACCAAGGTTTCTAAAAACATGGATAAATTTGTTTCAATGACATGTTTTCTTAGGACATTTAGATGATTTTAAAAAATATTTTAGGCACCCTACACCGTTACCCACTCCCCCAAACATCCCCATACTCCCCTAACATGCCCCACCCCAACTACCCAATTCCAACCCATTCCACCGACTCTGCTCCTCATTCCCACCCACCCCTCCCCCTTGTACAGGGTATTACAAAACCAAATCTCCCACATTTCTTGTCGAGCTCCACCCTAGTATGATATCAAACCCAACACTACCTCCACATGTGGATGAAACCCAATCCAAAATCAACATGAACCAAAATTCTAACTCAGCACCTTCAGTGGCACGCCTTACGACCAAAACAACTCATGTATTCCAATTTTGGATATATAATTTGATTGTGGTGTGTGTGTATATATATATTGGTTTTTGTATTTTAGAAAATAATATTATATATGTATTTACATATTAATATACATATACATATATATATATATATTATAGAAATATGGGTTAATATGTTAATATATATATATATATATATATACATTTATATGTTATGTTAATATATATATATGTATATATTTTAAATTCTATATAAATGATAATATTTTACATATATGTTTACACTTTATATTATATATCTGCATATATTTTATGTATATGTTTATTTATCAAAATATCAATATTTTATATTTTATATATGTATGTTTAGATTATATGTTTAGATATATATATATATATATATGATTACATTATATGTATATATTTATATTTTATATATATCATATGTATATATTAATATATATATATAAGTTCATATATTATTTATATAAATTTTTATATATTATTATGTTTGTGTATATATATATGTTTATATATATAAATGTTAGTATGTGTTTGTGTTTATGGTTATAATTATTTGTGTCTGTGTTTGTGAATATATATGTGTATGTATACATATTTATAATTACAATTATATATATATATATATATAATTATAAATGTTTTAAAGCATCATTATAAATGTCACTAAAATAGTCCACATTTATTAATATCATTATTAAATTTAGAATATTAAATATTCTTGTATATATAATTATATATGTATATACTTTCAAAAATTTATATATTTTTCTCTCTATTTATATATATACAGTTTTGTGTGTGTATATATATATATATCCTTCATTATATTTTTCTGTGTTTATAAATGTTAATATATATATATATATCAAAATATATATTTAAATAGATTCAGGGAAGTGACTTACATATGCAAATATATTTTTAGCCACATTTCCTCTTGAAAAACATCACTAATTTAGAAAACATTCCTTGATATTTTGGAGAAATTATAGATCATTAATTAAAAAATAACTAATTCATCAAACATTATAGAAATTTTAATAATTTGTGGCTGCTTTTCCAGAAACATTAATGAATTATCAATTTTCTAAAACATAAACAAAAAACATCGATAAATTTTATTTTATTTGTGTAGTGAGACATTAGTTTTTTATAGTACACACAATCACGAGAAATAATTTTTTAATTAAGGGTCACTTTGAAGACTATCATAGTGGATTTGGTTTACTCCAAAATCCTTTATACTCGTAGAAAAGGTTTACTCCCAAGACTATCATAGTGGATAGAGTCCCTCCATAAAATAGGTTGACTTCCCATTATAGTATTTATTAACTCATGGTATATCCTTCATTACCCATATAATTATAGGGAAATATAATAATAGTCCCACCCATCAAATTATGAAAATAATATTTATTTGTTCCAAATGATCATAAAACATTCATCATATCAAATCACAGGAAAAAGAAATGAGTTTGATAAACATATTTTTTGTATAATCATATCCCATCCAAAGAAATAATATGGATGGTATAATTTGATAATATTCTCATTAATGTGTATGTAATATCAAAATATCTCATCCTATAGAAGGAATTCATTAAAAGATCAATTAGAATGCTTCTTGAGAAAAATAAAATTTTAAATTGCGAAAAGTTTATTAAAAATATACTTATTTATTAAATATTTATAAAAAATTACACTGGAAACTTATATTTGTTTCTTAAATTAATTTATAAGTCATGGGAGTGGGAAATTATCCCCATGTAGAGTTTTAAAAAAATAATCAATTCATATGTTTTCTATGAATGTAACTGTACCACATTAATATATTGAAAATAAGAACCTTTAAAAAATTTCAAAAAAATGTCAATGAAGGTTAAAAATTAATTTGATAAATTATAGTATACTTTTAAAAGAACCCTTAAAAAATATAAAACAAAAAAAATGAAAAATATTTTTTTACTGAAGATATAATTACAACATATTTTCATTTAAAACATTATTTTAGTACCTTGAATTTATAAAGATATTTAAATGGAAGGGAAATATTTAATATCCAGAAAACATGAGGATATGATAAATCAATAGTTTCTTGATACGTATATCATAAATAATCATGTTAAACAATGAGAATGTAACATAAATCCCTTATATCATGAGTGAGTTTCATCAAACATTCTCGAAACTTCTATATATGAAATTATAATTTAATATAATTATATAATAGATTCATTCACATACTTATCATATCACATATTTTGCACTTATAATATTTCAACTCACATATGTTTATATTTTCTCAATAAAATCAATTCATAACGGTGTTAACTGCTTAATTCTTCATTAGAATTTTGGTTTTTTAGTGTCAATACATGTACAATGATCAGGGTTCCATTATATCCTAAAATTTAATCATGATTTAAATATTATTTAGATTAATTATATACATTTATATTCCTCTATAAAATAGATTCATATAAAAATGAATTACACTACCCATGGTGACCATACTTAATATGTATGCATGAACGTTTTTTTCAATTTTTAACGAATTGAATGAAATAATAGTAAAAAAATTATATTGGAAGATAGATTATTGTATATTATATATCATATATATTATTGTAATCAATCCTTATTAAAATATATATAAGTTAGAAATGAAATATTAATCACATCACTTCATGGAGGTGATAGTCCACAAGTACACAAAAGCAATTTTATCATTTTCCAATGGATGGGAATGTAATATTTATCTATAAAATTATAATTAATTTTTTTTAATTTAAAAAAAATATTGTATATAAAATTTAAACCCATCATAATAAATATCTATTATAGGTTGTGGTAGAAAATGAATTGATTCACAATGTGGAGGAGGAAGTCCACATATATGCATGAGTGATACTTTTACTTCTTATTTGATGAAATAAATTGTGGATATTAGGGGTTAAATAATCAAAATAAAATTTCAGTGTTTTTAGAATACTAAAATTAGTATTTAATTATTAATTAAAAATATATAACTAGAGCTGAAGAAAAAATAAGTTGAAATTGGTCAGTTAATAAAACTACCTCTTCTTTGGTATGCCTCATTTGTATCCTATCTTAATGAACCTTGAAAAGGTATTTCAAGAATTCTAGAACCTCAAGTACATGTCAGTGGAATTTTAGAATAGTAATGAATATTTATTGGTCAAAACATATGGTTGAAGGTATTGTAATGAAAATATAAAATTTATTTCCTTTAATAATGGATGGAAGAAACACACTGCGAATTACATTAATTTTTTAAATATAATTAATTTTTTTCTCGTGTATAATTCATCCAAATAGACATGAATTTAAATTAAAAAATTTATAATACAAATATAATCTTCTAATTAATGTTTTATAGGTTTTTTTGTCATTTTAAAAGTTATTTTTTTATTAACACCTCTATTAATTTTTTTAAACCTTAATCATGGGGAAAACTATTACCATATTAAATGGATATTATTTTCCATACAAGGAATAAATTACAACACAAATGGTCAAGGGTTGATGTTTTGACCATATATTTTTCTTCTTATAATCTTACATTACAGTAAAATAATTTAATATTACATTATCTTTCAAAACATGTCAATACATTCTTATTTGATATTATTTATTAAATTTTTTCTTAAACACATCCAGATAAAAATAGAATTATAACATGACAATTAAAATCCATAAAATTTTATAAATCTCTAAAATATTTATGAAACATAATAATTCATCCAAAATTTATTACTTAAAATATTTCTTAAAATCAGTTAGTTTAATTTCTATTAATTAAATAAATATTACGTCATCAATGAAAATGACGTTAATGTAATTTTTTCATTACTATAAATTAAATATGATTTACCAGGATAAAATAATTCAATATAAAACTTAAATAAAAGTGTTTAACAAAAAATATATTTCTTATCTTTTTGTAAAAATTTATAATATATTAACCTTATTTTATATCTTCTACCCTTACCGAGGCGACGAAACTTTATCAATGTTTCTATTCATAATGACAAAAAATAAAAGGGTCATATTTACCAAATTTGACTACCTGAATTCCAATTATGGGATCCATTTTTCCATTTTCATTTTTTATATGTTTTAAAAATTTATTTTACTAAAATAACACAAATAACAAAACAACCATTTTTAAAAAAAATGCTTATTTAAATATAAAAATAGATTTATTCTTAATTCATGACTTGCAAAAAACATTTATATGAATATTAAAAAGTATAATATATTATATTATCTATCAATTTCATTTATTTAATTAAAAAATACAAATAAATATGATTTATTTAAATAAAAACATATTGTTCCCAAAAATGTTTTCTAGATAAATAACTCAATTTATATTTAAAATATTTTGTATTCAATTATAAAAAAATGATATTCAATGAATCTTTTTTATACATATGAAAAATCTTTTATGTCATAATTTAGTTATCCCTATTCATACCATCCAATCCAACAGTTAGTTGATAACTTTTATATTAAATAATTATAGTTCAACATTATATCAAAAATCCTTTGAACTCATTGTTGAATATATTTCATGTTATAAAAAAATAAATTTATTTAATATATAAAAAATTATCTAGGTTTTACAAGTGGTGAATTATAATAAGATTATATGTACATTATAATATATAGTTAATATATATAGGTATGTTAAAATATTTATGTGCAAGAGTTACCTAATTACATAAGACGTTCGAGAGATGTAGCTTTGGAAGAGGAATGGTGTTCATAGTAATACATTAGAATCTTTGATTTATATGGTAGTGGTTTATAAAAAGATTAATATTAAAAAATACTAAATATTTTCATAGTATAGATATTAAGATAAGATTCATATGTAATAGGTTCATACTAAGGTGAAACTATTATGTATTAAAAAACCACCCTATGGGTGTAAGGATGAAAAATCTCAAAGTACAATGAATGTGTAAAAGTGAATAATTCCATAAATATGGTAGAGGTATATGTCATATATAAAATAGATAGTGATTCATAAAATATTGTTTGGGATACCAAATTAAAAAATTATCAATTATCACTTATTGTGTAAGAGGTTCTGATTCAGACATAAAAAACTACTCAAAATATGTGGAATAGTATATTTTATCTTAGGGTGATGTTATATTCATACACACCAAAAATATGAAAATGTATTGTTTCAAATATAAAATATTATTATGGATATTTATGAAATTAATAAATATTTATAAAATCTTGGTTAATATAGAAGATATTTTTAGACATTGTGTAAAATACATCACGTTGCATTTTAATCAAGAATTAGTGGTTTTATAATGTGATCAGAACTTTTTTCCCTATATATTTATATTATATATAGGTAATTATAGTAGTATTCACAAATTTTGATGGATATTATCAATTTTAAAATATAATTGATAACTCTTCCATATTTCAAATATGAATATGTGGATTCGGTGGAATACATAAAACTATCGTATTCAGGGGAGATCAATAAGATTTTGTAAAATAATTTAAAAAGAGGATTTTAAAGAGAATTATTATGGATTTCCCATCATTAAAATACCGAAAAATATATCTACTGAAAATCAAAAAATATTTTATATGATAATTTATTGAAATAAAATAGGGTACTTGTCAGTGTTTCCAAATTAAAAATTTGTGAAACATCCCTTGAAATGATAGAGAAAAAGTTGGACCAAAATATTTTTACGTTTGAAATGATCACTTTGTGGATTATAATAACATTCTATTTTAAATATATGTATAAATGTTCAACATACATATTTATTTATTTCTATACGGAAATAAATAGATGAATAGAAGATGAAAACTCACACTTAATCTATATAATAAATTTTGAAATTTGAAAATTGGAGTCTTAAATGATATTATAAAAATATCCATGAGTTAAATAAAAATTGATTCAAGGCTATAATGAAGTTTTAGGTCTGAAATTAGTAGGAATATATAATTTATTCATTATAAAATATTGTTCTATTGAAAAAGAAAGTGTTGATACATTGAATTTTCCATGATCATATCATGTTCTTAGAGAATAGAATTATGAATGTGAATTACTGGTATACAACTATAAATATGAGCTGAATAAGGATAATATCGGGGTAATTCTAGTATGAAATTATCCTATTGTGGAGGAGGTATTTCTATTATTGTGATTTTAGTATAATATAGAAGGAACCTTCATATTTAGTGGAAACTATTACAACGATTAAACAAGGATAGTTAAATGATATCATGAGATAAACCCCACATTTACATAGAGTAGACAGAGTACGAAAATTATGATTTCATTGATGATCCTAAGGAGATGTACATGTCTATAAACTATTCAAGATCATCATAGAGATGTGTATAAAGGAAAATAAAAGGCAATACACTTAGGTAGTGAAGTGAATACCCAAAAAATAATAAGGAAGTGTTATTTGTATTTGTGTGAATAAAATGAAACATGTATCCTTTAAATTAATGAAGTCGTGGATTCTGGTAAACCATCATATAAAAATATAAATATTCCTTATATAATTCCATTGAGGTGAACCAATTAAAATTCTTGTATTTCCACTCTCTTAATTTTTATATATGTGTATGTGTTTTTTGGGATCTCCATTTAGTGTAATTATATGAACACTATTATAGGCAATACAAGAACACAATCTTAATATAATAACTGGAGATTATAACAAAATGTTTTATTTTTCAATGACACTAATTAACCTAAACCCCAATCAGGGTCTCTCAGGATTCCAAATATATAAATTATAAACCTATTTCAAAACTAATTGAACACATATTCAATCTATTAAACTTTATAATAAAAAAATGTATGATTTTGATAACTATTTATCTAGTTATAACTATAATAATGTCAATAACCATTATCATTATAACCACCTTTCAATGAATTTTTTTCTTGAGATCATTTTCATGATAATACAAAAACATTACTTTATCTATACATCTTATAATGTGAAAAAAGTATTACATATATAAATATTTCATAACTTTTTATTCATATTTGATACGTCTCATAATAATTCAATACGTAGAACTATAATTGTTTTGTTTCAGCTTATACATTTTTCATAATCAACGTATTTTATGAGAGACATTCAACCTATCCCAAAAATATTTTTTTATTAGTACACTTATTATAAATACTTGTTTAATAACATTTTTTAATACTATATTAAAATAGAAACATAAGATATGGTTAGATTAGAAGCATAGTAAGGGTAATGATACGAAATACCAATCAATGTTCAAAAGTGATCATAAGATAATCATAATGATATGATAACATGATCATAAATTAAACTTTTCATAACCAATACATAAAATGTCAGTAATCAGGATTCATAGAGTAAGTATTTTACAAAGAAATAGATAGACTATTAGTGTATTGATCCCTGAATAATTAATCATCATCTAAAAGAACATATCATAAGAATATGGTATAATTTTTCAGCATACACATAATCATAATTTTCATTTTTTCAATAATATCATATATGACTATCACAGTGGATGGAGTCTCATATGTGATTGGGTTTACATAAAATTCCATCATTTCCTTATTCAAGGATCACAACCAACATAATCATAGTGGTTAGATTCCCTTAAAAAACTAGGTTGACTCCCTATTAAAGTATATATTTTCTCAAGAGATATTTTAATTCACCCAATTCTTTATAAATTTATAAAACTTATAACCCCACCAATCATATATTAAAATCCAAATATAATTTTTCCATGAGATTGTAAAAAAAATCATCATAGTATAACCTGTAGAAAATAAATGGGACTCAAAAGGATTTAATTATAACATACTTAAATCATGGGAATGTAACACACTTCATAGAATCATCATAAATAAATCATCATTATAATATATATAGATAAAGAGATTGAATGTTAATGTAGTATCAGATCCCCATTTAAGTATAAAAATCCTTAATGATTGTTTAAATATATGAAAAAAATATCATTTTAAAATCATTTATATTATTCACTGAAGATCAAGGGAAAACATACCTTCCCTTTTAATAACTATTAGAATATAAAAATCCAAAATAATATAAATAGTGATTTCTTTAATAAATATAGATACTTGTAAT
Source organism: Viscum album (assembly GCA_963277665.1). NCBI lineage: Eukaryota > Viridiplantae > Streptophyta > Magnoliopsida > Santalales > Viscaceae > Viscum > Viscum album. The sequence goes on along the minus strand of OY728141.1, from coordinate 38,906,653 downwards.
GGTATATTCAATAATATGGAAGGACATGATGATGGGAAATATATTCGTGTCACAAAATTAAAAGATGAAATTCTATTCAACTATTGTAAGAATTCAAGAATAAAAGTTTTGAAAAAAATTAAATATATTTATTTTAAAAGTTCATATATATAATAAATGTCAGTGAAATAAATATAAAAATGTAAATTTTATGTTAAATATTTCAAAATACATGTTTAATGATGATAAGATAGAGACAAATTTTTACTGACAATAGAGGGTAAATTAGGTAGTATTTTCTTGTTATCATTTTCGTGGTATTTTTATGTAAAAATGAGAGGATAGTGAATGGAAATAAATGAAAACCCAAAAAATAACAATAGTTGGAGAAAGTATATAGCGTTTAAATGATATGGATTCTATTGCTTCCCTATATAGAAATTTAATGTGCGAAATGTTGAATATAATTTATATTATAATATAAACCATTATGTAAACTCTCATATCTATTTGTATTCATTAAAAACTCCTATATAAGAAATATAGATTTATTATAAATATAATAAAAAACCTAATGAATATATGTATTAAAATATATCAGTCCTTTATAATTTCTAATTACCCATTTTTTAACATTTCATAGTAATGAATTTTTACATATATTATTATACAATATGACAAAAAATGAAATTAGTGATTAAAAAAATTATTTTTGTAATACGGAAAAAATTTAATCAAATTAAATTCTTATTAGTTTTAGAAATAAATTTATAATTAAACACATAAATCGTAGAGAAAATGTTTTTAAGAAAAATGTTTTTTTCTAATATAAAATAATCACACAATAATTACTTTCTTAGTAATCATTACTATATGAATTATAATTTATTCCATTGATTTTTTAAAATCGAAATTAAAAACAATTATCAATATAGGTCATTTTAGATTATTAAAATAAAAATACATTATGCACAAAAAAATATTTTCTAAGAAATTACACTTCTTTCTTTGAAATATTTTTTCCTTATTTATTTTAAATTAGTAACCTATATTTGAGTTATTATAAATTTATTACCACTATATCTCATCAAAAAAACAGTTAATTAGTTTTTATAATATTTAATAAAATAATATATTTTGAAAAAATGATAACATATTATTCTTTCTATCATTCAAAATTGAGTACTTAATTTCATGAAATTAGTCAATAATTTTTCAATAAAGAAATAATTTAAACATATTTTTTATGATTTAGTTATTATTATTAATACCATAAATCTATCAACTATGTAATAGCATACAAATTTAATAATAATATTTCTATATTATATCCCGGTTTTTTTATGCTCATGGTCACATATAGAGAAATCCCTCAAAAACATTAAATATAAAAAAAGGAAATATATATTCTAAAATATATGTGTGTCACATTCTATAACCATTATAAAAATTTATAATTCAAAATAATATTAAAATTATATGAAAAAAGGTTTACTTGTTACCTCATCGTATCATATGGTTCCCACCTAGAATACCCAAATTTATGATTCCACCAAAAAAGGTACTATGTGAGTTTTCTTATTTCTTATAATTGTATCTATTTAATCAATAATCTCTTTATTCTATTCCTGAAAATAATGATCATGTTCCATAAGTATAACCTCTTATTTCTATAAATTAGAATGGTTGGGTATGTACTTATTCAAAATCTATTTATGGAACACATCATGAACAATAGAGAGATTTTATGGATACTCCAACAGATTAGAAACACTCCCAAAATGTCCAAAAAATTAAAACCCTAGTAGTTTTCAGTATAAATCATTTATTAACTGTGAAAATACATGATGTTCTAATTAATGGATTATTCTATATCATTAATATCTATATCTTTCTTAGGTACCATTCACTATTATTTTCAAACTTTATCCAAAGCCATTTGAGTTCTATACTTCCTGATACATAGAGTCTCATGTGGATCCATTAGAATGTTATATTTAATGATATTTTTTTATGAGTCTTAAACCATAGTATTGGGAAGATACCAACCACATTCTAATTTTTTAGATAATGTTATTATCAGGACATATAGGTTTTGAATATTCCTCTCAAACCAACCATATCTCTGACGATGATATCGAGTGATAATATTCAACACCATATTCAAATAATTCTAAAGACTTCTCCCAATTTCTGAGGTAAACCTTATATTACTATCATATATTGTGTAATATTATACCTCAATAAGCCCTAAGAAATCTTTAATGTATATATTTAACAATTCATTAATACAATGATCATCTCTGATAGAATTTAAATATTCTAACTTCATATGGAAATTAAAAACAACCCAAATTTCATTAGAGCATTTAAATTTATTTAGGGAGTCCAATGAGTATATCAATGATGATTTTCTCCCATTTACAATTTTTTATGGGTAATGGTTATAACATACACTAATAATTACATCTATCACATTTAACATTTTACATATGAGGTATTTTCATACAATCTCTAGAATATCCATGTAAATTTTTCCTCTCTAAAAATTCTATTTTGGAACTCTATACATATCAATATTACCTTGATAGAGAATGAGTGATGAACTATAAGCTTCTTCAAATAACTATTTCTTCATATTTGGTATTACAAGGACACATATTTGGTTTTAGATATTTATAATCCTTTCAATATCATGGTTGACCTCATGAAGATTCCCACCATGTAAATATTTTCAACAACCTCTTTTTTGCACCTTTTAATACTCAAATGGATAAATAGATGAATATTCATCATTAAAAAGTAGTATTTTTCATATTTCGTAAGGATTTTTGGATCGAACATCAAAAAATCAATATTTATTAGACATGACTCAATAATATTTGTGAAAAATGTAACATTTCTATCTGAATCAGAGCATCAACCACCATCAGGGCCTTTTAAGTGTGTGAGTGTATTTAGAAGTCATGATCATTAATCATATCCATCCATATCCTTTGGAACAAATTTAAATTATTAGTTCTTAATATATTAATCAATATAATTTAGTTAGTATATATATAAACCCATTCTCCATGTAGATAATTCCACTATATTTTAATGAATATATTTCCAATGATGGATAAAAATCATGAGTCGGGACATTTATCTAATGATAGTTTAATTGAGGGGTTGTTGGTAATACAACCATGTCATTCTTCATGAGGATGAATCCCATTCCTTTCATCAATTATTCACTATAGATCACAATCTCTTCTCCCATGTATTATAGCATGAGTATAAGAACATTGAACACCATATTTTATTATCCATGAATTTTAACTCATATTCATATGTCTAAAAGAACATGAACATCTTCCATTTTATCTTTTTTTCTATTAGATATCCATGATAAATCTATCCAAAAAAGTTTGTACTGTCTATCGATCCCAAACAAATTATGGATCATGCTTGCTACAGTTTATATATGGCATTAAATAATAATTGTATCATTTAAGGATCATAAAATATACCTACACATGATATTATATATCCCATGAATGAATATTTTTGTAGGGAAATTTTATATTTGTAATATTTGGTGTAAATCAAAACTTTCATTAGTGTCTTCAACACAATCACCAAATAAAATCCATGATCTTCAATGATCAATAAATATGTAAGAATATTATCAATAAATTATTCCATATAATAGTAATTATAATAAATATATACTATATTTAGTAGATCCATTAATATGGTAGTGTAATTGTAAGTCCAAGTGGAATCACAATAAATTCATAATATACCGACCTCGTATGGGAGGAATTATTCGGAATATCCAATTTCTTTACCCTAAAATAATAATATATATAAGGAACTTCATTTTTTGAAATGAATTGGTCGTCAAACAGTTGATGAAATAAGTCAACAATATGGGGCAACATATATAAGTTCTCTATGGTGATCTTGTTATGTTTTGTTATAAATAATGAAATGAAATGTTATCTCATCATTATTCTTACCAAATAGAATAAGACCATCTCATGGAGATAAACTCATTCATGTGAATCCCTATTCTGAATTCTCAAATAGTAAATTTTTTAATTCATGCAAGTCAATAGTTTCCATTCTATATAGGGAATTTGAAATGGGTGTATCACTATGTATGATTTATATTGAAAACACAACTTCATGATTCATATGAAGATTAATAAATTCATCAACAAATCAACATATTTCTGAACTATAGTATTCTATGTTTTTTATTTCCCTCCACCCACCCAAATAATTGAGATTCATATCTAATGTTATTAATATTTTCATGACTTCTTATATACTCACTTTACTAATTTTATATGAAATGTGCATAATTTGTGTGAAATATTAATATTTTAATATTAAGTATAATTTTTGAGCATTTTTTAGAAGTAATCTAATTGAGTTAGTTTACTATTTTAATAATAACTATAACTTTACTAATCCAAATTGTGTGGTTCTTGTTTTTTAGGATTCCTATTTAAATAAAAAAAACATTTCATTATAAGGTACCATGATCCAATTCTTCCATTTGAAGGGTCATATGGTCCTCACAAACATGACCAAAGAATCTGTGAAGAAACTGGACTATTCATGAAGATTGATTTACTGGGCTACATAAAGATATCAAAATTCCATTATTCTCTACCATAGTTCCGGGGACAATGTAATGAGTCCTTGATAAAAATTTCAAGGCCCAACTCCAAACACATGGGGCCCAACATATGCTTTGAAGTCCATACCACCATTCGGGATGAGAGATAAAATTAGTACAGTATTCATGACACATATCATGATGTCAGCATCCAATAAAGATGATATTTTTCAGTGTGAAATATGATAAATAGGTGGCCGACTTTGTTGAATAAATAATTCGGTTTTAAAGGAATGTTACTATTGAAAAACTCTTTCACATTTTGGACATAAAAAAGACTGGATTGAAATGGACAGATTAAAATTCATTAATTATCAAGCCATACCATTGGATTCATATGTCCAAATGACTCCAAATTCTGAGAGAGTTCATCCATCTTTATTATCTATAACTTTTAAGAAAGATATTTCTTGAGATATGTATTTCTGGATAGACAACATGGCGATGAAAGTAAAGGGATAGATTGAAAATTCAAACAGTCCACTTCTTGGGTTATAAATACTCTCCCCTTCTCTTCTGGAGAGGGTTTTTCATTTCTGAAGAGAGGAGAACATATTGGCACGACCATAGACTTGAAAACGGATTGGTAGGACCTTCCATACACATGTTTTCACTTGATATACCCTTCCACTTCTCTTTGTTTCCTTTCACTTTTGGGCTTTTCTTCATTTGTAATATCATAAGTGCTGTTTTTTAATTTTGTTTTCATGAAGGTTTCTTCTTCAATATTTATTATTCTGATCCAACTTCTATAGTTTAATGTTAATGTTCTCAAAGTAGATAAAATACAATTTAATCCCCTTAACTTTTCTTTTGATTCTTCATTCAATCGAAAGCCATTTTTTAATTATCATCATTGTTCGTGTGTGTGTGTGTTCGATGCACCACTCTTTTCTTATCCCTTTATTTTTCTTCTATTTATAATTCATCACCATAAACATATACTACCAGATTAATATCTATTTTAATGTATGAGTAAATATCTCATTGTGTTGAGTTTTAATTTAGGTACGTTAAGATATTGAGATCTTTTCCTCGATGAGTATTCATTGAACTATCATTGTGTATGTTGGACTTAGAATGTCATGGATTAATGACTTGTTTTATTTAACGTGTGGTTTCCATGGATTATTGGAACCATAAATACACTACCATAAACAAATAATTTCAATATTATCACCCTATGTTATGTTAAGGCTTGTATTAAAGCCTTAACACTTGGGAATTCAAATCAATGTGTACTTGTGACATGGGTGTTAATTTAAATGAAATATAATGCAAAGCTCAATGATATCACAAGATTAACTAACCTAATGATGAACTCACCCAAATCATTATCACTTTTTTAACCCAATCATAATCAATTAGTCATTTCAATTAATTTCTAAAAACAAACCCTTGTAATCAAAATACAATAAACTAAAAACAAACGACTATTACAAAGTATCATCGCTGAGGATTCGACCTGAGTGCTGCTATATACATTAGCAAAGCACTGGAACATTGATCGGTCGATAGGCGATAATCGGACATGCGTTTGAAATGGATTTAACAGCAGGGATGGTTCTTTAAGTAGTCATTTGTTAATGGTTATTGTAAAAAAACAAAAAAAGCAAAATTGAAAAAAAACACAAAGAAAAACCCATCTTCTCATAAAAATCAGAAACTTAAAAAATACAAAGAAACCCTCATCTTCCTCTTTCTTCCAACATCTCTCTGAATGCCCTGTATCCTCCCAAACAATCCCTTGGATTTTTTTGACCCTGAAATTGAGTGAACACTTCACCAACTTAGGAGGAACATAACAGATAATCAACTCATTCAAGAACCAGTCCTCATCCAACCAGTTGAATTTGAAATGGCCAATCCTAGGGAACAAACCCATGAAGAACTCGATGCCCCTGATATTAATTACCAACCACTTGTTATTCAATATCCAATCATAGAAACTAACTTCGAACTCAAATCGGGTTTGATTCATGTTCTCCTTCATTTCCACGGGCTAGCCGGTGAGGATCCACATCTCCACCTTAAAGTGTTCCAAGTGGTGTGCTCTACCATGAAGCATCAAGGAGTTTTTGAAGAACAAATAAAAAATAGAGCATTCCCTTTCCCCCTAGATAACACTGCTATTTCATGGCATTACTACCTACCTCCAGGTTCCACAACTACATGGAATGACATGAATCGACTCTTCTTAGAGAAATTATTTCCTGCTTCTCGTACTGCTTCTATCTGAAAGGAAATAAGTGGTATCTTTCAGTTCCTAAGTGAATCACTCCATGACTACTAGGAGAGGTTCAAAAAGCTTTTTGAAACCTACCCACACCACCAAATCCCTGACCAACTCTTGATCCAATACTTCTATGAGGGGTTATTGGCAATGAAGAGTACTCTCATTGATGCAGCAAGTGGCGGTGCTCTTGTTGATAAAACTCCTGCAGCAGCTAGAGATCTCATAAGTAACATGGCTGCAAACACACAACAATTCCATACTCGAGCACATGCTCAAGTCAAACAAGCCCAAGATAATCAATCAATTGATCCGAACAAGATGACCGAGTGGATTAGTGAACTTACAGGTCCTGTGCGACAACTAGTTGTGGCTACCAAATCCCCAACCTTGTCATCCCCGTAATCAAGGTTTCATGGACCTGTCAAAATATGTGGAATCTCAAACTCTCCATCTCATCCAACTAACACATGACCACAACTTCAAGAGGATCAATCTGATTCATCAGGACCAATGGAGATCAATTCATCATATGCTCAGTGGAACACCAATCCTCAACTATCAGGTCTTTTTGCTAGAAATTTCAACCAACCACACTCTGAGCCCTTCTCTTCTTCCTATAACCAAGGCCCTAGGTATGGTAATCCCACATCTCATCCCCCTCAATTCCCTCCTCAAAACCCAAACTAGTTTCAATATGGTCAAGGCGTTGTTAACTTCAAACAACCTTATCCATTTATTCCTAAACCTCAAAGGAACAACCCTCCTCCTGGATTCCATTAACCTAGTGAGCATTCCCAATTCCAAAACCAATACAAGTGCTTTCCCAAGAACCAAAATCAAGGTAATCCCAATTCGGGACAAGACTTTTCTTCCAAGTAACCATGGGAATGTGCAATGGATGATCTTGCCACTTTCTCCCATTCAAGCCTCAAGAACAGTGAAACCCAAATTGGTCAACTTGCATCCCACCTTAGTCAGAAGCAACCATCCAATTCTTCCCAACTCCCATCTCAACCATTACCCAACCCCATGGGAAATGTAAGTGAAATTTCACATAGATCGGGGAAGCAAATTTCAATGCCTCAAGATAAGTCCTTCAACCCTCCTTTGAATGTTGACCTAGAAAATGAAAAGAAAAAAAACTTCAAAAGGAACCTGAAACCATTCCCTCACCTCCTTCAATTCCACTTAGTAACCTAATTCATTTTCTCGAAGCCGTTTCTAAGACAAATAAGTCCTTTAAACCCGATCCTGAAATGCTCGACATGTTTAGACATGTTGAAGTCAACATTCCTCTCTTAGATTCCATAAAACAGATCCCTATGTATGTCATGTTTCTTAAGGAATTGTGAACCAACAAGAGGTAACATAGGACCATTGAAAATGTTTCAACCTAAGAGTCTATAACCAATAACTGCAAATATCAAGGTACCTGTACGGTCCCATTCCAAATTGGATGTTCTAACTTTGATGATGCCCTCATAGACATAGGAGCCTCAATTAATGTCATGCCCAAATCCATATTCTTCAACCTTGGTCTAGGCCCCTTACATTCAACGGGTGTTTTTATTCAATTGGCCAATCGAATCACATCCAGTCTTGAAGGTATAATTGAGGATGTCCTTGTTCGTGTCAATGATCTTATCTTCCCTGCTGATTTCTATGTCCTTGACATGGAAGGTGAGACGAACTCTTCTCGATCTCCTCTAATAATTGGAAGGCCTTTCCTCATGACATCAAAAACTAAAATTGATGTCCATACTGGCATCTTATCCATGGAATTTTGTGACCAACTCGTCATGTTCAATATTTTTAAATCCATGGGATACCCATTAGATAATGTATTTGCATTCTCTATCCACTATTCTGAAACTCCCTCTGAGAGTGTCTTGAATCCCAATCCATCATGTCCTTGTTCTACTGATATATTAGTTTGTGAATATTGTATCCTCATTAACCATGTCATAAATGTAGAATTTGATGTTGACATTACAAACGCAATCTCCATTGATCTAAAGGATCTTGAAAACTCTTCGGAATCATATCTAACCTTTGACATCCACTACTCTAACTTGGATGGTAATGGGGAAAATGAACAAGCTTGTTCATTTTTTGATTCAAATCAGATTATCCAACATTCATTATTTCCTATCCATGATTTTGAAAATTCTGTTATATGTGAGGTTATCCCTAATCAAATGTTTCTATCATGTCCCAATGAGAGTGAAGGTTGTGTGATTTGTTCCTTAATTTATAAAATGATCACGAGTGAGGTTGAAATTGACCATTCTCCAACGAACAACATTGAAATAAAGGATATTGAGAATTTTATTCAGTCTTATGACTCCACTGATCCCCATTACTCTACATCGGTAGGTGTTAAAATAAATGAGTCAAAAAAATTATGATCTCATACTGTGGTTTTCTGTTATCTGATCCTTACATAAATGAACTGTTAGAATTGATACATATTCCTAAATTTCCAAGAATACAAAACCATCACTTTGTGGATAAAATAATTCCCCACGTTGAAGAACAATGGGATGATAGTTCTATGCTCTTTCCACCCCCGTTGAATTGCAAGAACACAATCAAAGAAATGGATAAATTATCCAATGAACAATCAGGAATTCCAAAGGAGATGTTTTTCTAGAAGCACTCTGGAGTTGAGAAAATATGGTGGCCACTATTAGACTATGGGTAGTCCACTACAACTGTCTAGCTGTAGAAAAATAAATACAATTCTTCTTGGGAGGACACCCATTTTTTCTTTTAATTTTAATAATTTTTATTTACATTTTAGTTTCTCATTAGATGAATATTGATTTTTCTTTTTCAGGTAACAACACACAATCCTGGATCAACATCGACTTCTATTGGATCCCCAACTTTTGCAATCAACCCACCACTAGATGGAGATGGTGACCTGCCAAATCCAAACCAGGGGGCACCTCTTTACCTTTAACTATCTCTCCATATCTTCCTCTCTCTACCTGTTTCTTCTTCTTCTTATCTCTTTCATTTTTTACCACTTTATTTATAAAAACCTTTCTTTTTCAATTTATATTTTATATAGGTGTATCTTTACAAAAAAAACAAAAACAAAAAAAAACAATCACTTAAAAAATACAAAAAAAAAATATGAGTCATGCTTACTCACCATCGAGTTTTGAAATTTTGTCCAACCATTTTAGGGAGTTAACAGACAAGTTCTCATCTCAAAATTTTTGTATTTTCATCATGACCTTGGATAAAGAATTTTGTGTCAAAATTAAAAAAATTTAAATGCTCAATTTTTGATTTGGAAAATGATTTTCCCAAACCATGAGGAACAACATTTTCTTTCAAGCCAAGGCAACCTATGATCATATTTTCAAAATGTGTTTATTCACCTCGATTGGTGAATCTTGAGTTTGTGGACCTTAGAGCTGAATTTCCTACCTTAGTGTGCATTAATATGATAGAGGCATTTATGAACCACCTGAGAATCACAATAGCCATATAGCCTCCCATATACTTTACAATAATACTCCTTTTGAAATCCCCTTCAAGCCTATGAAAACCTTTTCTTTGATAGCCACATTACAAGACCAATACCTTTTCCCACCCAATATCAACAATAATTTTCATTGCATATTTTTTTTAAATTTATGTGTGGGGGAATGGATTTCATTGTTTGGGTACCCTATTATTGATTTTCAACAAGCTATCATATGCTTGAGGGAAAGAATCCATTTTACTGTGGGGGAGAGGTTGTCATTCAATGTGTTTGGGGGAATGTAATGTACTTCCATTTTTTTTAATTTTGTAAATGTTATTGACAAGTTTTTAAAAAAATCTAAATTTATTAAAAAAAATGAAAAAATAGGTTATGTCATGGGTAGGTAAAAAATAATTCTTCCTAAAACTTTCATCTTATTATAACTATTACAATTAGTTTCGTGAGGAGATCAAACATGGGTTGGGATTTGAGTGTGAGATCTGTTTCAAGGTCAACCTTTGAAAAAATAAGAAAACAAATGAAAAGAAAAAAAAGAACACTTGCATTATATTCTTATTGGGAGAAGTTTTATGTTTTGAAAATATTCCATCTTCTCATTACCTTCATATTTTCATCCTCTATTGTGTATTTCCTCACACAATAATTTCCTTGTAAATATGTGTTTTCATTTCCTTCCATTTTTTATTTCAAAAAAATGTGCATTTCTTTTTCTAGGTTGGTTTTTTAACCCTCTTCTTCTCTCTTTTGGAAATTATATTCCTACCGTCCCATAGCCACAAAAAACCCCTTAAAAATACCTCGTGATTTTTGAACACTTTGGATAGGTAGTGGAAGCTGTGATCTCTTTCAAAATCTATGATTTTCACTTTTGGTTGGTGAAAGAGTGAACCTCCACAAATTAATTTTATCATCTTTAGAGGTGTGAGTTTTGAGTGTCCAAATTTTTCATTTCTAAATTTGAGCATAAAAAAATGAATTAGTTTTTGAACATTGTTTATGTAACAACTTGTGGTAGAATTCAAAATGGATGAGTGAAATATTCTAAACCTCTCCTCATTGGAGAAAACAAAATTTTAATATTTGTTGTTGAGTAAAAATCATTTTGTCATGTTTTTATATTTGTTGCACACGAGGACATACAGAAAACTAAGTGTGGGGGATTTGATATTATTAATATTTTTATGAATTATTATATGCTCCCTTTACTGATTTTATATGAAATGTGCATAATTTGTGTGAAATATTAATGTTTTAATATATTAAGTATAATTTTTGAGGATTTTTTAGAAGTTTTCTAATTGAGATAGTTTACTGTTTTAATAATAACAATCACTATACTGATCCAAATTGTGTTGTTATTATTTTTTAAGATTATTCATTAAATATATAACATTTAAATAGAAGGTACCAAGAGCCAATTCTTCCATGTGAAGGGTCATATGGTCTTCACAAACAAGACCAAAGAATCTATGATGAAACTGGACTATTCATGAAGATTTATTTACTAGGCTAAATACAAAAGTCCAAATTCCATTATTATCCACCATAGTTCGGGGGACAATGAAAGGAGTCCTGGATAAAAATTTCAAGGCCCAACTCCCACCACATGGGGCTCAACATATGCATTCAAGTCCATCCCACCATTCTGGACGAGAAATAAAATTTGAACAGTATTCATGAAATATCTCATGATTTAAGCATCAAATAAACCTGAGATTTTGCAGTGAGAAAGAGGTGATATAGGTGGCCGACTTTGTTGAATAAATCATTCGGTTTTTAAGGAATATTCCTATTTAAAAACTCTTTCACATTTTGGATATCAAAAATACTGGATTGAAATGGACAGATTAAAATTGTTTAAAAATCCGGCCATAAAATTGGGTACATAGGTCCAAAGGACTCCAAATTTTGAGAGAGGTCATAAACCATTATTATATACAACTTTTAAGAATTATTTATCTTTTGATTCGGATGTATGAATAGCCAACTTGGCAATGCAACTGGAGGGACATATTGGAAATGAAAACAGTCCACTCCTTGGGTAATAAATACTCTCTCCTTCTCTCCTTGAGAGGGGTTGGCATTTCAGAAGAGAGGAGAACATATTTTCATGACCAAAGCCTTTCCAAAGGCTTGGGAGGACCTTCCATACTCAATATTGTACTTGATATACCCTTCCTCTTCTCTTTGTTTCCGTTCACTTTTGTGATTTTCGTCATTTGTAATCTCGTAAGTGTTGTTTTGGTAATTCTGTTTTCATGAAAGTTTCTTCTTGAATATCTCTTATTATCATCCACATTCTGTAGTTTAATTTTAATGTTCTTAAAATAGTTAAAAAACAGTTTAATCCCTTTCCCTTTTCTTTTTGTTCCTCATTCAATCGAAAGCCCGTTTTTAATTATCTTAATTGTCCGTGTGTGTGTGTTCGACGCACCACTCTTTTCTTAACCCTTTATTTTTCTTCTCTTTATAATTCATCACCATAAACATATATTACTTGATTAATAACCATCCTAAAGGATGAGTAAATCTCTCATTTGGGTGAGTTTTAATTTTTGTATGTTAAACGATTGAGAGCTTTTTCTCGACGAGTATCTGTTGAATTAACAAAGTGTACGTTGGACTTAGCATGTCATGGATTATTGACTTGTTTTGTTTAAAATGTGGTTTCCATGGATTATTGGAACCATAAATACACTACCATAAACAAATGTGATCTAGATTAGAACCCTAAGTTAAGTTAAGGCTTGGATTAAAGCATTAACGCATGGGAATTCAAATCAACATCAACTTGTGACATGGGTGTTAATTTAAATGCAATATAAAGCAAAGCTAAAGGATATCACAAGCTTAACTAACCTAATTATGAACTCACCCCATTCATTATAAATTTGTTAACCCAATAATAATCAATTAGTCATTTTAATTAATCTTTGTAAACAAACCCCCCTAATCAAAATTCAATCAACTAAAAACAAAGGACTATTACAAAGTATCATCGCTGAGGATTCGACCCGAGTGCTGCTATACACATTAGAAGAGCATCGGATCGTTGACAGGTCGATAGGAAACAATTGGACGTGTTTTTCAATATCCCCCATGAATTGGTGGAAAATACATATACAAATGAATTAGTTTCCATCCTAAGCTCATATTAATCCATGAACTATTATATAATCATTGGTTGATTTAAAAAATAAAATTTTACATCCCTTACTCTGAATTGATTTGTTCCCTATATATATAAATTTAATACATGCCCTAAAAATCATCAAACTCAACTAGTGGGAGAATAAAATGATTTATAGGTAGCACATTCCAAAAAAATATCCAATCAGAGAAAATATATAAACTTGAGTTGGAATCATCATAACACTAGATTTTCTTTAATTTTAAATGAAAACCTATCTATCGATATATTGATTTTATGTTCATATCAAACATTTAAGGTATAAATTAGTGGGTCGAGTAGAACCGAAAATCAACACACATATTTCATTATATTATCAAATGTGAATCTCACCCACTATATTTTTGAAAAACAATTTAGTAATTTTGATTTCATAGGGTTTTACATATTACATTGTTCGTGGGATTTGGAGAGTCTTATCATTCATATTATCATTGGGATTAATGAATTAACTTTGATAGTGCCAAATTTTCCCACATTCATGACATTGAACAGTTATACCTTAGGATAAACTCTATTTTTAATTATTATGTCAACTAAAATATTCATTTTTAATTAGAAATTTACTACTATATAACCTCTTCTTGTACATATAATAAATAATCTAGTAACATTTAATAAGTTCTCTATTATCTTATTCCCAATTTTCATACATTTCAGAAATTGAATCTTATTTCCTACATGGTGTTTTATAATTAATATTTCTTGAAACTCTATTTTCTGGGGTTTGTAAATTCATCTATATTCATGTTATTAATGCTAATTTAAGATAGTTGATTAGTAATAACTAAAAACTTTCTCATCTAATCTATCATTACATTTTTTTCTTATGTGTATGGTCATTAGATTGGCCATTAAACTCATTATTCACATGATTCATCTTGGTTTCTACTATTGACTAAAACTAAAAGGGTCTCTATGAGTATAAATAAACATTAATCATAGCTATAAATTATATTATAATATAAATAATTTAAATTATGTCCAAAATTACGAAATATTATAATTAACACATGATTCTTTTTGTTCACCTTATATAACATAGAGTTATAAGAAAAATTCATAATTTAAATCCTATCATTCAATACAATGATTCAAAAATAGAATGTTATTTAACCTAAGCATATCCCATGAGAGTTTCAATCAATGTCTCAAATTGGGCCTAATTTTCACGCACTAGGTGAAGATCAAGTTAATACCTAAACATCCTTTTTAGGGCTACTAACTATAGGTGAATTTGTGCCAGATCACACATCCACATTATTGTATGAAATATAATATATCATTTCATGGAAACCACACTACCCTACATTATCAAAACCTCAATATTTTATCATATACATAGACTTATCCTAACGGATTTCTATATATTTATCTAAACATAATCTCAAAAAATGACAAAACATTACTCTTATACAAACTAAGAAAACCTTGGAAACACATACAAAAAAAATTATATCATATCTGATAATTATTAAATATATAATAATAATAATAATACTATAAAATATAAAAGTTTAGTGTCTTTATACACTATGTATATAGTCATATTCTTTCATGAATGACCTTTAAATCTCCCAAAAAGGACTTCCCACATTGTACCATTCTAATACATACCAAATTTTAAAAACATCTTAATTGTCTAGGGAAATGAAAACATAACGAAGGGTGATATAATACGCTCAGTATGGGTAAAAATAGGTGATATCAAGAAATGATTATAAGAATGAAAAAGATAAGACTAAAGGTATGATAACATGATCATAACATCTAAAAACCATAACCAATCAATAAGCCGATATTAATTATGAGACATTTAATCATTATTATTCATAACAAAATCCATAATTCTAAAACAATGGGGACAACTTGCAAGAATAATATATATGTTTCTGGCATAAAAGTAGGAATAAAAACGGATTTTACTACTCAGGGATCACTACCAATACATTCATTGTCACAAATAATTCCATTTAGGATTGTGTTGACTCCCTATTCCATCCATTTTATTCTCAATTCCCACAACTATGACTATTATAGTGGATAATTTCCATTAAAAACTCGGTTCACTCCATATTCCAGTTTATATAAACTCATGATATACTATTATTTACACAATAAATGGTGTGATAAATAATTATAATTGAAACCATCATATAATAAAAATCACAAATAATTTTACCATCATTTCATGAAAAGAAATTCATAGCATAATCCATGGAAAAGAATATTTTTTCATAAATATTTAATAATAAATTAATACACTCATGGGGAAGTAAAGGGATTTAAAAAATAACCAATAACACATTATCATCATAATCTGTCTAGAATATGAATGTGGATGATATAATAACTTCATATCTATAGTAAAGTATAAAAATAATTAAATTAATTTGATATTAGTGAAGACATATAATTATAAGATCATTTAAATTACAATTTTTAAAATCAATAGAAACCATCCATATTTATTAGGTAAATTTTAAAACATAATATTTTCTATAATTTGATTATTTTTACATTAAAACCCATTTAAATTGTAATGGAATAATAATGAATATAAAAGTTCATAGTGGAAGAGAATGTGTTCAATGTTGTTTATGTTAAAATAGAAAATTCTTTTCACACTTTTTTTAAGAATTAATAAATGACTTTCTCTAAAAAAATATTTAAATTATTCCATTTAAAACATTATAATTAAATTTAATGTTATTGAATTTTTAATTTCATAAACATTTCATGTATATATAAAAAATTCCCTAAATTATTTTTAATAACACATACATGTATTAAAATTTTCATTGAATATAGAGAACAAATAAGGTAGGATTTTTTCCAAAACATTTCATCAATCATTTTAAGAAAAAAAGAGAAGATAATGAATGAAAAAATTGAAAAAAAATGTAAATAATCAATATAGAATAAAATTTACGATGCTAAAAACATAAGGATTCCAAAATTCTCCCCAAAATAAATTTAACATAAATAATAACCAAAATAAATTAATATAATAATAATAACCCATATATAAATTCCCATATTTCCTGGCATGAATTAAATAAAATAAAATATTAATATATCTATTTATTGTAAATATATTATTTAAGTATATTCATATTTATTTATTACTATATATCATTCCATAATATTTTCAAACTATCATTTTGTTAACAATTATTCATTAAATTTCATATTTTGGAGAAAATATGTCAGCTCTTCACGCATGTTTTTGTTCACCAGTTATGGTCCTTGAACCATGGTCTTGGATTCTTGATATCCTGAATCAAAATAATTTCATAAATATAATATTTATTCAACATATAAAATTTTATAACCAGCAATATATAGTGGTTATGGAAACAAAATACACTATATCCTAGTGGTGGTAGTTTGAATGTACACACAAGTAATGTTTCCATTTTAAAATGTTTAGAATAAAAGAAAGGTAAATAATAATTTAACATTAATATGTCATTATTATATAATAAATATTTTATATCATCATTAAATACATCAAAATAATTCATCCATGAGAGATGTTGATTAAATTCTATGCACATCACTTGGAGTAAGTGGTATTCCACATTAATGCATGAGTGAGGTTTTTATTTCCCATATAATAGAAAGGAATATCAAAATGGGGTATTTTTTAAAAATAATGAAATTTATATAATTATTATATAATTATTTTTTTATACTTTAATGGTTAATGTAGTTTTGAATGAGGTATAAATGGAAATAAACATGAAAGAGCTCGGTTAAGAGTTATACCTCTTCTTTGAGAATCCTCTTACAGATCATTTCTTAAAGACTCACGGGTTAGAATATTAAAAATGTAAAAACATATATATCAAGTATATGAAATTTTATAATATATCTATCCATATATTTTTTAACAAATTGGATTCAAAAGTACTGAAAATGATAAAAGACTTTGGTCCATTATATATGTTAGGAGATAAAAAATTGAAATTATTCTGATCATTAATATAATATAACACCACCATCATGAAAATGAGGCCCCAAATTAGCTCAACATTAGATATTAATTTATACATGGTAAAACTAAATTCAAAAAATATTACTTATACATTTTGTAGTTTATTTTATCCATTATATCATTAGTATAACCCCTCATAACTCGATTAACAATGACAGTTGTGATGATGTGTTACCTCAGCTACTATTTATTATGGTAAAATGGAATTGAAATATTTTTAAAAAATATTGTTATTTATAATAATTTATTCATTTAATAAAGTTAAACTCTTATAATTTAGATAAATTAACCTACAATAAAACAATAAAACACGATGAAAACAATTTTTAAACAATTAATGTTTTCAAGAATACAATGAGCGTACACTATTAATTATAATAGTATTAACCATTAGATGAGTTTAATATTGTTTAATTTGGTATATATTCTAGACAATAAAGTAATTAATCAATAACTACAATAATATTAAAGTCAAATTGAAATAATTTTTGCACTATAAAAATTCTAAATAATCATTTTTTTTCTATTAAATTATTTCATCATTAATTATGTGAAATAATAAACAATGTTTGGATTATCAATCATTAATTACTAACATATTTCATAAAAATATATTTTATAAGTGATACTTATATATGAAATATACATTCCAACAAACAAAATGATAAACTGATATTACATTTAACATTAAAAATGGACAAATAATTTCTTATGAATTAATACAAAAACTATATGAAAACATTTATTTCATAAAAGTATTTCAATAGTATATCGTGGTTCATTTAATATCAAGGATTTTTGTAAAGAATTATATCAAATGAATTTAATCTAAAAAGGATAAATTTATATTCCATAATCTTAGGGTGTTACATCACAAACACCTTTTTTATATAAGGTGACATCCGATTTGATTTAAATTCATATAATATTTTATTAATTATCTTTTAACTCTAAAACCTCAACTATTATACCACTTTCCACATAGAAAATATTTTTTATTAAAAATATCATTATAAGTTAATACAACTCAATTATCTCTGCTAAATAAAACATATTTCTTTTTCTATTAATGTATAGGAAATTAACTATTATATGTGTATAATATATGGTACTATATGTGTTTGGAGTAGTTTTTGGAAAATAATAATTAATTATTCAAATATATTCCTAAATGGGTGATGAAATAACATTAATAATATTATAAAAATTATGTGGATCAAATTTATATCCCAGATTAAAATCCATTTATACTTATCTTAATTTCCAAGTATGTTACAAAATACTATGAATCAAATACCATGTGTGTTAATATCGTATTTTTCATTACAACTTTTTTCTAATAAATCAGTACTCTTATAATATAATAAAAATGATGTTATAATAAACATACATCAATTTATACTCATAATTGCAAGTTATATTCTTTTTTATGTCAAATATTCATAATCGAAATATTTATTTCATTATTCGAACACAAAAAATCTATGTCAATTAACAAATTTATTTTTGAACACGTATATATTAAAAACATTTATAAAAAATGTATTTTGTATTACAAACATCTAAAAATTAAATAATTGAATTGTATAATAATAAAAATAATTGACATTCCATGAAATTACACAAACAACCTTAGGTGTCTTATAAAATACAATCAATAAAAAATTACTTACATCATATTTTAAAATATATCCACGTTTTATTGGTCGTTCAATAAAACATTGTCAAAAATTACAAATGACCATTATTATTTGTGATTTAACTTTTACCCACTAACACCATTAATATTGTACTAGAACCTAGTCATAAAATTTCTATTTTTTAAAAAAAACTTTTAGAAAATATGGTAGACATATCAAGAACCCAATAATATTGTCAGAACCATTCCAATAATAACTCTTTAATAAACAAAAAAATACAACCTATATATAATGGGTATGTTTATACATAGAATTTAATTAACATACACAATCATATTCAATATACTAGTGGTTTTTATATTTATTTTATTCATCTTGAATCTAATATCATTAGCATCTTATGTAATTCATTTTTTTTCTTATAACAATATTGATCCAATTTTGAAATGACATAAATAATTTGTTACTTAAGGATGAGATACTCTAACATATGGAATTATCTCCCTTTGAAACACTTATTAATTTTTATATTATTCTATTTATCTACTTATAATAAGATTATACATCTCACTGAGTGATCTCAAAATTATGTTTAATGATGAAGATTCCATTATTATCAAAAAATAACCATGATCGACCCTGAACCGGTCCCCTAAGTCGGCCTGAGACATGTCCTAAAGGGCGTCTCAATCCCCACGCATTTCTACCTATTGTCGGTCATCAAAAGTTTTCCATTGGGAATGATTTGGCCCATGAAAAAATTAAAACAAATAAATTAACATAAAAACCGAGGATAAAAATAAAATTTGCAGCATAAAGAAAGTAAAACTATATATACTAGCACATGTCCTTCCAGGTCACCACCCAACCAAAGGCTAACCATGATCCAATAATGAGAAACTCATCCAAGATAACATGGGAAAAGAGGGATTGTAGCTGAAATGATAAAATTAGCATGATCATTAAAATTCTCATTAGGTTTTCCAAGATAACCCAGAGAATCCAACGTCTCCTATCATGAAAAAAATACATTAAAACATGTTTGAAATAGAAATATAAAAGTAGGGTTTTCATATTTTAAGATGATAAAATATTTTCCCCATTTAAAAATCAATCACACACTACATACCATTTCTAAAATCATATTTTATTTTACAAATAACCCAAAACAAAATATACCAAAGCAGGGTTAAATTAGAACAGGTAAAGAGTGAAAGATAGATAATAAACTATTATGACAAAAACTAAACAAAAAATGAAAATAATCAAGTAACAATCGATGATCCTGAACATCCCTAGAATACCTTTGTACGCACTTGGTTCGAAACCACCTATCACTGTATGGTGAAGCTCTTATGTCTATAACCATCTAGACACCTTAAAGTTGACCAATCTAGTGGAAAATCCACCTGGCCTAACAAAAAATCCAGGGGGTACCAACCCGTCTAATCGGGGTTCATCAGAAATCATCTCTTTATAATATAAAATATACCTGGGAACCCATGGTATTTATAATAATACATTGTATATAGGAGGCCCTCGCACGCGTGACTCTTCTCACTACACTTTCTTACCCCAAACATGGACTCCAATATACGAAATCCCCTATAAGATATCACTCTTGTAAAGGTACCCCATATTTATATACATACATTTCATATCACATGAATGTTCCAATTGGGCTGTTATACCATTTAAAATTTACACCATTTCATAAACTGATCAATGTTTCCAACTGGGAATACACTTTGGCCAATAAACACTCTCCTTTAAAAAATAGTACAAACATTACCCTTGGCTTAAAAGTGAAAAATATGCCTTTAACTAAACATGTCTAAATACATTTACCCAAAACATATCACCAATATCTATTTTAAATTTAAATATTCCAATGATCCTTTAATCAATCATTCCCTGAAACCCACAACAGGATCTGAATGGGAACACAATTTCAAATGAACACACCAAATAATTTATCAAGGAAAAATGGAGTAAACCTTGAGAGATATATTTGAAGTAATTTAATGGAACCACACCAAAGAGAAAACCTCATTTAAAAAAACAGAATCATTTGGAAAACCATGAATTTAAATAAACACCATTTTAAAGGTGACATTATCATTTCTGAACACATACATTTGTGCACCCAGTACTCCCATTGATGTGCCAATATGCAATGGAATAATAAAAAACCGAGGATATATATCAGATCCATTTCAAACAAACTCCAACTACGTTTAAACCAAAACTAGTTGTTCACATCATTTAAGAAAAACATGAATTCCCCTTTTAATATTATTAATCTGTTTCCAAAACATTTTGACACACTTGTCATTATATGACCTTACCAATCTATAAAATGACCCATTAAAATAGACACCAAAATTAATTCAAAACATTATTTACAATCACTTACATATTTTTAATAAAGTGTTTATTCAATTAAAAAAACTTATAAGTATCACAAAAAGGGTTCCCACCAATTACACAATCAAAATAAATTTTTGAAATGAAAGTCACACCAATGACTTACCAAAATAAGTTTCTCAACACCCATATAATTCATGAAATGTTACCAAATAGATCAAACATTTTTCTATAAATTTTTGAAGTGAAATTACCTTAAAAATTACTAGGCTTATATTTTTTAAAGACAAATATGAAATTTGATTAACAACATTAAAAGTACCAACCAAAAAGCATGATTTAAAAATTGGATCTAACCAATTTCACCAACAAGATTACACAATTCCAAATCTTGTCAGAAACAAATTTAATATGTGAAACACATTAAAAGAAAATTTAATTGAAATAATTAACAGTTGGATTTGGAAATAAAAATAGGTGAATTCAGCTACCTCAAATCAAGCAAATATGTGACAGAACTCCAATAGAAGGAAGGACAGTCCCTCACAGGCCAAATGCGCATTCTAAACAGTGAAAAAAAACATGACACACAACCCACAGTGGAATTTAGATTTATCCAAAAAAAACACTAAATAAGGAATAAAAGAAAAAAAATGGAGAAATGGTGGTTTGAAACACTGTGTTTTGGAGAAAAAGGGAGAGCAAGGAGGGTATGATGGTGCTGTGAAGATAGTGCGGTGAGGCTGAAGAGGTATAGAGAAAGGAGGGTTGGCTGGTCAAAAGGGCAAGGCCGGTAGGTGTGTCGTTGGCTGAAGAAAATGAGGGTAAGGGACCTTAAGGGTGGATGGGAGCCAGTCCGAGTGGCTGGGGTGTGAGGCACGACAATGAAGTGAGGGGTGATATGACGTTGAGTTGGTCAGGATCAGAAAGAGATGAGGTTGGATGATTGAAGTGACTAGGCGAAGGGAGCATGGTCACGTGTGAGTACAATGTTAGGGAGGGCAATTTAAAGGCCATATAGAGGGGAGAAAAGTGAAAAGGGTGAGATGAGGCAGGGTCCTAGAGGGCGGACATATGAGGGAACCTAGATGGGTGATGGGCGAGAGCCTAGGTGGACTTATGGACGGTTGACACTGGAGGTCGAGGGGCAAAGGTGAACAAGGGGGGCACTGCTGCATGCTAAAGGTAAGGGGGTTGGGGGGTGATCCGGGTAGCACTTAAGGTTTTTCTTTTTCTTTTTTTCCTTTATAATAATAATAATAATAATAAGTTATTATAATAAAAATTACCACAATAAAAAAAATAAAAAAAAATAACCATAAAAGTTCTAATAATAAAAAAAATAAAAATAAAAAAATAATAATAATAATAATAACAACAATATTTTAATGAAAAAATTTAAACTATTATTATTAGTTTTAAATTCATCACATCAAAATTTAATTTATTGAATAATAATAGTAATAAATTTATTTCAAAAAATCCTTCACAACAATACAATAATAACACCTTATTAATAATGTTACTATTAATTACATAATAACATTATTATTATTACAATTTAAACATTTAACTAACATTACATAAATAGAAAATTATTTATTTTAAATGTTAGACTTTTTTGGGGGCATCCATGCTGACCACGTAACTACTGCCCACTGTGTGGTGACCGTACATGGGTCTGAAACCAACTAAAATTGCAAAAAGAAAAAAAATTAAACTGGGACCCATCCCAGACCGTGGCATGAAAACCTGGATCCATGAAATAATGAAATAAAATTTAATTTAAAAAATTCGGTGTGAAAATTATCCCCAACAATGAAACATTCATCCCCACGAAAGTCACCTAGCTATACATTATACAAAACAAAAATTCATGCCCGATTAAATCTGAAAGAAATCACAATATAAGAGAACAAGAGAACAAAAGAGAGTTCTCCCCACAACAAGAACTCAACTAGTGTATAAATTTAACACCCAAAAATATCACCTTGGGAAGGAGGGTGACGAGGGAACTTCCAATCGATCAAAACTAACTTCTATAGAACAATTGATCAACATCTCTTCTGAAACATAGAACTTTTTACTGAGACCAATAACCTCCAACACTAGATAAATGCCTCTGAATAGAACATATCCCAATTAGTGAACTCGAGCATACCTATAAACATCGATTATTCTACATGCACATACACATCCAAATGAACACTACAAAACCAAAATCAACCCATATAAGGGCCAAACACAACATTAAGAAAAACAAAAAATTCAGAAAACCATAATAAAAAAACAAAACTATTTGGATTACAATATTGAATTTTTGTCATAACATCATGATGAATCAATAATCTTAAAACAACATCAAAACATTAACTGTAGAAAAAAAATTGCGAAAAGACCTTAAATACTCAAATACCAATATAGAACACAAAACTCGAAATGAGGCTTTACACCCCCGATAACTCTTGACTATGCACAAGCTTCGCCCCAAGACCAATAGATGGGGCTCTAATGGATGAATCATCTCTTACCTCATCGACATGCACTACAATACTCTTGTCACAATGTCTTCATCAGGTGACACTTCATGCATATATTCTCTAGATGACCCCGACAACCACAACGATGGAATGTCTTCAGATGGGTGCGACATGATAGCTTCATGTGCCCTAAACGTACACAATGATGGAACACCATTGAAAAGTCCGATAAACCAGAATACAGAACCACAAAAGAGGTCTCTTTAGAAACTTTTCCATCTGGCATACCCCGCTTCTCATATGTGGAACCTTCACAAGCAACTGGATATGCTAAATTTATAACCATCTCTACTCTGGAGGCCAACTCAGCTAGGAAGGCCTCATCCACTAGCATCTCAGAATGATAGTTATTCGAAGGGATGACTTGCTTCTTGATCTTCGGACAATGACTCCTGATGAAGAGAAAATTCTTCATCAAATCCCGCAATCCACTTCAGATGAAAATTAGACAAGTTCCTTGCAATGATAATCATATGTCTTCTTCATTCATTGGACTTGCTGAATACCCATGAGATATAACATTTTATTCATCTTCACCTCTTTTGGTATAGACCATCGAATGAAGAAGGATGTAAGACATCCCATTTCATCCCAACTTGCAGTGATGGAAGGGAGAAAAACACCCATTCGTCAAGATCTGGACCTTCATACCGACCCAAAATAGCACGTACTCTGACAAATTCGGGAGTTCCAAATACCCCAAAGACGCGGTTGACCTCTTCAAGTCGTTTTGTTGCTTCTAACGGACCCCAATCACTGTGAAAGATAGTCCATGTATGAGAAGGACCAAAAATTGGGCCTGACTTTTCAAAAAACCTGGGGACCGTTTAGGATGGAATTTTCAAAACAATATATAAAACACAAATTTTAAACCAATATAAAATTGAAGAATAATTATATGTAACATCTTGAGCCAAAATGACTAGCTCAAAAACAAACCAAACACGAACCCAATCCAAAATTCCCTTTTTAAAACCCCCATTTAATTTTATATTTAAAAACTCCTTTCTCTAAAGTAAATATTCTAAATACCAAACCCACTTTTCAAACCAATTTCAATTTCCAAAATCATTTCCCCTTCTAAAAAATCTTTATAAAAACAAGGACAATCCATTGTTTCCAAGTACATACCCCAGTAATCCCATGAACCATTGCACATGTATTCATCCACTTTTATATGTATGCACCAACACGCACTTCCCATGCATTCCCTCACCTATGAAAACGTCTATAAAGAGTTCTTGAGTTTGTACCAAAACAATTTCTCTACCAATTTAAGAAAACAAAATATTTTTTGACCAAGATCATTCATTTTTAAAACCAATTTCATGAATATAATTCCATTTAAAATAAATCTTTCTCTTTTCAAAAACCATTTTTTCATTTTTCAAAAGTGCAATACCACCAACAAGAACCATGATTACACGCAACCTGCATCAAACTAACAGAGTAAGGGAAGAGTATTCACGCTTAAATTGGTGTCATAGTAGTTGTCCATACCCCAAGTAGGCATCAAAAACTAAGAGGAACTTAAACCATGTACTCAGACTCCACATGGGTCACTACTCCTTGTGAAATAACGATATTACTTCGGCTTGTCACCATGGTCATTCGTTAATCCAAAACAACTCATAACGAGATAAAGACACAATTTTCAGACTACCCCTAGAGACTTGAGGTTTCTGAATGAGTGAGCATTCAAAACGCACTTTCCGTATATACCTATCGAGTCCAGAGAGTATGAATCTCAATATAATAGACACCCAATATAAGAAGGGACTGCTCTGATACATTTTTGTCATGAACCAACCTGGGTCAACCCTAAAATGGTCACCCGTGCTGGTCCACAACATGTCACAAAGGGAATTCCCAATCCCCATTGGAAGGAATCTAGTGTCAAGAATCAAAACATAACTATTGGGAATGATTTTTCCATTAAACCAATTATGGAAAAACAAAATAACGGATGGTAAAAAATAAAACTAACTGTGAAAAAAAAGTAAAATTGTGCATACCTCTACGTGACCTTCCAGGTCACCAACCAACAAAAGGCCATCCTTGCTCCAATAATGTAAAAGTCTACCCAGAAAAACTATGTAATGGGGGCCTATAGTATAAATGATAAAATAGGTGTGATCATAAAAAATGCTCATTAGGCTTGCAAAGATAATCCATAGAATCCAACATCTCCTCTCCCGAAACAATCCATTAACACAAGTTTTAAATACAAATATAAAAGTAGTGTTTTCAAATTTGAAAATAGAAACATGTTTTCAGCATTTAAAAATCCAACATATGCTACATACCATTTTAAAAATAATTTGGAAATTTTATAAATAAACCAAAAAAAATAAACCAAAGTTGGATCAAGTAGAATAGGTAAAAATTTAATGCTTGAAAATAATCAATTATATCAGAAAGTGAACAAACAATGAAAATAATCAAGTAACCATGGGAGATCCTAAACATCCCTAGAAGACCGATGGATGTACTTGCTTCAGAACCACCTTTCTTCATATGGTGAATATTCTATGTATATAACCAAATGGACACACTAAAACTGAACAATCTAGTCACAAATTCCGCCTGGCCTAAAAAAATCTAGGGTACCAAAACATCTAATCGGGGTTGATCAACCACCGTCACTCGATCGTCTAAAAGATTCCTAGAAAACCATGGTGGTTATAACAATATTGTGTAAGTAATATGCCCCCTCATGTATGACTCATCTCACCACACTTGCCTACCCCAAACATGACCACAAATAAATGATAACCCCTATGGGATATCCCTCCAATAAAGGTGTCCCATATTTATATATATACATTTCATATCACACGAAGGGGCTAACTAGGACGCTATACCATTGAAGATATAAACCATTTCATTAAATTATCAATGTTTTCTACCGAGCATACAATTTCTCCAACACACACTCTTTATTTACAAGTTAATAAGAACATTAACCTTGGGTTAAATGTTCCAAATGGGCCCTTAAATCTTCCTGTACAAATACATTTACCCAAAAACATCTCACCAATACTGCTTCAAAATTTAAAACTCTCAAGGAGCCTTTAAGAAAACATTAACCAAAACCCACGCCAAGAGCTGAACGGGAACACCATTTCAAATATAAAAACCAAAGCATTATTCAAAGACAAATTGACCAAAACATTGAGTAATATATTTTTAATTAATTTAAGGGTACAATAAAAAATACCGAACAACATTAGGTAAAACAAGAATCATTTGGAAGACCAAGGATTTAATGAAAAACCATTTGAAGGTGCCATTATCATTTGTGAGCACATCCATGTTGCACGTAGTGAACCCACGGATGTACCAACATCCAATGGAATAATAAATAACCAAAGAGATGTAATAGATCCATTTCCACCAAACACCAACACCTTTAAAACCAAAACAAAATGTTCACATCATTTATGAAAAACATGAATTCCCCCATTAACATTCTTAAACCCTTTCATTAAATTTTTGACACACATACCAATATATTACCTTAGCCACACATAAAATGTTCAAATCAAACACACACCAAAATTATATCAAGACATGATTTTCAATTAATTAAACATTTGTAAAAATTCATTTAAACAATTAAAAAAACACTTCAAAGTAGAAAAAAAGGCTTACAACCAATTACACTATTGAAATACTCTTTTGAAAGAAAACACAAAACAATGACCTACCAAAATAATTTTCTCAACACCCGCACAATTCATGAAATGCTACCAAATGGATCAAACAGTTTACAGAAAATTTTAAAAGTGAAAGTACCTTAAAAATCGCCAGATTTCTGTCTTTTAAAATCTAAACTAGAATTTTATCAATAACATTTAAATTAAGAACCCACAAGCATTATTTAAAAACTTGTTCTAACAAATTTCACCAACAAGAATACACCATCTAAAAACTAGTCACAAGTATAATTAAGGTGTGAAACATGTTAAAAGAAAATTTAATTGAATGAAATAAAGTATTAATAGGGTGATTAGAAAAGTAAAAACATGTAAATTCACCAACATTAAATCAATCATGGACACAACAGAACTCCAATGGAAGGAATAATAATCCCTCATGTGAAAACTGTGCATGCTAAATAGTGATAAAAACACATGACACAGAACCCACAACGGTATTAGGATTTATCCAAAACAAATCAAACACCAAAGATGGAATGAAAAACAAAAACTGGAGAAAAGGGCGATCGACATTCTACTAGCCGGAGAAAAAGGGTGGGTGAGGGGTGTATACTGGGGAGGAGAAGATAGTGTGGCAATGAAGATGGGGTCCGGAGCAAGGAGGGTTTTCTAGTCTGACGGTAGAGGCTGACTGTTGTGCTTCTGGCTAGATAAAAGGAGGGTAGTGGATCTGAAGGGTGGATGAGAGCCAGTCGGAGTGGTTGGGGTGCGAGGCAAGGCAGTGAAGCGATGGATAGCATGAGGGTGAGTTTTCGAGGACCTAAAGAGGGCATTCTTGGCTAATCAGAGTGGATGGGTGAGGGGAGCATGGTTGCATGGGAGGAGAAGGTTATGGAGGGTAATCTGAGGGTGAAGTATAGGGGATACAAGGGAAAATGGAGATTAGAGGCGGGGTCCTAGAGGGTAAATGGACATGGGTGCCTAGATGGAAGAGGAGTGAGTGGTGAGGTGGAATTGTGAGCAGCTAGAGCTTTAGGTAGAGGGAGAAGGGGATCCTGGGGGGGCACTGCGCACCAAAGGTAAGGGCAAAGAGGGGGGGGGGGTGAGTCGGGTAGTGCATAGGGTTTTATCCATTTCTTTTTCTTCTTTTTTATATTATAAAAATAATAATTATATAATAAAAGATAATAATGATATTTATAATAATAATAACACCAAAAATGGTTATAATAAAAATAACCAAAAAAAAACAAAAACAACAATAATAATAACCATAAAACTTATAATTATAAAAATATAAATAATAATAATAATAAAAATTACAAAAATAATAATAAAATATTAATGACGACATTTAAAAAAAATTTAATAGTTATATATTGATAATGACATCCTTAATTTCGTTAATGATAATAATAATAAATTGATTCCAAAAACAACCTTCACTACATTAACAATAATAACACATTATTAATAATAATAATATTAAATGAATAATAACATTATTATTATTACAATTTAAACATTCGAATAACTCTATTTAGATAATAAATTATTTATTTTAAACATTATTCATTTTTGCGGGCACCCCGGCTAACCACGCGGCTACTGCCCACTGTGTAGTGACCACGCACGGGTCCGAAACCCACTAAAATTGTTAAACCACCAAAAAATTTAAACCGAGACCAATCCATGACCATGGGGTGAGGACATAGATCCATGAAATAATAAAATACAAATAAATTTAAAAAGTTGTCTGTGACAATTATTTCTATAGAATAAGAATTTATTAAATGATTATCAATTTTATAATAAATTCCTACAGAATTTTATTATAATTGATCCATATAATAGAATCTCCCCTTATAAAGTATCTATACACATTTGTGTGATAATATCAATATTTCACTATGATCTATGTCTATTTCACATTTCTAACATTATTTAACCATTTTGGTATCCCATCATTCAAATCATATCTTATATAAATCTTGGTTGGTTGATAGTAATATTCCTTACCCAATCCATCACATATATAAATTCAACTCTATTGTTATAGTATCTTAATCCAATTAAGAGTTCCTTGCTATGCATAAGGAAAAAATAATTACATGAATTAAAATGTTATACTATTAGTATCATTCATTACATTCATTCAATATAAAAGAAAATCCAATGGATTTTTAATTTGGTATTACCTACCCAATTACATGATCAAGGTCTTGATAAGTTTTTTATTTAGAATGAATCTATCACATAGAATTTTTAATGAGAAGTTAATCTCAGTATCATATCTAATTTCTTCTATTTATATTTATTCATAAATCTAATTATTCTATTTGTAATCCCATTCCATTTATCATATAAATAATTTCAAAACATAATAAAATTTGATAAAAAAGTATAATTCAATTTCTAGGTAGAAAAAAATAAAACATTTATGATACCATGTTTATACTCATATATTTTTTAAAAAAATATATTGTATAATAAATTTAACATTTTGAACATAAGAATACATCCATTGATAATATATATATAGCATAAATTTATATATAAAATATTGAATAATGTTACTAAACATAAATTCATATATTTAAAACCAAGCAAAAAAAATTTAATCGATGATGTAGGCCCTTTTTCATACATGTTTTATCCATAATTTCATTAATAACATCAATATTTTGATCATGAGATGTGCATTAATTGACAATAATGTTAATCAAGTTCATTTTATGTGTAAATTTTTATTCATTATATATTTTTATGAAACTTCATTTTTTCTACATTATTGATACAATGGTCATGGTTTTAATTTGAATGAAGTTTTATAGAAAATATCATTATTTCTATTAATTAAAAAAAGAATCAACATAATATTATGAATTAATTAGTATGAGGTTTTGGATTTCGAAATAAATCATTTCAGTGTTCTATATAATTACATAAAATATCCGTATTATGAAATATTTTATTTTGGTATTTTCAGGTAATAAAATATATAGAGAATTTGGAAAACTCTCATGTCTGTATTGTATTATAGTAATTTATTATAACATTTAAGCCATGTTTTGTTGCAATTTTCATTTTTAATGGATTTTTATTTCATATATGAATTATTAAATTTCCCAAAAAAATAAGGAGTAGGTAAAATGACTTTTGCAGCAACCATAAGTTAGAGTGAATAAATTTCAAATCCAATATGAGAGGTTGAAAATGGCCAATGTTTTATGTGATCCTTTTATAACATATTTTGAAATCAAATTAAATAATAAGATAAACTGATATCTTAAAAGATAAACATAAATTAATAATGGTTCCTAAAAAATTATAAAAATTAAGAAAATATAATAATTAAGATCATGTGGAAGTGTGAAACACACTAGATATCTCAACTCAAGTGATAATAAATATGATTATCAATATTGACCCACTTCTTGTTAGGATCAATGATACAACCTAGGGTGTTAATAGTGATCATGAATATTAAATATAGAGAGTGGTTTGATTTTATAACCTTGGATAAATAATGAATACTTTTGGGTTTATGTATGGATTTTTATATCATAATATTGGGATATCATATAGGCATGAAAGTGGTGAATGAGGGTATTACTCTAGTGGGAGATGGATCTAGATAAAGGAAAGATATTTATAGGAATGTTTTCATATTTTTCCTTAATTTTTTTATCTCCAATCTATCAATTTATCCCTTAATATATTTTATATTATATCATTCACTATGAAAATGATTACCTATTCTAATTTTGGGGGATGTAATTAATTAAATTTAATTTTCAATCATGTTCTTATTTGGATTTTAATAGTAGTATTTTGTTTTCAATGAGACTTTTTATCTACCACTATTTTAATCATTTTATAATGAAGTATATACTAACTATATTATTATGATATATTTAATGTTATATGATATTTATTTCATTCATTACTAAAGTTAAATAATGGTATTGGTTACTCTAGTGGTTCAACAATTTTTTTCTCTCTACTGCTTTCATTTATCAATTATTTAAGAGAATCATTTCAAAAATACTTCATCAGATGATGGGTAAATTTTAGTGGATATTTGGATCCGAAGATTCTACTAATGTACTTTAGGTATAAAATGTTCGTGATTAGTATATATATTAAATAATTATTCAATTACTGAGTTTTTTATAGAAAATTTTTCCATTAGTAGAGTTCACTGGGAAATATTGATCACCAAATAATAGTTCGGTGTTTCAATTAACTTCAATGATTTTTTAAAATGCATTTATTATTCACCCATTACATTGTGTTTCATTTACCCAACCATGTCTGGTATATTTAAACCAGATTCTCTAATTTTTTATTTCATTTTATCACAATAAATCAAACCCATATTTTTTCTATATTTTTTTGTTTTGTTTTTCTTTGATTTCACACTATTTATCCTTCCTTTATGTTAAACTATACTTTTCACAATTTAGTTGTATCTATTTTTTATAAATTATATTCATGATAATAGTCAATGACCAAATTTTGAAAATTAATAATTTCCTTAAGCAAGATAATATCTGACCATGTTAGAAAATAAAATAAAATATATTAAAAATATTAATATGATATTTATGAAAATATATATGTTACATGATGTGTATAACTTTTTTAGGTCAAAGGTGATTCTATATGAACTCTATTGAATCATAAATATCTAGTATTAATAAATTAATAATAGAGATAAAAAATATTTTATTTACCTTTTAATGACATGACAATTTTAAATAGGGAATTTTGAAGTTGAAATAACTAATAACATTAATGAAAATATAATCTCTGTGCCACCACATCCTATATACCAAAAAGTGTTGATGATTAGACTTTAATAATTACAAGTTCGAATAGTTTAATAAAATATATATTTTATATAGTTATCCCCATGGTCCTAAAATTATTGAATTAATTAGAAGCATCATTATATGAAGAGATCCATAATGAAATTTATAATGAAGATATTTTATAGTTTCAATTAGACTTATAATGTATAGTACCAAAAAAATCATTGCATAGGCATTTTAGTATAGTAAAAAATTCCCATTTTATAGGATTACTGAAGAGTATATTTGGTTTGCGGTGTTTTTATTCATTTTAAATAGTATGGCCATGAGTATGTTATAATATCTAGATAATAAAATTTTGGATAATTTGGACCAATTCATTAATTTACCTCCCATGAATATTTTTCCATTGTACAGGACCAAATTGGTAGGAATGAAAATCAACGGTTTTCTCTATGAATATGGAGAACATTTCCGTGAGACTTGGGAAGGTCATGAATCCCTTCTTATGTAATGTCCCAATCACCACATTGATATTGATCTCTTTATGGATATTTTATATAATGGCCTCATCCAATGTGACTAACCCATAGTAGATCAGTGTTCTATTGGTGTTTTTTTTATATGACATATGTTTAACAATAGCTTTTTTATAAGAAAATATCTCAAAACACCGTGTATAATAGTAATATTAAAAGTAATATCTATAGAGGTCAATCAAATTATCATATATTTGTTATTTTTCATGATGGTATGGGTATTTCCCATTAGAAGATATGTAATCATTATGGTAGTGTTTGCCAATACAATGAATGTATGTCAAAATTTTGATCTCCCTTTTAAACTAGATGACAAATCAAAATTTGAGGATTTTGGGGAAATAAACATGGGTGAAAATGTATTATTCTAAGATAAAAATACCCTAAAAATAGGAACAAACCAAAATTTTCAATCCTAGAGTATGGAGCTTTGTGAAAACATAATACCCCTAGATTTCAATAGTAATAGAAAGATAAATATAAAAATAAATATAAGTCAAAATTCTCCAGTTTATAGGAGGAATTAAGTATTGTGGTGAAGAAAATATTACCTAAAATTGGTTCCACTAAAACTAATATATATTACAGTATTTGTAACTTGGAATTACAAAGGGAATAGATTTCTAAGGATTTCACTAATGAGAAAAAATATAAATACACCAAGTTGAATGGATTTTAATCGAAAATAAAATGTAATTTCTATTTCTATAGTAAGTAATAAAAACACCAAGAAATGTTAGGATACAATAAAATAAATTTTTATGTGGTTCTAAAAAAGAAAATATGTAATATAATAAATTTATAAATTTGTTAAAATAAATATATAAAAAGACATTAATGGTGATTATTTCCATGAAAATGAAAAAAAAATATAATATGTATTATTAATTAATTAAATAAGGTAATAAGAAGGTTTTTATTAAATAAAAAAATGTTCAACCATTTTTCTATAGTTTTTCCAATCTTATCCCCTTCTATCAAATAGTAACGATGAAAAATGATGAACATTGATAATTTTAATTCAATGAGATGAAAAAAAAATTACCATAAACATGATTTTTTATGTTATTCAATTTTAAAACCATCCAATATAAATTCACTAAAGATATTTACAGATAATAAAATAAACATAGAATAATTTTCTATTAAAAAGTTAAAATATGTATGATATTTTTTCCTATAATGGAAGTTGCCGAAAAAATTTCAAGAACCAATAATGATTTCCATAACTTTTATAATATGATAAATTCAGGAGTAAAATTTAATATGTTATTTAGAATCTACTTTCATCCTTTTACCTAAGTCTTTTATTTTAAATTGGGTCATGGGAAGATGAAATCCACCACTATATATCTACACATGTATGACTGATCCTTCATTAGAACCATTAAATGGGTGAATAACGTATTATTCATAATAAAAAAGAAAAAATTTCCCACATATTTTTCATTTCTAGAAATTGAGTGGGAAAAAAGAATCCCATAATCATTGGAAAACTATTACAATATATCAGTAGACTTTGGATTAATACTGGTAAAGGAAAAATGATTTTTTCCGGTTGGTGATGATTAGGAAGGTTTTCAAGTTTTAGGAAATCGAACATAAATGAGTGTTGTAATTTGATTGATTCTTATAATGATAAATTTTGGGATGACATATGGACGTATAATCATTGTAATTATATGGAAATAATTAAATATTTATGTTATCATAATTTTAATGTAAAACATTTCTAATTGTAATCCTCTAATGAATATTTAATACTAAGGACACTAGTGGATAATATTTGGATAGAAATTTATAAACACCTTGAAGTTTTCCAAACATAAAAAATAAACGTTGTTATGGATTCATCTCAAGATGTTGATCATAACTCTCAACTCTTTTCTTGTCAAAAAAACATCCCCCTTGAACCCGTGTTGGATACATAACTTTAAACCATTGTCATGAGTATTTTCTGTCTATCTTAATAGAACATTCTATAAAAAATGAGTAGTTATTGTATATTGATTTGTATGAGGTCTATTATACCTTATATGATGTTTAAAACAAGACCTATATACTTATGGATAGAATGAATAGGGAATGACTTGATAATTTTCTTGTGAAGGATAGTTGGTATACTCATACTAAAAAGAGTTGTTTAAAAGTTATACTTCATGAAAGTGATCTTAATTAAATCATAATGTAACTTTTGGATTCCATTCTTATATTAAAAATTAAAAACACTATAAATATTATTCTTAATGATTTGGTAAGATGGATTATGTATATCTTGTGTCTATTTGTTAGTTTTATAATAACATAAGTGTACGAAAACACTAAAATTTTACAAATACACATTTTAGTGATTTTCTAAGGTTAATGTAAATTATGTTTTCCCTATTTGTAAAAAATCACATATATATAGTTGAATTAAAAATAATTTGACCTTTAGATTTGGTGGTATTGAGGGAAAAAAATTAATGATAACAGAACTTTCAAAATTATAATTGATCAAGTTGAAATTACAAAAAAAATAGTATAGTAAATGACTTATATATGTCATACCCCCTGAGTGATCTTGGATATAAATTTAATAGGTGGTTGGAATAAATACATTAATCATGTAAATCAAAATATTTAAACAATTTTTTATACCTATATCCTTAATTATTTCAATTAAAAATTGGTCTCATAGTTTTATTTAAACCACGCATTTTTTCTTGAAATAATTCACTTCAATAAATTAAAATGAAACCATATATATCTTAGAGTTTCAATTCCGTATTCTATCCCTTATAAATATTTTCATTTTTCAGAATCAATGGTTAAATAAGATGTCTGATTTATTTTACTTCATTTTTTCAATTTAAATGTTAAAAATATATGACATGTTGAAATGAGTTAAATGAGGGAGATCAATTTTTGTGTAAATTTTTTGATAATATTCAACTATCAAGGGCCTAGATTTCAAAATATTATTATTGTATAATGAAAATTGACTATTAATCTTAATTTTTCCTTACAACCTTAAAAATTCTACTTAAATAGTTTACTTATCTAATAATATAAAATTAATATACTTATAGAAATTAATTTTTAGGGGAATTTCATTTTATTTATGTGAAATTTAAATATAAATCTGCTGTGAACTGAGGGATTTACCTTCTTTTCTTAATCAATATTATTAAAACAAATTAATATAATTACATCATTATATTTTACTTGTAATATTTTCATGGATTGATTTGTTAAATTTTTAACCAATTTTGAAATTTATTATGTAGAAACCTAAATCAAGTAAATAGTATATGGTGTTTACTAAACTAAATTTGAGTAAGATACTTGGGATTATACCCCCACATGATCGATCAGTTTAGCAATATCGGTATAATATAAACATGCATGAGTCATATATAACATTTTTAATATAAAAACATATACAGAGAAATATTCTATCATTATCAATAACATTCATTATAACCTTCATCATATGTTGTGGAAAGGAAAATGAATAATGTGTAATCTCATATGCTCAGTAAGGGTTATATGACTCGGAAGAAATCCTGACTAAATATTTCTTAATAAATATAGAATAGTGTATAATCCTAAAAAAATATAGTAAATCAAAAACATGATTTTAATTAACATTCATGTATAATATCATTATAGAATACACTTGGATAATTAATACAATATTTATAAAAAGGATAATGTATCCTTCAGGACATTCATGATTATGGAATCTCAACCAAGATGTCATTCCTAATAAATGGATAGGTTTGAACCACATAACCATAATCTATGGAAGTATATTTGTTTTGTATCATGATTACATTCTCTTAATCAAGGAGATATCTACAACCTATCCCCACCAATCACTTTTATTTCATATGCATTCCTCATATAATATAAGTTATCTCAAGAAAACATCTCCTATAAAAAAGTATCATAATTATAATAGATAAAAAAATATGATTAGTTTATATATAGTGTTATAGACAAATGAATTTAATTATAAAATCCTTTCAATTTAATAACATTAAAATATAAAAATATATACGAATCTTGTAACTTTTCTACAAATTTCATTATTGGTATCTCTTATTCATTAATTATTTCTAATGTTCTTTTCCTTCATTTTATATATTATTTTAATAAATGCTATGGAAATTAATATATTATTGTTATTTTTCTTTAACTAGTGACATATCATCTTTATTTTCCCCACCCATCCCTTTGGTGTGTCACCCTAGTGGAAACATGTTAGGAAATGATAACAGGGGTAGGAGGAACATCCTAAATCCTTATTTTTTACTACCATCATGAACATCTTGGAAATAATATTAATTTTTTTAATTTCAAATAATCTAATCACATCATACACAGTTGAAAATTCACTCTATTAGAAAATAGTATAAAATCAGTTTTCATGTTGTCAAATTTTTTCATAATGATGATGTCACTAAAAGATAATAGAGACGATAAATGATGTAAAATCATAGGTAAAAAATGTATATTTAGGTAAATCTATTAATTTAGAGAAAAATGAAAAATTATATATTTTTAAATGTGATAAATTATGTACCATGTCTGAATATTGAATACAAAAAAAAAATATTTTAATGTATAACATCAAATAAAATTATACATTTCCTTCAAAAAATTATCATGAACTAATAATTAATATGTATTTTTTTTAATTAATTTGTAGTTTTAAAAATAAAAAAATAATATATTTAAAAAATCTAAATCAATTTTGAAGTACTCACTGAGAAATATGTCTTTGAATAAATAGTGATATGGAAAAGTAATCATGAAAAAAATAATCTATTTTGGATGATCATTCTTGAATAATGGAACACTTGAAATATATTAGTATAACATATTTCAGTGAAATCTACAAAATGGGCGCATAATTCATTGATGTGGAATGTTAGAGCTATTTGGTGTAATTATCCATCAATATAAAATAGATCATTTGGGAGTGAAAATCATGGATTAAGGAGATGTGGGCATAGATTGGGAATAATTGACAAATTAAAATTTGGTTTCAATGGATAAGAAATGGGACATGATTGGGGGGACATGATAGAGGGGAAAGTGGGGTTAGGTATAAAGATGAGTATTGTGGATGGAGAGAGTGCATGAGGCAGAAACATGGGTGGAGGAGGTGGAATAGGTGGAGAGGGGAGTCTGGAAATTAGAGGGATACAAACTGGTGGTAAATGTGGGGTGGAGTGTTGATTCAGGGAGAGAGAGTGTGTCAGAGGGGGTGTGAGATGAAGGTGAGGGTTCCATAGATGGATGTGGGGGTAGGGAGGGGTGTTGAGTAAGGAGTAGAATATTATGTTCTGTAAGAAATAGGTGGAGGAGGAGGTGGAGGTGGAGTGGTGAGTTATAAATAGAGATATAGTTGGAGGTGAAAGATCTAGAGGCTATAGCAGAGAGGGATGTCTGAGAGGGATATGGATTCGGAGCTGCAGCACAAGTTTAAAATTGGAGTCTAAGTGGGAGAAGGATTAGATTATGTGAGGGGAACTGGGGAGGGAGGTCATGTATGAGGTAGAGGTAATGGTGGAGGGGGTTAGGTATGGTGGGGGATGAAATGGGGAAGATGAGTATAAAAGAGTGATGAATATGTGGGAAGGTGGATAAGAAATGAGTGGGAAATTTTGTAATGCGAAGGGAATACATCTATTATAAAGAATAAAATTATAGTATATATATATTAGAACACATATTCATTGTATAAATATTTATTATCATTCTTCAAATTTAGAAAAAATTGAAAATTTGGTCATATCTATTTGTAGAGGTGGTAGTCTACACATATGTATGAGTGACGTTATGATTTTATAATGGTTGTATGGGTAATAAGGTAAATGTTATATTAAATTTACTAAATAATGTTTTTGTGAAAAATATTATATATATTCATTAGTTATATCTATATTACCATTCATTGCAAGTGGTGATGAAAAATGTGTACACCACTACATAGAGATGATAAGACCTATATATACACTAGTAATGTATTTTTTTCTACATAAAATAATATAGTTCAATAAGGGTTATTAACCCAAAATAATTAAATTTAATTTAATGGAATATAATTATTTGTTTATGATCACAGTTATATAGTGATTTAAAGTGGTATAAAATTAAATAAAATGAAAACAGTTGTTAAAAAACTATACTGCTTCATTAGAAAACCTCCTTAGGTTTTCACCTTAAGCATTCTTAGGACCGTATTATGAAAAAACAATGACCTCTTAGATGTCGGTAAATATTTTACTAAATAAATTCCCTAGTTGTTGGATGAAATAAGAGTCTATTGACATGTAGATTATATATTGTTGGAATAGTGGGTGTCATAGACGCAACAATGCAGTACTTTTGGTTACCATATCATGTGTACAGTTTTCTTTACATGATGTTATATTATCATAGTAGTGTAGAATATTCTATGTGAACTATTATAATGTTAATGTCTAATGGTTAATTATCGTGTCGAGAGGTTATAGCTGATCCTAGGCTATAATGAAATCTCAATATTCTTTAATATTAATCTTAAATAAATGTTCTTTGGTCTAGACACATTTTACAGAATGGACACAGAATATGTCTGACTATCAGGTGATGGGGGCTCAAAATCATTGAGACTTCTTCTCATGAAGTTCACACTTAGTGATCTCTAGTAGTGAGATCATGAAGACAAACCCGCCAATAGGAACGCCACATGTTTTTGGGTGTCACTGGTTTTTCCTATCTACGGACATGTGTATTGGTATACGGACTTGAGACCATTAAAAATGCATACTATTTCATTATGTAATTTGATGCATGAAAAAAACCGTGGAAATGATGTCATGATGAGGTATTTTGGGTTGAGTGTGTTGTTGGTGGTATGACATCTGCTGAATGGTCAAGAAAGTATTTGTCACTTCCATGTTCAGGAAGATGCATATCTCAGGCCTGGTTGATCAGGATGGTGCTTCCATCATAAGTCTATGGCCAAAACAGTACAAAGTTAAATTCATCCGGATAGATCAACATATAATAATACAAGATAATGACGATGACACAAGAGTGCTTCATGCTTTATGAGATATTTAATAACAAAGAGATTACTGTACACGGTCGGTGTTCATAGGATGGTAGTCGTTTCTATGAATATCCTTATATCTTTAAGGGTCATCATGGGTTTCTAGACTCTCCTCTTGTTCTGTGGATTTTATTCAATGCTATTGAGATAAGGGCCTAGAGTGTCACACACAATAGCATATTAAAGAATTCACCATGTTCAGTTCAATAGGTATATAAACATAGTTGGCCCTGCCACGGGGTCCGAGCATTTTCCATGTTATCGATCACCGATGAATTAAATAAATTACTATTGTTCAATTTATGAATAATTAGGATTGAAGTTATTTAATGTATTTAAATGAATAGTAAATACATGAAAAATATTAATCAAACAAATATTATTTTAATATTAAAGTTTCTTTTAATATTAATCGGCACAACGGGCCCAGTTAGATGGATCAGATTTTATCACAAACTGTTTATTATATATATTACATGTATGTGATAAAATAATATATAATATCGGCATGTTTTAGTTCAAAAATATTATTTATTTAGTTGATATTGAAATAAACAGGGGATGGGTAACCCAATAGGGTATTTTGGAATTCCACTATAAATAATAGAGGAGGCTATCTCCCTTGGTGTGAAAATATTAATTCATTCATTCATTAAATTAAATTTGAGAGCATCTATCTCCTCGCACTCTCTAGAGAAAGAAGCTCTCGATCATAGATGTTTAGATCATTATCCCTCTTTAGCATCGAAGGCATCTCAAAGTGGTGATCGTCAGGACGTCGAAAGCATTTTCAGATCACTGCGCTAGCACTCGGAATTCGATGATCGACGTTCCACCGGATTTTTGGAGCACGTGTGGACAATATAGAGTGATACTTCATTGGATCCATCAAGTGACGATCGTCATCAATTAGTTGCAGCCGACAGTGGCTTCATATTTAAAAAAGACATGTTTTCTATTTAGTTTTTCTGATCTTTACAATTTATGTGAGATCCTCAATCCTTTTTGGGGCTTGGATATTCGGCGACGACAAGTTCCATCGTCCCATCGACGAAAATTTTAAAATCCCCGGCCCACCAGCTTCCGCTGTGGGCCCCAAAACTTAATAGTGGAATTAGAGGGACCACATAAATTTTCTGAAAAAAACATTAATTTGCATAAAATTAAGTAGAGGGTTCAAAGACTATCCCAACGGTTCAAACTGCACGTTGATCCAATGTCGAATGACTATGTAATGGCAAGTTTTATTTTTGGATTGGATCGAATATGGAGTTTATTTTTGAGTTCTTAATTTTTATTTCATCATGCTGAACAGATTATGTTTCAATCGGTAAATCGAAATAATAATAATTTTTCAATTTATAATTTTATAGTTTAATAACTTGCATAATAATTATTATTTTAATTATATTTATTTAAATACTATAATGATATAATAGTATTAAATTATTATTTTATTATAATAATATTATTTTGATGATATTAAAAGGCTAATTAGCCATTATAAATTTTGGATATGAAAAAATGTTAAACGGCAAGGGAGACCATGAATTACAACAACAAAAAATAATAATGGAGGAATTGACTTATTTATTTTTCTTAAAAGAAAAACCCATAGATTTCATAAAAAAGGGAGGGGGTGGGAGGATTAAAAAATGAAAAGAAAAAAAAAATACTTGTAGGGGGTCAGCGCGGACCCCCTTTGCTTCTTTCTTGGGATGCAACTACAGGCTCCCTCGACGCAACCATTCGGCACCGCACTGGTCTTCCTCCTCATCCAGCCCTACGCCACCCAACAGGTCATACCTTCCTATAGCCACCGCCCCTACCCAGTCCAGAACCTGCCGCACCCTTCTCAAGGCCACTTCCCTCCTAGACGTCGGCTCGCCTTCCTCTTATGGGGACACCACAAAGTAGGTTTTGGGATCTGCCTCTATTGCTAGTTCCAGGTGCCGCAGCCCCGGGCTTGTTTTCTAGCCATGCCGACGACCCATCTTAGGCCTCTGGTTTCCTTCTTCGGCCCACCCTGCAATAGACCCGGGGTTGACCTCCTATCATGGCCACACGCAACAGCTTCCCCTCATGCAGGTCCATCACATTCACTATATTTTTTAAGCAGGGAAAATTTGGTTGTGAAGCGGTCCTGGTGGACCCGCCCAACCCCGAACGGGTTTGTGCGGATTGGTCTAGCCCAGTGTGGTCCTACAAGACCTCAAAGGGTCCTGCATGGGTTTGGCCCGACCCGCACATGCCCTACAATCGTGTTTCTAGGACCGACCATTTAAATTATTGAATGATAAATTAATTTAATTGAATTAATATTAGTTTCCAAATAAAATTAATTAAAATTAATTTTGGTTTATTATTTTAATACCATGATTGAAAAGTAATTCAATTTGATTATTAAATTCCATCCATCCAATGACTCGAAGGCCTTAAATTTTTTTATTATATGGTAATTCTCCACTTTGAGGGATGAATGGGGTGGAAACCCAAAGGCTTCATTGACCTAGGAAAATCACACATGAATGATATAAACAGAAGAACCCAAATTACAACACTAAATAGCTCCTCCCATGCATTTGAACATAAAGAAGTGCTCCATCATTGCAAGGATAATTGGAAAGAAAGTGTAAGGTGTCAATGAATAGCCCCGGTCTGATGGGTTGTTCCATACCCTCTCAAACAACCAAATCCAAAAAAACAAATCAATGAAGGATCACCAAATCTGAAACCACCTCTGAAGACTTTCTATGAAGTCTTGTCTGGATCACAAACATCCCACCTTCACATAACAAACCATTCAATCAAGGAAGAACCACTATTTTGCGACCCTCCAACCAGTGCCCCAAATTGACGGCATAACCAAACATCCATTGAAACCAAGAGTTAGCTTCACAAACACCCAAGGCATCCCCCTCCAAGCCAATGGACAAAGCCCATAACACACCAGGGCACACCAAAAGCAGACATCGAACCAGGATGAAGATGTGCGAAGAAGCTAAAAACACGCGAAGACCATATCCACACACACCAGAACTGAGGCTAGGCAATCGCGGGATGCTGAATCCAACCCCAACAACACCGAAAACGAGCCATTTCCAGAAGGCATAGGGAACTAGAAGCTGAGAATTCCGAATCCAGACCACCCGAGACACTCACCTATGACGATCCATGTACCCGAAGCTGAGCACTCCAAATCAACCACTGAGCACGTTGGATCAGCCCACAGAAAGCAAACCTAGAACAACCCAAATCCGGGAGGCTCAAAAGAGCTGCCGCCTATCGACACTATACCACGCATCTTCATTATAGCCAATGCCAAATCTAGGAACTCTAATCCTATCGCTGGGCATAGAAGATCCGACCACAAAAACACTAGATCCAAAAAAACCCAAAGACGGGAGTAGTAAAAAATCCACCGCCGAACAATCCCAGACTGCGCAGGTCCATCACTAGCCAACATCGAGCTGAGACGAGACATCAGGTAATGAGGTCGAACCACTCCGGTGGGTGAAAGAGGAAAATCTGGCATAGAAAGCCTAGCTATGCAGAGTGAGGAGAAGAGCCGCTGTTTAGAGGATTTCCTTGATTTATGTTAAATTATTTTAATTTTGGAATAAAAATTAAATTAATTAGCAGACCGATGATTAATAAAATTATTTGAATTTATTAATTCATTTAATTTAATTAAATAATTCATCGTACATATTTAATGCATTTTAATTTTATCGCGCTTTATTGTACCCATATACTGGTCTTGGGCACCGACCCGTTTATGTTGCCTTTTATTTAATTAATTATTTAACTGTGTGAAATGATTGTAATTAATTAAATAGATGGTCTCTACATCATATTTTGTTTTCAGTTAAAATGTATAAGGGTCTACGTGCCCAAAATTTATCTGGTGTACATTTTTATCCCGAGTTCCCCTTGCCTACGCGCGAGTATTATTGTACTTCAAACAAAGACGGTGAGCGACGTGGACACAGCCAAGATGAGGTGGTGCA
Organism: Viscum album; assembly: GCA_963277665.1. Lineage (NCBI taxonomy): Eukaryota > Viridiplantae > Streptophyta > Magnoliopsida > Santalales > Viscaceae > Viscum > Viscum album. The sequence goes on along the minus strand of OY728141.1, from coordinate 38,862,409 downwards.
TGATGGTTCAATACGACATGTGGATTCCACCAAGATATGGCGGTACTCCTAGACATGACGTGAACCCCGCCAAGACAAAGCGATGTTCCAGATGCGAAGCGAACAAACAAGATAGAGGGAATGCTGCATCATGAGTCATGTTTTGACACATTTAATATGCCATTAGGTTGTTTAGATGCTAAATACCAGTCAGGTAGTAGTTTAACTTTATGCATTTACTTATTATTTTATGCATTTTTTATCAACGGGAAAATACATAAAATAATAGATAATATAATGCTTAAAGAAGAGGCATATGTTTTTCTACTAAATATCAGTTATGAGCGTGACAACATATTTGAACAAGTTTAATATAAATATATTACATTTGTCAAGAGAAAATAAATAAAACCCTAAAATAAATTATAATGTCACAAACATCCTTACATCATTCATTTTTGAACAAAACTAGGTGTTCGAGGTGTCGGTCAAGCCATAGTTGAGGGAGCCTCTTACTACCAGGGACTTCTTATTAGGATGGTGGGTCGACATAACTAAAATTGCAGGAAATAAATATCCATAGTGATATTGTTGTAATTTTAGAGGCAAACGTTGAGTAAATCAGTAATGATTTTTGAAGTTGGGACTTCACTCAACAGATCAAGGAATCGTAAGTTAATACAGTTGGCCAACCAAAATCCTACATTAGACCTTCTGAGAAGTGGCGTAGCCATTACTTGTAGACTACGAGGGAGGTATATAGATCTTTTCCACTATAATACTAAATAGTATTCCGATTCTATTAAAGAGGGTTCCTAGAATTCGAAAAATTAGTGGGAGACATTCAATGATTAAATTAATCAATTATGTCTAAACTGAAAATCACATAAAAGTACAATCAACTAATATTTATTTATTGAGAATGAAAAGTAAAATGACAATTAAACTCTGATAAATATTGGACAAGGATAATCTCTAAACAAGATTGAAATTATAATTATAGTGTAGGCGCTTGCACACATTACTATAATAATAAAAATTCAAGGTGCTTGTGTCCCAACCTGTTAAGACACCTCAGGAAGCGATGGTGTAAATTCTTATAGGAGACTCATGAAATAAAAACATGATGGTTCTATCATAATGTTATCATCAACGTCTGATGTTATTTTTGGTCTCTACATCACGAAATGAATGGTATTGCATGATGTATCATATCCAATAATCTATCGAGGAGAAAGTGATGTAAGATTTGAGTGTGGTGATTTCACTCAATTTGTGTAAAGTGAGAGAAAGTTCACAATCATTCACGTCATCCCATTTTTATACCTTTTACACCTACTTACTCTAGTTATTGTTTATGGATACAAACAAATGATATAGAGTTAGCACTTCATTAACTTTTAGGTATCATTTACCAAGAAATAGAAATATTAACGAAAGTATCATCTTTTTTATATCAAATAAATTGAATAAAAAAGGTGAAGAGGCCTATGGAACGTTACACCAAAGGCACCTTCATCATGTCCCTCATAGAAAAGTTGTTGATTTTTGAATAGGAGGTTATTTTCATCACATATTATGAAATAAATTCATGGAAGTTTAAACATTGAAATACTAGAAGCAAGTAACCGCTTCTCTTTCAGTTAATATTCATCAAATAAAAGTATTATTTTCTCACATACTTCCTATGTATTAAAATACAATATTTATTTTCACATATATGTATTGAAATACAGTAACCATGTAAGTGGAGAAACATTACTAGGAGTAAGTTTTATTCTCCAAGAAGCTGAGAAAGGGTGCTTCCAAAGTCAGTGGTGATCTAATTGCTAAGTAATTGATTCAAATTGAACAACATGTAGAGAATAACCAAAAAATTTATCTCATGTTCCCATTTTGTCCTGATGAGACATTATTACATGTTTTGGAATGAATGTTTATTCTAGTAACATACTCAACAAATAGTTCACTACTACATTAATCAAAGGCAATACATGATGAAAAAAATTTTGTAAGACCTACCCAGTTGTGGAAATATGATTCTTTGTTATGTAAAACTAAAAGTGGACGTCCTCTATATACCCAGTATGGTATTTAGTATCTGAACAGCTAAACACCTTAGGTATTATTGACAACCTTAGTTTGGACAAAGAAACCTGAAAAATAAAGCTACGCCACAATGCCTTTAGGATTAGTTCAACAAGATAGTGTGAACTATTCCAAAGAAATAAAAAGGTAAAGATACATCATAATATTCCTTTATGTTATTAAGGAATAGTGATATATATGTTTGGTAATATGATATGAGTTGCTTCGGATCTACATGCCAAAGAATATCTTGACCAAACAATCATCGATCATGATAATGTAGCATGGAGTATTTCCTAAATGCATGTAACCTTATCTGCCTCACCGTATTGATGTTCGTAAAAAGGATCGATGATGAATTCATATAGGTTATCATTGATCAAAAAAATTTAGCGTGGATTAATTCCTAAATGCACATTTTATACATCAATGTTATGATGTAAGTAGTATGAATTTTACAACCTGCAGTAATGTCCATTATATTTCAAAATATGCTTTGAAAATAACGGTGTAAACCCATAACCATGCCAACTGAAACGATAAATGGATATCATACAAGTCATAGTATGAGGGAAAATCCATTATTTCATTGGACGTGTTTAGATTCAAATCATTTGATAGGACTTAAACAAACATGCATCGAGTTAAACACGTTGTGCATCTAAGGTAATTATCCTTACAGTTGCTTAGGATATTACCTAAATCCCTATGATAAAAAAGTTGTAGTCAAGTATTAGATACATTTCTATATAATGGTGCACATCTCTATTATAGATAGTGGGAGCTGAATTAACTTGGACTTAGTCAATGCTTGAGATGCACAAATAGTTAGCATCAGAAGAGGTTCCACAAGTACATGTGTTATCAGCTTGTTCCAGTAACGCATACTATGTAGGAAGAATTAAACCATGGTGATGGATTTATATTCCCCGCAATCAGTGATATATTATTCATTAAGAATAATAAATCTTACAATTATGTAGTATAAGGAAATGAGCTAAGATTTACAAGATCTACTAAATATCAATAATTGATTCCATGTATCAAATTACAGCGGGGCGTATAAATTGAATACTATGGTGGGTATTCAAATGAGATGATACATGGATGGTACAAGACCAGTACTAATAAGGCTTGATTGGTTATAAAAATTTGGTATGCCTAAATATATTAAAATTTTACTTGCCATAGATAATCTTCTAAGATCGTTTTATTGGTCATTGGATGTCAAGATCATCTTTCGTGGAAGGTGTCTATACGACGCAACCATAATGAGATGATGACATAAAATGATGCCAATAAGGGTTGCAAGTTACTAAAATATAGTTTTATATTAATGTATATGAAAAGATCTTATAACATTCATTATAAATGAATCTTTTCCATCTAACTACCAAAGGGAAGTGGGAGCGCCAATGTTTTCCAAGTGAAATATGTTCGACAACATATGGAAAACATATTTTGGTCTTCCTGTTAGATAAGACCAGGTTAAAAGCAATTCTCCAATGATTAATATAAATTAACAACCTGAGTTCCAGAGAAAATTATCTACTATGGTAGATACATAGGTTTCTTGGTCCTACTCAATCGTACATATAGTGACATAGTATTGAAAAATTAATGTTAAAACAATTCATGTTTAGAATTGTTCCCAGTGTCATGTGGATTAATCTCTCAAGGATAACATGTTCGGAGAATGGGTAGAGATTAGTGTTGTGAAATGATAACATATGCTTTATTGATTGATCAATCACACATTCCATAATATGTACAATAATTGATACTGCCATGATATAATAATTTATCTGAAGATATCAATTATTTCTAGGAGCACTTCAAGTGATGTAGTCAGAACTATCATCTCGTACTTTAGCATGTACAAATGATATGCACCTGGAATATGGAGAGGAAGGTATACTAGGTGTTGTGGGACATAAAATAGTAATCCTTAGATCATCTTGATCTAGTATCACAGTTAAGAAAAGGATATGAGAGAGTCAATCTCATAAAAGATAGTGGTAGTAATACCTATAAATACTGAGTATGTTTTAGCTTCTAAGGCAGCTAAGAAGAATTTATTAATCGAAAATATTTGTTCCAGTTATTGGATTTTAATATATTGAGAAATGTATTATCAGAATGTAAATTATCATATTCTTACGAGCCATGTTCTCATGCTATGAAAGTGGAAAAAGTGATATACTGAGGGATACATTATATTGAGAAGTTTTACTCAAGAGGATGAAGTCGCATATAGAAGATATGCCACCTGATGAAAACGTGGAAAGCCTAGTAGTTAAATACATTACTCAGTGGAAGAATGGTATTTATCATGTGAGTAGCTAACAAGTTTGGTTACAAAGTTGGCTATAGTGCAAGTGGGGGTGTTGAAATAGTGGGTTCCCTAGACCCAACTATGTAGTACTTTTGGTTACCATATCATGTGTACAGTTATCTATGCATGATATTATCTTATCATTATAGTTTAGACTTTTCTGGCATCCACTATTATAATGGTAATTTCCAAATTTTAATTGTTGTGTCGAGAGGTTATAGCAGATCCTAGGCTATAATGAGAACCCTAAGATAATATGAAATTAATCTTAAATAAATATTCAATGGTCAAATTACATCTTACTGACTGGACACAGTAGATGTCTGACTATCAGGTGTTGGGGGCGCATAATCATTGAGACATCCTCTAAGGATGTTCTCACTTTGTGATCTCTAGTAGTGAGATCATGAGGAAAGACCCACCAATATGAACACCATATGTTCTTGGGTTTCATTGGTTGTTCCTATCTACAGAACTGTGTATTTTTCTTTTGACTTTAGAACATTACCAATGAGTACTATTTTATTATTTACTTTTATGAATGAATAAAACCATGGAAATGAAGTCACGGTGAGGTAGTTTGTGTTGAGTGCATCGTTGGTGGTAAGACATTGGCTGAATGGTCAGGAAAGGATTTGTCACTTCCAAGTTCAGGACGTTTTATATCTCAGGCCTGATTGATCAGGATGGTGATTCCTTCATAAGTCTTTTTCCAAAGCAGTACAAAGGTAAATCCATCTGGATAGATAAACAAATAATAAAGAAAGATAAAGACGATGACATAATAGTGGGTCCTGCTTTATGATATATTTAATGACTAAGAGATTATAGTACATAGTCAGTGTTCGTAGGATATTAGTCGTTGCTATGACTATCTTTGTCTCTTTAGGGGCCATGATGGGTTTCTAGAGTCCGCTCATGGTCTTTGGATATTATTCACTGCTATTCAGATAAGGGCCTAAAGGGTTACACACAATAGCGTATTCAAGAATCTGCCCTATTTAGTTGAATTGGTATATGGGAATAGTGGGCCCCACCATAGGGTCTGAGCATTGTACAAGTTATCGATCACCGATGAATTAAATTAATTCATCATTATTCAAGTTATGAATAATTGGGATGGAATTTATTTAATGCATTTACATGTTTAGTAAATAAAATAAAAATATTAATCGAACGAATATTAATTTTATATTCAAGGTTCATTTAATATTAAGCGGGACATCGAGTCGAATTAAATGGCTCGAATTTTATCACGTAATATATTATATATATTAAACGTATGTGATAAAATAATAAATAATTTTGGCGCAGTTTAGTTTGTCAAAATTATTTATTTAGTGGACATTGAAATTAACAGGGGCTGGGGAACCCTACCTGGTATTTTGGAATTCCACTATAAATAAGAGAGGAGGCTCTCCCCATTAGTGTGAAATCACGATTCATTCATTCATGGAATGAATATTGAGAGCCTCTCTCACCTCCCGCTCTCTAGAGAGAGAAGCTCTTGATCCAAGATGTTCGGATCAAGATCTCTCTTCAGTATCGAAGGCATCTAAATGCGGTGATAGTTGGTGCATCGAAAGCATCGTCATATCATCGCGCTAGCACCTGGAATTTGATGATCGATGGTCTAGTGGATTTTTAGAGCGTGCGTGGATGATCTTGAGATATCCGACTTTGGATCCTTCAAGCGATGATCACCATCAACTAGTTTCAGTTGACCGCTAATTTGAATTTAAAACAGGTACGTTTTCAGTTTAGTTTTTTGTGCTCTTTACAATTTACGCGAGATCATCAGATCATTCTGGGGCTCAAATCATTGGCGACGACAAGTTCTGTCATCCCACCGATGAAAATTTTTAAATCCCCGACCCACCAGCTTCCACTGCGGGACCTGAAACCTTACATATAAGAAAACTGGTATCCTTTTATATGTGATGGAGATAACATATTTTGATTTTTTCAAGAGATTAAAATAAATTATTTGTTTACTAAATAAAAATTGATCAAATATGACATATAATTGAAGATAATAGGGGTATGGTAAAAATAAAACCATCAAAATCGATTTCATTAAATGTATTTTCTTATCTTGAATACTTATCACCTTATTCTAACCCTCTTAACCCATTATACCCTTAAATTAATTGATTATTATTTACCATGATAAAAATTCATCTTTCCAAAAAATTAAAATTAGATTATAAACTATTATTAATTATTATGATTCAAAATATGGAATATATTTTATATTATTCATCTCCATGAATGAAAATAAATTACAATTAATTAATCTTCACAAAATGTGATGAAAATAGTTTTCAAAAAAATATCATTTTAATGTAGATATATTTTTTATAGAAAAATTATTCACAATGGTTATTCCAATTAAAATAATTGGATTGAATTTAATAGAAATGTGTTAATAAAAATTTATAATAAATTCCAAAAAAATGGGTCAATTTAAATACTTCAATAAAAATAATTTTTCAATTTTTTTTATTTTTTTTGATTAATTGAAAAATTGATCTTATTAGAAAAAAAAATATTAATTCTAAGATAACTTATATATGAATTTTTTAAAATTATATAATTTTTATATAAATTGAATTTATAGAATATTTAATATGTTTTTATTCAAAATGTTAACTAAATATATGTGAATTAGGTTATTTATACTTTAGAAATAAAAGATTACTTACTATAGTTGAATATATAGTGTTACATGCTTCTTGATGGAATCATTGATTAAATATGTTTTTCATGACCCCATTTTGGATATTTTTATCATATAAATAAATATATGGAATGTATTTTATAAAATAGTTTTGGAAACCAATTGTTGTGGAATGATATATTGAGTCTTTTTGTAATCCTTGTACATTTTTAGGAACTAATGAATTGAATATTTCAATGAATTAATTTTTTTTAAATATTTCCCACATATTATTATTTATTTTTCTGAATGTTTTTACTTTTAAATGGGTAGAGGTCTATTCTACGAATATAAACATTATTTTATTAAATAAAAAACAAAATTACCCTAATTTTTTTTATAATTTTTCAATTTAGAAGTCCAATTATCATTTTTAGTGGTTATATATTTCCCATGGAATTGAGAAACATTTTTTAAAATTTGTTGGTTATACATTTCAATAAAATCATGGATTCAATCTAGGAATAAAATTTCTTATATTTTCATGGATTCATTATATTGATTTTTCTGTGTACGTTTAATAATCTTTATTTAGATTTAACAATTTTATATGATTTAAAATCAGAATATTTTCATTCGAATGAACTAAAAATGAACAACTAATACTTATGAAATTAGTTATATATTTTTAAAAATATTTTATTCTTTCCTATTAATTATTAAATTCATCTCATATATTTATTTTTTTCATATTGATCTTTGCATCTTATTATGTATTTCTATTCACCAATGATAAAAATAGATATTTTAATGAAATGTTAAATTAAATGGGATGTTTATCTATTTCGATTTAAAAAATTATAATTAAATAATATTTTTATAACAAATCCATTTTATTTTTAGAATAGAAATTATCAATTCTTAATTGAGACATTCCATGGTGGTTATATTATTTGAAAATCAACTCTTAATGAAAAAATTCAAGTCATTTATGTATTTGATGCATTTTCTTCCACTGAAATTAATTAATTTGTTACATGAGAAATATAATGATTTATGGTTCTGTTATTTTGATGTGGCCTCCTTTTGAATAAATTTTTTCTACATATTTTGTTCAAAAATATCAACAATTTTATGAATAATTTTTTTAATTGATAATATTTAAATCTCTTTCATTTTACATGAAAATTATGAATCTATAAGTTTTTTTGATGAAAATGATAATCTTATTAAATTTATATAATGTTCTTTATTATAATTTTTAAATAATTGTAGAGAACATTTATAGGATATATTTAATAAAAATGTCATTGAAAATATATTTTAAAATGATTTTAATTTTTTTTGTGCTTTTAAATTAAATATTTAAATGATATATATTTTATAAATTTAATATGTATATTGGAAAAAGTATTATATTAAGATATCTTTGTATATATATATATGTAAAAGTTAAAACTTACTATTTTTTGTAACATTGAATTTCTTTTATATGTCATTAAATTCATTTAAAATTACATTGATGCAAATTTTTTCTCCATTTTTTATTTCATATGAATTTTCATAGCTCATATAACTTATGAATTTTCAAAATTCCTTTTTGGGAAGTAGAGTGTATGACCTTTTAATTTGCATGTAAAAATTTCTATCATGCACGAATATAAAATTTTATATGCATGGTTGGTGTATGTCTAGGTTCCACATCAACACATAATTTCCCAATTATAAATCAAATTAAAAAATTGAGAGATCTTAAGATCATCCTGCTAAAACAAATATTAATAGGGGAGTCTCCAATTATTGTTGAGGAATCCAACTAAATAATAATGAACACATAGAGTTGTGACATCTTTAGGAGAGATCATCTTATGTCATAATGGGGAAGATGGCCAATAGTTATTTCCCCCACATATATGTTAGTTATCTCACCTAGGGTATTATCTATAAGATATGTTATAGGATATGTCAGGTGATATCATTTTCAACCCAAGAAACAGTGATATATGCATTTGGGGATATGAGATATGTTATACATTATACCTATAAGATAGCATATATAATATTAATTATCACTCAAGAGAGGCAATAAAGAGGGAGTAAGAGCTCTAGATAGGGGATATCTTGATAAAGAAAATACTTTATTTTGTTCACATTTTCTTACTATTCTCAGACAAAATTTCAACGAATTAAATAAATTTTTTATTTTCAATGTGAATATGCATAGATAAACTCATTTGGTGGACTTAATGATTCAAATTGAATTATTTTTCCTATTTTTTCTGAATTCTAAAAGTATTTTCATGTTTTATATCGGTCATTTTCTCTACCCTTCTTATCACTTTTCTCTAATAATGGATTTAAAAATAAAATTAATCTTAGGTATTTATTCAAACATGGAAATTAATCAATTAATCAATTAATTTGAAAATTTCTAATTTGATTAACTTGGTGTTTAAAAATGTTTTCTATTTATTTAGTGTTATAATTTATCCATTGTTTTTTTTCATTTGTTCTACACAACATCATGCACTGAGGGGTGAAACATTAGTGAATATTTGGCTTCATAATCAACAATAAAAGTACCTGAATTTGAAATGTTGGGAAGTAAATTTTTCAATGAAATAATTTCTTCGTTATTAGGTATTTGATATTAATATCATCACTTAAAATAATTTACTGTGAAAGGTTATTTCCCAAACAAAAGTGGGGTGTTTCCAGTAAATTCACTCACTGTTATTTAGCAGTAGATTAATTATTATTGATTCTATATCAGATATATTTTACTAATTTAATTTAGTCCTTTTTATATTAAATACATTCATTTAACACATCTTACATTCTTTTATTTATTTTATCAATACACCATACAAATTCACACGAGTTTCTTCATCGTCCACTTTTCAAGATCATCATCCTTTTATCGGTTTTTTTTGTTTTTTCAGGTATTTCAAAATATATTTCATTTCTTTCTGTTTGACCCATCTCAATGTTATAATGTGGTAAGTATTTTTTTAAAATATAATTTTTGATACACAAACTTCTATTAAAATTTCATAAAATAACAAACTATATAAACTATATAATTTAGTCATAAATTAGGTACATTTCATATTAAAATAATTATAAACACTTTATATTTACTAATGATATAAATTTATTTATATTATCTTTTAGATTTGAGATTAATTATTATTATAATATAAAATAAAATATAAACATTTTTTTATTCCAAATACATTATATCCAAAAAAATCATAATATAAAAATCACATATTTAATATTTTTTAACCCTTGATCGTATAAATTATCATAAAATATTATGATATAGGTTAAATAATTTCTCAAATATAGCCTTTATTTATAAATTATTAAATAAATTCTCACAAATTATTCATAATATTAAATATAAACTCTTTTATATTTATCCTTATTTAAATTAATTTTAAATGTTTGAAACATTAGACTTTTAATTTACACCAAAATATTTGTTATCCTAATCATAAACTATTATTTATGAATTTCAAATGGTAATTAATATTAACATTAAATTTTATGAATATTTATTTAATAAATAATTAATAAGCATATATTAATTTTTTATATATAATTAAAAATTAAATAATTTATAATCACTTTATAAATTAGATGGATTTCCAAAAATAACATTTTTATATAATAAATTATATAAATAAAAAGATAATTTTTATTATAAGAAATAATTGTTTTCATTCATATCATTTTTTAGAATATATTGTACACCATATGGTGTAGTTATAGTTACTATCTATCATATGTTATAATAGATAATATTATCACCAATATCATCCTTCAATACATAAGATGTTAAACTTTACTATAGGCTTTATATTATCCTAGTGATATGATGATCGGTTTTTATTGTTTGGTTTGGAACTATCATCCCATAAAATATAATATATCATGCACTATGATATGTGAAAAACAAATGTATTTAATTATGATTCATACTATGATGTCCTATATAATTTATGGTGATCCCAATTATGGATAAAAATATCACATATCATAAGTCCTACCATGTTTAAAAATTAATATCATCACTTATGATATGCAACATCAAAAATTCAAACATAAATTAAATTTTATATAATTTATTATGTCAATAATTTGGAAATCTATACGGATTTCATTTTCTTCATTTTAAAAACACTATTTCATTGTTTAATAACTATAGGGAATCTCTTATAGAAAATTTCGTTTTCTAAGTGTCCAGCTACATTTCTTAAATGCAGTAAAATGCTAAAAAAACTTCAAATCCCAAGATCATAATACATGAAACCGAAATCTTATTTTATGTAAATATAGAACATATAGAATATAATGAAGATATTTATTGGTTTTGTTTAATATTTTCTTGAAAAAAATCACTATGCAACAGTTGATGGAATCATCCCTTCTTGTTGTATATACGGGATGAATGAATCACGCAATTCTAGGGTTGGAATATTAATGAATACCATTGTATGAATGTACCCAATGATTTATAAGGAAGGAAACATTGGATATTCAAGTGAGATAGATATGAATTAAGAGGATATCACTCAGATATCCCATGAATCTCAATGATTTCTTCCTTGTTATGTTGTCCTAAAGACACTCCCTGAGTATAATCAAGAATTTAGTCACATATTATCAATGTATGGGTAAATGAAGTACTAGTTACAATTATTTGTAACCCTTATTTACTATCTGAATTTTTTAAATCGTATGAAATGTATTAATAATGATATCCAACCCAACGAAGGTATATGTATTTACCATTTAATGTGTTTTGAATTTTCTAATCATATATTATAAATATATACCAGATTTTATGATTTAGAACCCTACAATATACCATGAAGATCCATTATGATACATTCATGTAGTATTGAATTATATAAAAAATTAGTATATTACATGCATAGATATCATACAATACTATATCCTCTTAGGACCACTTCAGTATACACTAAACACTGAGAGGGGGGGAATCAATATTGGATAGTTTTTAGATCCATCAATACATTATATACCATTACCTCATTGACCTGATAGGATATTGTTTCTCATATTTTACTATTCACTATCATATGAAAGTAATTAAAATCATGTAAATAATGACACATGAAAAATTTAAAATGTTTATAACTCAATTAAAGTATCTAGTAATTTCCATTAATGGTGATAACCAACAAACCAATTCTAAACTATAATAATTTACCATATTACAATGGTTCATCCATAAAAAATGATCCCAAGTGTGGTTCCTTGTTCTTCAAGATGGAGAATTTTAATGTCTTCCTTATATTATTGATTACCTCTTACAACTTCATATCCTAATTTGTTTATTCGAATAACTATGTTGATATTCTTGAACTTTCCATATTACTTAGAAATGTGAATAAAAGTATTCATCCAATGTGAATAAATTTAAATGTGATGTGGATTATTTGTTCTTATACTTCATCCCTTACATGGGAAACAAAAAAAATTAAATTCTTCTTATTCCTTACTATAAAAAAATGAATTTTCCCATTTCTTATCTTCTTCATTCATCCTTTAATATTATTGTTCAATTATCTGACATTACATTGTTGGTCAGTTCTGGATATTTCTAGACCATGTATATCATGAATAGGTTCATTTGATGCCTATATGTATTTCACATGTTCCTCGGTTACCTGTATATATAATATTACTTCATATAATATATTTTTTGAATTTTACCTTACTTCCTCAAATACTTCTTTTTTCCATAATTTTATTATTCAACCCTATCTCGTTATTCTATATCTTTATAGTATCTCTCTATATGGGTTTTTATTACCTTTCTAGTAAATCAATGTTTATAATAATTACTCTTAGGATTCATGGGTAGAAATCCAAAACTAATCATTTGATAATAACTTATCTTCATGACCAATAAAACATTCATGAAAAATCTATCAGCTCAACAATCCAACTCATGATTCCACAGATTCAAACTATATATGAATAATTTCTATAAAACCATAGAAAGAGGTATTAAATATTATTTAAAATTATAAATTCAAAATTTTAATAAACCTCTAAAATTCATAATCATTTTACCACCTTCAAAAATATCAAAAGATATGTTTTAAAAAAATGCATAGTTACTTTATTTAAATATTAGTATCAATTGAAATATTCAAACTTCTTAGAATCTTATATTAAATAATGTTTTTTTCATCATGAATATTGACGTGTTTGACTTCCATCTCAATATCTCCATAACTAATGAATTTAAATGTTTTTATAAATTTCATCAAACACAATCCACTATAACATGTTCGAAACACATTCATATCATTTTTATTTATAACAAATTCTCTATCTAGTAATGTTAAATATTCTCTTCCTTAAAAATGATCTTTAGTACTCTATATAATACATAATTTTAGGATGAATCATCTTATTATACCATCAATAGAATATCTACCATTATATTATATGTCTTTTCCTCACTCAGAGGGATTACATGATGTTTAAAAGTTTTTCACTATCTTATAATCCTTGAGAGACCTACTATGATGCTTTATTCAATAGATTCTACATATTATGTCTAATTATATTTTAAAACTAAAACCAATTCCTTTTTTATATTATATAATGTATTATAATAACATTATATTGGATGAAATAAGACTATGAAATTTATCTGATTTGTTTTCACAGAAGCTTCTATCTGGTGAATATCACTTAGAGACATCTGTCTTATAGATTCTATATTGAGACTAATGTCTAATTTAAATATTTTTATAAATATTTTTATAATTAATAATCATCAAAACCTATATTTCATTCCTTCTCTTAGAATTTTTTTTCTAATACCATCACTCTATAAACCTTTTTAAATAATGTTCAAAATTTTCCTTAATCTATTTTCATTGCCATGATTCTTTTATCTAGTCCCTCATAAAAAATATTATTTTCCCTTGAATACTTGTTTTGATAAACTTACTCCATTAATTTTATTCAATATTTTCTTTTTTTATCCTTTTCATTGTATACGTCCTTCTGATTAAAATTGTACTCTTGTTCTCTTTGTTTAAGAACCATGGTCCCACTATGTCTCACAAAATTCATCCATCGATAAAATTTACATAGAATCCTTAATTCCTTATAATAGTCATTATTTTTAAACTTTATTAGATATAAACATATCACATAATTTATATCTCTTTCCCATATGATTTTAACTTCTTCCAACCATACCCTTTGAATCACATCCCTTTGGAACTATGATATTTCATCAATCACAAGCATATGAATATGAAATAAATTATATATTTCTTATTAACATTGCCTAATTAAAATATGAACACAATTTGATAAAAAAATCTCTGAACTTTTTTCATTTCATTATTCCTCTATCAAATGGACTCAAACAATTAAACTTTTTATGATTACTTAAAATGACCACCTCAACCAACAAACCCCTATAAAGTTGTATCATATATATTATTCCCCTATACAAAACTATCTCTATTTGATAACATTATTAATAAATAATTATTAATGAAACCCATTAATGAATATTAATATTGTAGATAACAATTTCAGTTTCTTAATAATCATGGAAGATGTTGTAGACATTAAAATAATATCATCATTATTTATAAGTTACATTAGAAGTTTTAAAGTATCATTTTCTTTGAAGTAGTAATATCCAAATATATTGAAGGAAATAAAAAATTTATATGTTTCCTAAGATAGAAATACTTGAGGACTTATTTTCATATTTATTCAATCATCGATTCTATATCTACTATATTTCCCAGATTTGATACATCAGGTGAATATATCATCAACCAGTTCTTTACAACCTCTTCAACATATTGAAAATAATGAAATCGTACTATTTCATTGACAACCATTAATAGTCATTGAAAAAAATATCACCCCATGTGAGATATTTAATTTTCACATTTTTATTCCTTTGAAAAAAAACAATGAATCTTTAAAATGATATTATCAATATGTGAATCTTAATCATTTTTATCTTCATTTATTTTCAAGCATTAATTTATCTTTTCTCCCCTTATTGATAAGAAATATGAAATGAAATACTTTTTAATAGGTAGTTAGTAAATTATTAGGAAATGTTAAACAAATAATTACACACTAATTCTATGTGAACAATACACACTATAGAAAAACGAACATTTTATTTATAAAACAATGTTTTCATTTAATGAATAATCATAAATAATAATGAAATAATAACATAAAATCATGCATTCATGAGTATTAAAATTTAATTTTAGGGTAAAGATAAAAAATTAATATAATTTTTTAGGATAAATATACCTAATGCTATGCACCTACATCAAAAAATGAGTTAAAAACATCCACGTATATACAAAATGATAAACATCCTTATTACAATTTCGTTCATCCACTTTTCTTAATTCACATATTAATTATATATATCCCCTTGGAGGTTATATTTATAGTTTTGTTGTGTATTATGTGAGATTAATAAATAAGTTCTTACATTAATATCACTCCACCATGAAAATTCAATAATATCTAGAATGAGAAGAAATAATAATTCTGGTGGTCTCTTAAAAATATTGTACTTTACTCATCCTCTAAGTGACATTTCTCATTACCATTATAATGATTAAACTCATTAATTGATATTTTCTAGGAACATCATGTTAATAATTCACCAAAAGGAATTTTATAACATGGTTATCAAGATTTGATAATTTCTGAATCTTCACCATGTATGATCTATTTAAATATATTACATTGGATATAGAAATGTATGATCAAACCAAGATTTTATAATCTTATAATTTCTATGATGTGTTGACACTGACGACATATAAATAAAAAAGGATGATCCTCTCATAATATTTTCCTATTATACAAACTTACAAAACATTTTCAAATAGAATTTTTATTATGTGAAGATGTCCGAAATTAATAGTCCATCAACAGTCTAAGGTGTTTTCCCAAAGAAAATATTTCACCTTCAGATTAATGTAAATAGATTTAATATAAATGATATGATAATAAAGGAAAAATCATGGATCCATATTTTTGAAAATTTAATTAATGGTTTTTATTATTTTCATTACCTTATTACTACATTTTCTCCACTCTTCATGCCTTCCCATCTAAATTTCATGTCTGTTAGGGGAAGAATAGATCTTATCATTTCTCATTTATATTTTTCTAGAGAACACTAATTCTCGATGGACTTTATTTATATTATATTAATAATTATATTTATGTAGGATTCTTAATTTTTAAGAATAATTTGATAAACTTTTCAATTATGTTTATCTTTTTTACATATCAAAAATATAACATTCTTAACCCAAGGGTTTTATTTTTCTGAAAAAATATTATGAAGACTGACTCCATAATATGTAATATTTTCTTATTTTGTTCCCAAATCCTTTTCATATTCCTTTTTTACATTATTTCTCTCTATAAATTGTTGATCCATATTTATAAAATATCATTAGGTATATTATAATAATGTTTGGTTTTTCCAAGTTGAAATATTTTGAGTCCCATTTTCTCATAAATTCTTTTAGAAGAATTAATATTCTTAAAATAAATGGATTAACAATCTTATGGATGCTAAAAAATCCTTATTAATATCATCTTGGTAGAATTATTGTGTTGAAAATTCTTCTACTAATATCTCAAGTTTTTTTATTCTTCCTTTGGAAGGATATGTAATATTATTTTTTATAAGATATTGATATATGTTTAGATGATTATGTACCAAAACTTTTACCACCATTATTTTATACATCGTAGATATTTTCAAGATTTTAGATATCAAATTTAACTATATGAATTTTTATTAATTTTTTCATCTTTCTTCTTCATCACATTATTTATCCCCTTTCACATTGTCCTCCATTGTGGAATTGAATTTATTATATTGTAGCAGCAATCTTATGTAAAATTTATAATTTTTTAAAGAATCAAAATTCACCATGAACCTGGACCTTACCATAAAAAAATTATATATTGAAGAATATAATCATTATGTACATGTTGTGTTTGTGTTTCCATCCTAAATTGTTTGGAGTTTCACGGGGAACCAACTTACAGACATTATCTTCAATCAACTGTGGACATGATGAAAAGTTTCTACAACTTTTATTCATCCATTATTAGGTAGAATATTTATACAACATAAATTCTCATGAATTTTTTACATTAAACATTATATGAATGTATGTATGTTACTTATTTCATTACAACTATTTTATATGGACGAATTGAATATTTAATGGTAGTTTAATCACATTTTAGAAGTATTTTAAGGGTAGATTCCTATATTTCTAAGAGATTGGTTGAAAAAAGTTTCTATTTATATAATTATTACTCTATATGATTCTTCTCATGATATCCAATTCTTGGTATCTCAAATTGAATGATTTCTTGTGACCATCATAAAAAACCAACTTCTCTTTAAAATCCTTCTTCATTATGTTAATCTCCACATTTTTTGTATTAAAATTAATTTATACCAATAATTTATGTTCATTGATATTATTGGATTTATATTCATGATTTATACCTAAAATTAAATGTTCTTTTGATATTTCTATAATTGAATGGATATATCATCAAGAAACTTCATGACTCTATCTTTCTGTTCAACATATTTGAATTATTTACTTTTTATTTTGTAGGATGTCATTTCATTTTTCACTTTTTGGTATCAAATTTTCCAACCTTCATAGAGTGATTTATTATTTCTAGAACCCTTTCATAAAAATTCTTAATCATTTTATCTTTTTCTTCATCATGTTGAGTTATTTCATCTAGAATATTTTCATTGACTCTATAAATCTGAGATTTTATTTCTTTGGGAATGTATTGAAACATATCATCTCAAATAATTACTAATTAATATTGACATGTTTTATATATATCATCATCAACACTTATGACAAGATATTTTTCAAGAGGATTTTTTGTACTTGATTTTTTTCCATACATCATAAGCACTAAATTTCAATAATTTAATTGATGTAGGACTATATTCCATTTTCATGGTGATTATTTAAACCATATGTTATTCATTTTAAATTAAAATTTTATCATCATTTTTATCATTAAATTGAGGTGTGTATCCTCCTTCTTCCTCATTTTCTAATAAAGATAACATCTTCATCTTTATTTTCGCATACGTTCTCTTATTTATCATGTTCTGAGTAGGAATAAAATTTCCCCTTATGATTTCTAAATAATTAATAAGAATTCGCATCATTATTAATATATGAAAAAACTAATATATGTAAAATACATTAAATTCAAATTATAGAACTTGATATTGTTTAACCTTGGATCTCATAATACATGTGAGGACCACTTTTGAATATTAAGAACACTGAGAGTTAGGGTGAATTAATGTTGGGGACTTTTTAAATGAGATAATATTTTTTATCAATTTAGTTCTTAGAATTATTAGGATCTTGGTTCACATATTATCTTCTTCATTACTGCATGAAAATATATGAAACAAATTAAATAATGGTACATGTTATTTTTTTATGGATCACAAGTCAATAAAAGTATAGTCTTTGTTGTGTATGGTGATGACTAGTACATGGATTTTCGAATATAATTTTATTCCCAATTACAATGGTTTGAATATAAGAAATTAATATGACCATGTTTGGATCCATAACCCATAGGATGGGTTATTGGAAAAGTAATTTCATCCCTAGAATAATCTTGACCTTTTCTCTATACAGCTCCTTACCAGTTTCTTATACTTTCTTTATAGATAATCATTAACATTGTCTGTTTTATTATAACATAAAGAATGTTCTCCCCATGTGACTTATATTGAATTTCAACATTCTAATTTTAGTTTCATATTCTTATCATAAATATCTAAAAAATTAATGTATGTCTTCATCATTAGTATAGTATAAAACATAATGATATTATTCCATTCTTCTTTTCCTATTTCTAGAGCATGTCTAATTTTTTTTTTCCATTCGATACAATTCATTCATTACAAAAATGGTCAATGCCTTTCAATAAATAATGACTCTATATGATTCCTATATATTTGTTAATAGTTCATCCATTTCCTATGAGAGTGTTATTAATTTTTTTATATCTCTTATTAACCTATTAACTCACTTATTCAAAAAAAGCTTTATTAATCCTTTTGATGATTCCTCTCCATTCAATGATTTTATTTTTGGTATGGTTTTTCTGACTATATCAAGTAATTGGACCCAAATGAGAAGTAATCTCAAAAATCATGGTAAACAATACCAAACATATATTATGATAATACATTATCTTTCAGATAAATCAGAAACATTAAAATATCTAATATTCTGATTAACAAACTCTTAGTGTACTAGTCATCCTTTGTATAGGAAAAATTTATCTGTGAATGTAGACATGCATGAAAACAGAAATTTGAACTTAATAATTCAATATCTAAATATCTTTCTCAAAAAAAATTTATTAACACCTTCAATTCTAATAAAATATTGGAGTCAACAAACATTATATAAATATTCTTTAATCCTTGTTGTGAATCAATATCTCCAAACATCCTGAAATCTCATCTTGAATCCTATTATTTATATTATGATTTTTGATCTGTTAAATTTTAGACTCAATATCTCCATAATTGATGGATTCATAAAAAAAATGAAAATTTTGACAACTATAGTCTCTTATTTCATTGAAATAAATCTTTAATATGTTTATTCTTTTTAGGAAAGTATGCATTCGATATTTTTCTTTCATATGTTCCATCAAAACAATATTTAAATTAGTATTGGATACTTATTTTTCTAAGGACTCTATTTTATCTCCACATGAATGTAGTTATAAATTATGTCTAAAAGAATTTTCATCTATATTATTGGTTATCATATTTTTAATGGTTTTTTCCATATGATGAATTCTATAAGATACAGACTTATCTTTCATTCACCTAAATTCTTAATATTTTGTACAATGAAATTATAATAATATATTTGATGGTATTATAATCTTATATATGATTTTACCATAACATTATATCGGATAAAATAGCTTAAAAACTTATGTCTGATTCCTTTTCTTAGAAATTCATTTCTAATTAACATCACTTAGAAACCTATAAATGGTGATGCTATATAGAGAGTATATTATGATTAAATATTATTCAAGAACATTTTTTTAATGTCACATCTCAGAAACCTATATTTGATGCCTTCACATAAAATCTTTTTTCTGATTCCATCTCTCAAGAACCATTGTCACATGATATTCAAAAGTTTCTTTTATGTATTTACTTTTTTCAATCAACATCTCTCCAATCATTAAGAAATATTTTTATCATATCCTATAATACTAATTTCAATAAATGTTCAATGTTCACTCACCATAACTTTGTAAACATACATCATGATCATAATACATGTTTTTCTGGTAGAATTTAAATAATTATTATCTTTTTTTAAGAACCAATGATCCGCAAAGTTCCAATGACTTCTTTAATGGACCATTATTAGCAGCAATCATGAATTCGTTATAATAGTCATGGTTTTTTATAATTTAAGGATTATAAATTAATTTCTTTATTTATATCACTTTTATAGAGGGCTTTACAATCATCAAATCATCATCATTGAATTTAAAAAATAATGATTTTTTATATTTGATTAATGAAGAACACAAAACTAAGAATCAGATGATATAAGATTGGAGATATTTGTTCAGGGGGAATTTTTATACTATTAGAATATCATGTGGTTTCACCTTCCATCCATTTAAAATTCATTAATTCACAAGACTTGTTATGTTACATTTTTATGATCACCTTAACTGATCACCGTGTCCCACGGGACCCCATCCGCTTACCTCAGTTTTCTCTATCTATCTTACTCTTCCATCTCTATTTGGTAATATTAATAATTTTTAATTATAATATATAATTAAAAAGTATACATAATATGTAAATATACATTCCAACATATTTTTATCTATCATGATCCCCTTCTTCCAAAGATACCCCTATAGAGTTGGTAGTGATGAATGGTAGATAATTACCCTATGATTCCCACCATTAGTAGGCCCCAGGTCGATGACTAGCACTGAGGGTATAACAACCATACAATATGGGAGGCATCACACTCTATTAGTAAACAAGATCAAAATATAAAATAAATCATCCACAACCACCTCCAATACATGAATATAAAAAAAATCAAAAATTACCCACAATACATGTGTAAAAAGAACTATTACAAATAAATGTTTATAAGAGTAAATACCAAACATAAAGATAAGAATAAAAACATCAACTATCCCAAGGTCCAACCTAATAATTCCTAGAATGGTCCACGTAATCCTCCTAAAAACCTAAAAATAGTTTTTTAGACATAGGGTGAGTACACAAATACCCTCATTAGGAAAGCCAACGTCTCTTGTGCACATGTGAAAGAAGAATTTTAATTCCCCTGTTATAAAAAAACAAAACCAATCATCGCATATAATGGTTTAAAATTAAGGGATCCTCACCAAATAAATCATGATAAATAATATAATATAAAGTAAATAAAAATAGATGATAGTGTATGTCGCACCACTTTCCCATGGATTATCCACTCTCACACCCAAATAAAAAACATCCTCGTGCTCCCACCAATTCATAATATACCATACTACACCCCACCCACACACACTAGGGACTCACAAAAAATATAGCATGCACACACATGGGCCTCAGAACAAATCCCACCCACACACACCTGGGCCTCACAACACATCATGCCCACACACACCTGGGCCTCATGACACCTCCTACCCACACACACATAGGTCTCACAAAACATCATCCCTCACACACTAGGGCTCATGATACATCTCACCCACCAAAACTTGTTCCTCATGACACATCCTTCTTAGACACACTTAGGACTCATGACTTATCCTACCCGTACACATATGGAACCCACCACACATCCTTCCCACAGACAACTGAGCCGTACGACACATCACATAACATCACATCAAATCACATCACATATCAGCTAGAAGACACTTGGGAAATAATTTTGAGACTTATCCTAATGACACTTCAGACACTGTATCAGATCTCATCCTAAAGAAAACTCGGATACTGCAACACAACTCACACTGAAGACACACGAGATACCACAACCACCATCTATGAAACTAATAGTCCTCCAGCAATTATAGCCTATGGAATTTCTACATTGTTTGGAATATGTGGCACAGAAGAGAAGGATGCAATCCATCCATCCTCCAGCCACAATGTTGGGAAAGATACCCCCTATGTGACTATGTGGTTGTTCGACACATACTACTAAACATTAGTGTGGTGCATATAGACATCACATGAGTGTACAAGTATATATATAGTATTAAACACTCAATACTAGAATATGGGTATATAAATTGACCTAAAAAATCACAATACTCTCACTTTTTCATCCACCTCTAAATCCATAACATTCCACATCAAGCCACAGTCCATATTTCACATTTCCAACCAATTAAATCTAATTCATTACATTCTATTTATTTTTTAATATCAACCACATATAACCACTCAACCCATTAGTTAATTATGCATTAACCATTTACATTTCACTAACCAATCAAACTCACACAATTAAAGACATTATTAAAAGGTTATTTTTTAATTCCACCACCACTCAGGATCTTGAACAAATCAACCACATTACACAAATACCTCGACATTCCATCACCTCGCTGCTCCAAAATCATGATCCACAAACTATGACCTCACCATCCCAAAAGCATGTCCCACATAAATTTAGCCCCACATTCCTTTACCACATATCCCCATCCCATAAGCACCACCTCCCATCATGATACATCAATGGTCATATATAGAATTACAAAGGGTATTATTTAACATTTGAATTTATTTTTGGTGTGTTATCCGACAATAAAAAAATCCAGTGGAATCCATTTAATTACCCAGGTTTAAGTAATTAACCAATTTCCATTTAGGGTGATATAATAACAATCAAAACCAAATAAGTTGTCATAGTATATATATCAAGAGTAATTAGATCCCCTAACAGCCACACTTTTCACTAGGGCATCAATCCCAAATAACAACAACATCAGAAATAATATAAATGTTGTAAAAGTATGTGATGTAAACCCAATTACCCATTTAAATTCAATTAACAACATATTCATATTTGATTATGTCGGAAAACCCCTAATGTAGTGATAAAATAAGTAAACCCCTCCCGGATGATAAAGAAATAAAGTGAAATGGGGGAATACCTACCTCAATTAATCAGTTCAATAAATTATTACTATAGGGCAAAGAAGAAACCAACTAGAAACCACTCAACCGTAAAAAACATGCGGATCAACCTACACCACACCAAATGGTTGTCAAAATTCAACATAAACGTACCCCAAACCAAAGATACCCAACCACATCAGATCCCTAGAATAATAAAAAAAGAAAATGGAAAATAACAAGAGGATAACTCATCATGGATAGACGAAGGATCGCCAATGAAAAAACTCCCTGATAAATTAGCCAATTGGTCAAAAAAATTTCTTAATGATCAACTACAGTTACTTAGGTTTCACCCATAATGAGACGAAGAAGAAACACAAGTTGAATAAATGATAATTTTTTCAAAAAGTAATTTAAATCTACATTGTTCTAGGATATTACATGATGTATAATCCCCTTTCAAATCATGTAACAATTGAGGTTCTATTTTATAGAAAAATGTGTTTCCAATTCATCTTATTATTTATTTTTGAAAAATGATATATTACACATCATGAACAACTCTTTCACATTGTGTAAATTTTTACACATCATCAAACCCTCTTTAAAATCATGTAATATTTTTACACATCATAAAATCTCCGTACTTCTATCCCTTATAAACCAAACCTCTCCAAAAATCCTCCCAGCCCCCTCCGATGACCTCTAAAAACCAAAACCAATAATGTAACAGAATTGGAAGGCAAATACTGTTACATAATATAAATCATAAATGATTCTAACCATCAATAATTCAAAACCAAGCCAAGATGAAAAAGGGTCCGAACAACCACCCCATGAGATACATCACAAAGATATCATCATACTCGAACACTACCCCTATCGAAACACACAAAACCAAACGGACAAAAAAATCGTGTACAATCTCATCTACATGAAAATAAAACTATGAATTGTCTCCTATCGCACAACCAAACCTCTACACAACTACTTCCTAAAAAAAATATACTACCCATTCCAAACCAACAACCACTACACCCAATGAACCAAATCGTCCCATGAAAGAAATTTGGGAATTCGGTCATCAGTGCAATGATATTTTATACTCTCAACAGCACTAACTCACCCTCATTTATTTAATCATGTCATATTTTATGTATATCAATTTTTAATATTGTCTTCCCATTTTCATATGTTTGGAATTTATCACACATCACAAAACAAGTAAATAAATTCATCTCATAAAAAAACAGGGCCTCAAACAGCACAAATCAACAAAAAACATATCAAAGGAAAAATAAAAACAAATCTAGGTACTTAACAAACATCTTTCTCTTTCACTCTTGAGTACTCTCTTCCAGGTCACCAAACCTCCACAACACATGAACCAATGGAATTACTTATCGTCATAGAACCTTATCTTGTAGGTATTGAACATCCACTGGATGCTCCACAAATGTCGCATCAACCTCGATATCCAACTCATCCTAGTCCAGGACATAGGGTTCATTGTAAAGATAGAGACATAGCTGAGAGACATAGATTACATCATAAATCATCTCCAACCATAGTGAAAAGGCCAACCATTATTCCACTTCTCAAACACTCCCCCACACCTCAAAAGACATAACAACCCTGAGATAAAATATTAATCCCTCTACCAAACTTATACCACCCCAATTTAAGGGAAACCTTAAAGAACTTGTGTCCTCTTCACTCAAACACTAGGGGCCTCCTCTTGTGATCAATATAAGAAATATGAAAGTCATGTGAAAATTTCATCCTCTCAAAAATAATATGAAAGGTCTCTATCATTCTCATCACCACATCGAGACAAAGAACATATCTATCCCAGAACATTGTCTAGAATAATGGGGAATAAAATTTTGTTATTTTAAAAGCATCAGATGGGGTGATGTTAATCGAAGAATGATAGCTATTATTATAAGAAAAAACTAATTCAAAATGGTGTCAAAACCAAGATTCAACAAACTTCATGATGCAGGATGACACCATATCCTCTAAATTTTTGATAGTATTTTCCATTTACCCACCTTTCTAAGGGTGGATAGTAGAGTTGAAGAGTAAATTTTTACCAAAATAATGTAATAATCTCTTCCATAATAGTGAGTTAAAATTTTCTTGTTGATACAAGACAATAGACCTCATAACTCTCTGAAACCACACCACCTCATCCTCATAGGTCTTAGTCAAGGCATCCACTACACCTGACTCATTGATCACTAGAAAGTGGGACGATTTTTTAAACTGATCCTTTATCACCTAGATAGCATCACAACAACCCTAAAATGTGAGAAAACCTATGTTGAAATACATTAACATGTTATACCATTTTTTCTTGGGATCATTCAAGGGCTGAAACAAACCTGATGGAGCATGATACTAGGCCTTTACCTACTGAAAAAAACACCATTCGATAAACTCTTCCACTTCCTTCTTTATACTGGGTCAATAAAACTTCATCCTCAAGCTGGGTTCTACGAAAAAACGTTTAATATGAAACTCATGAAGCACTCCCTTATGCATTTCTAATAGAACAAAAAACCTTCAATGAATCAATATATGGTTTTTACTATACTCTGCTTGTCCCTCTGAAGCATCACCATGGCCAACATGATTGTGCATCACCTCTGCATTCGATTCACCCAATGAGATTACTCAAGTTGTTGTATTATATAAGACTTCACAATCATATAAAACAAACATCTTATAGAGAAATATGATATTGAATCTAACTTCAATGATTCTTACTCTTTCATTGATCTCCAAGCATCCACACACTCTCAAACAACACCATTCCATGACTTCCATATCAATTCATTAGTCAGGTAATTCCCCTTTCCCAAGGTGTCAGAGATCACAAAATCATAATAATGATTGAAATCCATCCACATACACTAATACAAGTTCAAATCAAATTTTGAAAATACATACCTCAAGTTCTTGTGATGTGTGAAGACCAAAAAGTGCAACCCAATGTGGTAATGTCTCCACAACTTCTATTCGAAAACAACTTCTACTAGCTTTAGATCATGTGTGGAAAATTTATGATTATGGGGATGTTACTATATATACCCATAAGATATTACTTCTTTAAACTTCATCAAGTCACAACCTAAGATTATATGAGAAGCATCATTGCACAGATCAACATCACCCCTTCCTCCAGCAGCTGAAGCACTGGAGCACTGACTAACATCCCTGTTAGGTAACCATACAATTTTTGGAATGGATCACTCTACACAAATCTTGGTATTTCATTTTAAAATATGTCAACAAGACTATAACTCAATTGAAATTAGGTAAAAACCTCTGAAAATAGCTTATGAGAGAACAAAATCTAAGATACTTTTCCATTTTCTTGGATGATGAACATGAAATAACATGTTCATCCTTTGATAGGTATACATTAATACCCTAATGAGACACCACATGACCGTGAAAATGGGCCTCCCAGATATTAAACTTACATGTGAAAAAATTTGCAAAGATATAGTGGTATCGATGAACATGAAATAATGTTCAGAGATATGCAAAATGATCCTCTTCTAACTTTGAGTATATTAACAGATCATTAGTGAATATCTTGAGGAACCGATCTCAGAACAAACAGAAGACCGAATTCATAAGACCCTTGAACATGGATGGTGTGTTTGTAAAACCGAATATAATGAATACGAACTCTATGTGAACATACCTTCACCTGAAGGCATTATACAACATATCACCTTCCATTACCGGCAACTAGTGATATCCAAACACTAGATAGATCTTATTAAAATATCTCTCCCCTATCTACTTGTTGAAAATATAATTTATCCTTAGATGTGGGTAATGACTTTTGAATGTCACCTGATTTAAGCTCCATTAGTTTATACACAACCTCACACTAACATATTATTTCCTTGAGAACAACACTATAGTAACCCACTAAGACACACTAGTCTAGGTAAAAACCCTATGAATAATATCATCTACTTGAACCCTAAACACCCACAACTGAAAAGGTTCTATCCAATAAGGGTTAATTGAAAATAGAGAAGAAATAAGCTTCAAGTCTATCCGAAAATTGACTTCTCGTCATGGGTCTAGAGTCAAACACATTATATGGAAAATATCAAACAACTCCCCAATGGACTAGGGAACATATTCCATCCCAGAATATGTTGATTCAACTAACAACATAGTCATAAAGGAAATAAGGGGCTCTACATGCTGACTACCCACCTGATAACACTGCTCTCTGATGAAAACCACACGCTGATTATCCCCATCTAAAAAAATTACTATCCTATAGATTTATTTGATAAAAATGGTACATAAAAAACCAATCCATTTTATGGATTACATGCTATGGAACCATATCTATCAAGATAATATCCCCCACGAGAATAATTTGATCCCATCATCAGCCTACACCCCTAGAACACATCAAACATGATTGTATTTCCTACGACTAGAATACTCAACACCAGGGACGTGGTATGAATCACTGTGTCTAGTCCCAGAGCATGATGTGGTGCATGTGCAATGATGGATTATGAATCTCCTCAATAAAATAGGTCACAAACAAGAATACTAAAAAAATATCATAATTTTGATGATCTCTAGGCCCTTTGGATTATTGCCTCAACTATGTGCAATTCACCACACCAAGCTTTGATGCTGCCCTATTGAAGACCACCTCCAGACCATGATCTAGTCGTGGTCATTGAACATATAGAACATCATATGTTCAATATCTACCCACTCCATATCCCTGCGGTGTAGTAAAAACTTGTTTCCCCATCTTCTGAAATGGTCCCACTAAAAAATGATGTTGATATAGTTGTTGAACCTATCCACTGCCAGAAATCTATCCTTAAGGAACCAATAAAAACGGATTCTGGTGATGGAAACGAACCCCACAACCAAAACACACTAACATATGACTCCCATAAAAATCATGGAATCCACTATCCCCAACTGTTCTTATTGTAAGCTGATGGGGTCGAATACCTACTAGTCAGAACCTCAAAGGCTCTGATGCCTCAAATATACCACTAACAATCCTACCCATCAAGGAACCATGTTGGTTACCCCTCGAGGAAAACCTCCTTGCAAGTTCATTCACTTGATCACCTCTACCTTCTTCTAAACATCATTGTATGATGCAAATGAAACAGGATTCATTGCATACTGGATCGAAGGATGGATTTCTCCTTAATATGTTTTGCATAATGATCCACATATGGAAATGACCTGGGTAAAAATGAAGATAGTGATTTGACCATATTCTCATCTCCCATACTAAAATACTCCTCTTATGGATAGAATTATTCACCTACATCTTTATAGAATTCATTTTTGACTAATGGAGATCTTATCATAACTCTTTATGAAGGATGACCCAGAAAATGTTTGCATCATTCCGCTCTCCCAGATACAACATCCAAAAAAATGTGCAGCTCCTCGTGTCTAACTAACAAACAATGTGACCCAGTACTCCATCATATCCCAGATAAAACTAAAATAGATTTCAAGTTCCTCAATCCAAATATGTGTTTATACATATAAAACACTACCCTCATACTTCCCTAAATCCTACCGCTATACAGAATGCAATGTCCTCTACTACTGATCATCATCCTCAACTAGATCCACCCTGCGATAATCTACTAGATCAGACTATTGAACCTAAAATTCATGATCCCCTCATAAATGATGGATAAGTTCCAAAACTAAATGAAAAATAAGGATTTAATAAGCCTTGGTAGTATTAAATTTCATTTCAGATTCATTTTAACTCATTTTATCCATTTTATCCATTTTCAATTTCCCAAAACAGAACAAATAAACCATGAACACATTTCCTTTTGATGAATTAAAAATTCATAGGTCTCTACCTTGAAATAATTTCCATCTCACTTGGTTGTTCAATAAGATCAGATTCTATACAATAGATCATAGGGGGCCCTAAAATCCTATCTTTTAGCTGGTCATCCTAGACTATTTTATCCACCAACATCAACTAGAATTATGTCCATACCACCCCATGAAATCCTCGCTATATCTAACTCTAAAATCCATCTGATCTCTCAACCCTTTCTTTGGATACCTCTTGGTCATGACCCCAACCCTCCAAATATAACCCTCAATGACATGTAGTAAATAAATAGAGATAGTAATCCCTATGCCCCACCTCCAGTAGGTCTTAGACTATTTATTAGCACTGATGGTATAATGATCTCATAATATGGGAGGAATTAACATTTATTAGTTAAAAATACTGAGAGATAGAATGAATAATCGAAAAAAAACTCCAATATATAAATATTATAAAACCAAAAACCATCCCACAGTTCATGGGTAAAAAAATGTTAAAAATAAAAGTTTACAAGAGAAAATTCAAAAAATAAATATATGAATAGATACCATAAAATTATCATTTCCCATGCGAGTAACGCTCATCACGGTCCATATTATCCTCTCAGAGACTTGAAAATTGTTTCATTGATTTTGGGTGAGTATAAAAATATACTCTTTAGGAAAACATATGTATCTCATTCATATAGAGACCTGTTTTTTTCCTTATAAGACTTTGGAATACTTCTATACAAATTTCCAGAGCTAGGTATTGAGACAACCTGCATTTCTGAGGTACGGTGCACCCAGAATTAATTTTATAAATATATTAATTATATTTTATAAAATTAAATTAAAGGAAATGGGATAAATATCAATTTTTTGATTGGATCATAAATATGAGGGTAGGTTTGAGTGTAGAACATGGCCTTCACAAAAGGTGAGACATAACATTTTTCATTATGTGTCTTCTGTAGAAAAATTCACTAGGGACGTAAAAATAAATAAAATAATCAAATAAAATTACTTTATCTCGAATGTTGATTCTAATAAATTTTTAATGGGGACACATATTGTAAATATGATACATCCCTTAAGTTCATAATGTGGCGTTTTATATATGCATGGACTAAAATGGGAGGGCAAAGGATGTTCAGATCCTTTGAATGTCGGTAGGTGACCTATTGAAATCTATAAACTGGTCATTATGGTTTTGTTATTAGTGTTTCCTCTAAACCCTCCAAACCATTGGGGGAAATATCTCTCCCTTGGATGTTCATCAGATATTCATTTTATGATTGTGGTGGAACTGGAGATCTGAGTATATTGGGGTGCATAAAACACAACGATAATTGGAAGGCATGATCATCAAAGAAGAAGAGATCCAAATACTGCTAGGATTATTTAATTTGGATTGTGCATCCTTGGTTGAAATTATTGAGTTATATATTCATTTTATGTCAATTTGTGTCGTCGTTGAACATCAATGATGTTGGGAAAACTAACTCGGACCCTGATCTATCCCCATATTCTTATATTCTTCACCTGTTCTTCATCGTCTATTTTCAATATGGAGAATCCACAGCAGATCATAACGAACTCCATAGATATGTGTAGATATTGGTCCAAGGAGAATATATCAATGATCATTTCAATTTTTGGGCTTGTAATGGAGGCATCGTGGATCATAGAAGGTAGTGGTGGCACGATTTCCCTAGTATGATGGTCTGGAATGGGTTTGGGGTCGAGCAGTGGTCAGGACAATGGAGTGTAGCATCACACAGTGGAATTTAGGCTCCATATTGGTAGTTGAAGTGAGGTATATAATAAGAGGTACTAGGGAAGAAATGAACTGAAATGTTGTAGCTCCGAGCGATGTGGAAGGTGGTGTAGCGTGTTGTGGTCTTGGTGGTGTTGTCCCTAGTGCAGCAGGTCGGAGGTGGCATGATGGTGGCGGAAGGCTGGAGGTGGCAGATGAGAGGCAACTAGGGGTGTGCTGCAGGAAAACAGCCTACATGGGAAAAGGAGGAGGGTAAACCCATAGCGGTATTATTTTAAAAAATAGCTATTTTTATAATAATAATAATATTATTATTATTAAAATTATTAACCCGCCATAACTCCCATGTATGACATCCAATTCGTGTGCTGTTAGTGGCGACGTGACCCTATATATAAGGTGGTTTTTTAAGACAATTATTGGGATTTTTCTCAATCATAGGTAGCATGTCTATAAAATTACCTAAAATAATACAAATATTATAATTTTCAAATGTTGTTTCGAGCGTAAATCTTACATTCAGCATCCGATTGACATGCTGTTTATGGTTGCACGACTTAGTTTTCAGGACTGCCATATCAAAAATAGTGATTAATATTAAAATTGGGTTCATGGATTGAGCTTGTGAAACACCCATTATTATTATTATTGTTGATGTTCTTGTTTTAAAACAATTCATCTGACATAACTCTTTTATTCGACATTACATTTTTAAGCCATCAGTGGCTTTGTGACCAAGATATTAAGGTGGCCTTTTTGAGACCAATATTATGATTTTAATTTTGGCTAATGGTGTGGGAAATATTAGATTCCATTTGACCATAATGTAGTGATATATGAACTTTTAATCAGTTGTCTAATTGTGGAAAATGAATACTGAATTTTGGCTATTTTTACATGAGGATATCAACGATGTGATCCATATAATTTATTTTAGGATCGAGGTGTGAGATCCATTAAGAACTATTTGTGGAAAAGGTTGTGAAATGTAGCTTCTTCACTGGGTGTCTGGTTCACGATAATGAATATTCAATCTTATGAACTTTTTTTCCAGGATGATAACAATGTTATATGTTTGGTTATCCAGATCATTTTGAAGGGTTATGTCAGTAAATACTACATTTTTTCCTTCAAAACAATGACAAGAATCATGCACATATCATCTTTTCCTATAAGGGTTCCATGTACTAGGGAAGTACACTAGCATTCCTAGGGTTACTTGTTCACAGATTAGAAACCATGTATGGCTTGGTACATGACCAGGTAATGAACTGGGGTTGTAAATTGTGTGGGCCCCATACAAATTGTGTACCACTTAAAAATCATATATCATTCCTATATCCTTCTTTTGGAAACATATTTGGGCCCATGAGTAGCCTATTCATATTATTTTTCCTCATAGAATGTGATCTTTCCATCCATAGTAGATTTCAATATACAATAGCAGATGTTCTAGGCATGCCACTTATTCCGGATATATCTGATGATGGTAGTTATCAGAAATTGTCATATCATAGTATCCCATGATTACCCTCCATATGGGTTGGTTAGTGGTATTCCTCAATTTCAGTACTAGACTTACCCTCTATATGGGTTAGGTAGTGGTGTTCCCCATAGGCAATACCGAACATACCCTCTAGCTGGGCTGGGTAGTGGTATTCTATGATGACAATAGTGTTAACCCCTATCAGCATAGTCATGAGTCATCTGGGGATACTTTTGGGTGTTTATCTCCCTAACATACTATGGTACAGATCCTCGATGACCCGAGTGTCAATCTCCAGTTCGGCTAGGAATGGGTCCTCAAAAAAACTAGAGGGGCACCCTCATGTTGAGCCTGTCATGGGCCATCGACGACACTATAGTGGCAACCTTCAGCTGTAATGTGTACGGGTCCTCGATGACATTTGAGTGGCACCCTCTATCATGGCTTGGAATGGGTCCTCAAGCTTGATACACGACCTCTAGACTATGTGTTTTAGTGGTGAGATGAAGTTTTACAAAAATTTTGACCCATCATAAAGTGGGATGCTTTTCCCACCAAGATGCTTCCATGAGATGTGGCCTAAACCCATTAGGGTGAGTCAGTGCCACTGAAAGTGAAAATTATCATGGTACGATGATTGATCCCCTTTGACTTGTTAGTTCAAGGATGGTTTTTTGGATAATGGGGATCATTGATGGATACTTCTAAAACTATTTCTCACTCTTTTACTGGGTTGAGTTGTGAGATGGAGATTCTCTTACTCTCCCATTTTGGCTTCTTTGAATAATCATAAATTTATTATATCTCACTACCCACTCCTTGGGATTTAGTTGATCTCATTTCAGGAAAGGTGAAGACGTGCATGGAATGAAGTGTTCTTTTTGTGTGTAGTTTCTTATAGTTTGAGAAGTACACTCTCTTGATTTAATTAGCGAAGACTCAACAAGAAGTTCCCCCTATCACTAATTCGATATCCTTGGGACAAGATGAGTTTTATTTAACTCTTTTTTTGGGTTGAGCTATACTCATTTACCATACCTTGTTATATCTAGTGTTTTCCTATTCATTGTATATCTTGTTGATCCCACTTTTCAATTTTTGGGTGTTCTATTGAATATTTTTGTACTCACACCTATATGTGGTTTTCCCGCACAAGTCGTTCCTTATGAAAATGATAGATAGATTGATCATGAATTCATTGAAGATTAAAGGAATGGGTGATGGGACTGTATATGGTGTTAGTAGCTTGGTATCTAGGAGTGGGTCTCTCTCATCTGTGTAACTTTTTCAATTACTAAGAGTTTGTGACCGTTTTTTGGTTGGACATATATTTTTTCCCTTTTCCTTTCAGTTTACATTACTGTACTTTTACTATTTATTCTCCATGCATAATTGGTTTATTATACTAGTGTAGAATTTTTTTACTTCTTCCCTTTTGCAATTTTTTACTTTAGTTTTATTTGTGTTTGTATAGGTACTTAGGAAAAGGCCTACCTGTGTTTTATTCCTTCCACACTTGTCTCCCCATGGATTATAGAGGTGGGATTTGGGTAGTTGTGGCATGAGCCCTAGAATGGGTTGAGTCATAAAAAATTGGTATCATTGGTGGTTCGACCCTTAGGATATTGTTCATATGATTCCCTAAAAATGTATTGTTTGGGTTTAGGGAAACAATTTTAATGTGTCTTGAGTGCAGCTCTCAACCAGGGAGTCCAGTGGTAGTGTGGCAACCAATGTATCCATTCAAAATGACCATGATTACCTTCTTTTCGACTCAGAATGTTGAGGTAATTGTTGTAGTGGTCAATAGTACATGCATCATATAGGATTAATTATTTGAATTCCCTTATTAAGTCAGCTCCCAATTATTTTTCATATATATATATATATATATAAATATATATTCTCATCTGACTGTGAAAATCCTTGATAACATTAAGAATGCCTCTGCGATAATATCCATCCATCATACCAGCTCTGGTTCATGACGGAAACCCTGTGAGGGATAAGGTCTATATTTAGGGTCCATCATCTCATACCATTCTTCCATTTGGACAAGTAGCATCACCTTCACCTATTGAGTAGTAGATATTTCCCAAAAAGTATGTTGATAATTTGTGTAGGTTGTTTGCACTCTATGAGTTCCATCTTTGGAAACCACTGAGGTTCCTAGGTGAGCTAGATCCTTAGGCAGTAGAAGATAATCTATAGTAGTTGGTCCACATACATTGGATTTGTATGACCTTGATAGATCATATGGTGGTTTTTTATCCATTATTTTCCATGGTGTAGCAGGATTTTGATGGATCATGATTACTCAGATGCATGTTGAGTCATCATTCTCATGGGACGACTTCAAGCAACAATTCAGTGAGGAATACAACCATCCTGCTTATACTCCATTCAGATTAAGAATCTTATCAAGATTCATTAAGGAGGAATGACAGTGGAAGAGTACTCATCTAGGATCCCAATACCTGACTCGGTGCTCTCTAGACATGATTCATAATGGACACTTCTAAAAACAAAAGTTTTAGTAGAGAGTCCATAGAGAGATTTGTGTAAGAGTAGTACACTTGTACATCCCCACCTATACTGGGGTACTGAATTGGGCACTGGTGATAGATATATTCCAGTCATAGTGACAACAGTAATCAAGGAATGAAAATGGATGCTATAGAGTTGAGACATCTACCACAGCTAGAAGGCATCCACTCATAAGGGCTTAACACAGGAGGCCTCTCCATGATCATACTCAAGCTCATGGTCAGGTACAAAAGAGAGAACGGGGATATCCTAGGGAGGACTGATTCTATGCTTGTGATTGGTGAGGCCACATCGCATGAGACTTCTTGAATAGATGCACTGAGCATCCTAGGATGCTATAATATGAACAACCAAGGTAGAGACAATGTTGTAATCATATATCCCCCAAAAAGGGACATGGTTTAACTCAGGGATGGGTGATTTATTTTGATAATGAGGATTTGTGGGTGCTAGAAGATGTTGTGAGGTCCTTCCACCACTACCACAGGGAGGCCCGCGTTAGGCTCGGGGAGCTAGCAGTTGGGACTATAGATAGTTGTAAGCTTTGGATGTAAAAAATCCTGTAACGTAAAAGATGATAAGAGGTAACCACGTATATATTATACATTATATAGTATAATATGTCAGAAACTGTGTGAGGTACTCTTCCATCCCTGTTTATTGCTTGAGGATTTACGAAGTTGACGTGAGGCATTGGTGAAACCCTGTGTTGGTGTTGTTCAACACAATATTGAATTCCTGAGGAAGCAGAGGCCTTCCCCTAATGATTTGTGTTTTTGAGACCTGATGAAAATAATGAGAGAGAGTTATTGTTTCCAAAATAGGATAATATCAATGTGTGTTGATGAGTCCCTATGACTGGTGAATTCATGGAAGGATTGTGCAGTGGTGTGTCATAGTAGGTTCTGGCATTGATAGTGGAGTTTTTCTGGTTGAACTTATTTTTATTTGGATTTTACAAGTGGGTGTTGTAGAGTGTCTGGTTTGGGGGTTACTATCCTTTTAATAGAGGTGAATACATGTGGGGTATTCCAAGTGATTTTTGTGTCAACCCTCTTATGGATGGATTATTTTACTCACATATCTTGTTTTTTGGTACCTTTTGGTGCTCAATGTCTCAAAGGTCAGTTGTGGCCATTGAACCCCATGAAAAGAACTATGTGACACACCAAATGGTGCAATCGACAATAGTATTCATGACTATAATATAAATATTCTATATTCTGTTAGTGCTCTTTATGGTTTATTTAGACCACCATTGTTTTGGGTATGTCTCCACTAAGAGATACATGAACTTGAGGCAACAATGCTAGTTGGATATCATATAGAACAATGAAATCAATATGGTCTATACTTTGGGAAAGGAAAAAATTATTGAATATTACCTTATTAGAATGTATCATGATCGCCTAGTGTAGGAATGTATGGAGCAGTTAGATTCTTAGATGCTTACCATGGTGGAGCAAGATTGAACAATTTTTCTATAGTCGATGGCATGGACACATTTTCTCTTTGAGTGTGTGAGAGATTATAAACTATGAGACATCCGTTGTGAAGCCTTTCATGATCAAATATCCATATTTGATGCACCATATGGATATTCTAAATAATGGAATCACAAGATCTTGTTTCGAGATAAAAATGTTTTTTCAGTTTTGATATGGGAAGATATGATGTGAGAGTTCTACACATATCCCTTAGTTGTACATCCTAGTGTGTGGAGGGTATACTATTCACCTATAGTTTTGGGGGTCCTCAATAATACTAACCACATATGTGTTCCTCACATGAAGCCTCTCTTATCAGTAGGTGAATGTTGAGCACTAGGTTCTAGAGGGTTTGTTACAGCCTTTTGAGACCCTAGGAAGGAAATGAGATTGCATGTACATGGACTTCGTCATAGATTTTCCATGCATATCAAATGGTAATGACACCATATGGGTATTATTAGACTTAATCACTAATTATTCACACTTTATTTCAATTAGGGAGAAGATATTGGTGGAGAGTTGTGTGTAGGAGTATGTACGGGAGATAGTTTTCCATCATGGAGTACCCTCGATGATTATCTCTAACCATTATTCAGGGTTTACATCAGGATTTTAGAGAGGCTTGTAGGAGGAATTTGGGACCCATCTCCAGATGATCACATTCATTAAGCCCCATACCGATTGGTAGAACAGGCGCACTGTAGAGACCCAAATCTTGACATACATGGACATTACATTACTTTTGCAGAATACTTAATACATAACAAAAACAGACATGAAAGGACCATAATAGTTTAGTGTCTTTGGAAACTCGGAATATAATCTTCTAATCTTAGTGAAAGATCTTCAACATCTACCATAAAGATCATACCATTTTATTTTCTTACATAAAACCTTTCTTTAAATCCTGGGGAAAATAAAACATAAAAAAGGGTGAGCTCAAATGCCCAGTAAGGGTAAACATAGAGAACATAAAACAATCCATAAACATTTGAATGAAAAAACATGAACATAAAATCAAAACATCAAAATCTTGAGCAAAGACATGAATCTTGGAAGTACGTATGGAATATATCATAAGGTAACATCAATAATGATAAAATAGCATGGGAATAAAACATGTTATTTTGGTAAAACATTAATCACATGATATGATTTTCATAGTAGCCAAAGCATTGCTTCCAAGACAATCTTAGTGGACAAATTCCCTTTCTGAATCGAGTTCACTCATTGTTTCTGTCCTGTAACACTGAACCAGATTAAATTATCATTCTAGCCATGTTTATCTCATTAGATATAAATCATTACCCAATGCATTGGAGGGAGATATAGGTCCCACCCATCTCATAATGAAATCATTCTTTCGTGTGCCACAAAATCATAAATCATACATCATAGCATAACCCATGTAATAGAATGGGATTCTTAAACATCATTCCATCATAACATAATCCATTTAAAAAATGGATA
Source organism: Viscum album (assembly GCA_963277665.1). Classification (NCBI taxonomy): domain Eukaryota; kingdom Viridiplantae; phylum Streptophyta; class Magnoliopsida; order Santalales; family Viscaceae; genus Viscum; species Viscum album. The sequence goes on along the minus strand of OY728141.1, from coordinate 38,824,416 downwards.
TCATTTCATCATAAGAAGAATCAAACCATGTAAATAATGGATACATTATACTTCAAACATAAACATATTAAATAATGCCATTTTAGATGGAAAATAGTTTTGACAAAACACTTGAAATGAATTCTTGAGGAAAATATCCTTTATTCTTCAAAATCATTTTATTTTCACAAAATTCCATGAAATTTTAAAAGAAAAGGGTTTTGTTGAAAATAATCATGAAATATTGTAGAGGAAGCTTCATGAAAATGAGGCGTTATGAAACCGTAAAAATCCATTCACTCCCTATAAGTTAAAAATAACATTTTCGTCGTACTATTGTCGGAAAAGTAAAAACGTTTCTCATGTAGTAAAAAAAATTAAGATTCCTTTCATAACATGTGTTAAAATTCAAAAATGGGTAAAAAGTCCATTAAACATACATGAATTTTTTTTTGAAAATAGGGATATGAATGATAACAAAAACCCCAGTAAATACTTACGAATAAACAATCTCGGATAAGAATGAGATTGGAATAATTATCCATTACCTTATGTCCAATATGATTCGTATGTATCAGGACCTCCTGTATAATGATTTAAATAATGTTATTGACATATTACAGAATCATATTCATTGTTATGATATCATATATGGTTCAATTATGACTTCATAATACCCATTCTTTTATAAATTCCATGTTAAAGCAGCGTTTTGGGTAAAATCGTTTCATTTATCGTACGTGTTTTGATTTTTTGTTATTGATATTATTATTACTCATATCATGATTTACTTACTTCTAGAATTTAAATAATTATTTATATATCATATATATTCAGTATATATATATATAATTGATAGATGAATAAAATTAAATACACCGTTCATGGAGACGGTTGGTCGTATGTACGCATGAACGTTGTTTTCCTTTCCTTATTGACTTGAATGGAATTACGTAGATGACATAAATACATATAAATATACATAAATATATTATCATTATTATGTCATATATTTCATGATTACTTATTATATATTATTTATAATCATTCTTGAATTGTTAACATTGAAAATGAATCTCATCGTGTCGTGGAGATGGTAATCCGTACGTATGCACGAGCGATGATATCGTTCCCATATTTATTAAATGGAATTGGAGTGGAAGATATAATATCATAGAATCAGTATGATGTTATAATAATCATATATAGTTATTATTTACACCATTATTCCCATCCAAGTAAGGTGGTGGTGGAAAAACAGATTACACTACGGCGTGGAGATGGTATTCTGTACGTACACACGCACGATGATTTCATTTTCCATAGGATAGATATAAGGTAAAATGGGGTTGTTTAATATTTATAATAACATATCAGTATATAATTAATACTTATGTTATTACTTTTTAATGAAACAAATAATGATGAAGAAGTTGAAGAAGAAAGAAACATGAAAGAATCGTTAGAAGAGATTACCTCTTCTTCGACTCACCTCCATTAAGCCTTCTATTAAAGAAGTTGAGTTGGTATTTTGGGAAGACAATAACCTCTTGAATGTTTTTAGGGAAGTGGATAAGAGAAATGGGCAGGGTTTGTCCGAGATTCAAGGCTCAAAAGGGTGTGAAGTGAAGAGGGATGGGGTGCCCTTTTTATAAGGGAGGAGAAGGGCACCTTTGGAAAAACTTAAAATATTATTTTATAATAAAGTAATATTCGATTTTTTATAGCTCAAAATTGATTTATTTCAATGATAAGGTGGGTATGGGTCTAAATTCTCTCAACCAATATATTTTAGATAGGTTTGGGTCATTATATTAACCTTATATTTTAGTTTTACTCTTAGTTAATTAGATTGACATTTACCATGTCACTTTGTATTTTTATATTATATAGTTAATAAAATTATCATATACATCCAAGCGACCCCCAAGTGGTCCATTAATGATACACCTACCATGATATAAGTATCTTGGACGAACCGTATATTTTTATGAATATAAACAAAATTAATAATTTTATATTTGTTTTAAAAACTATTTTATGTCAATTTAGACACTATTTGGTAATTGATTTTTTTGAAAATCATAACAGCATGAATAGTTTGAAAATAGTTAATTAAATCAATAATAACATGTTATATTAACCTAGTAAATTAGATTAATTCATAAAAATTCTCAAATTACATTTATTTGGATATTTGTAACATCAATTATGTTAAAATTTCATTAATAAGATAATTATTGCATCATGATTGTGTCTTAAATAAAATAAATAATTTAATGTCTAAAAATTATGAATAAAATACCATTATGTAGTAAATCTTATTAGATTTCTAGTGAATATTTATAGTCTAATTTATCTTATTTATATCCCTATATTAAAAATGATTTAGTTATTATTCATTGATTTCAACTATTTTAACCCTTCTTTAAATAAATTAATAATAAATGTCCTAATCTAATCCAAGTGGAAATAAATGGTCATATTTTATTCCTAAGGTTGTTTTTTGTTGAATTAAACTCATCAAATAGAATCAAGACATGTTTTAGGGTAATAATAAAATCATTTTTACCCTTAATTACCCTATTTACTTTTAACAGTGGTAAATAAAAGTAAAAATTTACTATTCACCAAAAATTATTTTCTTCTCATTGAACCACATTTTAGTCCTTGATATTTACTATGTCTCTCGGATTTTAGAAATTTCACTCATAGAAGTGGTAAAATTAATTTTTATGTGAATTTCCAAATTCTCCTAGGAGGTGGGTAAAAGACGATGAAAAGTTCAATACAATTTTTATATATCTAAAATTATTATAAAATGACTCCAATGAATTACATTGAACTTATATAGGTATTATTTATCAATTTTGACCTAAAATAAATTTAAATAAAATAAATAATTATTTAAATAAAAATACGGTTTTTAAATAGTAACCCAGTGTTTTCACTATTCATCAAAAATTGAATGTTTTTAGAAAAATACCAAAATTTTACCCTAGTAAAATTTCGATATTCATAATCCATAAATGAAGTCCATTTTGAAAAATAAAATTTCAAAAAGCGGTTATTAATATTTATAATGGCTAGTTTATATAACATATCATTGTTTAGTGAAACTTGGTATTGCATACAACATATGCTATTGTGGATGGTCGCGATTGCATGTAAGGCAAGCCAAGTCAGGGATGCACATAGTGCAACCTCCTTTTAGTGTAGCGTACAACACAAGACATCAATGAAATTAAAAAGAATATTTTTTATAATATCTCGGGGTGTTACACGAACTATCTAGGTGTTAGAGGATATTCTGAGGGCTTTCATATTGGTTTTTGGCTGAGAAGGAAATCTATCCTCGATTTTTTTGGGTTGTTTGAGATCATGATGAGGGTTGGTGAGGTTTCCATCCACCTTTACTAACCCCCCACAGCTGTAGCAGGTGCATGGCATTTTTGACATGTCATAGATGGGGAGATAAGTGCATGATCATACGCATGTCATCGACAGGTTCATACCATATGTGGACGGACCATCCCTTTGGTTCGCATGTTATGGTAGCACAATAATGTGAAGGTGTTTCCCAAACAGCCGGATATCCATGAGCGGGCTCTGTATCCCAATTTTTTATCTAGTTATTAATTTTTGGGGATAAAAATATTAAAGGAGATAATGATATAGAGACCTAGGTTTTTCCTTGTAAGTCGTTGAATTATTTCTATATGTATTTCTAGAGTTAGGCTTTGAGACGGAGTGTGAATATGAGGCCCGATTTACCCATAATTTTTTTAATAAAAAAATTAATTTTTTTTCTATGAAAGTGAAAGAAACAACATATATCTAAAAAATTTGATCAGATCATAAATCTGATGACATAGTTGAATCTAAAATGTGGCGCTTACCCTATGAGAGACAAAACTTTTGTCAGAGTGGGGATTCTATAGAAAAATTAATTAAGGTTGAAACCGTAAATAAAATTATTAAATAAAAGTATTTTATTTCAAACGTTGATTTGAAAAAAATTTCATCAGGGACTCTAATTTTAAATTTGAGACAACCATTAAGTTATTGATTTAGTTTTTTACCTAAGTGCGCTCGACAATGGGAGGGCATAGAATTTTTGAATCCTTTTACCATTGGTTTTTGAGATATTAAAATTATTTAAATAGGTTATTATTTTTCTTTAATTAGGGTTTACTCTATGAAATTCCACATGTAGGTGGAATTCTCTCCTCCCATTGGAGAATCAATGTTCAATCATTGGTGGGTTGCAATGGTGCTGCAGATCTGAGCAGATTGGGGTTCGGAAAATGCAATGATTATTGGAAGACCTATTCATCGACAAAAAATGTATCCAAATCAAGGTAAGATCTATTTTCATTTGGATTTTGAATTCCTAATTGAAATTATTTGGTTATATATTCATTTATTGTAAATTGTTGTCATTTTTGAACATCAATGATAATGGAAAACTAACTCAACCATCTATCGATCCACCATTTCTTTTATTATTTTCTTGTTCTTTGTCATCTACTTTTCAATATGGTGAAACCACAATGGATCTTTTCTCAAGTCTTATATCTATGTTAATAATTTCATAATAATTGTATATCAGTGAATGTTTCAATTTTTGGGCTTGGAATGGAGGTTCCCTGGCTTACGGAAAGAGATGGTGGTGCGAGTTGGTAGGAATGGTGGTCTAGCACGGGTCTGAGGTCAATTGGTGGTTTAATTGATGGTGTGTGTCAGCTCTCCATAGTACCCAAGTTCCAAGTTGGTATCTCAGGTATGGTCTATACTAATGTGAAGCATGGTCGGTGGCGGACCGATATACAGTGGCTCTGGGTGAGTCCAAGACATGCGGTAGGTGTTGTGGTGGTCTATGTGGTGGTAGCCTGAGTGCAGTAGGCCAGAGGCAGTACAGTAGAGGCGGTAGGTCGGAGGTAGTATGGGGTTTGCAGGAGGGTGACTACTTTCATTAGAGATGGGGGAGGGTAAAACCCTAACTCTAATCATATAAAACTAAATATAATAATAATAATAATATTATTATTATTATTATTAGTATTAGTATTAAAATGTTTGACCCACCATTACTCTCATGTATGATGTCCCATTCATGCGCCGTCAGCAGTGACATCACCACGTATCTGAAGCGGTTGTTTTAGGATCAATTTTTGTTGTATTTCTCTGACCCAGTGATCGAGTCTGTATAATTCCCAACAATAATAAATTTATTAATATTTTTAAATGTTGATTCTAACGCAACTCCTACATTGAACATTCAATTAATGTGTCATCTTTGGTAGCATGACCTGGTTTTCGAGATAGTCAATTCAAGGCTAGTGTTGAATATTAAATTCGGTTCAGGGCTTGGGTCCGAAAAACACCAAATATTAATACTATTATTGTTATTGTTGGTGTATCTTACATCTCTTGTAACTCTTCCGCACAACATCAGATTAGAGTGCCATCAGTGGATTTGTAACCCTAATATTGAGGTGTAAATTTTGAGACGAACTTTTGTATTTAATTTCAGGATCCATGTGTGTGCCCCAAAAGATGTTATTCAAGTGTAATGCGGTGAAATATGACTTTTCATCGGGTGTCCAATTGAGGCATACTAATAGTAAATTATGTGCATTTTTTCATGATGATCACAACTCTATGATCCATACAATTTATTTCGGGATCAATATGTAGGAACCATGAAAAATTATTGGTGCACAAGGTTGTGAAATGTCTCTTATTCAACACGTGTATGATTCAGGAGAATGAATAGTTTTTCATGTCCCATTTTTCACAAGGATCACAATCATGTGATCAGTTTTGTTATCCATATCAATTTGAGGAGGGATGTCCATAAAAACTACGTTTTTTCGTTCGGACCAACAATGAGAATTATGCAATCATCAAGCTTTTGTCTAGGGGTGCCATGTACACTCGGAGTACACTGGCATGCCTAGGGGCACTTGTTCATAGTTTAGTACCCAATAATATGAAGGTACACAACCAGATCAGTAGGTGGGGTAAGACGTCATGTTGGCCTCATATGTGTTGTGTACCACATGATAAATCTTCAATATTTAATATCTATTTCTTTTGGACATTGGTTTTGGACCAAGAGTAGCCTATCTTGAGTGTTTTTCTGAAATGAACGTGATGGTTCCCTCCATAGTGTCTTTTGAGATATGATACTAGATGATCCAGGATTGATTCTTATTAAGGAGACATTTGACGATGGTAGTGATTAGGAACTTTCGTATCATGGTATCTTGGGCTTACCATCGAACTGAGATAGGTAGTGGAATCCCAAATGGTAGTATCGTTCTTACCCTACATCTGGTTTGGTCAGTGGTGCTACAAGATGGTAGTAACGGGATTACAGGCTTATTGGGATGGGCAGTAAAATTCTATGATGACAAGAGTGTTTCTGCCCATCATCATTGGTGTAGGTCCTCTAAAGCTACATCCAGGTGTTGATCCCACTGGCGTAATAAGGCGCAGGTCCCTGATGACTAGAGAAGAAACATCCATCTTGGATGGGCATGGTTCCTCAACCTATTCCATGTGGCACCCTCCAATTGATATTGAGCTCGATGAAACTAGAGTGGCACCCTCCAGTCAGGTTGGGCATGGTTCCTCAACGACACTAGAGTGGCACCCACTTGGTGGGCTGGACATGGGTCCTTGATGAAACTAGAGTGGAACCGTCTAGCTGGGATGGACATTATTCATAGACAACACTATATTAGAACCCTCCAGCTGGGATGGGCATGGGTCAACAACCTTGACACATGACCTCTTGATTATGCACATCTATGGTGAGATAAGTTTTGACATACCTCTAGACTCATGAGAAAAAGGGATTATTTTCCCACCAAGTAATGTCCTTGAAACATGACATAAAACCGTGACGGATATTTAGTGCTTCCCAAAGTGGATAGTATCAAGGTGTGGTGATTGAGAAACTTTGACTTGTGTGTTCAAGAAAGATGTGTGGTGTACTGGGCATCATTGATGGATAATTCTATAACTATATGAGACACTTTTTCTATGATGATTTGTGAGATGGATATCCCCATACTCCCTCTTTTTTTCTTCTTTGACTGAGAATATATATGTATCATATCATAGTACCAACTCCTTGGGTTTTGGTTACTCTTCTTTGAGGAGTGGTGGCAATGACCTGGGTAATCCATGTTCTTTCTGTACATAGCCTCTCATGGTTAGACAAGTCAACTCTCCTACAATAGGTAGAGAAGACTCAATGATATTTTCACCTTCTCACAGTTTCAATTTCCTTGTTTTTTGATGGTTTTTCTTTCACTATCTTATTGGGTTATGCTGCACTCCTTTACCATACCTTTTTCAATCTATTGTTTTTATCATTAGTGTATCTCTTACTAGTCCCCCTTCGCCTTTATGGGGAATCCAACTAAGTATTTTTATACTCACCCCATTATGGTAATTTCACACATGTTTCCTACCTTATGAATACTATGGATTGGTTTATCGTGGCATTAGACGATATTAGGGATACATGTGATTGGACTGCATTTGGTGGTTTTTGTTAGGATCCAAGAGCATGGATCTCTCACCATTGTAACATTTTCTGTTATTTACAAGATGTGAAAATTTACATTTTTGTCAATTATTTTTCCTCTTTTATATTCAGTTAACATTATTGTAATGTACCATTTATAGCTCCATGGAGAATTGGTTTGTTTACAGTAGGGTAGCCTCTTATACTTATTTCTATCTGCACTTTTACATTGAGTAGATTGTGTTCATGTGTACGGGTACTTAGTCAATGGCCACTATGAGTATTTTGTTCCTTCAATTCTTATACCCTCTTGATTATGGTGTAGGGATCAGGGTAGTTGCAGCTTAATCACGGGTATGGGTCGGGTTGTGATAGTGCACATGTGAAGGATGAAAAAAACTCGACCATGACAAAATAGAAAACCCAAACAGAACCTTTAATGGTATAGTCACCATGAAAACCTCATCATGGAAGTATCACCAAATAATTCAATCCATGTAATATGATATAATGTATAACACATCAATTATAGGGCAACCATCACAACATTCCCAATGATTTGCCGCTCTCACACCCAAACGGTAAACATCTTATCACTTCCAACTCTTATAAATATACCACATCTCATCCCTTCCGCACACACATGGCTTCACAACACATCTTTCATATTCACACCTAGGCATTATGACACATCATTAACACACACACAAGGGCCTCATTACAAATTATTTTTACACACACCTGGGCACTACGAAACATCTTTCATTAACACAGATGGACCTCCCCCCACATCCTTCCCACACACACCTGGGCCTCCTGAAAAATCCCACCCACACACACATGGGCCTCACAACACATACTAATAGTAAACACCTATTCCTTAGGACACATCCCCCCCCCAACACACATACTAGGGCCTCAAATCACATCCCGCACACCCACACCTGGGACTCATGACACATCTCGCTCTCACACACCTGGTCTTCACCATATATCCCACCTACAAGAACCTGGTCCCCAAAACACGTCACATAACATCACATATCATCACATATCATCCTGAAGTCATCTAAAAAAACACATCACAACTCATCTCGAAGACACCTAGGACAACACATCACAACTCAATCGAAAGAAACCTAGGATAGCACATCAAAACTCATCTCGAAGACACCTGGGATACCACAACTACCATCTAATTTACAAACAGTCTTCCATCCATCACATCCAATGAAATAACATCCTTTCGTGGAAGATGTAGAAGGTAATATCACGTGTCCCACAATCAATACTCCCACTGTGATGTTGAGAAATAAACCCCCTGCATGACTATGAGGGAGTTCAGTACATTGTTTTCAACATGGGTGGGATGTGTATCGAAATTACAGGAGTGATAAAATATATATATAGTATCAAATTCTAAATACTATCATATGTGTTCACAAAAATCAAATGAACTCATAGAATGGTCACTTTTGTTTCCACCATTAAATTCATAACATACCATACTAGGCCACAAACCCCATTTCACATTTCTAGTCAATTTCATTTAATTCATTCAATTCTTTTCATTATTTAGTATCAATTACACATAACCACACAAACCATCATTGAATTATTTTTTAGAAATTTCTATTCCACTAGAAAAATAAAGAGATGCCCTTAAAAATATTATTGAACAATTTTTTATTTATTTCATCACTACTTAGGCATATAGAACAAAGCGTCCACATTCCATAAACAGATTAACATTCTATCACCTCACTGCTCAAAAAAGCACAGACCTCAAACTGTCACTTCACCACCCCAAAATAACATCCTAAAAACAATCAACCACACATCGTCATCCCACATGTGTGTCCTCACACCACAATACATAAACATCCATTTACGGTTTTACAAATGGGTTCTTAACAAATTCAATATTGATTTAATGGTTTTAACACACAAACACAAATCCAGGGGATGCCATTTCAATATCCATGTTCAAGAAATTAACAAATATCTATTTAGAGTGATGTCATAAAAATCACAACCAATGTAGAAATCATATATGATATATCAGGTGAAACTAAAGACCTGACCAAACAAAATTGTTCACAGATAATCAAGCCCAAAAAATTAAAATTTTTCAAATAATATCAATGTTATAAAAGCATGAGAATCATATCCCATTTCCCCTTTCAATTAAATTAACCAATTATTTGATGTTTCTTATGATGGAAAACCCATAATCCCTAGATTAAAAATATAAACCCCTCTTGTATGATACAAAAATAATGATTAATCCCTACCTAATGGAAGCTTTTAAACTCATTGTGCACTGTACGGATAAGATTAAATAGCTAGAAAACCACAGTTTCACAAGAAACATGCGTATAAACCATAATTTTACCAAACGGTGGTAAACAATGCCACCCAAACGTACCACAAACCAATGAAACGCCACTAAATTAGATCTTTGGGTCAATAATTAAAGAAAATACATGAGACAAAGAGAATAAATCCCCATGAATCGAAGACCGATCGCCAACAAATAACTATAGGGATCAACAGATCAAAGAGGGAATAAAATGACATGAAGAACACCTCAGGGGGCCTAAAGCTCTCCCAAAACAAGTGGATGAAGAAACCATATCTAATTGAATGATAATTTGGCCAAAAAATAAATTTAAATATACATTTTATTTCGGTATTACATGATGTCTGATCCTCTTTCATGGCATGTAATCCTAGGGGTTTGGTGTCCAATAAAAAATACTTTTCATCTTTATTTTTTTATTTATTTTTAAACCCTGATATATTTCACATCATGAAACCCTCTTTCTTATCTTCTAAAATTTTTACACATGTTCAATTCCTCATTCACTTCATTCTGAATTTTTACACATGATGAAATCACCCTACTTCTAGCCTTTAGAAACTAATATTCTCAAAACTTCCTCTTTACCTCCTTTGAACACCTCCACTAACCACAACAATCAATGTAGTGGACTAAGAAGGCACAAACTAATACAATATATCTCAACCAAAATAAGTCATCATATAAAACATTATATTAGAAATTAATGGTGGAAAATATATCTCAATTTAAATAAAAAATCTATAAGAAACATGAAACTAGAAATATGAATAAATATGAGATCAATTAATAAATTGTGTCTAAATTAATTAATCCTGATGGAATATCCTCTTACCATGCACACTCCCTTAGGTTAAATAAATTTATTTCTTGGAAACAAAATAATACATTCCACTTTTCCTACTAGGGAAGAAATATAATCTTCCACATTATTACCATATTTCCAACTATGTTGGACATCGATATGATAGTTAATATGAACTCTCTAAAAATTTTAGATATAGAACAAGGTTCATTATGATTTTTCTTTAGGGTATTTTAATGAGGAAATGATTTTCTCTCCATCACTCTGGAACCCATATTCCTTTTTCAACAAAGGAGGAGGCCCAATCCCTCTTCCATGGATTTTCATTAAAGAGAATTCATGTGAACCAAGTATACAGTAAAAGAAAGAATAACCTAACCCCAAGGACCATGAAACACTCTACTTGCTCTCAAAGAACCCAAGATAAAAAATCAGTCTGTGTAAAGTTTAGGACCCGATCTAGTGAACCCATTTTCCTAATGTGGTGTCCAGGACTATGTGTGAGGATGGATTTTCAACCATAATATTTATGATATTTGGATAATCATTTAAGATCATAGATATCCTCTTTGTGGTTATAAATAGGTTCCTTGTTTTGAACTTGATAGAATTTTTTTAGAATACCCCCCAATATTGTTGGGCGTTATTCCTTGTCTTTCAAAATACACCTACACTCTACTATCATCACAATGTATCTTTTCTTATTATTAAGTCCATTCAGTCCCACTCCTTGGAATCAAAATTAAATAAATGAAATAACCTAAATTTCATGGAATTGGATAGCCACAATTTCTGAGAAAAATATATAAACCATGAAATCCTAGTCTAAATTTTTTTTGAACACTCCTCCAAAGGCTATTTGCAACACATACACTTATAAACTGGGTTGATACATGTTTGCTATATATTCTCATCCATGGGTTTTTCTCAGCATATTATTATATAATAAAGAATATTATAATTTTTGTGGACCTCCTTGGACTAGAGGATATCACCATATAATTCTATTAAATTTAAGTTTGTCATTGTCTGTTAAAAATTCATCCATAAAAAGTAACCTTAGGAAGAATCTACGAAAATTACTATGTCTAGACCAGTGAATAAATTAATGATGTTAAAGATATGTTATTTTTAATTCACCAAATTTAAATTAATGATGCTCAGGTATTTTCTTACTTTCCAGAAGTTGATGTCCATAGAATGGAATCCTTGGAATCAAATCTAAGAAAAAACTAAATTATAATTCCAGAACAGCATATCACATCTCTCCACTATCCATAATGAATATATATGGATGGTTGAAATATGAAGATAAAAAAAAGACCATATAGAGTTTCCTCCCTCCATATCCTTGTCCCTAAAAACATATTCCACCATAAATATACATGATAGAGTTCATTCCTCAATAATTAATCACACGAGATTTACGGGCATTCCATGTAAAATATTTGAGATATTCCTAACATTTATTCTTGTAATCCTGTGTTGGTCTACTCAACCTCTCCCAAGACACATGGTGATGTTTTCTATCTAAGCTTTCATCACATGTAAATGAGGCCAAAATATTGAAAATTTCATAGATAAATCCTTTCAGCAAGTTAATTAAAAAATGTTATTGTATTGGTTTGTTGGTAATTACACTATTCGTTAGTGATATTCTCTACCCGAAAGATTTATATCATTTATTCTAGTTCATAACACAACCCATGATTCTTTCAATGATCTGATTGAAATGGTGTATGAGTAGCCTACATTAATAAATAGTATCCCCTCGATAATATATTGGGAATCTCCTTATATGTATATCCATAAACTCACTCATCACACATACCCTTCTGTTTGAGAACCAACTTGAGATATTGAAGCTACTCTTCATTCAGTTGATTACATTATGACTACGTTTACAATAGTTTTCAGTTAACTTATCCATACCGTGAATTGATCAATTCTTGGAATTCATAAATAATATTATTTCATATATAGGAAATAGATGGTAAATTAAATGGGAGTGAACCCTATAGATGTAGGAAACAATACCCCACCCCTAATTTTGTCATTGACGAGGTGGATTTGAACACATTGGGTGTGGATGATGATTCTTAGGGATAGAGGATCTAAAATTTTAACATAATAATTTCATTAAAAAAGGAATGAATTTCCCCCAATAAAAAGTTATTCAAATCCATGAGGAGATAAAGAACAAGAAAATGAGATCAAAGGCCCAACAAGAAAACCCCATCATTGGAATCACCTAAAAAATTCCACTCAATACTATCATAGTCCTTGTCCATCTCGAATTTGATTACCAAGTTTGAGCCAGGGTCATTATTTCTAATATTACTAATCTCATCCAATTATAGGGAAATATTTTCTTGAATCATCCTACCTTAAATAAAACCATGTTAATCATTGGAGATATAACAAGGAATATGGTTGTAAGGCACTTATTTGGGTATTCTAGAAATCAAATTATATTGATAAATTCATAGTGTAAAACGTCTAAAATGCTAATGGGATGAGGGGTCCTTGATCATTGGAATTAACCCATCGTAGTTTCACATAAAGCACAAGGTAAGTTACTTCACTAGGATAAATCATGTACTTACCTCACCAAATAATTACTTACAATATTCTATGAAACCATATAGAAGGATTTTAAGATTTCGTATTTGTCTAGATGCACTCTATATGTTGATTCCATTCATTTCCTCATTGATCTCCCCCTCCATGATCATATCTTCTAAGAACATGTTTTTTGTACTAGAAACAGTGGTAGTAGAAACATTAAATATTTAAGAATGTCTACATTGATATCCGTCATCCATATGAGTATTTAGAACTGAATAAAGATACGTGAAGAATGATACCTCCACGCCCCAAACCATGTCCTTATCGTCATTATAGTTCTATACTTCAGCAGAATATTTATTCTGGTTATCCATCATTTCTTAGAAATGTAATCTTGAAATAAATAATCATTCTGATCATCATGATGTAACCATTTTGTTATTGAATATTCACATAAAAAAACATTCCCACATTGAGATCATATAAACTAGTATATTTTTCTTTCTCGTGATCTCATGAAACAATGTGTCATTTCATTCATTCTCATGAATGAGTTCCATATACTCCATGTCCCTCATAACTGAATCCATGCCCTATAAATTAAGGGGTTGATGTGATAAGATAACATGTACGTTTCCTATGCTTATTCTTAATCCTTATAAAATAACTCCCCTATGTTGGAATGTTCCAAAAAATAAGCCACCACTTGTTGGTACCATATAATATCATTTAATTTCTAGGAGAAGATGAAGCACAAAACTAGCTTCTTCCTGAGCGGTAGGGAAACTATGAGAGGAGAGTTCTTGGATAGTATTCATAAAAAATTTGTAAAATACTCATTTTGGAATGAAGAAATATAATGATTATTAGAAATTAAATGGTCAAGGAAGAACAAGGTATGGAGGTCCTATTATTTTTCAATAAACCATGTATGTTGATCCCCAATGTATCACATATCCATGAGCCCAATACATTCCATGAACTACCAAAAATTCACTACGGTACTTCCATAATAAATCTATTATCCCTTTATTTTTATTCAGATAAAAAAAATATTTAAATATCCCCATAAAATCCATGAAAAATATTTCAGACCAATGTACTCTAGATAATTCCACAATGATTTTCTTAACATACATCATAAAATTATTAATCAAAAGTGAAAAAATTACTATGATTTTATAAATAAATATTATTAAATTTAAATTGATCAGACTCATTAATTAGTTCCATTAATAATTTTTATGAAAATGTATACAAATCTATAGGTTGTGTTGGTTGGAAGGCATAAATTCACACATTCTTATTTTTTTGTAAGATATTATATTTTGGTAGGAAATTTTCTAGTCTCGAGGACATAAATAAGAGATGAATTTTCATTATAGATATTGGATTCAATGATATCTGTATTAATCCAACTATCTAGGCCTCATAAATTTATAATTATCAAAGTGACCATTGATTAGAATGGATCCTACCCTTGGCCCAAATTAACATGGCACATTTTATTTGAGAAGGTTATTTCTCTTCTTACTCATGGACTCGATCTCGTGAAATGTCCATTTGAAAAATGGCGAGGAAAGTGTTTCCTGAGAGGCCATCAGTCATTATACAAGGGGTTTACCCCCCCCCCCCCCCCCCTCAGAACATTGTAAAAATAATTCTAAAATGACCAAGAAGAAACCCATTTGTAAAGGTATTTAGTAGAAATACATATTTTTTGTAACACTAGGGGAACCTAAAACATAAGAGAATACATATATAAAAACTAGATAGGATATCAATTTATGAGATACTATGATTTCTTGACTCGTGATCAAACATTGTTGAGGGTATATAAAAAAGTCCTCTACGGGTCATAGGGGCCTAGTTCTCATGGAGGAAAAATGTGAGTAGTGAAGCTTTATACAATACATATCCATCGATCTCGAGGGAGATGAATGTTAGATTCAACCTAAGGATTCCTATTATTATAGGAGAATTATAAAGAACCATGTATATAACTATGGATATAAATAAAGAGGAATTGTCACCAAGGGAATTAGAGGTGATAAGAATAGGAACCCATCCCCCAAAATTACTATGGTAGGAATCATTCAAACCAACTGAATCAAGATGATCAGTATCCTTATACACGTTTTCTGAATAGATGCCTATTTTTTCTGATAGATAGATAGGGTATTCATATTTTGGAGTCCCTTGTTTGTGAACCCCCAATATATAATGGTATCACTAGAAACAAACTATAATTTAATGACATTAAAGAAGGTGTACCAAAGAGATCCATATAGTCAATGGGTAAATCAGTTCTTGGAACCATTAAAAAGTATTATGAAATTAAAGGAAGTATAGGTTTTGGTAAATTTATTAATTGAAGGTTCATTAGGAAACATCCTAATTTTGATAATAAATTTTCTTCCCAAAATATCATAGAAAAATATTTTAATCATTAATATTAACTCATAATTCATAATATGTTAAATAAAAAATCTCTAAATAACATTCCCCATCATATAGAAATATACATCTCTATAAAATTCATGAAAACCAATTTTATGTTTCTCTAGATAATTGAAATTTATAACTTCTATTATTCATCATTAAATCATCCATGATGAATAAATATTATTATAATGACTGAAAACAGTAACTAAACATTCCAACAACTAAAACAATACAACCTATTAAACATATTGACATCAATTTAAACATTCATCTTCATTGAAAACCATTGAAATGAATTGAAAAAAAAAATATTTCGAACATAATGTATTGAATTAATAGACACATATAATCACATATGATATGGTTTATATATTTCATAACTATATATGATTTATTTAATATTTGCTTCACTATTATTTCCAAAAGTAACCATTCCATTAATATGAATCCTAAATTCTGTAACAAATTTTAGTTTCCTATCATCTCAAATATACATTTAGTTTCAAGTATCAATGTGTCTCTATTCATAATTTCATTTAGTAATACATATTCCAATATATAATCATCATATTTATTTATTTCATTCATGGATATTATATGTTTATTTGATTCAAAATTGTGACTCACATAAAAATAATCAGAATCATTGACGCAATCATTTTGTTCCTAAAATAGAGATAATATATTATCTAATGGAATAATATTATTCATATTCCATTATTTATTTTGATATCCATAATTATATATGTTTCTAATTATTCTAGACATAAAATCAAAACCCACATTCTAAAAATTATATCAATTTAAATAATATAAATATTATAATTTTTTATTTAATGTATAGGATATTCTCTCATGTGATTTCAACAACATCTAAGTGCCTCTCCCTAGAAAAATCCAATTTTATTATTCTTGTAGATTGTTGTGTGAGCCAGGTAAACTAAATATTAGTAGTTCATAAGGAAAAATATCCTTACACTGTATCCCAATATATTTTCTACATCTGTGTAGCTTATTTTTGGCTGCAAACCCTTAGTATTGAAATGTTTTCATAATTGAAAAAACACATTTTAATTTATGTTTTATTTATTACTATTTATTCTATTTTAATTCTTACAATTCTTTATATACTATGATTTTAGTAATTAATATAATGTTTTATTTATGATTATTGACAAGTTAAGATTTAGTTTTAAGAATTTTAATTATGTTCTTCACTTTTATAGTCATGAATCCATTGTTGTTATTTATTCAACCAATTTTTTCAATTATTATTATTCTTATGATTAATGACTTCCAAAAAACATATTATTTATTATTATTTCTATATTACAATATATATCTTTTCAATGATACAATGGTGTAAAATAGTTTCTGTGAAGTCTAGTTTCTAGGACGAGTCATTTAAGAAGTATTCGTTATTTTTATAATGGATGAATCTTTCATAAATAATGTCATATTATTATTTAATGGTTACAAAATTTTTGGGCTTAGTGTTTAGTTTTTATTATATTTTTATATGTTTTTTAATTTTATCAAGAATTGAATAAAGAACATGTGTTATAAGATATTATGCTATCATTAGATATTATATTAAACATTCATAACAATTTAGGCATTAAATTGTTCATTTAAATGCTGTATAGTAAAAAACTATCATGCATTCACAGTCCATAATAGGAGGCATAAAAATATTGATAGATGTCTTTATTTCATTCCATATGATACTAATATATTTTTATATGTTATTAAATTTTAAAAAGAAAATGATATTCTATTGTTTAGTGGAATATGAGTTATTTATTATGACTGCAGAAGTAATTGTGGATCTAGACTATGATTATTTGTAACAATGTCTCGAGTTCATTCGAATAAGATTTATCTATGGATAATGTCATATCAATTTGTTGATTTTTATAGTGAAACAGATTGAAAAAATCAAAGAAATTTAAAGGTTACATTCAATATTTTTTCTATTTTGTCATCGTATATGATTTAGGATGATATAATATAATAATAGATATTTATGTTCACTAATCCAAATTTTTATGGAAAACCAAAAATAATTCATTAATGAAAGAATATATAAATTTATCAATTATGAGCATTGTAATTTTTTATATAAATACTTCCAGTATCATGATGAAGTTATAAAAATGAAATTTTTTGTTAATATAATTATTTTATTTGGGAAGAGTGTGGTCACCATATAGTTTTTTCTAATGTATATATTTTTTAAGAATTTTAAATTAATGTATAAATATTAATTTTTTGACAATATCACTAATGTATCTAAAATCACTTTTTAACTATTATTATTATCATGGTCATGTTGTTTTGTTTATGGTGTATAATGTCTTTATCAAGTAAAAACTCCATATTAATATTATATTGTGCCTCCAAAAAATTGAGACTTCAATATGATTACAATAAAAAATCATGTAAACATGGTTGTTTCTTTTCTTATAAAAATAATGGTCGGATATCCATGGAATTTAAAATGTATTGTGGATTGTTCTTTGAAATTAATGGAAGTAGGTAGTCCGTCTGTAGTATAAAAAGTAATAATTTTCATAAATATATTAATATTTTTCTAATTGATTATATAGTTCATATCCATATCTATTGTAAAGTTACATAGTCTGTGGAAGGTATAATAAGGACTTATCTGATCTAATATGAATATATCAATGTATACTTTTGTAATCCATTTATACCTCAGTTATTCACCATTTCCATAGTTATATTTTGGAAAACATTTCATAATTCGATTATACTATTTCTGATTGTTAATATTTTATATATAATCTGTTTATTTGGCTTTCCCAATTCACCTCTTCTTTTCTGACATTCTATACCTTTTAGTACTCAAAAAAATTTATAGTTTTTTTATTTCTCTAATGGTTTTTACATAATAATTTTTTCCAACCTTTTATGATCATTATTACTTTCATCATTTTTTATGTCCTACATGATTTTCAATCATGCTCGACATCAATATCATATTTAAATTCAAATATTTGATCATTCAAAAAAATTTTATGAAAAAAATGCCACTTTAAAACTTGTTTATTATCTACTTATTTTAAAACATTCTACACCATAACATTTTTTCATTGAGTGTCCACATTTTGATTCAATGTATAACTTCTCATTAAATATAACCACCTTTTACTCATGGGATTCAATAGTTTTTTCTTTATATATAATATAATCTTTTATTTCATTTATTTCATTTATTTAATTAAAATTTTCTTAGAGCTTCAAAATGAAATAAAAAAATTATGTATTTTTTCTAAATAAACACATGATTCATATAAAATTAACAAAAGATGTGATATATTCTATGATTTATTTAATTTTATACTAGTTCAGATTTTACATTTCTACTATATTAATTTTAAGGTTTTGGTGGTGGAGAACTAGTGTCTTGATGTGGTTTAGGAGAGAATAGGTATATTTATTGACATCATAGGAACACCACTACAAGGTATCATCATTATTATATAATTTTAATTCAAAAATTTTCAGTAAAACTGATTTGAAGGTGGAAACTTTATGTTTTTATAATTTTTAAAGATGGTGTCATGTTTATCTATTTTGGAGGGTGTTTATATGATGGTCTATATTTAGGACATTATCATCACTTTTTGTATTTATTTTCTATGATGTGTTTTTGAGAAATCGTTATCTTCCATTAGGAAGGTTGGAATGTCCATTTTTTATATAGTAGTTTATGATGTGGTATAGAGATACGTTTTTATACTATTATCATGAAATCAATAGAAGATAAGATAGAAATATTGAATTTGGGGGGTGTTATTTCAATGTGGGTTGTGATTCGATAAGGGAGGTTTAATAAAAATGATATGGTTTATAGGAAATATATTGTAACAACCCTGACTCTAGTAACCCATTTCCACTGGTTATATTACCACCTTGATATAAAACAAAAGATATCACATTTAACATGATCAAATATGTTATTAGTCTTGAGAGAAAATAATGGTTCATGATTCTCATATTATATATGAAAACAAGAAATAAAACATTAAATTACAATTGAAACATTATTATTTATTCTAATATAACCGTGAAATTATTAAACTTTCACCACTTGGTATAATTTGTTTTGGAAGTCATGATATGGGGTCATCATAGATTCTCCATATGAGAAATTGTACAGTATAATCTATCAGAGAATGAATAGAAAATGAATAATACGGAATATATAATCAAGAATATAATATTTTATATAAATAATATCATGAAATATGAATATATCTATGGATGACATATAAAATAAAATAATAACATATATAAGAAATATATAGTTTTATAATATTGGGTATCATAACCTCTCTACCAATGGATCATTCCATGACAACAGGTATAATTACGTAATATATTTTTAAAATATATAATATAGTTTGTTTAATTATCCCTATCAATTAATTAAGAGACTATATAATAGTTTTCCCCACGATATCACTTAATTAGTCCAATGCTTTTATCTTATTAATGAAATTAATTGTAATACAATACATAATCAACATAAACATTCATATTAATAAACAACCATATTAAATGTCAATATTTTTCTCATTCAATAAAAAAATGATCAAAATCCATCCATGAAAAATAAGGCCGATGGTATCATTATACTATAACACTATTAATTTATAATCTTAAATAAATAATTATTAATTTTATTAAAAACACTATTTTATGGACATTATACAATATCATTTAAAATAACAACAAATATCCTATTCACTAGAGAATATTTTAAAACAAAAAATTATAAGAATAATGAAAGTGATTTTTTCATTGAAAAGATATTGTATATTTTAAAATAAATGAAAAAAATAAAAAAATACAACTAGGTAAAAATTCTATAATGTGGTAAAAGTTAAAAAAGTTCATTTACCACTATCATAAAATGTAAAAAAGAAATTACATGAATAACATTAAAAATATTTCTTTTGAAACATTTAATATAAAGTAAAAGTTTAACTAAATTAACCATATGAAATTATTACTTTATATAAATGAACATTGTTGACATAAAATAATTAATATAGATATGGAAAAAAATGGTTCATGTCTAAACAAAAAGGAATATCGTCATATTTTTTTATAAAAATTACTATAATAGTTTGGGGTATCAAAAAATAGATAATATTTATAGAATAACAGAAATAATAGAAAAAAAAAATATTAAAAAAAATATTGGTATTATGAGTGAATGATCATATAATTCCCATATTGTAAACTTATACATAAACAATCCCTATTATGAATTAGATTTTAAAATAAACTTATACCTCAAACATCCGTGTTGTAGGAAAATGCCTAATCTCTCCTATAAGAAATTTAAACTAATTTAAGTCTATATAAAAACTATATTTTCATTTATCTTACAAAATTTAATTTATTAATAATATATTTATATACATTTGTAAATAATTTTTGTAAATCAATATTTTTGTTGTAATCGTTCTATTCTTCATACATATTTATGATCAATATATACAATCCATACATAATTGTCATGGATTCAAAATATATATAATATTAGACATGTCAAAATAGAAATATTTGTGTATTTAATAAATTTTTGTATCTATCCATTAAAAATGGTCATGATAATTTTATTACATCATTTAATTGAGACTATAGTGCGTACGTATGCATAAAAAACTTTTTATGTTTTCTAATGGGTGAAAAAATAAATTATATAATGTATTAATTTATATAATAGTTGTAATAATATAAATAATATATTTTTTCATTAAATATAACCTTATGACCATATTTTTATGAATAAAATTAAAAATTAGTTACATCTATTTTTATTGATGGTTGTCTGCCCATACTTATGAGCGATGTTATAATTGTTCAATGGAATGTAGGGTAAAAGATTAGATAATGTGTTATCTTATATTAATCATGAAAATGTAATAAAAATATTATATATTAATTCATTCCATTTTATAACCATCCGTGTGATGAAATTAGGAAAACAAAATTGTTCTATTTATAGAGGTGGTACTCAAAACATATGCACACGTGATGTTTTAATTTCCCATATAATAGAAATAGATATTAAAAGGGGTTATAACATAAATATAATAATATTTTACAATATTTTTAATATTGATATTATTATATCATTATAGTTATTGAGGGTTTGAATTAAGTAGTATAATAAATAAGCATAATATATCTCATTTAGGAGTTAGTTGTATTCGTTTGAAAACCTCATTTGGATTTCACCTATTGGGTTCATTGGTTGGAATTCATTTAGTAATAGTTCTTATATGATGTGGGGAAGGATATTTGTAAGGTATTTTTGTAAATATTGGTAGATCTATAGTGCACAGAGTTTGAAAATATTTGAGGATGGAAGGTTCCCATTGATATGTGGGGGGAGATTCACATTTTTAATTATTATAATCATTTAAATATTTGAATCCTATTTCTGATGGTTAAGTGAAATTTACACAATTAAATTTAACAGCTAAGGTGATGATATTAAAAATCCCACAATCTGAAAAGAATTAAAATATTATTTAAGGATCCTATAAAAATTATTACCTCCACGAACGAGTTTTACCCCATTTCATAGGGACACCCGTTTTTTCCAAAATTACAATTAATAATGACAAAAAAAATTGATAACATTACTAAAGTTTATCCTCCTGATTATAAATATGAAATAAATTTTTTATTTTTTAGGTATTATAATTTAAAAAAATATTTTTTTACATAAGTACGCAAAATACGATGAAAGATAGTTTGTTCCAAAAAGGCTTTTCAATAAAAAATATAATATTATAAAAAAATAAAATATATGGTGGAATCCTTAAAAAATAAATTATATTATTTTTAATTTAATAGATCATATGATTCATTAAAACAATATCCAAAAATATGGAACCATTATAGTATATTATTTGAGTAAAATAATTTATATTTGTCAAAAGAATGCAATTTTTTATTCACTGAAAAATCTACTATTTATGATTTATTCCAAAAAATTACCTTAAGAAAAATTCAACCTTATGAATGAAAATATAGTATCTATTTTAAAAAATTAGTATTCTAAAATATATAAATTTTAATTTTAAATATATTTTTATTAGTTATATCTATTATAATGATAAAATAATAGGATGTGAATTGGGAATTATTCTACGGATGTAGTTTTTACATACTAAAACTTGATATAACATGTAAAATTATATTTAATTAACTAATATCTTCTAGTAATTTTTAATTAGCGTTACTTCTTAGGAAAATTTAATCCATCCTAATAATTGTCATAACTCTGATTTTGATTCGAGGTACTATTTTTTATATTTGGTCTTTCTTTTACCATATGGGATCCCCATGAGTTTTTAGAGGAAGTGGAGGTTTTGGGCTTGAGAGAAGGTGGTTCATGGTTATCTCATGGTTAAGGGAAACTGTGCGCCCTTACCTAGGAAACAGTGTAGTAAATGTTTATTTTGTAAATTGGTGATGACACGGTTGTCACAAGGTTTGGAAAACCATGTGGGCTAATCATGTGGCTCATACATATTCGATAGTGTGGGACTAATGGTTGTCGTATAGTTTGGAAAACCTTTCAGGCATACCATATGACTTTTTTAGGTCAGTATAGAGTAAAAATTACCCTTTTCACACTTTGATATTAACCATAAATCACCTCTAATCTTCCCTATTCAGGATTTTTTTCTATTGAAGCCTTCTTCAATCGTTCTTGGACCTCTTGAGAATGAACCTTTGGGGGATTTATCCATAAAAAAATAAGGACTTTTCAATTATGTCATCTTCCTCTTGATTTCTCCATCTATATAGGGTTTACTTGCCCTCCCTGTTGAGTTCTTATTTCTTTAGGGGGTTAATTGACATAATAAGGGGCCGATATTGTGATTTTGAGTGATCTCATGATGATTATTGCCTGATATTTATTTTATATGGTCTTGTGTTTGTGTGGTTGTGGTTTTTAACTAATTTTAAAATGTTTCCAAGTGTAAAGTAGGTGGTTCAATGATTTTACATTATTTGGATGACATTGATAAGATAACATTGTTGTTTATATGTGTTCTTATGATTGTTTTCCTTGTGATATATGTGTTTTGGAAAGGGTTTGAGATCCAAATGTGGTGAAATTTGTTTTATGTAAAGAAATTTGTTGTATTAATTATGTGATTCATTTTTTGGTTTGTTAAATATATTTTATACCTTGTGTGAAAGGTGTGAAATGTGTTTTGAAATATATTTAAAGGTGAAAATGTGTTTAAAGTATATTTTCCATGAGAGGCGGATTTTTTATTCATGTGAGATTCATTTTTGTGAACCTTAGATGTGTATATGAATTGCGAAAGTAAGATTAATCATGTTATAAAATGGTCTTGGATGTGATTACGAATTTTAAAGGGGAATTTTTCATAAAAATTGTGGGAGTACCTATTTATTATTGATGTTGTGTTTCTAAATGGGTTTCATATGTTTTGAATATGGTAAATAGTGTATTGAAAAATTGATTTGGTGATAATGTGAAATGGAAAGTGGTTTTGTTGTAGAAAAACAGTGTTTTCCACGTGAGTTGTAATCATTAGATCAATGAGAAAATGTGAATGTGGTGATTATATGTGTGCTTTTAATTCTTGGAATGTGTTTTTAAAATTGATTATTTATGATGTTTTTTAAATTGAATTTGATCGCAACAAAAATCCCAGGTATCTTGGTGGGTGAACTAGAACTAATCCTTCAAAAGTGAATGATGTTAGGATTCATCTAATAGTATTGGCGATTGAAACACTAACTAAACAAGTGATATGTTCTAGATATGACTCAAAATTTGGGATTGGATCCCCTCTAGTGGATCATGCATATGAATGATATTGGTATTGGATTATGATTTGTAGACCACTAGAATTTGGGAGACATTATCCTCTAGTGTCTCATTAATTGGAACATTTTTGGTGGATGAGTTGGAGGATTTTTATCACTGATGTACTAGGTTCATTAGGCCTATCTAGTGGAAGATATAATAGGGATTTACCCATGGTTATCTGTCGTGATATAATTATTTTGTGATGTGGTTCTATAGTCTATCATATGTTATTCCTTGTGTACATTTTTAATTCCAAAATGATTATTTGTGATAATTGGATTTCCCTAAAAATGGGCTCTTGATAAATATTTCCTTAAAAAAATTTACTATTAAATTGTGAAATATTATTATGGATATGTGTGTGATCATTTGTCCTATATTGTTACATATTGTAATATTTCATTTGGTCTCATCCTACTGGTATATTCCTCACACCCTATATACACTAATGGGTGTATGTAGACTTTGTTATGTATGTCACTATAAATTCATGATGTATCATGGTGGTGATGGTGTATCAGATTTATAGTGTTCCACTTCTTATATCTGTTTATAGTGGAATCTTGAGGGTGAAGTACCTCTTATTTTATGGACATTTATGGGATTTGTTTTTTCGTTCCCATTCTATTGTTGTAATTTTTTTCTTAATGATGTAGAACTCTGAATCTGAAAATTATTGCCCCTCATTTGGGTATGTATATCAGTTATGTTGCGTGTATTCATGTAGTTTATTATGATTATAAAAATTGATAAAATTGTTCCCAATGTGTATTTTGGATACCTAGGAACTAGTTTCCATCTGGTGGGGATCAGGAACATTCTTCGGTTCATGCCATGAATCAAGCCATGTTTTAGGTTTGATAGAATCCTATACTAGTTAATTACAAAATGGTATCAAAGGATGTTAAACAGTTTTTGTTTTGATATATTTGGGATGAGTTTGGATAAATTGGAGCTAAAACTTTTTGGGTTTGGGGTTCTGGTTGTGAGTTGGATGTCTGGCCAAAATATTTTGGGACAACACTCGAGCCTTCATGGGATGCTGGGATTTGGTTTGACTTATCCATAAGGTAATACATAAAGAATACAACCAATATATGGAAACTATATATGGTGGAGTAATTTGGTTTGGATCGTTATAGTGATGGATTAGGTTATGTAATTAATTATGCAAGTGTTGGTGTTTTTTATTATTGTGAGATGTTTTTAGGTAAGTTTTATTAATGGTTTCCCTAATGGTTATTGCTTTTTATAGAAACACTAATAGAAATAATGTCTTCAATGTCGAAACTATGAAAATGGTTTCTTATTATACGATTAAGAACATGTTTCAAAATAAATTTTCACATCAGTTTTAATAAAATTTGACACATAAAATGATATACATTAATATTTGATCGTCATATTTGTTGAAACCTGATGCCAGAATATAAATTTGATTTATTTTTGTCATTGTTTTTTATTGATAATTATGAAATTTTTTTAAAACAAATTAATTTTTTTCATTGGTTACCATAAAAAAGTAACAAAAAGTATAAAATAATAGTTTTTAAATCAATTTCATTAATAATAACCACCTAAAACATTTAATGAAAACCCTGATCACGAAATAATAATTTTTTGATCAGTGAATCTCTTTTAATATCAACTCTAGATGACTATAAAGGCAACCATAAAATCCATGAAAATGATTTTTTTTATTTTCATCCATTTTTATCATTATTTCAAAATGTTCAGTCTCCATTCATTTATACACCATATTTTTTTCACCATCCACGGAAGTATTTTCCATTTGAAAACAATTTTCTAGCCAACCATTTACCATAGTTTTATTTTTTTTCTTTATTCTTGATCAGTGTTCGTTTCTATAATTATTTTTGTTAGATATTATAGTATTTATTCATTCAAGGGATTCGTGGGAGATAATTCATATTGTGGATCAATTTTCTTCAATGAAATCCAAATTTTGTCAGTTATTATTTAATTTTCATGATAAATTATTTATCATTTAGTTATAATTTTAAATTATTGATTCATTTTTTTTATATATAGTCAATTTTTAATTATAAATGACTTTTTTTTAATGTTTTATTATTTCGATAAATTAGTTATTTGATGAAATTATCAAAAAGAATTCACAAAAATGAAAATACATATTTATATTTGTATATATATATCTCTGTTTGTGTTTGTGTGTCAATTGATGTTAGTGGTTATGATATTTTTCATTTTTTAATCCATCCAAAATATGTACTTTTTTATATTCATGACACACATCACAACAAATAAATAGCTTTAGTAGATTAATTTTTATTTTATTCCTAATAATGGTTGAAATTTCACATCTGATTATCGATATTTTTTATTATATGAGACTTTTTTTTAGAATTTATCTATTTTTATAAATATTGTTGTATATTTATAATTTCTAATATATTCACTGACTCTATTGTGATCATAGAAAATGAATGTATCATAATTGGATAAATTTACCAATAACCTCTAATAAATAGGAAAATAGGGATTATGATTTCATGTAATATTCAAAATAAATTCCTTAAAACTTGGATTAAATTTTTTTCATGTGTTAATTGTTTGAATATGAGAGAGTTAAACTCCTAATAAATCAATGATCATCTCATTTTCAATGGTTTTATCAATAATTATACAAATTTGATATATCATGGTAAAGGAAAAAAATCATCATATAAGGTTTATGAAAATATTAAAAATGAGGCATAGGATTGAATTGAATAATTAATTCATGGTATAAGTGTTTAAACTATTGAAAAAATACTTTCTATTGAAAGATTGTATGGAGATGTTGAGAAATCATTATTCCAAATTTGCAGTAAATATATAGTATTATTAGTTTTTTTTGTAATTAATTAAGTTGACAACAACAAATGGGTGGAGCAATAAAATTTTCTCTAACATACGAGATTTTTTAAACGAGATATTTCCTAAATGAAATAGAATTATATATTCAAATTATGAGGTGAATAAAATATTAGGCCTAATGGGATTGAGGTATAAAAATAAACATGATTTCCTCATTGATTATGTGTTGTATATGAATGGTTATGAATATTTTTCAAAATTCCCAACATGCGAAAAATCATACTATAAGATAGATGAAAAATTAAAATCAGACTCATATTTAGGTATTGAAATCTAACCTCATTCAAAATAAAAAAATTACAACCAATATTTCTTTTATATAATTGAAATTAATCAACTTCGATTCTTTCTCATGAAGAAAAATCAATGATCCTGCTAATAAAATTTGGTACCTTCCAATATTTCCTCATATTAAGTGTTTATTTTCGAATTAAATTGAATAAAAAATGTTAGGAGGTAATTTATATGAGTAAATCTATTATTCTATCATATGTCACCATACAAATTCATCATAATGGAAAATATTTGACAAATAATTTCCTAATTTTAAATGTGAATTTAGAAATACCAAATTTTTGTGTGTACAAATGAAATGAATCCATATCAGTTTTAAAGTAGCCATCATAATTCATGTCCTATTTTTTTTGGAATTTTATGTATTTTCCCCACATATATCATTGACCAAAAAATATGTTTTGATAATCATGATGATATCTATAATAGAATAGCTGTGAATCAATATTAATGTGCATCCTTCACCATTGATTGTTAATTTTAGAAGTATATGGGAGACATGTTTTAATGATTTTTATATAGAAAAAAGAGTATTTTTTTGTGATATAATAATTTTCAGTATAGAAATTTTTTCTCGTTATGGAAAATTACTTGGATACATTATTAAAGTACATAAAGCATATCTAGTTTTTGAAGAAGAGACTTTATATTATCCATTTCAGAACCGATGAATGATAGTGTACATGGGTCATCAAAGACTTCGGTGAATTTATAATACCTATCCTATATGTAAAAGGACGTTTAACAGGTTACAAAAAATACAATCATCCCACACAATTATTGAAAATTGAAGAATATTTGGAAAGGTTGAAATATATTAACTCATCATTTAGAATGAAAGCATGTTTTGTTCTTCAAAAAATGTAAGAATTAATTTATCTTTTTCAAAATACCTTGTTCGATATTTTTAGAGATAAACATTATATTATGTTATTCATGTTATGAAAAAACATATGTGATAGTTTTATTAAATTTTTTTGATATCAAATGAATGAAAAAATGGAAGATCGTATGGAATATTATAATTGATATCAATGGGAATAAATTTGGTGTCAGCTCACAATATGAAAGAAAAAAATATATATTTAGTTATGTCTTTTCACATGTTAAAAATATTGATAAGATAATTTTTTTATTGTCTGTATGGTATAAAAGTACCTAGTGAATATTATTCAAATGTAAATAATTTGGTGTCTATAAATTATTGTAAATAAATAGGTATCAAATATCGTGATGGTCATGTTTTGATGCAACAACTGTTATCAGTTTCAATACATGGTATATTTATGATAGTTGTTAGAAAGACTATTTTTAAGTCAAGAAATTTTTTAAAATCCATTTGTAGAAATTTTATTAATACAAATTTTTTATATGAGTTTGATAATGAAGTTTCTATTATACTTTTTCAACTATAAATTTATTTCCCACCAATATTTTTTAAAATAATGGTTCATCTATTGATTAATATGGAATGTGAGGTAAATGTTTTTGGGCCGATTTATCTACACTGAATATATCTTTTTGAAATAAATAATAATTTTTTTTGAGGGATATGTTGAAAATACTTATCAATGAGAGGCTTATATTATTGAAAAATATGTATCGGAAGAGCTAATTCAGTTCTATAATGATTATTTTTTTAAGGGGAGAATATTGGTATATGTATATCTCAACATATAAAATATGATAGTAAAGGTAGAGGAATTCAAGGCTTAAAGGTAAAGTTCATTTCACATTATGATGTGATGGAATAAAATTTAGACATTTTTACCAACCTAGATGCAGTTAAATAAAATATATCATAACATATTCCTTGATTAAAGTTATGGTATCTAAGAATAAATGAAAACTATTTAATTATTGAGAATAAAAAAGACATTTTTTCATGGTTTAAAGAGAAACTCATCCCATATATATCTGGATTTAAAACAATGAAATGTTTATAAGGGAGGGAATCACTTAGTTTGATCACATGGTCTGGTTTTGAAATTAACACATACAAATTTTACATAGTAAATAATTATACAAGAGTGCTATTGAAAATAGTGGTGCAATGGTCATTGTTGAAGAATTTCATTTTTAAAGTGAAAAAGATAAAAACCCAGTTTCTTCTGCATCATCATATATTGGAGTTCTTGATGATATATGGGAAATTTATTATACTAAATTTCAAGACAATGTGTTTAATTGTATTGGGGTTGTCAGTAATAGTGGTGTAAAACATTATGATTATAGGTTTACTCTATTTGACTTGAGAAGATTTAGTTTCAATGAGGTCATTAAAACAAATGAAAAAAAATATTTTATGTCATTGATCTGTCAAATGATAAGTGGTCCATCATTTCTCAAGGGAAAATATTTTTTTTATGAGATGACGATGATAATGATGTTATAGATTTACATGAGACTTATTCATCCATTACATGATTTTTTGATGAGAAAAATGTGTATAACACATACATAGTGAATGAAGTTCAGAATAATCATATTGAAGGGATATGTGAAAATACTAAATTATTCTCCAATTTTTCCTGTAAATTTTTCCATTTTATATTTTTATAAATTTACATTTGTAAAAACACTATTTACAATAACAATTGAATGATTAAATATATCTCTTTGATTTTTATATGTTTTTTATATTAAAGTTTTTTTCCATGGTTATGGTTGAACATTTTTTCATTGAAATAAATTTTGTACATTATTATGTTCTAGTTAAATATAAGAAAATAAAAAAACTTTTTCTTAACTGTTTTAAATGATTCTATCATTTTATAAGTAATGTTTTATAAGTTATCTTTCATATTTTTTTATTATAAGAATCATGACATTATTTTTATTTTTTGAAGCTTAAAAGTGTGGGCCACATTTTTATCCTATATATTTCTTTCATCCTTCTTTCGAAATATTCTCTTATCTAATAATTTGCAGGTACACATAATATCATTATATTTTATTATTTTAATGTCAGTTATATATATATATATATTGGGAAATATATAGAGGGGATCATTTACTAAGGTATAACTCAATTTTCAAATTATTAAATTTTAAGTAATTTATTTATTTAATTAAAGAAATATTTTAAATTATAAAAGAATATTTGTAGGACAACTGATTCACCTTCAGTAGAGGATTCTTGACCTGTTATTATATAGAAATAAATTTCTCAACATGGTTTTCATAGTATTACACATTTACCAAAACATTTACTTTCTTGTGGAGATGAGATATTATATATTAGTTTTAATTATAACAATGATGCAAATGGACCAAATAACAATCAGTTTACCATTTGCATCTCCACACAAACCCATTGTGGGATTACAATTTTTTATTCAGATTGGAATTCTACCTATATGATAGAAAAACATGAACATTAGGTGGTCATAATCGTAAAATATCTTAATTTATTTATTTTATCTCATTTTTTAA
This sequence comes from Viscum album, assembly GCA_963277665.1. NCBI lineage: Eukaryota > Viridiplantae > Streptophyta > Magnoliopsida > Santalales > Viscaceae > Viscum > Viscum album. The sequence continues at coordinate 38,793,179 of OY728141.1, read as the reverse complement.
TTACTAAATATTTTAATTGATTAATATTTAATTTATTTAATTATAGATTTTTTTCAATTTTGAAGAAATGAATGTAATTAAAAAATATTTAATTATTTAATGGGGATTCAATGGAGATATTTATAATCATAATTGAAAAATATTTGGATTTTGTAAAGATAAATAATGAAAAATCATGACTCAACTATGCGTTTTTAGATGCTGATACATGGAAGAAATTTGTTGAAAACAAACAGGATGACGAATTTTTGGTATGAAAAATATTTTATAAAATAAAATTGATTATATATTTATCAAATTACATAATTTCATTTATAATATAATCAGCCTCCAAGAGATATCATCAAGAGTTCCAGTTGAAAAATATATACACTCGTAATTTACCACATTGAGAGTAGCATTTATTACAGAAGAAAGTGACTGGAGAAATATTTTAAATATTAAGAGATAAATCTAGTAGTGGTTCATAAGAGGCCTAGTATGGTCCTCTATAACTACCAACTCACCATGAAAAATAGAAAATGGTGGGAATGATGAAAAATGAAATACATCTTATAAATAATATTATGAAAGTATCAGAAATAATTTTAAGTTAATATTTTTTACATTTAATTGATATTTTTTTTTCTATATTATCAACACTAATATGAAATTTTCATTTTTTAAATTAGAATGACATTAATGTGAAATTGAGCATGGGGACATTTATCCATGAGGGTAGGATGGGCATCCTAGCTACCACTTTAGGACATCCAAAACACCATAGTCAAGTAAGGGTTTCTCAGGTAGGTTTTTATATTAGAAAAAATTTTAATCATAAAATAATGTTATCTAGAGACCAAGAAATAATTTCCTTAAAATAAGATCATAAATAAATTTATAACTCCGTGGGAGATCAAAGTCAATTAATTGTGCTAGATATGTTTGAAAAATTAATGAGACAATCACAGTTTATGCAGCCTGCCCAGCCTGTCATGTCTACCCTATAATATGTGTAGCCTATACAAACCACCCAGACTACTCAGCTACATTAGCTTTAATAGTCATCCCAGTCTTCTGAATTAAATGTGCATCTTTTATATCCCACCCATCCATCCCTACCTTTTTTTCTCAGATCCTCCACCTCCTCTTAAGGACTTGATGTTATATTTTGAGTTGTTAGTTTGATATCATCATTTTTTATTATAGTTTATGGAGTCGTACATATTTTTGGGAACATGATACATCAACATCTTATACCACTAGGGCATGTTCAGGTACTGGTGCATGATATTATTGAGCCTCATATTATTCTAACACTTCCTACCAAGCAGGTTACAATAATTGGGCATTGAATGAGTCACATTTTACATTACAGGGATAACCTTCTACGGTATCTGTTATAAGAGGAATGTGTTATTTTTATTTGTTAATTAAATTTAAATTAAAATTACAAATAATTTTTTCTGAATTTTTTTAAAGGTATATTTAAAATATAAATAAATTATACAAATTAATTAACAGGTTCAGGACCCCATAACTATAAATACATATCTTATTTTTAATGGGATAAATAGGTTATCCCACATTTCATCACTATTTGATAGTTTATATGAGTTTTAGATGATGGATGAAATATGTGAATGATATTATATGATGATATTATTCGAATAACTATTTCATCGATCTGGTGATTTTTTAAGATCTTGGTGTGAATGTGTTGAATTTTTTTCCACGTTAGAAAATTTATGTTTCATGTGACTTTATTAATTATTTAAATAGGTATTTACACGTGATTATTATACAAAATGATACCACTGGTGTTTATGGTCTTATTCATCTATAATCTGTATCAATGGTTGTTCAATAGGTGAATAATTCTGATAGAGTTACTTATATATCTGAGAGATTATAAAAGAAAAAGGTAGGATGTTAGGTTTTTCTATTATATCATGGGTAAGAACACTAATATGATTATAAACTAATTTTCATTATAATTTCATTAATAGTGAAAAAATTATTTTTAGAGGGAATTGGATGTTATGCATTTTTTCCCATATGAATCCACAATATAATGGGTTTTATCTTTATTAGGTTATGTTCATAAAAAAATTATCACCTTGTTAGATATTTATGTTTTTTCTTTTATTTATAACTTCATTAAATTTTTCATCATAAATTTTATATTAGTTGTTATATATTGAAATGAAGGTCATGGAATGTGATTACCAGAGATCCATGGATGATAAAGAATCCAAATAATATCAAATACGTGCAATTAATGGTAAATATTTTTTAAATTAAATAGTATTTTGATTATATATATATAAACTAGTTGTTTATGTAATGTTAATGTTTTACAACCATAGTGACATTATCATCATGGACATGTAGAATGTGGTTGTCATTTTTTACGGTTCATGTATTATATTATCACTATAGGAGTAATGACTGTTATTAATTTGGTTAGATTATTGTATTTATTATTTTATTATTTTATGTCATAATATTTTTATTTTAATATTATAATAATTATATGTTATTGCGTTACTTTAATGATGTCAAATTGTATACGAATAGAGAACTTCCCCATCTTCGATCCTTGTTTGAGAACTATTTGTTAAGTATGATTATGAATTAAATTATCAGGTATGCCACTTTTAATGTTAATTTTTTATATTATAGTTTTCTAATATTTTTTTTAAAAAAAATAATACATTTTGATAATATGTATTTGATGTTAATGATTTCAAAGGAATACTTCAATAATAACCATGTATATTTATGTTATAATTTATTAGTTATGTGTCATTAGATTCTAGTTTAAAATATTATTATGTATAATTTTTTCGATTATGTTGTTAAATTGTGTTCATTTATAGTTTAGTACTAAGTTGTATCAATTGATTGTTTTCTATACAGTTTTTTTTCTCAATTTAGATCTTGTAATTTGGGATGGGGAAAAAATTCATATTTTATTAAAAAATAATAACCTTTCAACATCTATTTTTAAGCGAATCTGAAATTATAAAATAATTATTAGACGCATTAGTTTCATTTTTATTGGTAACTAATGCGAAAGAATCATTTTTGGTGTGTTTTTTATCAAGAAACCGATGTCAAAAATCATCTATTAGTTTTCCCAGATGATTTTCATCTTCATTTTCATATAGACTCTGCCTATGAATGGAGTTTTTTTGGAATTCGTTTCATGATTAAACTGATTCCTAAAATCATTTTGAAAAACTAAGAGTCTATTTTTGGCAGCGGTTTCATGATAAAATAGATGCCAAAATTGAAATTTCATATTATTAGCGTCGGTATTATTGTATCATTGATGTAGAAAAAGTATTTTTTTTCTTTTATATAATTTTTAATGTGCCTTTTTGATGAAAAATAATGTGGAAACCCTTATTTTTAATATCACGTTGATAAACATTAATTAATAACTGACTAAAAATTTGAATAAAAAATTATGTGATTTTTTTCACATGTGAAAGATGCCACCACATTGAAATCTTATGAAATCTCAAGAAGAGAATAATAGGATTTATCCCCTTCTGATTTATTACATATTTAAAGAAGAAATGGTTTGGTTTTTCCATGATTTATGTCTTGGGTTGGGCGCTGGTCCTACTCATGTAATAGGATCTGAACCCTGTCCTAAAACGGAAAATTCTCAAAAGATCCTCAAGAAATATCCTCCTTTTTTAGAGGTAGCATGGATCCTCCGGAATAATAGGAATTTATTGATAAAATATATATTATTTTTATTTTATTGATACTCCTGAGGTGTTCAGGGTGAAATGATCTTCGTTCTTATTGTATGGTCCCATTTGGAAGTGGTGGGACTCAATTCTGAACGATGGAAAGCATATGAAGATTTGTTTGAAATACATTATGTTCAATTTTAACAAGAAGTATTATCCTAATATTATTTCCTTCACAATGTCTTCTGTGTTTTTGGAGCTTAACCATTGAAGCCAAATAATAATGGAGTATACTAACCACATTTAGGAGTTAGTTTGGTGTGTAATCGATATTATTTTCGATGAGAATCTGCGACCTAAGATCTGATCTCATGAATTATTATAAAACATGTAGAAAAATGTTGATTTTTTCAATCATTAAAAAATGGTAGAGATTGATCATAATATAATTTCTTGCTTTTATGGAGAAGTATCAGTAGTGGACAGTGGTAGTACATTTTAGATGAATAAGATGCGATTTGTATAAGGAAAAGAGAGGTGGGAGTTCAGGCCATCATTCCCGGTTGTCTTCATCCGTAGCATCGAATGATGGGTCTGTCATGTTCCATTAGAATCATAAAATATAATTTTCTTTACCTATGTGGTCATCTCCTACCAAGCCTTGCCATCAGTGGGGAGCTATGGGGCACATGAAGTGTTTTCCCACAGTGGTTTTCTCATATCAGAGTGGTGCAGAATCTACAGATTCCAAAGGGATGTAAACCCTGTCACATCTGCCTGAGACAACTGGTTCTCAGTTTAGAGATCATGGCAACATGAAAGGATCATATTCTAGATAAAGTCATTTTAGGGATTATCTTTAGGGAAGTAGTTATTCTCTAGGTGAGGATAATATGACATAGATTCATACATTTGATCTAGCTCTAGTGGAATCTGATGCAGGGCCTATAATAGTTCAAGGTACTGCTCATATTAGATCACCTTTACCTATTGGTCTATTTTTTTTGTTCCTCAGTTTCTTTTATTTCAACTCTTTTTTTGGATGTGTTAATATTTCTAACTGAGATTATCCCATATGTGATAGAGATTGTAATGTAGTTTAGAAAGAAGCGAGAGTATGGGCTCAGGTGTCCATCTTGTGCACTAATCAGGTCAAAGGGTGATATGAAGTCATATTTTTGGGTTTTAGAGGTGAAACACTTTGAACTTATTCTTAGAATGTAATGGATGGTTTGTTTTTCTATGCAAATTGATTTATATAGGAGGTGATTGTGTTTTTTGGAACCTAATAGAAGTACCCAATTTTTTCAAGGTGAGTGGGATCCTCAGGCATGACATTCTAGAGCACTAATTCTAGAATTAAGAAACCATGGATTTAAGAACTCATCACCCACATTGCATAATGATTATGGTTCCCTTGATGGTGGAATAACACTTAATGTTGATGAGTTCAGAGAGAATTTTCTAGAGGATTTCCCATGCTTTTCTACAGAGTGGGATGTGATGTTATCCATTGATTTGGTGCTGGGAATGAAGCTGGTATCTCTTCACTCAAACCATATATCCCACACTTAGATGAGGGGATTAAATTAATAGCTAGATTATTTGGAAAATATAAGTTTCATTCACACAATCATCTCACCATGGGTCACCCAAGTCCAGTTTGCGAAATGGATGATGGATATATTCGTTTTTGTATTGATTGTTGAAATCTAAACAAGGTAATAATTAGGAACAATTACCTTATGCCCCATATTGATTATTTTTAAATTATTATTAGTGGAATGGTGGTTTTACATGATTTATATTCATTTTGGGTATCACCATGTAAGATTTAGGGAGGAAGATGTACCAAAAATAGCTATCTGGGGAAGGTACGACCACTCTGAGAATTTGGATATGCCCTTGATGCTTGAAAATGATCCAGTGGAATTTATGGATCTTATGAATAGGGGTTTTCCCAAATATCTTGATTCTTTTTTTTTTGGATGCCATTCTGGACTATTCCAGTACAGTGGAGAAGCATGAGTAGATTTTGTGAGTTATTCTAGAAATCCTTTGAGATCATTATATCTATGATATGTTTTATAAATTCACCTTATATATCTAGTATTTGAGGGTTCAAGACCATGTGAGCTTGAAACAAGTGTTTTTGGTGGACCCTTAGAAGATCAATGTAATGATTTCAAGGGAACAATTGAGGAATATGTCTACAATAATAAATTTGTCGGGATGGAAGAATATTACAAGTTGTTTTTTTGGGATTTAACTATGTCTTCTTCATCCCATATGATGCTTACCTGGAATGGGGTGATGTTTGACTGGGGCCCAATGTAGAAGACATCCATTGATGAGCTAAAACTATGATTGACCATAGTCTCTATTCTGATATTATTATAGTTTGTAATGGAAAACCTGTTTTATTGTGACACCTCGGGTTTGGGTATTGGGTGTGTGATTAAGCAAGATTTCCATGTGGTGGATTATGGTTTTGGCTAAATCTTACCACATTAAACATATTACCCAACACATGACCAAGAATTAGAAGCGGTTATGCATTCCTTTAATGAGTGGAGCCATTTTCCTTTTGGGGATAATATTATAGTTTATTCAGATCATATAAACTTTGATATCATATTATCCCTAAATGATCTAAATTTGAGATAGATTCATTGGGTTGAGTATATTCAGGAGTTTGATTTTGATATAGTCTATACCCCTAGAAATGGAATTGTCATGGAAAATTATTTGAGCAGAAAAGTACATGTGCAAGCATTAAAATTGTCCAGCGATGAGAGTATTTTGATGGTTCTTTTCAAACAAATTCATCTCGAGATCATGGAACATAGTCGATATGTGTTTTTGGCCATGCCGTAGTTAATTCATTCTCTTATGGAGTTTATTTAGGAAGAGAATCATAATGATGAATTGGGACAGTGTTCCATGCAGTGCCTAAATAGTGGGGTAGTGTCTTATGAATTTTCATTATTATCGAAATAAATTTTGTGATTCATGAAACAATACAGGGTGTTGTTTTTGTTAATTAAGGTGGAGATACCTAATAACAAATAGTATTACCGGACCATTCATCTCGGTGTTTCCATGATGTACTATGACGTGCGCCCATACTCATGATGTCTAGGTATTAGGATAGATGTAGTTGAGTTCATATCACAGTGCTATACATATCTATTTTTTAATGTAGAGAAACAAATGCCTTATTAATTTAATCATATATTTCCTATCTCTTCCTAGAATTGGGATAAGATTTCTAGGGATTATATCATTGTCATTCCTTATACACCCTGAAGGAGGAATTATATTTGGGCGGTGATTGACCGTTTGAAAAAATCATCCCATTTCAATTCAATCAAGGATTCATCCATAGTGGATGAGGTGAGATGGTTGTATATTAAGGAAGGTTTTTAGGTTCCATGGTTAGTCATTTGAAATTGTCTCTAACAGGGAACCTTGTTTTACGTCCCAGTTATGGGAAGCAATTCATATGGCGATTGGGTCGTAGGTCTTGTTGAGCATGGATTACCACCATCAAATGGATGGTCAGATGCAGTGGGTTAAACATATCAGGGATGAAATTCTACAGGCACATGTGTTAGATTTTATTAGTTCATGGGATATCCATCTTGGATTGTTTTAGTTTTCATATGACTATATTTACCAATCATCAATTCAAATTGATACATTTGAGGCACATTATATTCAACCATGTCGGTCTCCTTTTTTTTAGAGAGGTGGGTGAGACCTTGTTGTGACCGAGGTTTTTGTTGGAAACATACAATAAATATATGTTTATTAGGAAGTTATTTTTAATGGTGAAGAATCATCACACATTTTATGAAAATCAGAGATGTCTAGCTTTATAGTTTTCTATGAGGGAGCAAGTGTTCCTAAAAGTGGCACCTCACTTGGCTCACTATCATTCTGTTAAGAAAAATAAGCTAACACTAATGTATTCCATAACATTTTAGATTACCAAAAGAGTTGTAAAGTTGGAATGATAGCCAGATTTTTCCTCTCATCTTACATCATTTCTTGATGTGATTCATGTCACTTAGTTGAAAAATTATAACCCAGATCTATCTAATTTTTTGAACTAGGAGGATTTGGAATTGGAGCCCGATTATCATGTGTTTGAGTGGCCAATGTAGATTGAAGATTACCAAGAGAATATTCATCTTGGGAATTATATTATACTAGTATGGGTTCATTAGATAATTGGTAGTGCTAATAATGATACATCGGAGCACATGACTTGTGTTAGGGTGGGGAATCCATTTTTATTATTTAATCAAGCATCGAGTTGACTTTTATCATTGTGTAATGATTTATTGGAGTATAGAATTATCAAATTTTTAATTTTTCTGAGGTATTATTTTGTTTAACTTTGGATTTTATTTTTCCCCTTAGGTTCCCCATGTTATTTTGGAGAGAAAGGGTAATTTTGGGGTTGACAGCAAGTAGTACATGGTTGTCGCATGGTTCGGGAATACAGTGCGACCTTGCCCAAGAAATCTTTTGGAAAATTTTGATTTTGGATAGTGGAAACCACATGTTTGAATCATGATTCAGTAATCTGTGAAGAATAACCATATATACAATTCTCATTGGCTAGTGAAGGACCCACGGTTGATGCACGATTTGGAAAACCATTTGGGAAAATCTTGTGACTTATATATGTTATAAAAAATTGAATTTACATTTTTTTCTTTTCAATTTTAACCCAAAATCACCTCTATTTTTCTCCATTATAGATTTTAAACCCTTAGAGCATCCTCCAATCATTATTTTACCTATTAATAATTATCCTTTGGGAGGTTATTTCTGTGGAACCTCATAGAATCATTAAGAATATCTGGTTCCTCTTGATTTCTCCCTTTTTTGGGTTTATCTTCCTTCCTTCTTGAGTTCATATTTTCTAGTGGGTTATTTGAGATATTGAAGGATTTATCTTGATATGTTGATTGAAATCATTATTATTATTTTTTGATGTGGCCTTTATATTTTTTCGGTGGATCAGTTTTGGTTGCGCACCAATTTACAAATGTTTCCAAGTGTTTGTTAGGTGGTTCCATGACTTTACATTATTAGATGATTTTGATATACCTAATCAGTTTCCTTAATATGTTTTATGGATTTTCTTATTGTGAAAAATATTTTTTTATGGTTTTTATATTCATATGTGGTTAATATGTGTTTTTCAAAATAAACTAGTTATATTTCTTGTTCTCTAAATTGTGGTGTTTCTTAAATATATTTTATTACTTTTGTGAAATATGTTAAATGTATTTTCAAGAAGTTTTAAAGGTGGAAATGTTTTGAAAGTGTGTTTTCCAAGAGAATTTTTTTCTTCATTTTGGATTCATTATTTTAAACCTCTAAATGTGCCTTTAAATTTTTAATGTGATGTAACGGTTTTCATAAAATGGGTTGGGGTGTAACAATGAAATTGAAAGGGAATTTTCACATGTAAATATTTGGATTCCATATGTGTTCTTATTTTTTAGTTTCCAAAATGGATTCATATAAATCAGTAGGTTGGGAAATATATTTCCAAAAGGTTTTTCTGTTCATGTGAAATGTAAAGTGGTTTTGTTATAGAAAAATGGTTTTTTCCTTGTGATTTTGGATCATATGATTAACGTGAACATGTGAAAGTGGGGAATGTTTTATATCATTTTCATGAATGGAAGGAATATGTAAAATTGATGATTTATGTGTTGTGTGAAATGGAATTTTAGCAAAAAAAATCTTGGGTATCTAGGTGGGCGAACTAGAACTAGTATGCTAGTTGATTTGGAATTGGCTGAGGCCCAAATTCATCAAGCATGATTGGTGATTAAAAAACAAACTAAACATTTGATATGATCGGAGACCACTATAATTTTGGGATGGGATTTCCAATAGTGAATTAATAATGGGAAAAATGTTGTTATAGTATTATTATTTTTAGACCCCAATAATTTTGGGATATTCTCCCCTAATTTTTCCTATGCATGGGAATGATTCTGGATGTTTAGATGGATGATTTTTAACCATGAGAGATTATATTCATTGGGTTCCACTATTTTTAGTTACCTACAAGGATTTACCCATGGTGATATTTTCTGAAACAAATCTTCTGTGATGTGGTGATATCTCTGATTGTATAATAAACCTTGTGTAGAATTTTATTTCAAGAAATATTATTTTTAAATATTTGTTTTCCTAAAAAAAATCTTGTTAAATTTTTCATTAAAATATTTTATTGGAAATTATTCAAGTATTCATATAGAAATATGCATATTGATTTTCATTCTAATGTTACAACCTGTAACCTTTATTTTTGTTCCATCTTACTGAGATTTGGATCAAACCCTACATACACCATTGGTTGTATGTAGTATTAGTTATATATGACTCAGATAAAAAAATATGTATCATGGTGGTGATTGTGGATCTGTTTTCTAGTGTTCCATTTCGTAAAGGAGTCATTTTTAGTTCTTGAGGGTGATGTCTCTCTTATTGTGTAGAGTTTTTTGGAATAGTTGTGTGGTTACAATTCATTTGTTATATTTTTGGATTTGGTTAATGTTGTAAAACATTGAATCGGAAAAATATTACACCTTATTTTGTTATGTTTATATATTATGGGATGTTTATTAATTTGTGTTTTTTTATTATTCAAATGGTTGAAATCATTTCAAATGTGTGTTGTTGACACCCATACACTAGTTTCAAGCATGTGAGAACAAGTAATTCCCTTATGTACATGCCATGAAATGGGCGTGTGTCAAGTTGAATGGCACCCCAACCTGGTTAGTGATAATATATTCTTTATGCTATCATGTTTCTCCCTCTGTTTTTTTATTTCTCCAAATCAAATTCATCCTATCAGTTGTGTTATTCTTCATCACTTTTTCACTAGTGTCGTGAATTTTTATTATATATTCATTAAAATAAATATAAATTATATTCTTTTATAGGTTATTACATTCACTGTATTTGACATGTATTTCCCCTATAATAAAAAATGATGGAATGTGTGTACTTTAGAGAGGTTGGGTGGGATAGCTAGTTGATTTTGAAGAGCTCCAAATATACCTAAAATTTCAAAAATCCCATTATTCATAGGTATTAACATGATCTCCAACATGAAATTTCAGATCCATCAATAAGTTATTGTGATAACACTTTTTATTACTCTGTGATTCCATGATATTATTTTGAATTTCCCGTACCGTCACAGTTGAATCCCCAACAGTTTTTTTCACTGACCAGTTTCCATTCCCCACATTCATCCATTTTTTCCTAAAATCTCTTCACATATAACAATTTATTCCATTCCATATATATTTATGAATGAATGATATTATTTTATAAAAAATTATACCAAATGTATATATGAATCCTAAATTACTTGAAATTTTAGTGAAAAATATCTCCTAATATCTTCTACTTTGTGAATATTCTATTTAGAGTACCACTCATTTTTGAGGATGATAGGATGTTCATAAATTTATCATAGTATTATAATCCTTCTAATGAATCCTCAAAAATTTTGATGTGAATTTGGGGTCATGATTAAAAAAAATTGATAGATGGGAACCATTTAGTGTCACAACATCATTAATATTGATCTAATCAAGGAGTTCAAGGGGGATTTTATTTAGTTACATCCATTAAATGTATAAACATAGAATGTAAATAAAAAATAAACCATAAAGAATTATTCTTCCACAGATCATTCAGAATCCTAGTGAAAATTTCTATTATAACATTTTCTAATTACCATATTAGTATTGTAAAAGGATTCATGAGTCACTTATGATGTCAACTTTTAGAATTTTCTTAGTAAAACACCTATTATCTATACACATAGACTATAATAACATACAATATGCCATACCACTTGAATGGTTATCTTAAATCATGATACATATTTGTTCCAATATATTATAAAGAATATTTTGAGTTATATTCCTCATATTAAAACAACATTTTCATATTCACTACTGCTAGAACACATATCATATGCCCAAAAAATTAACAATTAATCTATCTAGTTGTTTTCAATAAATTTTTCATCATTTTATACTTTAATATTCCCTTATAAAAATAAAAAAATTTGTCCAAACTTATATATCTTTTAAAATAATGTTATTTTAGAAATTTCTTTGAAAAGGAATGATATATTCCCTTACCTAACATTTACCTTATCCAATATTAATAAATTATTGAATATGGGATACCTAACCATTATCATTATAAATGGAACAACATATTACCTCCTAATCAATACATATCCATCTTCATTTTTCATTCTGTTTTGATAGTATATTCGGAAATAATAATCCTTGAGGAGTTATAATCCTCTTATTTACCTCATGTTTTTCTCTTTTTGAGGGAATATACACTAGAAATTTTTGGATATGTATATTTCGTACATCTAATTCCATATAGGTTGTTGATACATATCATCTGGGAAAATATTATAGTTCTAAAATCATGATCATTTGTTTGATTTTTTGTTCGTTTATATTTTATTTCCATAATACATATGTAACCACTCTATAATTCTATATATAAAAAAATAGATTCATTTTTTCAATATAATATTATAAATAAAAAAACACTTATATTCTAGATAGTAAATTTAACAACATATCATTATCCTATCCCCACCTCTTCACTTCAAAATATTATTCACAATCGCTTGAAAAATTGATTTTATTCACTTTATGTGTTAACATGGTTAATGGGATAGTAAATCAATCAATATTTTCAATAAATCATAGATATTAACATATAAAACCATGTAAACTACACATATCAATAAATATTTTCAGAGTGAGAATTATTTTACTACCCTTGTATTTGAAGGTTTAATAGATATTATATCATTATTGACAATATTTTTATGAAAAGAAACTTCTTAGAGTCCAAATTAACCCTTTCTATATTTCATATATATTTCTTTTCTTATGAATGTCTCAATAATTATTTTCAAATGATTCTCAGGATCTTAATGGATTTTAGAGTATATCACGATATCATTAAGTAATATAATAATTTATGATTTTAGGATAATACTTAAATTCATTATACATAATATCCCAAAAAATAGAAAGTTTATTAGTTAATATGAATGGAATTATAATAGTGTCATTATGACCATACCTTGGGTCAAATGAGTTCTCATTTATATAATACTTTTTAACCATTAATTGATGATTAAATAATGAATATAAATCTTTTGAAATATTGATATCCATGAAATTGATCAAATAAGTCATCAATATAAGATAAATAATAATTATTATTTATAATAATATCATTCCTCCCTACATTATTGAAGCATAATCTCAAATAACAATCCATATTTTTCAAAAATAAAATAGGTTGTCACCAATGTGGGACCCAATGGTGTATATACCATTTATTACAAAACCCATGTAGTTATTTAATTAGCTATAAAAAATCCACAAGTTCTATTTTTTATGTATTCTTAGATATAATGGGAAGGTTTAATAAAAAAATCAATATCAAACTCATGTGGATTTCATGGTAAGTCTTCTAGAAATTTATTATTGTATTATTTTACAATAGGAACATCATATATCCATATGACGTCTTTCGCATCAAATGATAACCTTTTATCTTCCTCATCTCAAATAATTTCATTATGTATATCCCAATGAAGTGGATCCATAAACATATAAGAGAATGAAGAATATCAATTATAAAATGGGTTGTATTAACCAATTTTTAATTTTTAACCTTATTATCTCATTAATAAATAACATAATTATATTTTTAAAGGTAATCCATATAAATAATAACATAAAATTCAATTATAGTAAGTAAATGAATGTTTTTAACTATCTAATTTCTATTAAAATGTACATGGACTACTTGATATATCCTTATTACAATAATATTTCTATTTAGTGAAATTTTCTTAAATCCTTTACTCATATTGATTGGATGAGATTTTGTACTATGACTAATCACACATGATATAATAGAGTAGGTATATATAGAAGAAAATAAAAAAGTTGATAACATTAATTTAATAATCAATGTACTTGATATCATATCATTATGGACATCAATCAAAATTGTGGATATAGAATAAGTTTAGCCATTATCCCTTACCATTATCTATGTTAAATTTCATTATCATTAGGGAAATAATTCAAATAGTACCACATGTTATTACTATTGATGAAATAGAAATTGGAAGTTTCTTTTCTTACTCGTTTCAATCACACGCCTCATGGAATTTCTCTCGAAAATTGAAGAAAACTATATTTCCCTTCAAGAATGTTCCATGGTGTTTATTTCTTTAAATTTTACATGTCGTAAATTCCACCCATTACATGTTATTTTTTTCCTTAATTATATTTTCAATGTTCTTAAATACCCACATATTTTATTTTTTTCCCTAGAAAACATATGAAATAGAGAATTATTTTTATTTCTTCGTGAATGATGACACTATATCCTTATATACTAAAATAGTTTTATATATTGGTTCCCATTTAAGGATAAGTTTCATCCCATAAGTGAAGTGTAAAATATTTTATCTTGGAATTTTTATATAATCCATATCATGAGTTACTAAGATTATGACGTTATAATCCTAATATATAACATCTTCCACTTATTTTTTCCTTGTATTTTGTAATTTTCATTACATATTATCTCATATCTCCATAAGAATGTATTTTTTTTAAAAAATATTCTAAAAATTCTTGTATTCAACACTCAATTTCTCCCCATACTACTTATTGTATTAGATAAATAACTACTATTAGTCAACATATACATTTAGAGGATAAATCGTAATTATAACTTTACTTATTTAACTACTCATTAGTGAGATAAATATATTCTTTATGTATTTAATCTATTCATCATCCACTAAGGAAATGTAAGTCCAATTTAATCATCATAGGATTTCTTACATAAAGTTCTCTAAAATTATTTTACTATTTTGGGGATTAGTATGTTTCTTCATGTGGGTTTTATTATTTGTTAATGCATGATTCATATGACTTAATATTGATATAGATTATTTATCTACAGAATAATCCTCATTGACTTCATTGACTTGATTATAAGGGAAGTCCCTACATTGGATACTTCTGTTGGAATAATTCTAATTCTTTCTGATAAGAACCATTTATAAACAAAGTAATATAATTTATTAGCTCCAAAATTCAGGAATGTTAAATTATAAAGTATGTTTCCAATGTTAATAAAATATATAATATGAGTTTCTTTAATATCTTAATGGTTTATCATAGTGTTATGTATATGTTATACTATGTTTCTTATCTAGTTTCCATAGAAGTTACTAAGAATCCTTTGATACCAAATGTAACAACCTCGACTCCAGAAATATTATGTCATTGGTTAACATAGTACATAGGTAAAAAATACTTAACATATGATTGGATCAAATAGTTTATTTTTTAGAGAAGTATAAATACATATAATATTCTCACATTATATTCAAAAAACAAGAAATATAAAATACCACTACTATGATAACATTAATTTTTTTATAATATCACTAAAATATGTCAATATTCACTTCAAGGATCCAAGGAAAACGAAAAATTTATAAAGAGTGAGAACATATATTAATTAATAGATAGAAACATAGCAGAAGATACCATACAATAAATAATACATCAATAATTTTTATAAGATAAACAATAAGAAAATAATCATAAGACTAATACTAGAAAAAGATAATATATCCAAAGATGATATATAAAAATAAATATTCAAATGAATAAAAAATAAATTATGTTTTAATGAATAAATTCACATTTCAAGATATCAAAATCTTACCATCAAGGCCCGAAATAAAAACATTATACATAAATAGTTAAGTTGTATTCCAAATACCTAAGTTTTTTTGTCTAATGAAACCTACCAATGCATTTAGGGGATAATAAATATTTTCCCCACCCCGTCTATATTAAATATAATACATTAATAAAAATATATAAATTAAAAAAAATAAAATACATAATAAATATATAAACAATTAAAGAAGATATATTATTAATGAAAATATTTTCCTTAAATAAAAAATATAATGACATGATCATAATCCTTCTATAAGAAATAAGGTGGATAGTATCATCTGATTATATATCCTAATAAGAATAACAATCCTTAAATAATGTTAACATATATGAAAGTACCCTTTATAAATACACTAGAATGGATCTTTGAATGTAAGAATAAATATCTTTCTCTTCTGAAAGTAATTTTAAATTAAAGAAAATCTAGAATAATGGGAATAATATCTTCTATAAATAATTTATAGAAATTGAAAGTGTAATTCTGATAAATAATTATGGTTATGGTGGTGGGAAAATATGGTCATGATGTAAACATTGAAAAACATTCATTTCCAACATTTGTAAGAGTCAAAACTAAATTCTATATGCCATATGAGAATGATTAATTTTAATAATTTGAATAGAATTTAAAAGTATAATCCAATTAAAATTAAGAAACAATTTATGTATTTAAAAGAACATATTTAACATTAAATGAATACTATAGATATAAAGGAAATACATTTGGAAATACATAAGATAAATAAAGTATAATTTTATTCTAAACGTTCATTTAGTGTTTTCCTGTATTGAAAAGTTAAAAAGAAGAAAGATTAATTGAAAAAAATATAAATAACAACATGAGAATAAAATAGACAGTATTCTAGAGGAAAATATTACATAATTAACCCATTTAAATACTACTCATAATTAATCATAAATAAGAATGAATTTGTTGATATAACCCTTATATTACACTTCTATAGAGATGATTATGAACAAATATCTTGTATAAAATTTCTTTAAAAACTATTAATATATAATGATATAATATTATTATTCCTATTACTAAAAATTATTTATTAATAATATCTTTTTATACATTTCTAAATTATTTTTTCATAAAATCAATATTTAACTATGATGTATTATTTTTTTTTTGTACATATTTTTTTTTAATTATTCGTGACCTTGCATTTTGATCTTGGATTCATCATTTTAAGAATATTTCACATGTTATAATTAAAATTCTAATATATGATATATTATTCTATAACTATAATTTTAAAATGGTCCTGAAATAATAAATACATCTTTTCATGGAAACAATAATTCATACATACACATTAGCGATGTTTTAATTTGAATAATATGTGAAAAAATTATATAATGTTTTAATTTAAAATAATGATAATTATAATATAAATATTACATTTTTTCCTTAAATCCATCCATATTACTTTTCATGCAGTGTAGAAATTAAAAACTAATTGAATCTCTTAATGAAGGTGGTAGTCCATACATAGGCATGTGTGATGTCATCATTTTTCAATGGATGATAGTTAAAGAAGATTGATAATATACTATCTTTATTGAATTATAATATATTTTTAACTACATTATATATTCATTAATTCATTATTTATGAGAAGTCGTGTGAGGTTGTGATAAAAAATGAATAACATCTCTCTATGGAGGTTTTATTCCACACATACATCCAAGCAATGTTTTAATATCCCATATAGTGTAAAATGTGATAAAATAAAGTATTACATAAAAATAGTAACATTTTTGTATATTGTATATATCTATGTTATTATATCAACATGTTTATGAATAGTTTTATGGTGGTAGAAGAAGAAATAAACATGAAATAACATGGTTAAAAGTAATATATGTTCTTTAGAAAGCACCCATTGGATTACTCCATTTAGCCATTTGGGTCTGTATTTTGGTAATAGTAGACCAAAAATATATGGGGAAGGAATATAGTATGGTTTTTTGTAGGTATTGGCTAATATAGTGTTCTCAATTATTATGAATATGTGAGGATAGGTGGTTCCCTTGTATAAGTGAAAGGAGTGGTACACAAGTAACTATTC
The DNA here is from genome assembly GCA_963277665.1 of Viscum album. NCBI lineage: Eukaryota > Viridiplantae > Streptophyta > Magnoliopsida > Santalales > Viscaceae > Viscum > Viscum album. Next base: position 38,775,527 of record OY728141.1, on the reverse strand, counting down.
TTAAATTTTAAATATTATAAGTTCCTTTCTAATTATAAATATTTAATTAATGAATTAAATTTCATTTATAAAGAAATAATTGATATAATTTCATCAATGAATAAGTATTAATATGAGGTTTTGTGATATTATCACAGTTTTTTACCTTAATTAATCCATTGTTCCCCTATACTGTCCAAATTGTTTTTACCAATGATTTTGGTCATAATGACTAAAAATGAAAAATCACACATTATTAAATTTTATAGTTTTTTATTAAAAAATTAAATCAAAATTTCATGTCTCAATTTTTATTATTGGAAGAATATAATTTCTAGACATGTTCAAAAATTTCAATAATTATTTTTTACAAAAATATATTTTTAAGGATAAATATATTATTATACTGAAATAAAATATAATTATGATACATATGTAAATAATAATATTTTATTAATCAATGGTTAATTATGTTTATTTAAAAAAAAAATTAAAACCATCATGGTAATTTTAAAAAACATTATCTAAACAAAATAAATTTTCCATTTGAAAAAAACATTATTTTTCTCCACTCACCGAAAAATGTACAATTTTTTAAAAATACAAATACTCACCAAAATATAAATTAAAACATATTAATTGAAAAATAATATCCTTTTAAAAAATGTAAATTTCTAAAATCTACAAATTTAACATTAGAATTTTATATTGATCTATTGATATTATAATGATATAACAATTGTATGTGAATTATGAACTAGTCTGTAGATACATTACTTACAGAGTATAAGATGATATAACATATTATATTTAACATTTTATGGGTTAAAAATATTTCTATATAAGTTAATAGTACATTTAATTTTAGGAATGTATCTATTTTAAATCCTCTTAAATTCTGTTCTTATTTGATCAAGAAATGTTGTTGAATACTAGAGTCTCATTATGTCATTATGGAGCCATTTAGAATATATATTATTATTATTCATTATCCTTTCCACTTTTTTGATAATTTTATATTCATTCAAACCCTAATTTTATTTTTGTCTCTTTTTTCTTACTATTGAAATATTTTGGATGATATCCTCTTTTTTCCCAGTTTGATTAAAATCTTACGAGGAAAGGTGATTTTAATTTCATTTACATAATTTTTTTCACTTATTATTTCATCTCATATTGATTTATTTGAGGGTAACCCTCATTACAGGTTGAGTTTTTATATGTTTTTGTTTATAGATGTTGTTTTTTGTATTTTTTTTTGTCCTCTCACAAGTTTGTTATTGTTTTTCCACAAATTTCATTCTCTTATTACTATATTGTGTTGTTGATGATTATTTTAGGGTTTGTTTTTCATTTTTTATATACATTATTATGGTGTTAATTTTTTTTCATAATAAATTAGTTTTTATTGGGAAAAAGAAAAATTATCACCAAATAAGAAATTGTTATTCGATACAGCTACCATATTTCATACATTTCATTAATTTCATTTATTATTTTTTTATACTATCAATTAATTTTTTAAAATTAATTATAATATATTCACATATTGTATTTGATTTTATAAAGCATGAAATTATTGGATATTTTAAATAAATTAATTAAGGAAACACAGAATTACAAATCATTAATTTTTATTTGATGTTTTATAGATTTTTTTTCTCTTTACAAACCATTTATTTAGATTTGTAAAAAATTAAATTTTTATTTAAGTGGAAAAAATGCCAAAATTAAACCCGCAAATCCATTACACCTAGTATAGAAGAGAACTAATGTTCAAAATCATAATTATATATATGAATATCGAAAAATGCATATCCAAGCTAAAAAAATTGACAAAGACACAACTTCATATAGTCAATACCTTGAAATCAATATGAATCCAAGAAGTGTAGACATCTTAATAACGTAGTAGATTAAAAAATTTACAATCACAGCTATTTTTATAACTTATGACCATATTTTATTCATCTCAAAAAAATGCTCAATATTAAAATACTATATACAATCACTAATGAACCTCACTGAGAAAATATTAGGATCTATGAACATCCACCATCTCCAAAATAAAAAAATTAAATAATACTAAAAAATAATGAAAATAGAGATAACCCCTTAACAAAACCTCATAATGCCACAGACATGAAATTCTATGGTTAAGACCACAAAAAATATTCTACCAACAATTAGAGGAACATTCACTTCCCACCCTATTCTATCACAAAATTTCTTCTCCTCATTAGAATCTATTGCTATTTATGGAATTCTACATCAACTAAAAAATAACCTATGTTAACCTGACTAAAAAATTACGTATAAGGAAAACAATATGATATAAATACTAATATCTAGGGAGGGCATAACATTTAAACTAAAACATTAGTTATCTAATGAGTAGAGCCTGTAGAGGAGTCCGGTAACTAGAAAATGACAACCTGGTGCCAATGATGGAATGAAAACACAGATAATAAAACACTAATAATGAAATTATTCCTCTAACATGTCCCCATTCTACTCAAAGTTCCATAATACATTACTTATATTCTTATTTCACACATTATTTTTAAATATTTAATTCATTTATTTTATTATTATTTTTTTATTTATGGAATTTATCATTTGTTTTATTCATTTTAGAAAGGGATAGATAAATTTTATTTTGGGGGTAAATAAAGGAACAAATTTTTTATAGATTATATTATTGAAATTATAAACAAGATGATTTTGAAAAAGGATAATAATGAAGGTATACTAAATATATGGCCAACTAGAAACATGGAAGATCAAACCAGGATTCACTAATAAAGAATCTATCGATGATCATTGTATAAAGAAAATGGAAATGTATGGTCTAGTGAGTGTGGTCATGGTACTGGTTCCAGGTGGGTTCATGTGTGAATATAGTGGAGCACAATGTGTGTAGGTGTTTTGAAGGACTGTCTAACTCAAAGTGTCACTATTGACATTATTATGGAGGTAAAATTCTATCACCACATATATGATTTGAATCACACCCTTGTAGATTTTTGAAGTTGGAATGGGGAAATCATGGTTATTATGGATCATAACTAAAATATCCCCATCTGAAAATTTGATCCAAATCCTCTCTCTAAGACATTTTCATACAAATTATTTCACAGCAACTGATAGCCACTAAATTAATAATCATTCCTATTGAGTAAGGATCTAATATCGAGCTATGTCTGAGGATAAACTTTATCATAGTATACTGTGTTTCACTTTAGAAATCATTAGACAATAATAGATCACAATGCAACTAATTGGGTCAAGAGAACCATCTTCACCACAAGCTAAGATTTATTCAAAATAGTAATAAAAGCGGTTTTTATACAAATCTTTTTTTTGGAATCTCCCTATTTATATCACGTTGATGATTCTATAAGTGGGAAGGTTTTATTACTGCATGATAGATATTTCTATGTTTTAATTCCCTACATCGTAGAGATTAAATTTTAGGTAGTGATTTTTGTAGGTGGAGAATCTTTGTTCTATAAAGAGTAGTGTTGAACCCCAATTCATTGAAGGACTTATATGAAGATGGATATTTTATGTAAAGGGTTTTTTACACTGTGTAGGGTTATAAGGAAGACATGAATGATATGTTTTCATGGGGATACCTTTTCACTGCATCATCAATATCATAGTGTTTCCCAGAGTTGATGGGGTTTTGTAGGTTTCATAAGACATGGTTATGCAACAATATATATATATATATATATTATAGATATAAAAACTCAAATCTATATTTCCATTCATATTTTAATAGTTTTATTTTTTGGATGATATAAAAGGAGTTGAATGAGGGTTTTACATGTTATTTAAAAGGAGTTGGTGTGGTTACAACATTGAAAAAGATATAGAGTTATTAATGAAATATAAGGTGTAGATTGAAGACATTTCATATAGGGATATCCAAGAGGATATTATCTATTGATACCTAGAGTAGCATCAATTTTAATAGATTATATCTTATATAGATATACTACACATATTGGACTAGTGTATTCTATGGATTTTCTCTAGGGTTTTTTTTAAATTTATTTTATTCCACTCATGGATAGTATGATAGAATAGTATTTTAGTTCAAATGTTGTGATATTGGAGGATTTAAATAATCAAATTTGTATTGATTTTATTATTTTTATAAATGTTTACCAATATTATTTTATACTTTCATATCATTTTATGATTCTATTGAGCATGACCATTTTCATGGCTAGGGAGAGTGAATGTTAGTGTATGTCCAATAATAAGTCTTTTACCATAACCAATGGGTCTTTTCTCACAATATGTATAAATATAGTTTTTGATTACCCACCTTCATATTAATCAAAAGAACCTGGGAGGTTAATAGGATAGTGATCAGTTTGGAGAGTAGTTAAACTAAGTGGGAACATAATAGTACATTATTTAGAAGACATTATTCATAGATCTTTTGTTTTATACTATGTTATTTCATGAACTGGAAAATAAATTTACACAATTAAAGTCATCATTACTTGGTTCTTTTTGGATTACATAGGTGATTATTTTTTCCTACGAATAGTATTTTTACTAGTAGGTTATACATTGTTCCTAGTCTTAGTGGGTTTTACCTCGAGACATTCATAACCTATACCACCATATGGTTGTTTTAGTGATTTGTGGTATTCTATTTCTTAATTATATTTTTTTTGATATCTTAATAAGTAAATAAATATTATTGATTATCCATATTTATTTACCATTGTTGTATTTGGATAGAAAATTTAAACTTGTCATATAATATAAATCTTTATTTTTTCCCTTTTCTATTTTTTTTAATTTTGTTTAGATTCATCGATTGTGTCCTTTGGATTTCATGTCTTATACTTGGGTGTTTTTGTGTTGCGATATAAGGGAATGATATTTTTTAACATAGAATGTGATGTTCACCATCAAAATCATGGATATAGTACACCAAGTAGATGAATTTATGTAAGTGATGTAAATTAGTTAATAGAAGAATGTCCCACAATGATGGATATGAAATGATGATAAACTAATATATGGATTTACGCTCACTTACAAGGATGAGTTTCAAGATTTAGAGATAATGGAACAACTGTATGATGAACTAATCATATAAAAAATGGATGAATCCATTGGTTAATTAAACCTTAATGATATTTTATCTGTGGGTATTGAGTTTCATGATTAACTGTGGTAAATTATACCATTGAAGCTAAAATTGTTTCTATAATTTTGTAACCAATCCTCAATAAGAATGAAATGGGGAGAGTAGATAGAATAATCATTAAAGTATTTCCACTAGTCATGTTCATCCAAATAGCATCATTGAAAATATCTATGATTTCCCCATTTATGGTTTTCCCATAAATAATAATCAATGGATGAACTGAGGGATATAGAAAAATATAATAAATAAAAATTTGAGGATAAAATATAACAGTATAGGTGGGGAGCAACAATGAAATAACAGAGGATGTCCTAGAATGTGTAGAAAAGATACTAAATTAATAAGTGGTGGTACCTATTGGAAATGAGTAAATCAATGAATATATATAATATAAATATTCAAAATAAATATTAGAAGGTGTATTTTGATTTATGGAAAACATAAAAATGAAATCTACAATATTATAGGTTTTCTACCTCATTGTTTTCCATTTTATAAATGTGTAAATTTTCTTATATGAGTAAGAATATAATATATAAACTAGATGATCTCTAAAATTATTCATGTATCAATTATAACTGAGTAACTCTATACCATTACTAAAAATGTTGAATGAGTAAAATTGGGGGAAAATGATTATATATAATGGCATGGTTAATAATTTAAACAATCATGATTTAGGTAAGATAGTTAATATATAAATATTGAAATTCCATTAAAATTTTCATGCTTTGAATTTATGATTCTCATGTGGATTAATTTCTTATTAATAGTAATTACATTAGTAATTAACTTTTATCATATAACTATCATTACCAAGGATTATAGACCCAATTTGTCTAATTTTTTCTCATAAATATCTTAAAAAATACATAGGTTAGGTCTTATTTTAATATTTTACATTGTATTTTTTAGATCTATGATTTTAAAAAGTCATCATTTAAAATGATTAAGTAATTTTTTTCCATTATCTATCAGACCCACTTTTTCACTTTTAACTTTGTTTTGGATTGTAAAATGATGAATGATCTTTCTTAAAAGTACCCCATTGTAGTTTAATTATATCCCTCTAGACCATATATTGTGTGTTTTTATGATATACAATAATTTTAGTATGGTGGGATGTTTTACATGATGTAAATGAGATATAATTCATCAAGGAGAATACATTAGGTTTTTTTCATGATTTTTAGAATAGATTGATGATTATCATTACTTATGGCTTGTTTTAATCAACATGTAAATAATGAAAAAGGAAGTAAAAGGGTAAAAAATATTTTTTTTTTGAAAAAACTGGTTTTTTTTATAATTCATGAATCGCCCATAGCTCAACCAAAAATATTTTAAACCTGGTTTATTTATAAAAGTATTAACATTATTTTCACAAGGATATAAAATATAGGATTGGTGAGGAGGTTGAGGCATATCCCTGGTGAAATAGATTTAAATAGATAATATTTCGGGGAAACAAGATAGGGAATCCTTTTATTAGATTTTCATATAGTTTATGAGCCTTCAATGAGTTTGAGAAGTGGGTTAATTCATTCATTAAGTATTGTTTCATCAAGATTATCTTTATTAAGTCATGAAAAGTTCTTTAAATGAATCCTTATTTTGAGATTAATTTTTTACATACTTTAGCTATTGACCTTTATTTTATTAGTGTTTTGATACATTACGTGGATCCCACATAATTATTTATTATTTTTATCATTATGTGGTGGATATTTTAGAACCAATAAAACCCTATTGTAATGACCATGTACATAAGTTATGAGACCAAATATAGTAAATTTTTATGTTGAGTTATGAGTGAAAATACTTAAAACACACACACACACACACACACATATATATATTTATCACAACATTTCATTTATAGAAATTATAAATCGAGATAATTAAATGAATGTTTGGAGAATAAAAATATTATTAATATAATAAGTAAAATTAATGATTTCTTTTTTTTTCTTTGAGAAATGAGGATATAAATAAATATTTTTCTATTATATTTGAAATTTTATTATTCACATTGATAATTGTTTTATTTTTCGGAAAATTAAATTTGAATATGGATAGATTAGGATTTATTGGATATTTATAAGGTGATTTCATAATTTAGGAAATGAATTTTTTTTACATAGAGGATTTGATTTCCCCATTTGTTCATACTTATAAATTTATTTTCTTTTTATTATTAATAAATTTATAAATTTTTATCTACTTTTTATTGAATTCATTCATTTTGTTAAAGATGTATTTAACTTTTTATTATGGTACAAATAATATAAAAAAATTAAAAGATTTTACTGATCCCATTTTGTGTTTTCAGTAGTTTTTGTTCAATATAGTTGAATTATTAATAAATATTCATGTTAATATATTAAAGACGAATCTATGTAAATATTAGAAAACATGTAATCCAGATAAGACAATCCCAAAGGTGTTACTTAATAACACGTTCTCCCTTGTGTTGTGTCATTTTATATTTTGTGAATGAAATTGGTTGAATACTCATTGATTATATATTTTTATGTTTCCTATCATATTATATATGATAAAATAATTACTTTACTGAAATTATTTTTAGAATCATTTATGTAAAATGGTTTATTTAATATTTAATGTTACAAGTTTTATTTATAGTAATAAACATTTTATCTGTATGATGATGTTATTTTTTGATCATATGTCATGGATTATAATTGTATTCTGAATGATGATGTCCCTAATAAGTAACCACTAGATAAAGGTGATTAAATAGATGAAGTAAAAACTATTATTACATGGGGTTTAACATGATTTAAATTTTATAAATATATTTTTTTGTATTTTATTTTGTTTTGAAACATTATACAAGTTATTTATAATTATCAAAATAATATCTAAATTTCATTAATGTATTAGAAATGAAACTAAGAATAATTGAATAATATATTATTATTATATTGATCTTGAAGAGAATAAAAAATTATGATTTTTTTTATAAAATTTTGTAGTATTTCTAAAAAATTAGAATTGATTTAGTAAGTCCAAATGTTTTTTTTTGTTTTAGAATTATTACATGTTTATGGGTAAATTGGAAGTGAGAATATCGATGTATACTCAAGATAATCTTTTCAGGGGTTGTGTTAAGGTAATGAAAATATTCCATAATTATTTGTAAAGGTACTAAAGAGAATTATGAAGCAACATAAAGTTGTTTTAGTAATATCATTTTCTATGTAAAGGAAAACTAATTCTTTATTATTATCCTATGGGAGATGAACTACATATACAAGGGTTGTCCAAATCATTGTAAAGGTTATTCCATGCATCTTTTATTCACCTAATAGTAATGAGGTATTTATTAAACATGAATATAAGTAATCTTGACCCTATTTTATGGTAATTGAGGAACTTAATAAACGTAAAGAGATATATAAAGGTAAATAATGGACCTGAATAATTGAAATTTTAACCTACATATAGGTTAGACACTTATTTTTATGTTCAGGTAACAATATATTCTGAGAATTTCAATGTTTGAAATAATTAGATATTCAATTTCAGTTTATTCTTTTCTAATGACCACTAATTTATTAATGTCACAATAAATCATAATTACATAGATTTAATCTAACATTTAATGAAGAAAGTACACAATAATATGATCATGCAATTTCTGGGAAAGTGTATAGTATAAATGATAACCATGTTGATGTATTGGTGACAAAACCATAGATATGACTAAAATAATGGTCTCACAATTCCATAATTAATTTCATATTGGTTTTTTGGTGAAAATTGTGAGATCTCTTTTCACAAGTGATAAATAATGAGTATAAATTTCAACATGTTATTTAAGTCATGTTAATCGAGGAGAGAAACATAAAAATATTAATTTTATATGGCATTTTTAATTTTATTTTCACCTTTTGAAAACTTTTAGGGACACTAAATAAATGTTTAAATTCATTTTGTTTTTTATTTATTCTTAAAAGATGAATATGTGGATAAAATGAAAGAAACAAACATTATGATACTAGGTTGTTTCGATCTCAATCTCAAAATATCACAATTCAAATAAGCATGATCCTATAATTTTATAAAAATTAAACAAATAACTACAAGAAATGTCACATTAGGAAAGGTGAATCTAGGTCACACACTATTATATTGAACTAGGAATGAATATTATCATATTTATGGATTTTCTGTTGTCAATGTGTTTAGAAGTCAGGGGATAGGATTTTTGGCATTTTGTGGATTCAAGAAGCCATCATATTTTTGGAGGTGTACACTTTCTATCCATTGAATAATTTACAAATATATATTTTTTTATAGTGTACACTAACCACTTTGAGGTAGATGGATATGTGTGTGCTATCTACCGGAAACCACCAACCCATCGATGACCACTACACCACTAGGAAGGCCCAATGGTGAATTAGTGCTGCTACTAGTAACTTAATTTAGTAAGGGATCAAATTTATATCTTTCCAAAACTATTCGTATAACACCATAAATATTCAAATTTTTACCCTATCTTTACTTCCACTATACAAAAATCTCCTTGGAATGAATAGTATCTCTTTCACTAAATTCCTTGGTGGTTATTTATTTGTATTTGAGGATTGGATCTTCGTTGGATGTAATATGATAAGTACAATCCGTTCGAATCTATTTTATTTTTATATTATCCATTCATTTGGATGTTTTAGTGACTATATTATTGGATATAAAATATAAATTACGAGTTTATTTTTTTCATCAAATATATGTTCTCTAGGTTATTATCTCTTCCTCTCCCATCAATATTTTTGAAGGCAACATGGTACTCCATGTTCTTGAAATTGGAGTATTTATCCCATGGTCTATACTTTAGTGATAATAAAATACATATGGTGAATTAAATTATTTTCAATTTTAAAATATAATATTCAAATTATCATTTATCTTTGGTGCCAATGGAGGGTGTTTCTAAGGGGATTTATATAAAAAATTAGTTATGAACATGAATTTATTGAAAAAATTTATCAAAGTTGAATTGTCAATGAAAATGATTTTTTGAAGTATGAAAGTAGTGTGGTGACGATATATATAATATTTCTTGAAAATGGGAATATAAATTAAAGTTTATTTGATGTCCAAATTTTTAATTAAATATGAATTTTATTTCTTGAACGGAATGAAAATATAAGATAAAAACAATAAAACCACAGGGTATGAAGAAAAAAAAGACATATGCGAATCCTTAAGGGAGGTTCCCATGATTCCATGGATTAATAGTGTGTAACATTACAATGTAAATAAGGTTCATGAGCATAGGATTAACTCATTCAAGATAAATATGTTGTTCATATTAGTTCTCTACACCATAATGATGTGTTTGTCCCCTTGGTGTTTTACAGATACATTCCATGAATTTTAACTTGTTATAGTTATTTCCAACTTGATATCGATATTGATTATTGATACATATTTTATTTGTCTTCATATTCTTCACTTTTATTTTATGTATCATATTTTTTTCATATTATAATGCGTCGTGTTTTTTGAAATGAAAATGAAACTATTTTTTTTATATATGAAATTATTTTTCTAAAATGTTTTAGAAATATATTTTATAAAAATTCTAATTGATTCATCTAGAAATAGATTTTATATATTCATTGAGGTATCCTAATAATGTTTTTTTCTCATATCCTATTTTATCCTATGAGAGTTTTTTCTATGGAAAATATAGATACATTTAAAGGGAGGATACTTATGTAGAGGACATCCCTTCTAGATCATATTTTCTTCCTAGTGGGATGGGGTGGTGGTGACATGTGTTCATAAGATTATAGACCTAAGAGTTTCTTTTGATTCTAGGTTTAGAGTCATATAGATGTTTGTTTATACATTTTAATCCCATTAATGGATTTTACCTTTTGTTTTTTTTGTATTGAAATATAACATATTATTGATATCTTCTTTAAAACATCAATTTTTTTATCTAATCAAATGTTTGTTGATTTTTTAAATTATTCCCCCATTACATTCTATGATACCCATGTAAAGACCCAAAAAATTCAAGGAATTTTTTTTCTAAATTTTCTTTGGATTTTTACAAGAACGCAATTTGTGACGACATCTGATTCTGAGGCCCGGTGTGCCCGGAATCATTTTCTGAAGTTTGGCTCGGGTACGTTCAGTGAACGGACGAGCGGGTTTTTCTATCTTTTGAACCGGTGCTCGGAATCGAATTCTGAGGGCACCGATGGAATCGCATCGCCTGTTTTTGCTTAGAAACACCTCTTTTGGAGTTGCGTTTGCTCGGGTGTGGTTTTTATTTTTTGGGCTTAATGTTAAGAAATAAAATAAATTGTTCGACAAACTTTATTTTATTTCACTTAAGCCACTTGGAAGCCACTTGAAGCCACTTAAAGCTGCTTAAGCTGAGTTGATGCGGATAGGGTGCTATCCATAAATATCCTACCCTATTGGTAGGATTTTTGTGACGTGGGGCCCGCACGAGCCCCACCGTTTCTTTTCCGCTAAGTAACGCACCCAAGAAAACCCGTCATTATGAAGTCAACTGACGCGTTTTCTTAATTTCTTAACGCACCAATTAATTGGGTGGTTTATTCATTGAAATTAATTCTATGAATTAATTTTGTTCGTTTCTTAACCTATTTTCAATCTGTTGGCGTAATAATAAAATAAGGCCAACACACGAATTCTGGAAAAATGTTCGTTGAGAGGATTTGATAGAAACCAAGAGTTCTTCATCCTCCTTCGTGAAGAATGTAAAGAACGCGAAGAATGCGAAAAACGCCGAGCCCTCGGAAATTGATGACGGGACGCCAAGTTCCGTGACGCTGACGATTATTCTTCCGCGACGTTCTTCCGTGACAATCCAACCCCGTGACAACCTTAGATCGGCAGCGACAAGGTAGGGTGTTGCGCTCTTTTTTTTAAAAAATTTCCTTTGTGGATTAAAACAACAATATGGATTTAATTATTATTAATTAAATCCATTGTTTCTTGGTCCTCGGAGTTCATCGACGCAATGCCGGATACCATGACAACACGACGATCCCCTCTTTTCGCGACGATCAATTCCGCGAAGAACGCACGTGCGACACTTGACGAGGTAGGGTTTAATTTGAAAGTTTTATACTCCATGGATGTTTTCGTTAAAAATGAATAACCCGGTTAATAAGAACAATTTTAATTCATTAAAATTGTTAGTGGTTATGTTTTCTTTGTGTTGATTAATCCTCCCAATTGTTATCATCTAACGCGGAGGGTGCGGGCCAAACAAACACGGCCCGACAACCCTCCGCAGTTCTTCGTTGACGTGCAGATTTGGAGGGCGACAACAAAACGTGCTGCAGGGACGATCCATTGTTTCCACAGTGAAGAACGGGACCTGGGAGGAGCTTCGGCACACATGGCAAGGAAAATGGACCACCGGAGCAACTCCGGTGGCCCGCGGACGCCACCGGCGGCACCCCGGTGCGCCGCCAAATAGGGCCGCCGCAGCTGAAGCCGCGGCGGTGGAGGTCAGCGGACCGGCGACCGCGTGGGTCTGGCTCACACGCACAGGACGCGGCAAAGGCCGCGTCCATTGACTCCAGCGTGGTCCCACGAGGGCCGCGGCTCCTTCCTCCCGTGGGGGCAGCGCCACCCCGCGGCTGCCTCGCTCGGCCGCTCGGCCGAGCTGAGCTGGGCCGCACCGAACCAAGTCCGACCCAGACCCAGGTCGGGTCGACCCAGTTAGGGCGGACCTAGGGGGCGTTGGGTCGGGTCGCTCCGGGCCCAGACCCCCCATCTTCGGACCGTTTTCGGTCTTTTGCCCGAAACTTGATATACGGGCCTCCGAACGATGCGCCGTCAGCGGAGATGCGATCTTTGGATCGAGATGGTCGTTTCGGTATATCGCACTTAAGGTTTAGAAAAACTTTGGGTTCGGCGGGGTTGGTTCGTTCACGAAACCAACTGGGCCCTCGGAACGGAAATGCTCATATCTTGAGCTACGATCGTCCGATCGACGTTCCGTCTGCTTTTTTGTTTTCCTCTAAGTGAGACGGATCATTTGGCATACTCCGCCTGAGGTTTGGATGCAGGTGGAGTATGGTCGGGTTGGTTTTTCCTTAAAAAACAACTGGGCCCCTCAGATGAAAAAGCCAATAACTCTCAGACCGGGCGTCTGATTGACGTGCCGTCTGCGACGTTGAGTTCTTGTTGACGATACAGAACTTTTGGATACATCAACTCTGGACTATGTGTCAGTTGATGTATCAGCCACTCCGCTCGTGGAGCAGACCCTCCTGAACGAGCTTGCTGTGTGCGGGAACCCTATAGATGGATGCGACTGCTACTGTGACGGCGACGACTGTGCGGAGATCCTCAGTGGATTCGACGATGACGACTACAGCACTCAGCGATCCTTTGTGGGTCAGTGCTACCGATCCTGTGTGGGTCCGATCCTGTGTGGGTCAGCACTCAGCGGTCTTGTGTGGGCCAACACCTATAGGTCCTATGTGGGCCCGATCTTGTGTGGGTCTTTGCGGGGGTTAGTTACTTATCGATCCTTTGTGGGTCAGATCCTTGGTGGGTCATTTGCGGGGGTTAGTACCTATCGATCCTTTGTGGGTCTGACGACATAGATGGATCAGTGATCATCTCTTTCGTCATTTGAATAAGTATACCTGTGTGAGTTGAAGCTCTGTTTTACTTTCCTTTGTGGATTGTGTTGTGCTATCCTGTGAGGATTTACGTCTTACTTTCCTTTGTGGATTGTGTTGAGCTATCCTGTGTGGATTTCACATTTTTCTTTCTTGTGTGGACTAGGTTGTACTTGATCTCGGATGTTGGAGCCAAGCGAGAATTGATGACTTAGGTACATGTATGGACATATACCTAAGCAGTGTCGGATGTTACTTCGTGATTGTATCTTTCCTTTGTGGTTTATCCTTTGTGGATTTTCGGAGAACTTCGGGGGTCTCGGGGTCCCTACTGAGTAGCTTATACTCACCCCTCCACGGTCTATGCCTGCACTTCATTGTGTTGGTTGCAGACGACGGACAGCGCTGATCGTGGTGGAGGCTTGCGGAGTAGGATGGTACCTGGAGGTGGGCCACTGGGCGAGGTGTACTCGGAGAGGTAGGCTAGACCCGAGGAGCAGTGGAGGCTTTCTGTACCCACCCTACAGGTGGAACTTCCAGAGGACGGCTCGACGTTGCGGCTTTACTTTTCTGTTGCTGTTTTTCCCCTTTCAGTTGTACTTTACAGTTGGGCTTGTATTTCCGGCCCCTTTACTTTTTCGCACTTACTGTTGTACCAGCTTTTACATAGTGTTTACTTTTTTCCGCTTGCTTACTTTGTAGTGCTTGTTTACTTTACAAAGGAAAAGCCTTCCCTTTTTGATGGGATTTATGCCTTGGTTCTAGTCGCCAGCCCCTGGCATATGGAAGGCGGGTTTGGGGTAGTCACGGCACAAGCCCCGAGGACGGGTTGTGACAAATTGGTATTAGAGGTGGTCGGTTCTACCACAGACTCTGATCTTTCTCCTATGTGAAGAAATAGTGTTTAGCGTATTGAGTGTGGTTATCAGTCCAGGGAGTCCAGTGTTGGTACGGCGGACGACGTATCCGTACACTAGGACCCTGACTTCTGATTTCCGACTTAATGCACGAAAACATTGATTGCATGTGTGTTTCAAGTTTTCATTGTGATTACTTCCTATCAGCTCACAAGGTATACTGTTCTGACCGTGGTGCACCTGTTTCCTTTTCAGGATGGCCCCACGATGGTAGCCAGCTAGGGTTCTGAGAGTCGAGCATGACGACATCCCGCCGAGCGACGAGGCCTCAATACAGGGCCCGTTGACAGCAGAGGCACCGGCGGTACCTCCACCCGCTGATCCCCCGATGCTTCTAGCACCAGCCGCTGATGATGCACGTCGCCTCAGTGCACTGCATGAGTTCCAGTGCCAGCGACCGCCTAGGTTCTGCGGGGAGACGGACCGCCAGCCAGCCGAGGACTAGCTGGAGGCAGTCGTACGAGTATTTAGGCTAGTGAGGACACCAGAAGACCTCATGGTGATCCTCACGGCAAGCCTGCTGCACGCCACAGCGGGCTGATAGTGGAGCTTGATGCTATGGGTGCACGATGAGGCCTCTCTCATCTGGACAGACTTTGAAGGCCTCTTTCCCTCAGTGTTTGTCCCGGCGACCCTCCGTACGGTGCGCATCCAGGAGCTTCTTCAGCTGCGGTAGGGCAGCTTGATGGTCGCCCAGTACTCGGCGAGATTCACCGATCTCTCGCGCTACTCGACCGACATGGTACAGGATGCCTTCTTCCGGGCCCGGACCTTTGAGCAGGGATTGAGACATGAGATCATGGCA
Organism: Viscum album; assembly: GCA_963277665.1. Taxonomy (NCBI): domain Eukaryota; kingdom Viridiplantae; phylum Streptophyta; class Magnoliopsida; order Santalales; family Viscaceae; genus Viscum; species Viscum album. The sequence goes on along the minus strand of OY728141.1, from coordinate 38,759,990 downwards.
TCGCTGATCTCCCTCAGCATCCCGACCTAGGCAGGAGTGCTGAAGCGAGCCCTTCTGATCGAGAGCTTTCTGGATGAGTCCACAGCGAGACCTACCGCAGGGCGGAAGGTAGCGGAGTCTTCGGCAGCAGGTAGCAGATGGATGACTCATGAGTCCAGGCAGACCAGACCATCCGGCAGACGACCTCGGGACTCTGGTTCAGCAGTGCAGGGCACACAGCGCGGAGCTAGTATTTCGAGAGGCAGGCAGTGCTACGCATGCGGCGGGCAGGGCCACATGGCTCGTGACTTCCCAACCCGCCGTGCCGAGGAGCAGCAGACGGTGGAGGGGCCACCCAGGCAGAGGCAGAGGGTCGACCGTGGCGGTCCGGAGGGAGGAGGCAGACGAGGCAGAGGAGCTGGTCGAGCAGTAGGTGGTGGGTGATGCTTTGAGGCTCTACCACCACCACCACTTGGAGGTCCACCTCGACCACAGGGAGCTGGCGGGCAGAGACAATCACACCTCTAGGTAGCAGAGGCCTATGACCATGGCGCGCCAGAGACGATTCGAGATACGATCTATGTCTATTCCACCCTTTCTGCAGTTCTTATATACACAGGAGCGAGTCACTCTTTCATAGCCGCTGCCCTTGTTCAGAGCTCGGAGATTCTGAAAGAGCCGTTGGATCGATCCTTACGGCTAGAGACTCCTCCGGGAGCAGACTCGACGATTACACACTGGTGCCGACAGTGTGATCTTACTCTAGGAGGCGAGAGCTTCGGCTGGGATCTTCTTGTAGCAGTGTCGAGGCCTTACGACGTCATCTTGGGCATGGACTGGTTATCTACAGTCCATGCACAGATTGACTGTATTAGACGCAAGGTGCGATGTGTACGCACCGACGGGAGCAGGTTCACCTTCACTGGTGAGAAGGGAGCCTTTACAGCACAGGATTTACTTCCGAAGAGGATAGGACAGCCCATCACTCATCAGTTGGCTAGCCTCATCCTAGGATCAGTTCACGTGCGAAGTCCTAGTTTTCCTATAGTGGTGGATCAGTACGCGGACGTCTTTCCCGATGACGTTCCAAGGCTACCTCATCGCAGAGAGGTAGAATTTCATATCGACATATACCCCAGGACATCCCCGATATCGACTCCATCATATCGAATGGCCCCCGCTGAGCTTCGAGAGCTACGGGTACAGTTGGAGAACTTGCAGGGCAAGGGTTTCATCTGACCCAGTGTTTCACCCTGGGCTTCACCGATTTTGTTTGCCAAGAAGGCGGATGAGAGCTTGCGAATTTGTGTCAATTATCATCACCTGAACCAGGTGACAGTGAGGAACAAGTATCCACTACCGAGTATTGATGACCCCTTCGATCAGCTCAAGGGAGCATGGTGGTTCTCAAAGATAGACCTCAGGTCAGGCTATCATCAGCTCAGAGTTCGAGACGAGGACGTGCAGAAGACGACCTTCAGATGTCGGTATGGACACTATGAGTTCTTGGTTATGCCCTTCGGCATAACCAATGCTCCAGAAGTGTTCATGGGCCTCATGAACATGATCTTTCATCCATACCTCGATCGATTTTTCATGGTCTTCATCGATGAAATTTTGATATACTTGAAAACTGAGGAGGAGAACGCCTATCACTTGCAGGTTGTGCTAGACACACTCTGAGAGCACCATCTTTATGGAAAGCTCTCGAAGTGTTAGTTCTGGATACGTGAGGTCCACTTCTTGGGACACGTCATCTCTGATGTGGGAGTTGCAGTGGATCCTGCGAATATTGAGGTGGTGCTAGCTTGGGAGCCACCCAGGAGCATGATAGAGGTGCGGAGTTTCTTGGGACTAGCTGGATACTACTGAAGATTCGTGCCAGACTTCTCCAGAGTTGCGGCACCACTCTAAGATTTGACGAAGAAGGGGAAAACCATTTTATGGTCAGACAGATGTCAGCAGAGCTTCCAGGAGCTGAGATAGATATTGACCAGCGCACATATCTTGAGGTTTCCTGAGGAGGGAGTTGGATACGTAGTCTACTATGATGCATCAGGGACCGGACTCGGATGTGTACTGATGCAGGAGCGGGCCGTGATTGCCTATGGATCACGTCAGTTGAGGCCGCATGATAATAACTACGCCACACATGACCTGGAATTAGCGATAGTGGTCTTTGCACTGAAGACATGGAGGCACTATCTGATGGGCGAGCGCTTTACTGTCTTTTCTGACCACCAGAGCCTCAGTTAAATCTTATTTCAGAAGGACCTGAACCTGAGATAGCGGCGATGGCTCATGTTCCTCCAGGACTATTACTTTGAGATAGTCTATACTCATGGGAAGGGGAACGTGGTAGCTGATGCCCTCAGCAGAAGGATGGTCATTCAGCTACTTGAGGAGGCGATAGAGCAGCTAGCTGCTTTGAAGATATCCTTCGTGGATAGATATGGAGCAGCCTTCCTCCAGTCTCTCACAGTCACCCCTCCAGTAATGCAGTGGGTCAGAGAGGCACATCGTGAGGATGCTGACTGTTAGACGCGGCGTGCATAGTTATCCTCAGGACAGGCACCTAATGGATTCTCCTTTGGAGCAGAGCATGACATCCTTTTCAGAGGACATACCATGGTACCAGACGATTTACGAGAGGAGGTGCTGAGAGAGTTTCACACTTCTCCTTGGGCGGTACATCCTGGAGTGGCGAAGATGTACCAGGACCTCAGACAACAGCACTGGTGCCTAGTCATGAAGAAGGTTGTGGCAGAGTTCGTTTCTCGATGCCTCACCTGCCAGCAGGTGAAGGCAAAGCATCAGGTACCAGCAGGCTTGATACAACCCTTGGAGGTCCCGGAGTGGAAGTGGGACGGGATATCTATGGACTTCGTGACTGAAATTCCATGCACTTCCAGAGGTCACAACTCCATCTGGGTGATTGTCGACCGACTCACCAAGTCGGCTCACTTCTTACCCATTAGAGAGCAGGGCTCAGTGGAGAGCTTAGGGCGTCTCTACATTCAGGATATTTTACGGCTTCACAGTGTGCCATCATCTATCGTCTCTGATCGAGATGCTCGCTTTACTTCCCGGCTTTGGAAGGGGTTGTAGGAGGCGTTCGGGACACAACTACATCTGAGCACCGCCTTTCACCCTCAGACGGATGGTCAGACGGAGAGGACCATTCAGACTCTTGAGGACATGCACCACACATGTGTCCTCGACTTTGGTCGCAGCTGGGAGGACCATCTACCCTTGGTGGAGTTCGCGTACAACAACAGATACCACTCCACCATCGGGATGGAACCATACGAGGCGTTGTATGGAAGACCTTGTAGATCTCCTTTGTGCTGGACAGACCCTGCGGAGTCAACACTTGTGGGACCAGAGATGGTCTGGGCCATGACAGAGAAGGTCCAGGTCATCCAGGAGCGGATGAGGATAGCTCATGGCCGGCAGAAGTCTTATGCTGACAGGAGGCGGAGGCCACTAGAGTTCGAGGATGGAAACCACATCTTTTTGCGTGACTCACCTCGTCGTGGATTAAGGAGATTTGGCCGAGGTGCCAAGTTGTCTCCACGCTTCATCGGACCATTCCAGGTCATCAACAGGATTGGCGAGGTGGCTTATCGCCTGGATCTACCACCTCAGTTGCACCGGGTGCACGACGTCTTCCACGTATCCCAGCTGAGGAGAGACGTGCATGACCTGACGCACATCATTGACCATGGGGATCTAGACATGGATGATGGGGCGACTTTTACGGAGGTCCTGGTGGAGATCGAGGATCGACAAGAGTGGGTCCTCCGTGGATGATCGATTCCTCTAGTGCGCAGTAGATGGCAGCACGGGAACCTCCAGGAGAGCACTTGGGAGCGGGAGGCTCAGACGCGTGCTCAGTACCCACATTTGTTTCCCTAGTTTATTATGTATCTTTACGGGGACGTAAAGCCCTGAGTTGGGAGTGATGTAAAGACCCGAAAAATTCAAGGAAATTTTTTTCTTAATTTTCTTTGGATTTTTACAAGAACGCAGTTTCTGACGACACCTGATTCCGAGACCCGGTGTGCCCGGAATCATTTTACGATGTTTGGCTCGGGTACGTTTAGTGAACGGACGAGCGGGTTTTTCTAACTTTTGAACCGGTGCTCGGAATCGAATTCTGAGGGCACCGATGGAATCACAGCTCCGGTTATTGCTTAGAAACGCCTCTTCCAGAGTTGCGTTTTCCCGGGTGTGGTTTTTAAGTTTTGGGCTTAAAGTTAAGAAATAAAATAAATAGTTCGACAAACTTTATTTTATTTCACTTAAGCCACTTAGAATCCATTTGAAGCCACTTAATGCTGCTTAAGCTGAGTTGATGCGGATAGGGTTCTATCCAAAAATATCCTACCCTCTTGGTAGGATATTTGTGAGGTGGGGCCCACACGAGCCCCACCGTTTCTTTTCTGCTAAGTAACACACCCGCGAAAACCCGTCATTATGAAGTCAACTGACGCGTTTTCTTAATTTCTTAACGCACCAATTAATTGGGCAGTTTTATTCGTTGAATTAAATGGGTGGTTTATTGGTTGAAATTAATTCTATGAATTAATTTCGTTCGTTTCTTAACCTATTTTCAATCTGTTGGCGTAATAATAAAATAAGACCAACGCACCACTTCTGGAAAAATGTTCGTTGAGAGGATGTGACAGAAACCAAGAGTTCTTCATCATCCTTCGCTAAGAAAGAGAAGAATGTGAAGAACGCGAAGAATGCCGAGCCCTCGGAAATTGATGACGCGATGCCAAGTTCCGCGACGCCGACGATTCTTCTTCCGCGATGTTCTTCCGCGACAATCCAACCCCCCGACAATCTTAGATCAGCAGCGACAAGGTAGGGGGTTTCACTCTTTTTTTTTTAAATTTCTATTGTGGATTCAAACAACAATATGTATTTAATTATTATTAATTAAATCCGTTGTTTCTTGGTCCTTGGAGTTCGTCGACGCAACGCCAGATACCGCGACAACACGACGATCCCCTCCTTCCGCGATGATCAATTCCGCGAAGAACGCGCGTGCGACACTTGACGAAGTAGGGGTTTATTTTAATGTTTTATAATTCGTGGATGTTTCCGTTCAAAATGAGGAACCTGGTTAATAAGAACAATTTTAATTCATTAAAATTTTTATTGGTTATGTTTTCTTTGTGTTGATTAATTCTCCCAACTGTTATCATCTAACGCGGAGGGTGCGAGCCAATCAAACACGGCCCGACAACCCTCCGCAGTTCATCGTTGATGTGCGGATTTGGTGGGCGACGACAAAACATGCCGCAGGGATGATCCGTTGTTTCCATAGTGAAGAACGGGACCCGGGAGGAGCTTCGGTACAGACAGGAAGGAAAACGGACCACCGGAGAAACTCCGGTGGCCCGCGGAAGCCACTAGCGGCGCGGGTCACCGCGGCTAAAGCTGCGGCGGCGGCGGCCAGCGGACCCGCGGCCATGCGAGTCCGGATCACACGCACGGGACACGGAAAAGGCCGTGTTCGTTGACTCCAGTGCGGCCCCACGGGGGTCGTGGCTCCTTCCTCCCGCAAGGGCAGCGCCACCCCGCGGCTGCTACTGTGACGACGACGACTGTGCGGAGATCCTCAGTGGATTCGACGACGACGACTACAGCACTCAGCAATCCATTGTGGGTCAGTGCTACCGATCTTGTGTGGGTTCGATCCCGTGTGGGTCAGTGCTCAGCGGTCTTGTGTGGGCCAGAACCTACAGGTCCTGTGTGGGCCCGATCTTGTGTGGGTCTTTTCGGGGGTTAGTTATCTATCGATCCTTTGTGGGTCAGATCCTTTGTGGGTCATTTGTGGGGGTTAGTACCTATCGATCCTTTGTGGTTCTGACGACTTAGATGGATCATTGATCATCTCTTTCATCATTTGAGGAAGTATACCTGTGTGAGCTGAAACTCTGTTTTACTTTCCTTTGTGGATTGTGTTGTGCTATCCTGTGAGGATTTACGTCATACTTTCCTTTGTGGATTGTGTTGAGCAATCTTGTGTGGATTTCACGTTTTTCTTTCCTGTGTGGACTGGGTTGTACTTGAGCTCGGATGTTAAAGCCGAGAGAGAATTGATGACTTAGGTATATGTATGGGCATATACCTAAGCAGTGTCGGATGTTACTTCGTGATTGTATCTTTCCTTTGTGGTTTATCCTTTGTGTATTTTCGGAGACCTTCGGGGGTCTCGGGGTCCCTAATGAGTAGCTTATACTCACCCCTACACGGGATATGCCCGCACTACGTTGTGTTGGTTGCAGACGACGGACAACACTGATCGTGGTGGAGGCTTGCGGAGCAGGACGGTACTTGGAGGTGGGCCACTGGGCGAAGTGTACTCGGAGCGGTAGGCTAGACCCGAGGAGCAGTGGAGGATTTCTGTACCCACCCTACAGGTGGGACTTCTAGAGGACGGCTCGACGTTGCGGCTTTACTTTTCAGTTGCTGTTTTTCCCCTTTCAGTTGTACTTTACAGTTGGGCTTGTATTTCCGGACCCCTTTACATTTCCGAACTTACTGTTGTACCAGCTTTTACTTAGTGTTTACTTTTTTCCGCTTGCTTACTCTGTAGTTCTTGTTTACTTTACAAAGGAAAAGCCTTCCATTTTTTCCGGGATTTACGCCTTGGTGCTAGTCGCCAGCCCCTGGCCTATGGAAGGCGGGCTTGGGGTAGTCACGACATGGGTGCCGAGGACGGGTCGTGACAACCCAGCTACTTCTCATCAGCCTATGGAGCTCATGAAGATGATTTTGAACTCATGGTCAGTTAATTAAGGTGATATTATGGGTTAAAATAGTTTGGTTTTTTACAAGACACAACCTCACCTTAAAAAAATATTTCAACTAATTTTTTTGTATGATTTAAATATATATATATATATATATTTTATTGAAAGATTCATAATATTTTCCAATATAATGATGGGGAAAATAAGAAGTATGAAACAACTATTTATTCCAAAATAGGTAAAGGATATATTCAAATTATAATATATATATATATATATATTGTTGTCGAATGTTGATCTTTTAAGAATGAATATCTTAGGGATTTTTAATTAACAAAAAAACTAGTTCTTAAAAATCATGTATTCACATGACACTAAGAATGTAAATGAAACAAAAGAGGGTGTTGAAGGACCAAAACTACTATAACTATTATATCTATATCTATTTTAGAGTTTTGAAGAAAGAGTAATATATATATATATGATCATTTTTATTCCATTAATAATATGATAATTTTAATGTAATGAATATATATTGCACCAAATTTTTTGAAATTTTTGTGTGTCGAATAAAAAGTGATAAAACTAGTACTTCTACTAATTAACCCATCAATTTAGGGAGAATAATATGTGATCTAAAATTTAAATGAATAATGGATAATAATAAGACAAATATTTAATAGAATCATATTATTTTATACTCCAATTTTCAGAATATGAAAATATTGAAAAAAATGCAGTGTAGACACGCTTTCTTGAAAGTGGAGGAAGAAGAAGGCAATGTTGTATAGTTTTGTTCACATAAAAAGAAGGTGTCCTAAATTTGTGAAAGTGAAAAAGAAGATCGAATTATTTTTTTGTAGTCTATTATATGTAGACATATAAATGAATTACAACCAAATCAAGATAATATGAAGAGAATAAGGAAGGTGATTTCATGTTTTTGTGAAAGTAAGAGAAAACAAGTGAAGACTCATCTAGCACACCAATGAAAATAAAGAATATATATATTGATGAAATATCATGTTTTTTAATAATAATTTTTTTGAAATTATTATTAGGTAGTATAATGACCCATATGGATTATAAGGTAGTGTTCAGAGACTTATGTTCATGGGTTTTAAGGATATATAATGCATTCAGTAACTCAAAGTATAATTATGTAGTGGGTTTTGTGGCCATATATTATTTCTTATTTAAATAAAAGAATTTCTTTTATAAAATTAATCATTGTAAATTTACTATAAGCAATATGATTATAATAATAAATTAATTAAATATAAGAGAATGCGAGAATAAATATACAATCCTATCAAAAAGGTAATAGGATAGAAATATTTAATTCATCAAAAACAAACCTTCAATAATTTACCACACCTCTCGGGTTTGATCATATTCAAAATCAATCATATAATTAGTATAATAGGGATATTGAACAACTGATTAGATACTATTCCTTGAAGTTATTCCATTTATAATATTATTATTTCTCCTCGTGAATTTATAATGATGTTTGGTTTTTGTAAAGGGAAATTTAATTAATTTTAGATTTTTCCACAAAAACAATCATGTATAGAAAGAATAATGGAAATAATGTAATAAAGAAATAACCCCACATAATCTTTGAATAATAAGTTTTAGTTGATAAATCATATTTATAAGAAGAATAATGTTTTGTTAAATCTTTCACTCTAGAATTGGAAAACCATTCTATATCAAATAATAATTAAAACACAAGTTAGTATGAAGTTTTCAAGAATTATTGCATAAATTACCCTTAAGAATATCCAATAATCAATGAACATGATCAGATGCCAATATATTTATATTTTGAATCATTAATTTATTTACTAATTTTTTTCTCAATGAAATAATCTCATTGTTTTCCAGAATTTTTGGAATTCTATGGGAACATATCTATAGCATCTCATACATTTCATACACAAATAAAAAATATAATTAAGTGAATATTTAATTCATTATCTTACGATCCACTCCAAAATCATATTTGTATTCTTTATTTGGAAACATTTATAAATTAATTAATTTCTTATAATAGATCTATATTATCCCCCTTTATATTATAAAAACTAGAACCATTCTTAGACATATCAAAATTCAAACATTTCTTCATTATCTAGGGGATGGAGATATAATATTGTTTGAGGTATTATTCTTATTAAGGTTAATCAATGGAGATATTAATGATAACATATTCATAAAAGACGTAAAAGGGTATGAGAACATGATCATAACATCTTAAAACCACAAACGACATATCGTCAATCATAATCCCATGACATTTTATAAAAAAATTTAGTTCATAAGAGAAAAATCAAAAATTAATTAAATGACATGAGTCATGAAATCTTAAAATTGGCATAATACTTATGTTTTTAGAGTACACATAATCATGGAGAATCATTTCTTTTTATAAGGATTACATTGCAGGATAACCTATTTGATATGTTTTACTCCACATTACATCATATCTTTCATTAATATTCACTTCCAGGACAATCATAGTGAATAAAATATCTTGCTGATCACGTTTCCCTCTAAATTAATAACCTTATTATATCATGATATATCCATCCACACCCAACTCATTTGAGGGATATATAATTATAAACCCACCCATCACATAATGAAAATCGTAATTATGTGTTGCCAAATATTATAAAACATTCATCATTTCCTAACTAATAGAAATGAAATGGGTTTCATAAATATTTCATAATTTAATCATAGTGTAAACAATAAAAAATAAGTGAGTTTTATAATGGTTTCATCTTAAATTACTTCACCATGCTCTAATCAATTTGTTTTTCATATTTTCAATTGACAATTTTAAATTTAAGTGTCAAACCAAATATTTCAAAAAAAAAATATCCATTAAAAAGATAAAGACAACCGAATTAAGAATATTTTCAGCTACCCCTTCCAAGACCCTACATCAATAAAAACAATACTCCACCTTCGCATGGTCGCTTAGTGAGATATCTCGTGTAGTGTTGTATATGACCAGTACCGATGGAAGGTGGTATACCCTCTCATTCGACTAAATCTAGATTGATATAAATTGGTGGATGATTCCTAATCTGAAACCACATCTGAGGTAGATCCTCATAGTTTGATTGATGTAATTCTCATTCAAAAATAATAATAGAATAACTAGACTAACTAAAAAACTATTAGAGATTCAATCAAATCCAATATAAAACTTTCAGTTGGAACATTGTCTGACTCGAATTGTCATGAAAAGTAGGTTACCCGAGTCCACTAGTGCCATCTTCTTGGTCTATCCTCTTAGGGAGAGTGGAGGAGATTTATATATATTTAGGATAAGGTCTCATAAAGGGGGGTTATCCTCGTTTCTAGGACATGATCGATGTGTGGAAGAATAAAAACCTAAGATGGTGGATCATTGGGAGTTTTAATTCATACAGAATTTTCCCATTGTTTAGGAGGACATGATAGACTCCTGGCTTTAGACCCAACATTTCCAGCATGGGAGGGGAAGTCCTTGCACATTCTTGACATTCTTCTTGTATAGAGGGTGAATCCACACTCATTAACCACCACTTGTTTATCCTTATTCACAAGAAATCTATGGGGATCCTTCACACCATGAACTGATACAGAAGACACCAGTGAGGGGCATACCAAACTAATACCTTCACTCGACACATGATCCTCCCTAGTAGGATGGTGAGAAGAAGGGGGAATGCACACCCCATATCACCTGTTTCAAGAAGAACCTCAAAGTGAGTAGCATTTAGTAGACGAATTAGGGAGCCAATGATCACCATAACATGGCCATGAGAAGAAAAGGGAGACGACATCTGCACTGAGGCTGGTTGTAAAGAAGGATCCTCATTAGAAGAGGGGTCCTAAATAGACTAGGGAACTGACATCTCTATAGAGGGTGGAGGTAGAGCAGGCTCCCCATTCGAAGAGGGGGCCTCATCCACCTGAGGATCTCAGGGGGGCCTCTTCAATGATAACTTATATGCTTACGATATATGGATTTTGATTTCCCTTGACAGAAGTAGAATGAATATAATCCCACAACCACCACATAGAAGATTCATTTCCAGAACCCATCATCACCACCCACAGTGATCCAAAAGCGGTGAGTAATAACCCTTGACATATCCATTTTGACGCAAACTCGCACTTACCGTGGGTGAAACAATCGAGTGGTAGCATCATCATCAAACATATGAAAGAAATTTTTTTATAAATTACTCCTTAATTAAATATCAAAATCCATCCAAATAAATAAATTGTATGGTACCACTTTATCATATGACCAATAAACAATAACCGACAACAAATTATTTATCATAGATTAGAAATTCCATTAAAAGATCATTGGAATATTTATTGGAAAAAATACATTTTCCCATTGAAATAACTAACTTGTAGTAAGAAAATATGGAAATTATTATGGGAAAAATTCATTAAATAAAACCATCATATATTTTACTGGAATATTTAAATCAATGAGTGGTTATGAAAATGGGAAATTTTATTCATTATATGTATGATAAAAAATATTCCTTTAACATTCAACATAAAAAAGTCAAAATAACCATGTACAAAAAACAAGAAGGAGTATAATTATATATCGTTTTTTAAATATTAAATAATGGGTAAAAATTAATTTATAAAATCGTTTTAGAGTAGTGAAAAAAAATTTAAATTTTTTTATAAAATATGGATATAGAAGAAAACATACTCCTGACTGAAGAGATAAATAATGTTGTGTTTCCTTAAAATGGTTGTGTAGTATCTTGAGTAGATAAAGTGATGAAAATGAAAGTAGAACATGTAATATCATGAGAAAATTAATATAGAAGTAAATTAAATTAATTCAGTATATAAAATCCATAAAATTTCATCATGAAAAAGATTATCATAAATAATCCTGACATACAATGAGATTATAACATTGTCTCTTAAATCATGTTTTAAATAATTAGAATGTTAGCTAACCTCCATTATAATAAATTTATATTTATTATATTTATATTATATATTACTTTAAATTCTTATAATATCTTTTATTATCCACTTATTACATTTCAATACCCATTTGATAATAATTTTTTTAATAAAATCCTTATATTTGGGTGTTAAATATTTTGTTATTCTGTAGAATTGTGCTTCAGTAGTTCCAGTACATATTATATAAAAATGGATTCATAATATATATAATTTAATCAATATAAATAGAATAATGATTAAATATATTTAAAGTCATCCATTATTTTAAGAAATAGAAAAATGAATTGTGTCGTTTGTGGAGACAGAAAGTTGTATGAACACATGAATATTATTTTTAAATTCTTGAAGATGGAATGAATGAATAATAAATAATAATTCACATTTACATAATAATTATTATATAATATATATTATATATATTCATTAAATATATCCTTATTACCATCCATGTACATGGGAAATGAAAAATCAATCATATCACTTCATGTATGTGGTTGTCGACACATATGCACGAGTGAAATTATTGTTTTCCAAGGGATATGAAGGTATGAAGGTATATATTGTATTATTATACCATAATAATTATGAAATATCCTGAAAATTTTTGGAAATGAATCAAGATTTTTATTGGTACTCATTTTCTATACTTTGAGTATGTATTGGTTTGGTTTTACCATGTAGAGTTTTTTTTGTCAAATTGAAGAAATTTCATATGGAAGAGGGGTAGTTCTTGTTTAGTGAATGTTTTCCATAAACCATGTTGCTATCCCAAAAAACTATTTTAATTCAAATAAAGAGCATTGTCATGTCTTGTAGGCAGTTCTTAAAACTTTTCCCTCTCTTAGATATAATAGTGTGACACAATTAGGTGAGGCACACTATTAGGCCACATATTTATGGTGAACAGTGCACCCCATATAGGAAACTGTGTGCACAAAATTTTAATCCCATTTAAATTTGAATAAAATTTTCCAAACCCCTTGTACATTACTTAATATCATCCCAACATGAACCAAACTTATTCTATTCATATTTTATATTTTCAAATGAATTCTTAGTGCTCTCAAACACCTTTACTAATGAATCAAAGGTCGGATTGTTGGATCAACACCGCTATGGGAATGTAGTTTCTTCCGGATTAGGTCTCTCTCCCTCTCATCTCTCTTTCTAGGTAAAAGGTGATGGGTTTCCACAATTAGTGTTGTGTTTAGTTCTTGGTTTTACGATTCATGGTTATTTTAATATTGGAACTAGATTTTGGATCTATATATCATTATTCATCTTGATCTTGGGTTTTCAACATAAATTGGGGATTCAATTGAGAATAATTCCAATAGAGATTTGATGGTAGGTCATAGAAATTCAGTTCCCTTAGTATTTAATTACAATTTCATGAATTTATTATTGAATTTCAATTGTAAAAATTAATAACTGAATCATGAATTGAATAAATTAACATACTTATAAATTTATGGAATCGTGGAATTGATTAATTAAATATACCAATAGACTATGGATGTATAAAAATGTTAAAAATTTATATTCTGGTGATTGTGATTATAAAATTTATAGAATTTGATTAATTAGTTAGTTAAATAATTAATTGAATATTGTGATTTTTGAATTTATTGGATATTGGGATTTTGTAACTCGTCAATTTATATGATTTTGAATTAATCGAAAATGAGACCTTAATAGTTTAATGGGTTAAATTATTTAAATATTGATAAATATATTTCTAATGAATTGTGCATATTAAATCCATGTGAATAAATTGATGATCTTTGTAAAAATTGATAATGGTATACCAAGTTCTGATATGTTGATAAGAGTTTTAATGTTGATAAAACATGGTAAATGTGATGTCTATGATATATTGTGATTTATACATATATTCATTATTAGAAATGTATTGAATATTGAAATACTGATGGTGTGGAAGACATTGAATTAAGGACCCCAAATCATGTGTGTGATAATGAGTTTGGGACATGAGCTACTATATAAAAAAACAACTTCTTTGATGCATGTGATAATTAGTGTGCCACAAAATATATTGGTTCAAAAGAACTATGGTGTGGCACATGTGATCATGAGTGCGGGACATGGACTGCTGCATCAAAATCACACTTGTTTGATGCATGTGATAATGAATGTGGGACATGGACTAATGCTTCAAATTCAATCTTATGATATTGATTACTGAATAGGTTGTGCGACATGGGCTGTTGCTTGAAATACTCATGGGGTCCTATCCATGGCGTTCTAGCCACAAAATGTTGGCATTGGACAATGGTTTCAATTAGTTGAAATATGAACTGAAATAAAATGATAATTAATAACCATCATACTATGTTTTCTGATATCACATGGGGATAGTTCAGAATCTATCATTAGTGGAGGAAAGTATTTATAATTTCGGTGTCATTGTGAACCTGAGATGTTATGTGGTTAAATAAATAATATTAGAAAATATAAATGTTTTAATTTTTTTAATGTGTTTTTTTATTACAATTATAAAAACATTTTTTTACTGGATGTTTTTATATACTATTGGTGGTGGACTATATAGTTTTAATCATATCCTACTTGGGAAACCAGATCGATAACCTAATTTAATTCATGTTTGACGGAAAAGATAAGGGAAGGAATCCAATGTTTGATTTTTGAGTTAGGATGGATCACATATCAGTGAATTTTAAATTGTGTTGAGACACCCTTGGGTGTGTCAGTGAGTCTTGATTTTGTTTTTTCATTTGAAACATGGCTTGTAAATGGCATGGCATATCTACTATTTTATTTTGAATATTGTATTATTGTTTTAGTCATAATGTGAAACTTGAATTTTTGGTTATTGGTCATATAATTTTTTACAATCATATATTTCCATTATTGATTGTGTTGATAAAGATGTTATATTCTTCCCCTGAATTATATTATACTCTCACTATAGGTCGAAAGCCTATAGCGTATGTGGATTCTTGTATGAGGCCATGTAACTGAGAAACTCCATGAACTTGTTAGTGGTACCTGAGTTTGGATTTAAAAAGTTGTATTAGAGAAGTTTTTATTTTTTTTCTTTTGAATTACTATTTTTGGAAAGTAAAATCGGAAAATAGGACAATTGGGGCCTTGGTTAAGTTGCAGTGTGTGGGAGTAGCTAACACGTGTATGGGGGAAAAAGTCAGGTACCTTGGGTGGGATTTATATCATTAATTTGTGCTATTATGGTTGGATGTTATTTCATCAGGGCTGATTCAATTTTTTTGTGATGTAATTTAATTCTAAGAGTATATAGGATTAGGATTCTGGCCCAATATGGAATGAGAGTTGATTATTCATGATTAATTATATGAAATCTAATTATTATGGTGTGCATCATTTTACGGAACACATATGAAATTTGGGTTTGGTAATTTTGTTGAAACAAACATGGTTTTCCGTTCTTGTGTAATTGAAAATAAAGTGGTGCCTAATATTGAAATTGAAATATTGTAAAATGAATAAAAATGTGGGAAATTTGTGTCTAATATAGAAATGAATATGAGATAATGTTACCATTTTTTATCCTTGACTTGTATGTAGTAAGTTAAGGGGTAATGATAACACCTCTATTTTGACTGTGTGTCGTGGTATGGGGATGACTTGTTATGAATTTATGTGAATCCTAGTAATGGTGAAATGTTGTAAGATATTTTCTAAGATGAGTAATTTTCAATTTAAAGATATTACTATTTGAATATTCTAGTTTTTAGGAATAATGTGGTATATGACTATAAATGATTTTCTATTAATGGATCCTAAGTCACCAGTGGTTCAGGTGAGGAGGTCAGATAGAAGTTCCTTGAAAAATTTTATCGATTTTTTCAATTCCTAGAATGATACCCAATGTGTGTTTCAAAAATAATGTTTGATCTGACATGGGAGCTTCAATTGCATTACCCTTTGAATATCACTAGAGAGGGTGGACTGAAGGTAGCTATGTTCTGGATTGACTCCATTCAAACTATTCATGACCACTTAGAGACTCTTGCTAAGACGATAGTCAAGTTGGCTTAATATATGTTATGTGGTCAAGCGATGTGATGGTTTTATATCAATACACGGGATATACAGTGGGACAATATGGATTTCATCGACATCCCATATAATTTCTTGGAGAATATTTACCACAAGATAATTTTGAAAAGCAAGGGTAGTAGATTTTATGAGTTTTTATCAAGGCAGAATATATATGAAAGACTATGTTGTTTTCTTTATAGATCAGTTGCACATTGCTCTAGTGTTGGCAGGAGATGAGACTATGACAGAAAATAAGATTTATGAAGTTATTAAATGCGATATTAAGTCCATGATGAATATATTTTAGATGAAAAATATCTATATAAAGTGGTTAATCAGGCTCTTATTTCTGAGGTGAACATGAAGTAGGCATCTAGTGGAGGACATGATGATTTTTTGGATGGTCAAGATGTATTAATTCTGATAGTAAGAAGTTTTTCTATGAGAATTCATGCCAGGGTGATATAAATAAGAGTGGCCAGGGGGAAGGGTCAGTCAAATTGGACCTTACACAAGGACTTGTCACCAATACGGTATATCGGGTCAATTTTGTTGATATTTTACCCATCCACTGGTTCTGGTCTAATATTTGGTAATATTGGACATCTATATAGGTTTTACAATATCTCCTAACATATGGGTAAGGAATATGTGGTTAGGAAGACCCTAAGTAAGGTGATGTGCTCTTATACACCGTATCATCCTCGAAGATGGAGTTCTACTATCTATGGAGGTAGAGGTAGTGAAAGTTGTTTTTTTAGGAAAAAGTACCATATCAGTAGCATGGTGCATCTCAAGGGGATCAGAATGCATCATAAGGAAGAGGGAAAAAATAGTTTCATGTAGTTAAGCTGATAATTTTGGATTGTTATGTTTTTCTGCTAATAGTTATAGGTATTTTTATTGCATTATATACACATTCTAGTTCCATGTTTTATTTTGGATCCTCCCATTATTTTATATTTACACAACTTGTGAAAGGTTTCATCTTGGAGTGGAGTTCATGAGATGGGTTATGACAATAGATACACTATTGGGGGTGGGTAAGATATACATTTATTTCTAAAAGGGGGTTTCACTTGAGGTTGGGGAATATCATGTAATTGGGGATATTTAAATCGTAGATACGTTAATATTTGACTTCATCATGGTTGTGGAATGGTTAGTGTCATTCCAAGAACCTATTTATTTCTACTAAAGGAGAGTGATTTTTACTTCTTTTATCAGTAAAAATTATATTCACTACTTAGAATGGGATTTAGTTATGGTTATGTAGGGAAAATTATTTTGAAACTGGGGGACTATACAGACCATGTTACTATTATATTGATAAATGATGGGGTTGTGGAATAGGGTGCTTTCCCCTCATAGTTGAAAGATTCTATAATTTATTGCTTGAGGATTTATCAACGCATCCACCTGATATAGGTGTATAATTTACGATTTAGTTCATGTCATGTGTTGAGTCAGTTTTTATTCCACCACAAAAAATGGAACCAAAAGATATTAAAGAGTTTATGACTGAAATGGAATAGTTGATCGATAAGAGGTTTATCTTTATAAGTACATCTCCTTAGGGTTCTCCAGTTTTGTTTTCTTTGAAGGATTATGGGTCTCATAAATTATGTGTTGATTACTAGATATTGAACTAGATGGTTATGAAGAACCAATATCCTATTCAGGCTATCAACAACCGATTTGACCATTTGATGAAAGATTTAATTTTCTCTAACACCATCATGAGATTAGTGTATCATCAATTGAGATTAAAAACTTCTGATATACAGTGTACTGCTTTTAGAATCAGACCTCAAGGAACAGGAAATTCCACCCATATCTAGATCATTTGTTGACCGTGTTTGTTGATGAAGTCAGGTTGTACTACAAGATGGAATATCATTCCTCATTTCAATAAATCTTCTTTATTACACAAAGAGATAATTTTCTATGTGCCCATATATCTATGTTTGAATTCATGGATGTTTAGGTACACTTATTGGTTCATATAACCTCAGAGGAATGTGTGCCACTAGACATAGATAAGGTACCTGTAGTTTTTTCTTGGTAAAAAAACCAAAATGTATTTGATATCTAGAGTTTCTTGGGATTAGTGGGATATTATTCGAGGTTCATCCAATAATATTCCAATTTTTCATCACCTCCTTTTGAATTTACCTATAATGGAATAAAGTTTTAATGGAATTGAGAATGTGATAATTATTTCTTGGATATGAAGAAGCATTTGACTACGTTATCGATCTTTATCCTACCTGAGCCAGGTGAGGGTATACAGTGTTTTTTATGCTACTAGGATCTTGCTCGGAGCCATTTTGATTTAGAGAGATGGAATTGTGGTATATGGGTCTTGGTATTTGAGACCAAAATAACGGAATTACTGTAAACATGAACTCAAGATAGCATAAGCGGTTTATGATTTGATGTATAGGAGGTTTTACCTCTTGGATGAAAATTTTACTATGTATACTAATCAAAAGTGAATAATGTATATAATTTTGTAGTGATATTGGAATATATGGTAGTGGTTATGGGTCGAGTCTATTCATTCAGTTGATTATGAGATAGTGTGTACACCTAATAAGGGTAATAGTGTTTCTGAGCCATTGAATAGAAACACATACACTCAAGAAGTTAATTATTCAAGTTATGAGTGGAAGATATTGAATTTTATAGAAGATATTCATGTTTTTGTTCTATATAAACAATAACATATGAATCTTATCTCATTTTAGTGTGGTATAGTCTTTTTATTCAGATCATGGAAATATTGTATGATGATCTATAGTGTTTAGTCTCGAGGGAAATCTTTAATAGTGAAAATATACCTTTGGATTGCACTATAGATGAGTATGAAAAAATCTATGGCAGGAATCGGATTTTTGTTCCTATGAGTATTTGAGAGTATCTTATGTTCCAATTTCAATCCTCAATGTTGTCGGTGAATATAGGAGTGAAAAAAATGTATCGTGATATAAACCAACAGTATTAGTGAACATGAATGAGAAAAGAGATTTTAGGTTTTGTGATGTGATGTTACACCTGTCAATAGGTGAAATTCATTCATCAATAACCATGTGGTTGATAATTATATTTATCATTATAGAATAAAAGTGGGACAATGTTAACATGGATTTTTGGATGGGCCTCTTGAAGATACCTCCAAAGAATGACACTATTAGGGTGGTTGTAGACCAACTGAAAAAATTGGCACATTTCATTCCATTACGGGACACTTTCTTAGTGGAACAATGAATAGATTTTGTATATTTGGGATATAATCTATATAAACAAGGAACCATGGTTTATAGTTTCATATTGAGTATGATGTTTTAATTCATGCTTCTGGTATGGAATGCAGAAGGTGCTCGGTACACGGGTTTTATTAATTACGACATTCCACCTTCAAAAAGATGGGCAGTCATATCATACTATACATGTTCTTAAGGATATAAATCGTGTGTGTGTTCTAGGATTTCTTGGATCTTTCGAGATTAAAACAACAGTTTTGGTGTTTTCCAATGACAAGAGTTTCCAAGATGCTATTTATATGGCACAATATGATGCACTTTATGGTAGTACTTTCATATCACCACTTTTCTGGATAAAGGAAGGTTAGTTTGAGTTTTTGGGACTATATCTCGTAAAGGGTAAATTGTAGAAATATTAATTAATTCATAAGATTATGGATATGTTTCAATGTAGATAGAAGTTTTATGTTTATATATTTCGAACACCACTAATGATTACATAGGGTGATATAATTTTTTTTGGGTGTTGCCTAGATTGGGTCACCATTGGATTCAAAGGTTGAGAAAGTTGGAACCCATGATGGTTAGACCATTTGATGTTGTGGAGGTAATCCATATGGTAGTGTATGAATTTAATCTTCCATAGTGTTATAGTTCTATGCATGATGTTTTTCATGTGTTATAACATCGGTCATATAAACTCAAGCCTTCTCATGTGATCGATGTGGATGATGTTGAGCTTGAGATTGTTGTGTCTTTTGAGGATCATTTGATACATGTGCTAAATCATAGTGTAAAAGTGTTTCAATGAACGATTGTTATTATATTACTAGTATTATGGAAACAGATTCATGTATAGGTGGAAACATTTGAGATGTAAGTGGATATTAAGGCTCGGTTTCCCGACCTTTTTTAAACGGAATCTTAGTGATGCTTGGAAGTAAAAAATTAGGATGAGTTGGTATAAGGTAGGGAGAATATAATGTCATAAACTTTAACTGGTGATTTACCCACATCTTTTACTAATAACACTTTTCCTTTATTGAGTATATCATGGTTTAATTTTAATTTGGGGAGTTTTAGTGAGAAATTTTAGAATTTTGGAAGTAAGAGGGGTCATTCATAGTTGGCGCACAGTTTTCCCAAACACTACTCCAAAACTAAAATACCATGTGAACCCAAATAGAGGGGATTCACATGGTCAACACAAAGTTTTTCAAACCATGTTCCCTCTCAGTACTAACTGTGTGACACCACAAGGCGAGGTGCATGATTATAGTATACAGTTAGGTAAAAATGTATTCCTCATACACGAAACCATGAATGAAATATTTTAAACCCATTAAAATTAGATTACTAATTCCTTAACCCCCCCCCCCCATACATAACAAAAAGTTTACCCAAATTGACTATAACTAATTACACTCATTTTTTGGCTAATAGATGAATTCATAGTGCTCTCTGAAACCGTTCATGTTGTATCAAAGGCTATATTATCAGATATTAACCTTTCCTGGTTTGTGGTTCATTCCCTATTTTGTTTCTATCTCACCCATTTATATTTATACATAAAAAAAAGAAGGATTTTCCTCTATTGGTGGTGATTTTAGATCATGTTTTATTGGTATTTATTCCATGATCTGGGATCTAGGTTTTGGTTCAAGATCTCTGTAATATTTATGATCTATGTTGTTCTGATTTAATTGGATATTTCTATTAGAAAGCATCTGTCAATGATATTGAGGAAGGTGGTCTAAATTCATTTCCCATAGTGTGAAATTCAAATTTTTTGTATATGTTTTGGAATTTCAATTTGCAGGTTTGATAATTAAATATTGAATTGAATAAATTAAAATAATAATTAATTTATGGAATCATGGATTTATTAAATGAATATTCCATGATGTTATCAAATGAGTTAAATATGGGAAAATGGAATTTTGGTAATTGGGATTGTTCAATTGATGGAATTTAATTAATTAATGAGTTAACGAACTAATGTAATATTGTGACTGTGGAATTTATATGGTATTAGGATTGTGTAATTGGTCAATTAATGTGATTACAAATTAATTTATGATGAAAATTATTAGATGGATGGATTGAGCATAATGAATTACTAGGTAAATTTTTTTAAATATTGATAAAGAGATTAACGGTGAAATTTTTAGATTATTTCTATGTGATTAAAGTAATGAAAATTTTGTAAATTGATAATGGTATACCAATTTGAGATATGTTGATAATAGGGATAATTTTTATTTTCCTTGTTAAATGTAATGTCTGTGATATATTGAAATTAATTGATAAACAGGTTGTGAAACTTGAAATGGTGCTTCAAATACACACAGGGTGCTAGAAATTGCATTTTAAAACCAAATTATTTCATGTAAGAGTGTCTGATACACTGAATGCTACTTAAAATATCACTAATGTGATGTATGTGATGATTAGTGTGGGACGTTGGATACTAATTCAAAGGGACACATATGTGCTGAATGGGATTATTAGGGTGGGACATAGATTGCTACTTCAAAATCCCACTTGTGTGAAGCTTGTGATAATTATTTTGGGACACTATACGCTACTTCAAAACCCACTGGTGTGATTGATTGATGAATGAGTTTTGTGACATTGACTAATTCTTGAAAGAACAATAGGGTCCTAGCCATGGATTTCTAAGCCCAAAATGTTTGAATTGGACAATGGTTTCAACTGGAAGTAATTTTAATGAAATAAAATAGTGATTGATAACAATGGTATTGTGATATGTGTTAAGGCACATGAGCCTTAGCCCGGTTGTTAAGGACTCTGTAAGTGCATCCAAGTGACTAGGGATTAAATCTAGGCGGAGATAGAATTTCTGGTACTGTAGCAATACTGTAGCAGGGACTGTAGTAGACACTGTTTAGCACTGTAGCAGCCGAGAATATGCACATGTTTGTTCCTTCGGGCCACCTATTTGGTCCCTGAGTCTTGTAAGGCCTTCGGGCCACCCAGGCCTTCAGGTCAGTAAGGCCTTTGGGCCACCTCAAGGCCTCCGGGCCACCCTAAGTGCAGATGCAAACCAGACAACCTACAAGGAACAAGCTCTACAAGGAGGATGAGCATGGAGCTTTCACACAATAGAAGCTAAACGGATTGCAAGAATGAGAGGGTATGCCACCTTCAATCGGGACAAGCCTGTGCATGCATGGGAATGCCTAGCCAAACAGCCATGTGAAGGTGGAGAGATGAGTTCACGATGAAGATGCTGGGGAGGAGCAGTTCTAAGTAGTTAATCTGGGTTGTATGTAATGTTTGAAGCCTATGAGAAATGAATTCCTCTAAGGCCTGCAGGCCATGTAATACTTATGCCTACAGGCCTTGTAAGGGTTCCAACACACCCCTTTAAAGGTGGATTATCAAAAATCAATAAAAAAATGAAGGCCTCCGGTCCATTAGAGGAGGAGTGATATGTGGTATCCCATAGGGATAGTTAATACTCTATCACGAGGAGAAGAAGGTGATGATAGTTTGGGTTTCACTGTGAACCTGAGAAGTTATGGGGTTAAATGAAGACTAATAGAATATGTAAAATGTTTACCTTTTTTTCTTGTAATTTATTCTTATTATAATTGTATACACTATTATTGAATGGTTATTGTTTAAGATTTCCTTGGTGGTTTCCTACTGATTTGTACTCCCATCCTCCTCAGGCTTCCTAATTGGTACCCAAATTGACTTCATGTGTATAGGAAAGGATAAGGAAAGTGACCCTTTGTCAGATAATTGATTCTGGATGGATCATGTATGAGGGTACCCAAAATGGTTTTAGGGCCCACATGGGAGTGTCAGTGTGTCTATATTTTTTTCATTCGACACATGGAATTTACATGGCATTAAATATCCACTGTTATGGTTTGGATATTGTAATCTTGTTTTAGTTATCATTTGTTACTAGTTTGTCGAGAAATTCTCATATCATTTGGATTTTATATTTATTTCCATTATTTTTCTATTATGATAATGATGTTTTAGTCTCCCCATGGTCAGTATTATACAATCATAATAAGTTGGATTTGTTTGGAATAGAAGAATGTGCGCTTGAGGTCATGTAACCAATTATATTGGGGAACCGGTGTGTTTTACTATGTTCATGACATTACAAATATTTTATGTCAAAATTATCATGTATAAATTTTTAACCAATCATAATAACATCCAATTATTGATACTGATGGAAAATTAATTGTAACACTACATGGAGGTGGTAGTCATGAAATAAACACGAGTGATACTTTCACATCCCTTTTGATGGAATAATGGGTGTATATTGGTGGTTCCATAATCAAAATAGAATTTTAGTATATTAAGTATACAAATTTTATTATTTTTTGATGATTATAAAAAATAAGTATATTTAGAGGAATAAATAAATTCTAATAGTTCAGGTACGATGATTACTTATTATTCAATGTTCCTTAGTTAGATATGTTATTAAGGACCCCTAGAGTTGTCTTTTAAGAATACTATCTCCTATAATTCATAGACAAGGAGTTTTGAAAATTTAATTATGTGGTGGAATTTTAAGGTAGAGAGTTCAATGATTTTTTTAAAATAAAAATCATCAGTTTCATTTTATAAGTGAGAGAGATGAAACAAATTCAAATTTATTATATGATTAAAATAAAATAAAGCCATTCCTACGAAATATTCTTCCAAATATATCGATATTTAAAAGGTGGGATATTTTGTGTATAAAATATACCCAACCAATAGGATTTATACATGTTTAATGTATCATACCATCATGAACTACCAATTCTAATATGAATGCTATATGGCCTCAAACATGCCTTCCCGTAAGCAAGAGGCAGTCAAAATGATGTGAGTCTCTTGAGTGGAACCATCGGGAGACTATAACCATCATATCAATTTGTGGGACCGATAATTAATTATATAAATATCTAAATGATATAAATATTCAAATTAATACTTCTGGAAATAAAAATATGGCATAAATGATATAATATTCAAATGAAAACATGGATTTGGAATGCAAGAAAATGTGATATGAAAATAAATAAGAAGAAATACAATATGAACTCCATCGATAAATGACGGCAAGGTTCTATTATATCTTCTAAACCATGCACCATAGGGCTTCAACCATTCATCGAGTATCTATTCGTGAACTCTACAAGCACAATGAAATGCCCAAGTAGGGAGTTAGAACAAGACTATGAAGGACAACACCAATATCCCTTTACAATAGTGCATAAAATATTAATGTTTGTGGCATTAATACAGATAACAAACAGGTTTAAAATTACATATTAAAAAATTACCATCAACGTGATAGGTCCGTGGGGCTTGGATCTACCTTCATCGACACTATTCTGGGAGAAAAATTACAAGGTTCGGAAAAATTCTAGTACAAATGTCAAAATCCATGTATGACACACCCCTCCTCTATGATATAGTTCACAATACACATTTGACACATCCTATGGAAGGTATATCCCATGGAAGAGGTAATTAATATCTTAGATATCCATATCAAAAGGGGATAGTACATATGGAACCACCTGCATCAACCATAGTGACACATAGTAAATGAAAACATGTATATAATAATACAGATCAACATAAAACAAAATAAGAAGTATAATTATCAAATAAAACCATTAATAAACAACACAAGAACATTTCAATGTCTATACACACACACAAATCATGTGATAAATCAATAAACATTGGTCCCACTATCCACTCACTCACACCAAAAAACATGCTGATAACCTATATAAAGCATGAACTTATATTAGTTAATTCCTAAAACCACAGACAGAAAAAAAATTATAAGTTACCTATACCAGAAATGTGCTAATGTAAATATCTTCATACCATAGGTTCAATAAATATTGATGAAGAGGGTTTTCATTTGAGTACAACTACACCATCAAAACATCAATGAATTTTTTAAAAAATACATTTAAAATTCCTTTCATTTATACGAACCCAATGACACCAATGATGTGTAAATATAAAAAATATAACAGAAAATATCGATGATTAAAGATCTAGAAAAAAATATTTTAAAAAAAGAATATAGTGGGGATAATGGAAGAGAGAGGTACAAAAAAGAAAATAACATGATGGGGATATCACATCTATGTGTGATAAACCCCTTACATCCATTATATGACATCCTTTTATCATTTTATTTAATTTCAATTCAAAAAAAAATTCAATGCAAAAATTAATTTCATAGTTCACCATATAATTGTACCACCACACATTTAATTCAAAAAATAATTTAACTCTTATTCTTAAATCAGTTAATAATTTCTTTAAATATATAATAAAATTAATCCATATAATTATTCATATATTTATATTCTTACACACACACACACACATGTATATATATACATGTGTGTGTGTTCAACCCATATATATACACGATATATATAGGTAGACACACACACAAAGAGAGATATATATACACCGAAAAATGTATATATAGATATATATATTTATGTGTCCCATATATATATCCACTTCAAAATATATTTTTTTGAAATTATTAATAATAATAATAACCATAATATGTTATTATTATTATCGAAAATATTTCATAATTATCACCATGAAATTTTTAATAAATATATTTTATTAAAATTGTAATGTTAAAATATTAACCACCTGATATAATTTTTGTGGGATAATTAATAGAATAACATTTACAACATTGCATTAAATCGAAACAATGAACCGTATATCATTAATTATATTGGAAAACTCAAAAAAACAATATTGATAATAAAAAAACATAATTTCCTATATATAGTTTAATTTTTTCTATCCACACAAACAATAATAATAATGGTATTATCGTGTGTGATGTTTCCAAACACCTGACACACATAAAAGTTATAACCCAGCTATGGTGAACCCAGTTTTATAGACCTAACAGTTTTCAAAGACTTCTCATATGACTCTCTATTTGAGAGTTATTTCAATTTTTAGAAAAAATATTTACCCCTGAGTATAAAATATATTAAATATTTTTATTATATCAATGTCGATGAGCTACGGCCCCAGAAATCTGATGTTCACTCCTCACCTTACTCTAAAAAAATTTAGAAAATATTTTAAACTTTTAAACACTACATTCACTATTTTAGAAGGTCTCAAAAAAGTATTAAAAATTAAATTTTCAAACAAAATTACTAGTAATTTATTTAATAATTCAGGTTTTTAATACCATTAAAAAATTAGGATGATAGATTTAATTTGAAAATTTCCCATTATTTTTTACCCCCTAGGAAACTCATTTAACCATAACCATAGTGAAATTATGTTATGGTCTGTACTATCCATTATAAAAAAAATAATTATGTCTTAATTAACACCTTCATAAAATCTAATTTAAAATCTGGAATCCGTTATATCAAAATAAATCTCCATAATTGGAAAAAATTACTCATAATATAAACATGAAAAACATGATGGAAAATAGTTTTCAAAAAATATTATACTCTTATGTAGTCAATTTTTTGACACCAATATCGAAATAAAATGATTTATAATGAAAATATGTTATAAATTAAAATAAATTAATTATTTTAAATTTTTAAACCAATTAAAAATGGAACTCTATAAATTCATTAAATAGAGAGAAAGTTTTCAATAAAAATCATTATTTTTCCCCTTTATTGAAAAATAAATATAATTCTAATTCTAATTAGACATATATTTATAAATAATTTTGGAATTTTGAAAAAAAATTGACCCTCCTTCTATCATATAATATTTCTATAAGTGGAAAAAAATAATTATATTATTTTCTCAAAAAAATAAGAACCATTTTTTAGGAAAACGTATTTTTTAAAGGCTATAACGAATTTTAAAAACTATTTTTTAAAATAACATTATACATATTTTAAAAATATTTTATTTCCTATTCATATATTTTATTTATTGGATTCATTATAATGGTGTACTATATTTCAGTTCATTTAGATATAGAGTTTCTTGTATCAAATATAATATAAAAAATTAAATTTAATTAACTAAAAAAATATCTAAAATCACAAGGTGTTACGTTAATCCCCTAAAAAATTATTTGAAATTATTTAAATATAATTAAAAATGTGGATATATATATTTCATCAAAACATTGGGTTCTCAAGTAACTTTTTCAAAATTTTTGATACCTCTATTTAACATAAACTAGGTAAGTGGTCATGTTCTGTAGAACTTTATCTCTATGAGAAATTATTTTACATGTTTTTTATAAAATATGGGATCATTCTTTAGGGGTATAACATATGATTTTAGTACATGTGAATGATCAGGTGTGTAATACCTCGAGGGATATACGTGAAACATATTTTGAATGTGAGATAGGTTGGGTGGAAGTGCAAGGTGACAAGATATCATCACTACACTATATAGAATATTTAAGGGGAAACATACATAAGGATTAGGTTTCCCTTATTTAAAAATATAATACACATATTCCAAGGAGAAATTCAAAGCAATAATATCTCTCTGACATTAAATTTACATATTTTTTCAATCATTATCAAAATAACATTTCTATAGAATTTGACTGGACTTGATTTTCATCTAAATGGATTTGAATTTCTCTATCATTACCTCATATAGAGTAGGTCCAATTATCTATCATTCTCAAAATTATTTAAAAAACAAGAGAGTTATATACTTATTTTCATGGATGGATTCATATAGGGACTTCTAAAAGCTCGATTGTAAGCTATTGTTGTATAAAAATTTTACTCGCGTAATGAATTTAT
The DNA here is from genome assembly GCA_963277665.1 of Viscum album. Lineage (NCBI taxonomy): Eukaryota > Viridiplantae > Streptophyta > Magnoliopsida > Santalales > Viscaceae > Viscum > Viscum album. The sequence goes on along the minus strand of OY728141.1, from coordinate 38,732,093 downwards.
CCCAACAACATTTTAAATCAATAACATTAAAACACAACATATACTCAATGGGTTGAATATATATATCATATTTTCCACCTATCTAAGAATGATTAGTAATATTGAAACCCAACTCTATATCTAGATCCTATAGAAGATTCTCTTGAACATCAAGGTAAACCTTAGATCCTGATCAGATGCAATGAAATTTGGTATGCCATGAAACCATACAATTTTAATAATGTATATTCTTTTAGGTTCACCAAGTGATACACATTATCTAATAGAAATTAAGTGTTCTTAATCTATAATTTTATCTAATACAACCAAAATAATATTGTGTGTCTTAGATGTTTTTGCGAGTTTGACAACAATATCCTTGGAGATTTATTACAATTTACATTAATGTAAGCATAACGATTATAATAACACCTTAGAGTTCAATATCATAGACATAACTTCATAAAACCCCAAGAAATATGATACATGCTATACAATATCTATCATCATTTTCCCAACCAAAAATTATCTTTCATAACTCTATACATTTACATAATATGATGAAAAATAAGGAATGATGAATGATAACCTTCATCAATTATCTCATTCTACATGTCTTGTACTGATACGTTAAAAACATGGTTCTTAAACCATTCATTACATCATAATCAAGGTTTAACTGAAAAAACATTTCTCATGTTATTTTTAACCTCTACATATTATTTTTTTACACATTAATATTCATATAGATAGATAGTTAAATACAAATTTAAACAAGATAATATTTCACCCTTCCATAAAGATATATGTACCATTCCTTTGAAAATTAAAAAATACTAGATATTTTATGATCTTTATCCTATACTAGCTAGTATGATCTTTTTGACTCAATGATTCATTTACCTTATTCTCTTTCCTAGGGTGGTAATGTACTGAATAGTCATAATCTATAGTCAAATCAAACCATCAATGTTGGTTCATATTTAACCCTTTATAACTTAATATATAGGTTAGTATTTTCTAAAAATTATAAATATATATAAATATATATATCAAACCTTTCATCATAAATATAATACCTCCATATATTTAATTAAGAAATTAAAAAAGCTAAATTGAAATCAAGATTGGATAATTTTTCTCACGAACCTTAAATTAAAATGGTGCATAAGCTATAGAAATATCATTCAATAAGAGTATGAGTCCCATTATCTTCTTCTTTGCATCACGATATATCACAAACCCTTCTCCATAAATGTTTATTGTAATAATAGAATCCCAATATTACCTTATATCATGTTATTTAAAATATTCCTCACATGAATATATCTAAAAGAATGTGGCTTCCTTTTGAGTTATCATGCTAGGTTGATTAGATATCCTTGATAATATTTATATAATTCTTCAATAATATCCAACCAAACTAATAAATATAGACATCTTAGTTCGAATTCCTTCTCTCAGTTATCAGTTAATAACTATTATCTTTTATAGATCTAGATATATATACAATATCTGAATATTATATAACCCAAAAGCCAAAAAATATTCCTCCAAAATTAAAAATTATTAAATTTCATATAGAAACTATCATTATTTAGGGTCGTTAGGGAATTACCCATGTTCTATTAGTGGTATCCCTTACTAGTTAAATATATAAGTTTATTTAATATAAATACTACCACAAAATAATCCATGAAATTTCTAATAACACTATTTATTATCATTATGATGATATTTGGGAATGTATTAAGACAAAATGAAATACCCATTAATTTATCGTGTTTATACCTTGTACATAATATTTCCATAGTTATATCCTATTTCCTGGCCCTTAATTGACTATGTCCATAAAAAATTTCATCCATGAAAAAGTATTGCGACTATCATATTTGATCAACAAAGTCATCAATATTAATAAGGGGATATATTTTCTTGATAGTTATCCTTATAAATTCTCTATAACAAACATAGAGTCTCAGGTATCCATCATTCTGTATTACAAAAAGAATATGAGCACCCCATTTTGATTAACTTGTTTGAACAAATCCATTTTTCATATTCCCTTGAAGCTTGTTCTTCAATTCATATTACTCAAACATGGTCATTCTATATAGATTCATTGAAATATGTATACCACTATCAATTGAAAACTCAACTTCATGATTCAATGGGAGAGTAGAAAAATCTTCCAAAAAAATAAATAAACTCCCAAATAATAGGTATATCATAGATTATGATATTCACAAAAACCCTATATGATAAAAACCCTTTTGAATAATAATTTAAACCCATATAATGGAAAACATTTCCAACCAATATGATCATATTATAAGATATGATTTTTTACATTGGTATGGATACTTTATATTATGGTATAAATCAATTATTTGGACCTAAAATGGAATCTAAATGTGTTAAAAATGTCTTCAGGGTGTCCAAGAAAAGATCAGATCCCAGAATATATCTTTTTGGGGAATCCTTCCATGTCTCACAGTTGTCACATGATTGGTGCACATTTTTCCTAATGGTGCGGATGGTGTTTTTCTGAACAAATCCACCTCGCATGGTTGGTGCTTGGTTGTGAGACCTAACCATGTAATGTACCCTTCTTCCGAGGTACCCATGCATGGTTTGTTCACGATTATAAAAATTGTGTGGACAAACCATGCCCATGCTATTTTATGGGTAAAATGTCAAATTTTTCCTTAATGATCTAATTATATCCCTCCTTCTTAACCAATCAGAGAACCGGTAGGATTATCCTATTTTTCTCTCACTTTGGAGCTAGTTAAAGGAAAAATCTATAGATAAATAGTTTTTCTTAATCCATGACTCGTTTAATCATCTATTTATCATTATTTATGTGAAATGGTAAGTACTCGAGTCTATTTAAGCCATTCATCTTCTCCCATTCTCTCAACCTAGTTGTTGAGGTATGATAGTTTTTATACTTTTATATGATCATATCTGATTCTATCCAAATAAAGGGAAAGTACCATAGTAGGAGAGTAATAAAACTCTAAGGTTGGTGGTCTATAACTCACCCCTCAAGTTATTTGATTTTGGAATTGTTGTGTGGGGCCCATCGATTTTATCTGGTGCAATTTATAGAATTTGTATGCCATGTTTATAATAATTTGAACTGTATTGTTATGCTATTTCAAAATATTTGATCATTTGTTAGTGTTTATCCCCATAAATATATTCATCCCATGTAGGATGTTATTCAATAATTTTTGTTTAGTATTTTTATATGTTTGATCCACTGTTTGGATTTGCCTGTAGGATCGAAATTGTGATGTCGATGCTCAATATACAAGAGGGGGGGGGGTGAATTGTATATTTTAAAAATTCCTTTGGAACCTTTAATGATAGTTACAAATAACTATGTTTTCCTTAAGCAAAGGAAATGGATAAGTTTAACAAAGTTAAACTAAGAAAATTCACAACACCTCTAACAACGAATGCAAACTTGGAAAGAGATTCCGAAAGTAGGTTCCGAAAATATGGTTCCGAATATTGAACCTTAAAAAAAGTTACAATATGAAATTATACATTAAAGCGTATATAATATAAATGAAACAGAGTACAAGTAAATAAGTATAAGAAAGTTATAGTTTTCTTATTATACAGAATGCATCGGAAATTAAACAAGTAGTTAAACAACAAGTAACAAGATAATAGTCTTTTAACCCAAAGAGAAGGGTATCCAACAACCTTTGATAAAGGTCCCTTGATTTATACTTTCAAGCAAGTCCGTCTTACCCACACCAGGGTAAGCCCTCGATACGAAGATCGGAGTCTCTGTCTTGCTATCCCTGCAAGCCCTCAACTTTAAGGTAGTTGGCAACCTTTGTCTTCCTTAGCAAGGAAGCCCTCGAACTTCAAGGTAGTCGGCACCTCTGTCTTCCTATCCCTGGATGTCCTCAAATGTAATCACCAACATTCGGAGTCGCACGAATCTTTGAGAGTTGATAAGAGCCTCTCTCTCTAGAAATCACTTCAACATCATGAATGATCAATGTCAAAAATCGTTGTTATGTGTTATGAGCTCTTTTAAATGAGATCCTATTTATAGGTAAGGTCGGCTCCTTCTCCAACGGTCATACTTTCCTTAAAGTTCGGAGGTACCTGTACATGTGTCACTTAGACAACGGTTAGTTTATAACAAAATAGATGACATCGTTTTATAACAAAACAAGTGAAACAGAATGTACGACATTGTTTTAATTCTAACTCAAAATTTCGGAATGAAAGCATCGGAGTGAAGATTCAGAGTGTAATGAAAATAATAAAGAGTAGACAGATTATAGAAATGTAAGCAGAATAAAAGTTCGGAGTCTAACCAAAATATTTTTCAGAGTCTAAATAAATTTGGAGTGTATAAAACAAAGATAATCAGATTCTATTTAATAGGTGAATTTGGAATGAGAATTCGGAATAATAATTCTTCTTCAGAATTCGTAATGAGCTTTCATCATCAAAGTTCTTAATGAAAATTCATTATCAGAATTTGTAATGAGAATTCATCATTAGAATTCGTAATGAGAATTCAATGTCGAACTTCATAAGAATTCGTATCCTGAATCTGGAATAGAACTTAGTCAGAATTCATATCCAGAATTCGGAATGATACTTTATTATAGTTCTCATCTGGAATACGGAGTGAAACGTCCTTACAGTTCTTATCCAGAATTCGGATCCCCAAATAAAATACTTTATATCAATGTTTTAAACAAATCCGAGAAAACAGAAATGAATCCAAAAATTTTTACTTTAGGAAAAAATATGGATGAAAATTTGATAAAGATAAATTTCCTTATAAAAGCAATTTTCTATATAAAAGCAATTTTCCTTAAGAAAGCATTTTTCTTTAAGAAAGCATTTTTCCTTAAGAAAGAATTTTTCCTTAAGAAAGCATTTTTCCTTAAGAAAGATTTTTTCCATAAGAAAGGTGTTTGTGATTTTGAAAACAAGAAGGAATGAAAAAGTCATAAGGAAAACCTTATTGACTCAACAATCTCCCCCTTTTTGGAAATCACAAACATCCTTACGAAAAAAAATTCTAGTACGTAAGAAAAACATTAAAGCTTATCTCCCTTTTATTTGAGGATATTGATGAATACGACTAACTCCCCCTTAGGCTTTGAAACTATATGGATCGTATTCTTAGATTTCCGGAGTGGCATTTCTTTATGAATAAGAAAGTCTTCTTAAATGAAAAAACTCCCCCTTAAACAAACTCTTATTAGAGTTCTTTTTCCTTAGGGGTCTTTTCCTTCTCCCCCTTTGATAAACTCTCATTGGAGTTATTCTATTTCTTAAGGATCTTTTCCTTCTCCCCCTTTGTGATTTTCAAAATGAAATTGAGGGAATGAAAAAAAACATAGTACCTGAAACATTAGTAGCAACAATAAAAGGAACGACAAGCACAAATTTCATTATGTTTGAAATCTCAGCAACAAAAAATATTACAACAAAAAGATCGGATTTGGTTATTTCAGATCTTTTTCCTTCAAAATGAGCCCCTTAAGAATAGTCTTGATCTTCTTCAAGTCTTTATGATCTTCTTTAGCTTGCTTCTCTAAGATAACTATTCTTGCGGATTGAGCTTCAATATTTTCTTCATGGGCTTTCATATTTTCTTCCTGAGCCTTGATCTTTTCTTCCTGAGCCATCATCTTCTGTTAAAACTCAATCTGGTGATATCTTTCAAATTTCCAGTTCTGAGAAACAGAATTCAACTTTCCATTCAGATCTCTGACTTCCTGAATCCGGAAGTTCTTTTCATCTGTCAGCTTCTCTTCAAAGGAGGAAGTCAGCTCATTTATCTTCATGACCTCAATCTCGAAGACATCTTTAACATTGTCTTGAAACTCATCAAATATCCTCATCTCTTCAACAGTCTTCTTCGACCAATTTTTCATCCTCTTGCAAGATTTTCTATGAGCTTCGTAGCCAACAAAGAAGGTTTTGAACTGAGCCTCAATCTCAACGTACTTGTGCATAACCATAGATACAGAGTCAGTTTTCTGATTCAAAGCATGTTGAAGCATCTGGCATCTTGAGTCAATAATTGAGAAGGTCGGAATGGATCCCACCAACTTCTTTAAAGACTGGACAACAAAGTCATGCCCCACCGAGGATGACTCCGAATCTGAAACTTTTCTTGGATAATTTTCTTCCTCAATATGCTCCAACTTCCTTTTAGACGAATCACCATATTCTCTTTTCTTGCTAGCCACTGATTTTGGAGTCTCAACAAGGAGTTGCTTTCCCTTGTCTTTTTTCGGAATCGATTCTTGATCAGGGGTTTTCTGATCACCAGTAGACACATTAACAATATCATAAACTACTTTATGAACAACATCTTCCTCATTCTTATCCTTCTCTAGAGTTACTAACTTAGAGGATTCAGCCTCTGAAGTTCGGAGTGATAGGTGTTCCGATGGCGACCCCTTATACTCATCTACTTCTTTCAACAAGTCTCTTGTTTCACCACATGCTTCAGCAACTTGTTCTTCCTCTTCCACTTGTTGAACCTTCTCGAGTTTCTCAACATTTTCGGTTGTAATCTCTTACAGAAAATCAAGGTTTCTTCCTGGAGTCTCAGGTAGAGATTCCAAGGATAACGATCTCGGAACTGGAATGCTTCCGGATACCATCTCATTAAACTTTAACAATCTTGGACTGCATCGGCTTCTGACATATTTTTCTTGAGCTTCTTTTCCTTTACTTGTTTTTCAAGCTGATCAGCAGTTTTCTCCTTTAAGGCCATAGCTTCCGCAGGGTCCATTCCGAACTGCGGATCCCCTTCTTTCCTTTTCTATTTATCTACTCTCCACATCGCAACTACCTCATCAGGAAAGGCCTTCTTCTTCTTTGGTTTGGGAGGTGCGGTTTGAGCTTTCTTAGATTTTGGATCCTGTTCCTCACCTGCCACTTCCTTCAACTTTATTTTCTTTAATAGCTTAGACGATTCCAGTTTAGCAGTCTTCGGAGCCGCTTCTTCTTGATTAGGCAGATCGAAGAACTCACCAGTCTCCTTGTTGAAACCCACATCCATCCTCTTAAGGGTATCATCACTGACCAACAAAATTTTGCAAACCCTTGGCTTAGATCTGCAAGATTCCTTGAAGGACTCAAGGCACCAAACAATCAACCTTGATAAAACTGCTGGATACATTACGATCTGGGCTTTGAGATTTCCTTTCTTAAGATTCTCAATGGTTATAATAATGTGCCTTAGGAAGTTAAACATCCTTAGATTTATCAGGAAATCTAAGATGTAGATCTCACTCTTCTTCAAGCTGTCTTTATCACCTTTCCTCGGTACGATAAGACCTTGCACCTACAACTCTATAATCCAGAAATGTGTAGGCAAACTAGCAATCTTTGGAGCTTTGTCATCTGAGAGTCCGAGAGTTTTCATGGATTTTTCTTTGTCGAAGCTCCTCTTAGAATTCGTCAAAACATGAGATATAAACTCGTCTTCTCCTTCATAGGAAAGCCCAACCAATCTTGCTGCCTTGGTATAAGAAAGCTTGTAAGTCTTACCATAAGACTTAAAAGAAAATTTCTCCCTATTATCTTCCTGAAAGAAGGAAACTGTTTCATAGAACTCAACAAGTAACTCTGAAAAAACATCATCTTGATTCCCCAGTTTGGATACAACAATATCTTCCCACCCATTCAACTTAATGTTCTTCGAAATAAGAGAATTATAGTTGTTGAAGAAATCTGGATGGACTAGCCTTTTTCTGTAAACTAACCATTTTGAAATAGGCTTGGTGGATGACATTTCTTGAGACGCTAACCCCGTAGACATTCGGATCTGAAGTCCTTTGGGAAGATCAGAACGGAGAAAACTGAAGTTCGGAACAGCTTTAAAACAGAGAGGCAGATATTCGGGACGCGAGAGCTTGAGATCGATGTGGGATGAGTATTCGGGTCCCCTTCATATAGGGAATGAGATGACGGTTCAACATCCAAGGTTGATCTAACGGTTGGGAGAAGCTGAGATCAGATCTGATGGTTGAAAACTTGAATCCGATCTTTTTGTGGTTTTTATTAAAACAAGGAATTAAGAAAACTATAATCTGAAAACATAATACAAGAAAATGCCAGCAAGTAAAATATGACTACGAAAACATGAGTAAGGTAATCATACCTTTCGGATTGGCTTAGGAGGATTATTCGTAATGGGTAATATAAAAAAGACTACGAAAAAAATCTTTATTATGAGAAGACAGATTTCGTAAAAACTTTACTACGGAACATAAACTTAGTACGAAAAAATCATTACGGAACACTCATTATGGAAAACTCAGTAAGAAAATTTTGTTATGAAAATACTAGTATGAAATTTTCCATTCCGGATGTTTTTAATACGAATACTTCCATTCCAGAAGTATTTTGTACGAAAATGTCCATTCTGAAAAATTGTAGTTCCGGAAATTATGTTCCGGAAATCTTCTTTCCGAAAAGTTTGAAAACAAACATTGAAAAACTTTGTTAAACTAACAAACAAATGTACTCCCCCAATGAAAAGGAGTTTATTGCTGTAAGGAGACTTTTTCAATAGAAAGTTACTTAAGGAGGATTACCTTCGGTTATCATCCCTAACTTCTGTTTAATATATTCAAATCTATCAGAAGGCAAAGATTTTGTGAAAATATCAGCAAGTTGATCTTGCATTCCAATAAACTAAAGAATAATATCTCCTTTAAGTGTGTGATCCCTAAGAAAGTGATGCCTAATATCTATATTTTTTGCACGGGAGTGATGTGATGGGTTCTTACTAAGGGAAACAACACTTGTGTTATCACACAAAATTTGAGTTTTGGTAAAACTCAAGCCATAGTCTGTGAGTGTGTGTTGCATCCACAACACTTGAGCACAACAACTTCCAGCTGCTACATATTCAGCTTCAACAGTGGAAAGTGCTACAGAATGTTGCTTCTTGCAAGACCAAGAAACTAATGAATCTTCTAAGAAGTGACATGTTCCGGATGTACTTTTTCTATCCATTCTACATCCACCAATGTCAGCATCAGAAAATCTTTTAAGAACAAAATCATTTCCAGAAGTATAAAATAGTCCTAGATCCATGTTTCCCTTAAGGTAGAGAAAAATTCTTTTTACTACCTTTAAGTGAGATTCCTTAGGATTGGATTGATATCTTGCACATAAGAATACTGAAAACATTATGTCTGGTCGACTAGCTATTAAGTAATGTAAACTTCCTATCATACCTCTAAAAGCTGTTTGATCTACTGGTTTCCCAGCTTCATCAAGATCTAAAGAGTTTGAGGTACCAATAAGAGTACATATACTCTTAGTATTGTCATAACCATACTTTTTAAGAAGATATTTAATATACTTATGTTGAGATATGTTGGTTCCTTCTGGTTTTTGAGAAATTTGAAAACCAAGGAAAAAAAGTTAACTCACCCATCATACTCATTTCAAACTCATATTTCATTAGACTTGCGAAAGAGTCGGTCAAAGATTGCTGAGTTGAACCAAATATGATGTCATCAACATAAATTTGAACAATCAAAACATTTCTCTTATCTTTCTTTATAAAAAGGGTTGGATCTTCATTTCCCTTAACATAGTTATTTTGAAGCAAAAAATCTAGTAAGTCTATCATACCATGCTCGTGGGGCTTGTTTAAGACCATACAAAGCTTTGGTATGTCTAAAAACATGATCAGGATGTTTTGTATCTTCAAAGCCAGGAGGTTGTTCAACAAAGACTTCCTCTTGAACATAACCGTTAAGAAAAGCACATTTCACATCCATTTGGAGAAGTTTGAAATTAACGAATGCTGCAAAGGCAAGTATAATACGGATAGATTCAAGTCTAGCTATTGGAGCATAGGTTTCTTCATAGTCTATTCCTTCTTGCTGATTATAGCCTTTAGAAACAAGTCTAGCTTTATTTCTTACTATGATTCCATTTTCATCACATTTATTTCTGAAGACCCATTTTACTCCAATAACATAAGTTTCCTTAGGTCTTTCAACCAAGGTCCAGACTTTATTCCTTTCGAATTCATTTAGTTCATCTTGCATGGATTTAATCCTATCATCATCACCTAAAGCTTCATCAGTTCTTTTAGGTTTTAATTGGGAAAGAAATGCTAGATGTTCTACTTCATTTCTTAAAGAACTTCTAGTCCTTATAGGTTGGTTTACATCACCAATGATACTATCACTGGGATGATTCTTAAGAAACACCTGATTTGGGTTTTGTAAAACCTGTTCACCAACATGGGGTAGAAAGTCTTCTGGGGTAAATGTTTCAGAAGTATCTTCTATAACATCATCCTTATCAGAAGGTTCTTCTATCAAAGGTTGATAATCAGTTTTTTAAAAATCATCTGAAGATGTAGGCTGGGAAGGATTGAAAACAAAAGGATCTGACTCATCAAATTTTACATGTACTGTTTCTTCATCAGTATAAGTGTTTTTATTAAAAACTCTATAAGCCTTAGATGTTGTGGAATAACCTAAGAAAATTACTTCATCAGATTTTGGTGCGAATTTATGTAAGTTATCTTTAGTAATCAAAATGAATACTTTGCAACCAAAAACCTTGAAGTAGGATAATCTTGGTTTTATAACATTCCATAACTCATAAGGAGTTTTATTAAGAAAAGGTCTAATCAAAACTCGATTTATAGTATAACAAGCAGTACTTACAGCTTCAGACCAGAAATGTCTAGCTATAGAATATTCACTCAACATGGTTCTAGTTATCTCTTGAAGAATTCTATTTCTTCTTTCAACTACACCATTCTGTTGAGGAGTTCTAGGTGCTGAAAAATTGTGAGTGATACCTTTCTTACTACAAAAATTTTCATAATCAGAATTTTGAAATTCTCCTCCATGATCACTATGAATAGTTTTCAATGGAAGGTTTTTCTCATTTTTTACTTGAGCTCTAAAACTTTTGAAATAAGAAAAAGCTTCAGATTTCTTTGCTATAAAATAAACCCAAGTAAATCTAGTGTAATCATCAACTAGAACAAACACATAGTATTTGCCTCCAATACTTCCTGTTTGTGTTGGACCAAAAAGATCCATGTGCACTAACTATATTGCATTGGTTGTTGAGACTTCAACGATTGATTTAAAACTAGATTTATGTTGCTTTCCATATTGACAAGGATCACAAACTTTAGAAGAATCAAATCTAAGCTCTGGTAGATCCTTAACTAGTTTCTTCATAGAGAGTTTACATAGGTTCCTAAGGTTACAGTGACCTAGTCTTCTATGCCATAACCAGGAGTGATCTTCCATTTCACTTAGGCAAGGTAAATCTTGGCTTCAGAGGTCTTCTAGGTTCAAAGTTTAGACATTCTTTTTCCTATTGGCTGAGTGAATAAACTCTTCCTTGGAATTGTTAACTAAGCACTTATTATTCCTAAAATTCACAAGGTAACCTTCATCACATAACTGACTTATGCTAATGAGGTTGTGCTTACGACCTTTAACAAAAAGAACATTTGAAATCAAGGTTTTACCAACAATAACAATATTACCAATACCAACAATCTCTCCCTTAGCATTATCTATGAAAGTTACCTTTCCTCCTTTCGTTTGGATAATCTTTTCAAAATAGATTTTGTTACCAGTCATGTGCTGGGAACATCCACTATCCATGTACCATGTATTGTTGATGGTACTCTCTTTATTTTCCTGAAATCAAGAATAAAATTAGACTTTTGGAATCCAAATTTGTTTTGATCCGAGATTTCCAGACAATAAAATTTTAGGAACCCGCATCTTCTTAGAGAAGTAAGCTTTGTGAAATCCTAAAGATTGGGTTTTGTTTAAGGAACAATTCTTTGCCCAGTGACCACCACATTGACACTTGGTACAAAATGGGTCACTTTGAGGAACAAAATAATTGTTACTGAAAATTGGTTTTGCATGGGTATAACCAAATCCGGATTTATTTCTTAATGTTCATATTTGAGAATACATTTTATCAAAATTTTCTTTACTAGGGGTAAAGTTTGATAAACACTTATTTCAGGAAAAAAATTCGGACTTGAGTTTTATAACCAAGTTTTTATCCTCAAAATCATTAGTTTTTGAACTAGAGTTAGGCTCGAAAATATTTTTCTTAGAAATTACTTTTTCTAATTCATTAGAAAGTTTGTTCTTCTCAGAACTTACTTCCTCAAGATTCTTTGAAATACTTTCAAAATAAGTATTTTTCTTATCAAGATCTTTAGAAAGATCTGATATCTCTTTTGTAAGAATTGAATTCCTAGAGTTTTCCTTATCAAGTTTATTATTGAGTTTGGAATTCTCAATTTCAAGAAGTTCAGCAAACCTAGAGACTTCTTCATAAGTAGGAAAAGTATTTTCCTCATCAGAAGATGATTCTTCATTTGAAGAGTTATAATACTTACTATCATTAGAATTTAAAGAAACATTGGTCAATTATTCAGCATTTCATACCTTAGCCATAAAACAATGATTATCAATAGGTAATCTGGCTATAAGTCCAAGATTCTTTTGTCCTGAAGATTCATAATCAGAAGATTAATTTGAAGAGTCACCACCACTAGCACTCCATGTGTCATTGGCTTTCAAAACATTCTTAGCTTTAGCTTTGTAATACCTCTTTATTTTCATGTCTGAATGCCTTTATTTTCTTTCTTAATTTTTCAGCATAGGGCAATCTGGTCTAATATGTCCAACTCTTTTGCATTCATAACAAGTAACTTCTCCATCTTTCTTATCTTTCCTTTCCTTTTTCTTATACTTGGATTGGAAATTTCTCTTGCCAGCTATCTTGTTCATCCTTCGAGAAAGATTTGCTAGTTCATTTTCTGAGACTTCACTCTCACTAGATTCGGACTGGAAAATAACTTTCTTAGACTTGGATCTGGTTACTCTCTCAGGAGTATTAACTTTCATCTGATTTGAAGTTGTAGTAAAAGCAACAGTACCATTTCCATTCTTCTTCTTGATGTTATCTGCATCTCTCTTCATTCTGGTTTCATGTTGTAGAAGAGTTCCAAAAATCTCATCAAGAGAGATCTGGGTGACCTTCCTATTCTCATCTATAGCTGTTCTTTTGGATTCCCACTCATTGGGAATAATATCAATTATTTTATCCACAAGAGATTCATCATCTAAACCTTTCTCTCCCATAGATTGTAGACTGTTTACTATAGTCATGAATCTCTGTTGAACTTTACAGATTGGTTCTCCATAAGGAAAGTTGAAACCATGATATTCAGCTCTAAGCATAGCTCTTCTAGTCTCAATCAATTTAGAAGTCCCAAAGTGTGTAACTTCTTACTTCTTCCAGATACAGTTAGCTACTTCACAAGAAGAAATTTGGATATATATATTTCTAGTCATTGTACATAGTAGAGTATTGCGTACCTTATAATTGAGTTGATATTCTTGCTTTTCCTGGTTAGTGAAAGTTCTAACTTCCTTGTTAGGAATTTTATAATCACCAGTAAGCATAACAAAATTATCTACCCCAGTGTTGATATCAAAAGTCTTCATGCAATCTCTCCAGTATTCATAATCATTACCATTAAAGATTGGTGGTCTTGTAGGATTTAGATTATCAATCGAAGCAACATTAATTCCTTCCATACTAGAAACCTTTGACACACAAACTTGTTAGTAGAAAAAGATTCGTAATAACAAAGTTCGGAATGAAAAAGTGAGCAAGAAAAACTTATTCGTAAGTATAAGTATTTCAGAAACCTTCTCTAATACCAATTGTAGGATCGAAATTGTGATGTAGATGCTCAATATACAAGAGGGGGGTGAATTGTATACTTTAAAAATTCCTTTGGAACCTTTAAAGTTAGTTACAAATAACTCTGTTTTCCTTAAGCAAAGGAAAGGGCTATGTTTAACAAAGTTAAACTAAGCAAATTCACAACACCTATAACACCAAATGCAAACTTGGAAAGAGATTCCAAAAGTAGGTTCCGAAAATATGGTTCCAGATATTGAACCTTAACAAAAGTTACAATATGAAATTCTACCTTAAAGAGTATAGAATCTAAATGAAACAGAGTACAAGTAAGGAAGTATAAGAAAGTTATACTTTCCTTATTATAAAGAATGCATTGGAAATTAAACAAGTAGTTACACTACAAGTAACAAGATAATAGTCTTTTAACCCAAAGAGAAGGGTATCCAACAACCTTGGATAAAGGTCCCTTTATTTATACTTTCAAGCATGTCTTTCTTACCCACACCAGGGTAAGCCCTCAATACGAAGATCGGAGTCTCTATCTTTCTATCCCTACAATCCCTCAACTTCAAGGTAGTGGGCAACCTCTATCTTCCTCAGCAAGGAAGCCCTCGAACTTCAAGGTATTCGGCACCTCTGTCTTCCTATCCCTAGAAGTCCTCGAATGTAATCACCAACATTAAGAGTCGCACGAAGCTTTAAGAGTTGATAAGAGCCTCTCTCTCTAGAAATCCCTTCAACAGTATGAATGCTCAATGTCAAAAATCGTTGTTATGTGTTATGAGCTCTTTCAAATGAGCTCCTATTTATAGGTAAGGTCGGTTCCTTCTCCAACGGTCATATTTTCCTTAAAGATCGGAGGGACCTGTACACGTGTCACTTAGACAACGGTTAGTTTATAACAAAATAGATGACATCGTTTTATAACAAAACAAGTGAAATAGAATGTACGACATCGTTTTAATTCTAAATCAAAAGTTCGGAATGAAATCTTCAGAGTAAAGATTCAGAGTGTAATGGAAATAATAAAGAGTAGACAGATTATAGAAATTTAAGCAGAATAAAAGTTTGGAGTCTAACCAAAATATTTTTCGGAGTATAAATAAATTTGGAGTGTATAAAATAAAGATAATCAGATTCTATTTAATAGGTGAATTCGGAATGAGAATTCAGAATAATAATTTGTCATTAGAATTCGTAATGAGATTTCATCATCAAAGTTCTTATTGAAAATTCATTATCAGAATTCGTAATGAGAATTCGTCATTATAATTCTTACTGAGAATTCAATGTCGAACTTCATAAGAATTCGTATCCTAAATCTGGAATAGAACTTAGTCAGAATTCATATCTGGAATTCGGAATGATACATTATTACAGTTCTCATCTGGAATTCAGAGTGAAACTTCCTTACAGTTCTTATCCAGAATTCGGATCCTCAAACAGAATACTTTATATCAATGTTTTAAACAAATCTGTGAAAACAGAAATGAATCCGAAATTTTATACTTTAGGAAAAAATATGGATGAAAATATGATAAAGATAAATTTCCTTATAAAAGAAATTTTCCTTATAGAAGCAATTTTCCTTAAGAAAGCATTTTTCTTTAAGAAAGCATTTTTCCTTAAGAAAGCATTTTTCCTTAGGAAATCATTTTTCCTTAAGAAAGGATTTTTCCTTAAGAAAGGTGTTTGTGATTTTCAAAACAAGAAGGAATGAAAAAGTCATAAGGAAAACCTTATTGACTCAACAGTTCCATGGATTTACCTTCATAAGGGGAAGAATTTATATATTAAATTGCTTGTTTATATTGAGAATTTAATAACAAAATGTACCATGTATTCTCAAAACATGACCTTCCTAAGGTAACTGCTTTAATTTGAGAATAAATTTTAAAATGTTAATTAAAATGTATACTGACTACATGACTTGGCCTTAGATGTTAATGAATTGAAGGTTACATATCTTTAGCACACCTTACCACAATAATATAAGGTGGTGGAATTAAAAATGAATATGTAATTTTATGTAAGTTGATTAAATTAACGGTTTCATGTTATATTTCTTTGTCACACTAATGAAAGGTATGAATTAAACCAAATGACTTGATTAAAAAGTTGCATGATGCATACCCTTGTCACACAAATGAAAGGAAAGGCATGAACCAAATGAATTTATTAAAATGTTTCATTCTACATGACCATATCACACTAATTAAAGGAAAGGGTTGAACCAAATGAATAATAAAATGAATTCAATATCAAATAAGAGTTTCTTGACTCGAGATCACCTGGGATTCGAATCAAAGAATTCTATGTCCACTCGAGATTTCCATTCTGATTCAAGGATATGACTTACTTAGGTTGAGACCCATATAGATCCTAATATTTATCTATTATTTGGATTCCCGATATGACATTATAGAATCCGTTACATATCATTAATAGATTCCTCAGATACACTCCTTGTATCTGTTATTGAAATGTAGGTTCCACGGTTAAATCTCATCAGGCGCAGTCAATAGTTATACTTATATTACCTTGGATTAACTCCTTGGACTCATTAGGTGTCTCATTGTGGAATTACATGGACAATGCACCTTGTATTACAATCTTACCCCTTGCCAGGATACAGTTATTAATGAGTTGACCACCCTAGAGGTCTATGTCACCTTGGTTATTACCTTGGGACATCACAATTAAATTTAATTATAGGTTTCCTTGTAACATTTTAGATCTGTTATTATTATTAATATTTGAAAAATGTATTAACTAGTAACAATCAAATAATTAATTGGTTACATGATCATATGTCAGCTGAGGGATGAAGCAGTTCCTTGGGTATTTATTTACATTGTAATGCATTACTTTATATATGCATGATTTCACACTGATACATTTCCATTACATGGTCCTGATGTTATATAAAATATTGGTGGTGGCCCATTAAAATTTATCCCAAACTTTCACCCGATGTTTCGTGGTACATAGATTATATTACAAGTTTTTAGGTGTTCACAAAGTGAAGAATACAGCTTCAAACACTATATTACATGCTATTTAGGATGGAGCTTGATAGAAGATGATCGAGTTAGTGCTTAAGATGATTGGTATAATCATTTTATTTCCTATATAATTATTTTGAACATGTAATTACTATTGTCTTGTATCTATGTTTTTCTAGTTTTCTAATTACATGACATATATTTGGTTGTTATAAGTTATTCCAATTATTTTTTTCATTTCTACTATTATCCATATTTTTTGTTGTGCCTTCTAGTTGCTCATATTTCTTCCTCTATTTACCAATTTTAACATTCATCCAATTTTTTACACTTTGTTAATGAGGTAATAGTTTCCCCACATTCACACCCTAGGACCTAGCTTTTAGTTGGAATCCTATGGCATTTGGGGAGATGCGCTTAAGGCTAAGTGGCCCACCAGGCCCAGGGAAACTGTAAAGTGGCATTTGGGTCATGTAATTCAAAAAGTGGTATTAGAGGAGGTACCTTTCTATCTTTATTATTTGTATAAAATATATTTTTTGTTATGAATTATTGGGAGTTGGTCATAAGAAATTATTGGGAATCATGAACCTCGGTTCGGGGTAAAAGCCATGTTACCAAAAATATAATTATTGTTCTGCTTTTTCCTATTACATTTGATATTGGTTCACCATTGGGAGATGCACATGCTATGTGTTTTCATTTATTTTTACCCTATTTGAGTAATTTATTTTATCCTTTTCCTGATGATGTGAGGGAAAGTATCATTGTGGATTTCATCATTATAGGCACCTATAATTCGCATGAAATGTATATTTCCATGCCAAATAGGTGTGTTTCAATTCTCTACATTGCTTGATATTAATGTGATTGTTGAGTGATTTTGTGATATTGATATTATGCTTGTATTACTCTTGGTTGTGATTGAGTGATTTCTTATCTCAATTCATAATGTGTGTGGGCCCTTATGGGTTGGGATGAGTAATTTACCGAGTCGATCCATTATTCAAAAAATAAATGGGTGGTGTTTCCAGTGATATAGTGTATGTGCACTGATTCAATAAAAATGGATATCCATTAAAAAGGATATCATGAAATATAAAATGAATTATTTGTACATCCTTATCCTAAATTATCATTATAATGAAAGTTAAATAAGTGAACCTAGTAAATAAATGTAAAATGAAATGAAACATATACCTGAGAACCAACTAATACCTAGATATCTGAGTAGGTAGTTTGGGTAGTATTCCATGGTCATTATGTTTTCTTATGTTTAGATTACTTTAGTTATGCTATATTTCTACTTAATATTGTTTGGAGGTGTGGGTTTGGAAAGTGTATATCAATGTCACCACGAAATCTACATGTTGTACACTAAGATATTGGTGATGACCATCTTCAAAACATGGTGGGACTTGAGTCACCAGTCCTACTACCAGGAGTGACACTAGAAGCACCACATACTATTCCTGATTTGGGAATTGGGTCCCTTATTTGTGATAATTTCATTCATCTGATGCATTCCAGGCCTGGTGCTCTAAAAATATCACCTACAATGGCTGATCTGACTCGTGAGTTCCAACAAAAACATCATCCAACATTCTCAAGGGATGGTAGTAAGTAGGTGGTTGAGTCTTGGATAGAAACCATCCTATCTAACATTGACCATCTGGAAATGCCTCCAGAGTGGGGTCAATCTTGCAACATTCATTCTTCTGGGTTTGGATAATCCTTGGTGGTATGTGATTTCTTAATAAAGTCATCATAAGGGAATGTTAAGGGTCAATTTCGTGACTGACATCTATGACTAACTCTTTCCTCACATACTAAGAGATGATAATGATACAAATTTTTTTGCATCTTGATCATGGTTATATGTCAGTTATGGAATATTCAGAACTATCCATGGAGTTGTAGTGCTTTGCATCACTTCTATAAGGTGATGAGATTTCATGTGTTGGATGCTTTCAGGATTGGATCCATTATGCCATATTTATGAAGGTTAATTTATTTCATCTACCTATTTTTTCTAAGATAATATATCAGGGTCTTATCCTTGAGTTTAAATTGATGGAAAAAATACTAACGTGTTTAAAGGACCAGTGTTACGACAGGCCGATAGGTAATCTTGTGGCATTAAATGTTCCCTCAATGTCTTTGATCAGGGAAATGAAAACCAGAGTTCCCATTTCAATGGATCCAAAGTCTTCCATTAGTGTGGAAGGAGGGGTAATTCAAAGTGCCAATGTGATAGAGACCCACTAGAGTGTTAGGCTTGTGGATGTATAGGCCATCTTCAGAGTTTCTCTATGACCTTTCTACCAACTTTGAGTGGAAAAGGGTCAATGTCATCTCAACCGTGAGGTGCATGTTCTTTTACACCACGTCAGGTATGGATTCAGAATAGCACTTAAATATTTGGACAAGGAGTAGTTCATGTCCATGTTAGTTAGACCCATGTTCACCAACAGTTCCAACAAGGTAATTTTGATCATGGTAGTCCTTCAGTTTCACATGGGTGTGGACCAGGCCAATTTAATGTACTACAACTGATCCCCAAGGATCTGGCTATGGGACTATCGAAATTATGAGGTACTATTCTTGTGGAATCCACTATAGTATCTAATTTATTTTATATAGGTGATTCTAACTCTTTTATCTATATATATATTGTGGAATGTCTCAGACTAGAGATACAATATCACTATGGTGTAATGACACTAGATATTTTATTAGGGGTACAAACAGAGTACATACACTAGTGTAGGGATTATCCCCTTGAGGTTGGAAGGTACCCTTTATTTTAGAACCATATTGTTCTTGAGATGAACTTCATTGATGTAATTCATGGAATGGACTGGTTGGTTTATCATAATGATTTTATAGAATGCTATCATCACAGGGTATCATTTACATCACTAGTGGGAAGTTGTTATCTATAAGAGGCTGAGTGGGATGTCCATGCTGGTATATTTGGATGAGAGCATCATGGGAAAGCTGAAGTGATAGCCAAGATTTGAAATTTCATCATAGAGGATCAGGTTTTATGAAAAGTTTATTTACCTCCATTAGTGAATAATTTCAGGGATGTCTTTTCTGAAAATTTGTTTATCTTACCTCTGGATATTCTGGGAGAGTTTATAAGTGAGAATGTTCTAGGATAAGCTCTAGGGTTCATACCTCCATACAGGATGGCAACTACAAAAATTCTAGAGATCAAAAACCAACTAGAAGATTTAGAGGCCAATGGCTTTATACGGCCCAATACATCTTTTTAGGGTTCGACCATGATTTTTTCGAAGAAATAATAAGGAATCATATGATTATGTGTGTACTATAGAAGGTTTAACCCACTTATGATCAAGAACTGATATCCATTGCCTTGAATAGATGAACTCTTCAACCATATCTGGTGAGAAAAGGTCTTCTCAACGATCGACATGAGATAATGATATCATCAGGTATGAGTTAGACCATCTAACATACCTTTTACAAATTTGTTTAGTAGGTATGGTCTTCATGAGTACCTTTTTATATTATGAAGTCTTACAAATGAGCTATCCATTTTTAAGGATCTTATGAGTAGGGTATTCCACACCTACTTAGATTATCTTGTCATTGTGTTTTTGGATGACATCCTGGTGTTTTCTTCTACTTGTAGCGTCCATGTCAAACATATTGAGGTAATTCTAAGCACACTGTGAGAGTATTAGATTTCCTCCAAACATCTTAAGTTACACTTCTAGATCAAAAATGATCACTTAATGTGTCACAAAATATCATAATTAGTTGTATCTGTTGACCCAAAAAATTATAGAGTTGTTTCTCGAGGGATCATATTGTTGAGTCAAAAGTTCTCTTTTGAATTTTATATCTTATTTTGGAAATCACAAATGTATTTTACCATGATTATCGTTCTGACTATGCTGATCGTACTGACTATACTGATCGTACTGACTATACAGATTGTACTGACTATGATGATCGTACTTACTATGTTGATCGTACTGACTATTCTTATCGTACTGACTCTGCTTATCGTATTGACTCGGCTTAACGTACTGACTCTGTCAATCGTATTGACTCTGTTAATCATACTAAGTTTTATAAATTATACTCACTTTGTATCATTTAAATTCATTACACTGAGTAATACTTATAGTACTTATACTTTTCTTTCATTACATGCATGCTTTGGTTCTCAATCAAAAAAACATGATTCATATTAATCGTACTCATGTTTATCATCTTCATATATCTGTTGTTTTAACCAAAATGATGTCGTGGAGTTAGTTATAAACTAATCCATACGATGTCGTGTTTTTTGTTTCAATATGACCGTTATAATTCCAGGTGTCCAAGTCCCTCAGCGTTTTCCGGAGAAATATGACTGTTGGAGGAAATATGACCGTTGGAACCTGAGGCCTATAAATATGAGGTCATTTGAATCCAAGAACACAACTGTGGGACGTTTCTTCTATCAAGTTCTAGAGAGAGACGTTGTGACTTCTCTCCTACTTCGTGCGAAATCCTTGAAACCTAAAAACATGAATGGCTTCTTCTTAGTTTTTTGTATTTCAATCAGTGCTTTGTTTTTCTTTGTGCGACCGATCAAGTGATAACGATCGAGGGCTATCGGTGATAGGCAGACGGTGCTATCGATTATCGTATCGAGGGATTTTAAGTGTTTTAAAGACAGAGGTGTCGATTACCTACAAAATCGAGGGCTTGCGGGGATAACAAGATAGACGTACCGATCATCGTATCAAGGGCTTACCAAGGTGGTGGTAAGACAGACCTCTTATCCTGGGTGAAAGGTTAGCCGTTCTCTTTGGGTCAAAGTAATTTTAATACTTTTACATTTCCGATGTTGTGTTTTAAGAAAGGGAATTTCATTGTTTTCCTTTCTTCATTCCATATTCATTTTTAATTGTTTCAATTACAATCATACTGTTACATATTGTATCAATTGATTCTATACGCTTTATGATAGAATCATTCACTATTTTATTACATTGATTATTTTATTCATCTTAAGTACAATTCATTTACTTTTCTTATAGTATTACATCATATCATACCTTTATATTCAATACAATTGTGGTTATTTGTATTTTTTGTGAATTGTATTGGTTTAAGAACATTTAAAATAATTTCTTAAGTGTTTAAACAGAATGTTTTTAAACCTACAATTCACCCCCCACTTGTATTGTTCCATCTAATATACATATACATCTACATATTCAATCCAACAATTGGTATCAAAGGAGGTTTCCACTGATTTGTATTACTAGATCTTATTCTTTCAAATTTTTGTTTCAATTATTTAGTACAATAACATGTGGAGTGGAAAAGATTTTATTTTATTAGATGGTAGGAATAAATATTTGGTCATTTGAAAATATAAATCCTTCTAGACCACATATCATTGAAGGGAATGATTATGAGTACTGGAGAGATCGAATGAAGTCATTTGTTATCAATACTGGTTTAGACAATTTTATTATGCTTAGTGGAGGTTACATAATTCCTGACAAAGAAGTTAGTACTTTCACTAAGCAAGAGAAGAAAGAATATCAACTGAATTACATGGTATGAAAAACATTACTATGTTCTATGACCAGGAATATATACAGTTAGATATCATTTCGTGAAGAATCCAACTATATTTGGATGAAATTGGAAGTCACACATTTTGGTACATCAATGTTTATTGAAACAAGAAGATCAATGCTTCAAGCAGAGTATCATGGTTTTATTTTTCCTTATGGAGATCCAGTATGTAATGTGAAACAAAGAATTATTATAATTTTCAATATCTTAAAATCTATGTGAGAAAAAGGACTTGCTAACGAAGCTCTTGTTGACAAAATTATTGATATAATCCCAAACGAATGTGAGTAAAAAAGGACAGCTATTGATGAAAATATAAAAGTTTCTCAGATTACTCTTGATGAACTCTTTGGAAATCTTCTACAGCATGAGACAAGAATGAAGAGAGATACGGATTTCAATAAGAAGAAAAATGGAAATGGAAGTGTAGCTTTTACTACTACATCTAAAGTTAAAACACCTGAAAGGATAACAAGATCCAAAGATAAGAAAGTTGTTATGTCTGATTCAAGAGATTGTGATCTTTCAGATAATGAGTTATCCATTCTTTGTCGAATGATGAACAAGATTGTGGGAAATAAAGACTTACAATATAGATTCAAAAAGAAACATAGGAAGGATAAGAAAGATTCATAGGTAACTTTTTATGAATGTATGAATGTAGGACATATAAGACCTGATTGTCCATTACTAATGAGAAAAGACAGAAAGGAGAAACATTCTGAAAGAACTAAGAAAAAGTATTACAAGACAAAGACAAAGAAAGTCTTGAAGGCAAATGATACATGGACTTCAAGTGGTAGCGATTCATTAGATAATTCCTCAGAATATGATTCCTCAGGAAAAAAGGAATATTGGACTTATAGCTAGACTACCAATTGAAGATCATTGTCTCATGGATAAGGTACACAATTCTAAAGTTGTTACAAATGTTTCCTTGAATTCAAATTATACTGATAATAAATATTATGAATCTTCAAATGACGAGTCTTCATCATTAGAAGATAATACATTACCTTAATTTGAAGAAGTATCTAGGTTTGCTAAATTACTTGAGAATGAAAATTATAAACACAAGAATAATATTTATAAAGAAAAATCTAGAATTTAAATTTTAACCAATGAAGTATCAGATCTTTCTAAAGATCTAGATATGAAAACTTCTGATTTTGAAAGTATTTTAAAAACCCTTGAGAAAGTCAAAACTGATAAGGATAAACTTTCTAAGGATCTAGAAAATGTAATTTCTAAGAAAAATGTTTTTGAGCCTAACTCTAGTACAAAATCAAATGTTTTAGAGGATAAAAACATAGTCTTAAAACTAAAATCAGAAATTTTTTCCCTGAAAAAATGTTTTTCAAACTTTACTTATGGTAATGAAAACTTTAATAAAATGTATTCTCAAATTAGACCTTTGAGGAATCATTCTAGTATTGGTTATACTCATTCTAAACTGGTGTTTAGTAATAAATATTTTGTTCCTCAAAATACCCCTTTTTCCCTAAGGGTCAATGTGGAGGACACTAGAAAAGAGATTGTTCACTTAATAAAACTCAGTCATTAGGATTTCATAAATACCAATTTGCAAAAAAAATGTGGATTCCTAAAATTCTGTTTTCTAACCATTTTGGATCCAAACTAATTTGGATTCTGAAAAACTAATTGTTTCTTTTTCAAGAAAATAAGAAGTGTTTCAACAAGAACACTTGGTACATGGATAGTGGTTTCTATCAACACATGATGGGAAACAAATATTTCTTTGAAAATATCATCGAAACAAAAGGTGTAAAGGTTACCTTCTGAGATAATGCTCATGAAAAAATTATTGGAATAGGTAATATTGTTTTTCTTGGAAAAGTTATTATTTAAAATGTTTTGTTTGTAAAAGTTATTAAGAACAATCTCATCAACATAAGTCAATTTTTTGATGAAGGTTACCTTGTGAATTTTATAAATGACAAGTGTCTAGTTCACAATTCCAAGGATGAGTTCATTCTATCAGCCCATAGGCAAGAGAATGTATACACTATTAACTTAGAAGACCTTAGGAGCCAAAATTTACCTTGCTTAAGTGCAACAGTATACCAATCATGGCTACGTAATATAATACTAGGACACTGAAACATGAGAATCCTTTGTAAAATCTCAAAGAAAATACTTATAAAGGGACTACCGGATCTCAGATATGATTCTTCAAAAGTCTCTGATCCTTTTCAATTTGTTAAGAAACATAAAACTAACTTTAAATCAATTAATTAAGTATCAACTTCTAATGCATTATAGCTAGTGAATATGGATATTTTTTGTCCTTAAAAAACTGGATGTATTGGAGGCAAATACTATGTATTTGTTTTAGTGGATGACTTTACTAGATTTACATGGGTCTATTTTCTATCGAATAAATCTGAAGCCTTTTCCAATTTCAAAACCATTAGAGCCCAAGTTAAAAATGAGAAAAACCTACCATTGATAAATATTCATAGTGATAATGGTGGTGAATTTCAAAATTCAGATTTTGAAACTTTTTTTAGTAAGAAAGGTATTACTCACAATTTCTAAGCTCTAAGGACTCCACAGGAAAATCGTGTTGTTGAGAAAAGAAATCGTATTCTTCAAGAAATTACAAGAACCATGTTGAGTGAGTACTCAATTGTTAAGAACTTTTGGGCTGAAGATGTGAGTACTGCTTGTTATAATATAAATCATATTTTAACTTGACCATTTCTTAATAAAACACCTTATGAATTATGGACTGGCCGATAACCTAAAGTTTCATACTTCAAATTTTTTGGGTGCAAAGTATTCATTCTAAATACTAAAGATAATCTACACAAATTCTCACAAAAAGTTGATGAAGGAATGTTTCTAGGCTATTCTACAACTTCTAAGGCATATAATGTTTTCAAAAAAAACACTTGAACTATTGAAGAAATAGTGCATGTTAAATTTGATGAAACTAATCCTTTTGTTTTCAACCAACCCCAAACTACATCCTCGGATGTGTTTCTAAAAATGTTTATCAACTGTTATTAGAAGATTCTTCTGATAACGAAAATGTTCAAGAAAGTGTTCCTGAATCTATTACCCCAGAATAATTTCTACCATATATTGATGAACAGGTTTTACAAAACCCAAATCAATTGTTTCATAGGAATCATCCCAGTGATAATATCATTGGTGATGTCAATTTACCTGTAAAGACCAGAAATTCCTTAAGAAATGAAATAGAACATCTTGCCTTTCTTTCCCAATTAGAACCTAAATGTCCAAGTGAGGCCTTAGGTGATAAATATTGGATTGAAGTAATGAAATATGAACTAAATGAATTTTAAAGGAATCAAGTCTGGACTTTAGTTGAAAGATCTAAAGAAACAACTGTAACTGGTGTAAAATGGGTTTTCAGAAACAAATGTGATGAAAATGGAATCATTGTAAGAAATAAATAAAGACTTTTTACTAAGGGCTATAATCAACAAGAGGGAATAGAATACGACGAAAAATAGGCTCTGGTAGCTAGAATTGAATCTATTCGTATTTTATTAGCATTTGCAGCATACATTAATTTCAAACTATTTCAAATGGATGTTAAATGTTCTTTTCTAAATGGGTTTTTTCAGGAATAAGTTTTTTCCGAACAACCTCCTGGGTTTATAGACTCAAAATATCCTAATCATGTTTTAAAACATACCAAATCATTATATGGCCTTAAAAAATCCCCTAGAGCATGGTATGACAGACTTATAGAATTTATTTTGCAAAATAATTATGAAAAAGTTACAACTGATCCATCCCTTTTTATAAAAATGGGAAATAAAAACTTTTTAATTGTTCAAATTTTTGTTGATGACATCATATTTGGATCAACTCTGCAATATTTAAACGATTCTTTTGCCAACATAATGAAATATGAATTTGAAATGAGTATGATGGGTGAGTTAACATTATTTTTAGGTTTTCAAATTTCACAAATACCAGAAGGAACATATATATCTCAACATAAGTATATAAAATATTTACTCAAAATTTATGGTTACGACAAGACTAAAAGTATTAGCACTCCAATCGGTACCTCAAATACACTTGATCTTAATGAAACTAGGAAACCAGTATATCAAACTATTTTTAGAGGTATGACATGAATTTTGTTATAATTGACAGCCAGTCGACCAGACTTAATGTTTTTTGTCTACTTATGTGTAAGATACCAATCAGATCAAAAAGAGTCTCATTTAAAATCCATGAAAAGACTTTTTCGATATTTAAAAGGAACTCTGGATTTATGTCTTTTTTACTCTTCTGGAAATGTTTTTTTTAATGTTTTTTAGATTATGAATTTGGTGGTTGTATAATGGATAGAAAATGTACATCTGGAACATGTAATTTCTTAAGAGATTCCCTCGTTTCTTGGTCCTGCAAGAAAAAACACTCAGTAGCACATTCCACTATTAAAGCTGAATATGTAGCAGCTGGAAGTTGTTGTACTCAAGTGTTGTGGATGCAACACACACTCACTTAATATAGATTTAGTTTTTCAAAACTCAAATTCTTTGTGATAATACTAGTTCTATAGCTCTTAGTAAGAACCCAGCACATCACTCTCGTGCGAAACATATAGATATTAGGCATCACTTTCTTAGGGATCACACACTAAAAGGATATATTATTTTACAATTCATCGGAATGAAAGAAAAACTTGCTGATATATTTACAAAACCATTACCATCTGATAGATTTGAGTTTATAAAATAAAATCTAGGAATGATTACATTAAAGTAATAATTCATGTCTACTTCATGTTTTCTACCTATCCTTACATTAAAAAAAACTCCTATTAAAAAGGAGGAGAACATTTTTTTAAATTGATATTATTTTTATCTGTTTATTTTCATAGTTTGTGTTTTTGTTTTCCTGTTTATCATATTTACTATTTTCTTATAATTATCTACCTTTCTGTTTATCGTATTGATTATTTAGCTACAATTTTTATCTTCTGTTTGCATTTTTTTCTGCTTGATCATCGTAACATGTTTTCTTTCCATCGGCATGAAAGTTCATGGTAATTCCATTGTTTTTCCATCAGCATGTGCATTAATGCTAACGAATATTTTTTCCATCAGCACCTCGGTTCTTGGTAACATGTTTTTTTCCATCCACACGTCAGTTCATGGTAATGACTTTGTTTTCCATCGGCACGTCAGTTCATGGTAACAAGTTTGTTTTCCATCGGCATGTCAGTTCATGGTAACAAGTTTGTTTTCCATTGGAACATCAGTTCATGGTAATGTATTATTTTTCCATCGGCAGGTCGGTTCATGGTAACAAGTTTGTTTCCCATTGACACGAAAATTAATGGTAATGACTGTTTTTTTCATCGGCATGTCAGTTCATGGTAACAAGTTTGTTTTCCATGATCATGACAGTTCATGGTAACGACTTTGTTTTCCATCGGCATGTCAGTTAATGGTAACAATTTTGTTTTCCATCGTCACGATAGTTTATGGTAACGACTTTGTTTTCCATTGACATGACAATTGATTGTATTCTTTCTCTTCATACGCTTGTGTTTTCTTTCACTGATAATACTATTTAAACCAACAATTACCTTACGATCTCCAGAAGGTATATACTTTCCAAATTTTTTTAAAAATTTTTTGTTTTAATCCTATCCGTTGGTTTTTTTTATTCTAATCTCAACCGTAGAAGTCCAACGATCATTATTTTATCGCCTATAAATAGACCCCCTCCCCAAACCCACACTAGTTTTTCAGATTTTGTGGTGAAGCTCGTTCTCCCGGTTTTGAGACTCCATACGATCTTCCATCGGCTTCACCTATGTGTCTCAGTCCTATGCTAACACTCCTACTAAAATGCATTCAAATAATTTTTCTGAAAAAGACTTTTTCAGAGAAATGTTAGTTTCTTAGGACTTCTTTGATTCGTACGATTCTACAATCAAATGAATTATTTTGTTTTAAGGCTTGGAGAATTTTTGTATTGAAAAAACATTGTCTCAAGATCTGGTTCTTATTGATGAAGTCAGTCAGTTCTACAAAACTATGTCTTTCATCAAAAACATGACTATCAACTTTACTGTGTACTATAGAAAGATATCAATGTCATTGAAACAAGCTTCCCACTTCATAAATGTTCCAACTGAAGGTGATTCTTTTCTTCCATCTCATAAACTCTTAGAGGAAGTTGGTACGTTTAACAAAGAAAGTGTTGAAAAGTCATTGTTTCTTATAAATGAAGAAAAGAGGAAAGTGTCTCATCTTTCTCTAGATAATAGATTTTTGGTACTTTGGATGCATGGTTTTCTTATCCCATGGAAAGGGGATAGAGAAACTCTAAAAGTTTCTGATATCTTTATGCCTGACTATATTGTCTAGAATAGAAAAGTAAATTTCATGGGATACATTTTTGAAATTATCAAGAATGTTAAGACAAGGGCGATTAAGTAACATTTAATAATTTATCCATCTATTATTACAAATTTCATTCTTGAGAGCATGAAGCTTTTCAATATTCCTTTGAAAGGAATATTGAAAGAGATGAAGCCTTCCTAGATAAGTAAGAGTACGTTGAAGAAGTTGAATGTATGTTTTAATTAGAATTCAAAGCTTTTTGTTAAGTATTTAGAAGCCAAATTGGCATAGAATCAATCAGCACTTATGCCAGTCAAAGACAATCCATCTGTTGGTGCTCCTAAAAAGTCGGATCTGCAAACCATTTCAAAGTGAAAGAAGAAACATAAGTACAATAAGGAGGCTGTGGCTAGATGGAGAAAAGAATGAGAACAAAGAAAGGAAGGTGATCCATTGTTTGGTCTGGACCTAGCTGAAGCTTTTTTTGAGAGGTTAAGGGTTGAGGATTCCCTTTAGGATGAAAAGAAAAAGAAGAGTCTTTTGAAATGAAATGCTCAGGAATTTGATGTTTCAAAATTCATGAAAATGGTTGGGGATTCTAGTGCTCAAATAACAGTGGAAGTATATCAAGAGCCTATCGTACAGAGTATTATAGAGCTAGAGAAAGGGAAACAAATTCTAGAAGAAATTCCTGAAGTTGAAGAAGAGGAAAGATATTTCCTTTTGGAATTCCTTCAGATCTCAAATAAGAGTAGAGAATAATAACTCAGAAGACAAAGTGAAGGGATTCAACAAGCTCCTCAGGCCAATAAAGAACTGGATGAATCTTTTGAAACTCCAGAAATAATTATTTCTCAAGGGAATCAATGTACTTAATATTCTCATATGGAAAAACAATTTTTATCAGTGACAAAGTGGAAGAAGAATGAAGGGGTATTGAAAAAGAAAAAGGAAAACATCCAGTTGTAGACTCAAGCCGATCAAATGAACTGGATTCATATGATGAGGATAATAATTCAAAACAGAAACTTTCTCTTATGAAAAGTGATTACATTTTTCATGTTTTAAGGAGAATTGAGAAGACCATCCCATATATTACTAGGCTTGAAGGAAAAATTGATTTCATTACTGAAAATTAGAAAAAGAAGTTTGGTTCTGTAAGAGAATTAAGAAAGAGAGTTTTGTCAGTTGAAGTTGACTTGAAAGTTCTATCTGAAAGTCCGGCTACTCATAAGAAGGCTTGCAACAAAATGACTATGTGGTCGTACAAAACAGAGAGCTTGGTGAATGATCATGAAGTGTCAATTGAATACTTAAAGAGACTTTCAAATGATCTCTCTATTTCTTTTAATATGCTTGATAAAGAAACTGTTGAAAGGATGAATCAATTGTCAAATACCTATTGAGCTGATATTTCTTCAGTGAAAGAGTTGTAAGAGAGAATGAATGATTTTCAGTGTGTGTTTTCGAAGGTTTCATCTTTCAAAGATGAATTAGTCTTATTGAAGAAACAAAATTCTATGTTATCAAAATATAACAAGAATTCACAAGGCAGAATTGATACCCTTGAAGAAGTAACCAGAGTACAGGAGGAGACCATCAAGAATCGGGATTAGCTTTTTGCCTACCAACAAGAGCTTCTCAGATCTCAGGGTATTCTATATCTAAAGACAAGAAAGAGATCAAAAAGATGAAAGTCGTTCTTCATGAGTTGATAAAGATCTAAAAGGAAAGAGAAAAAAATGATTATTATATTTGTTTTCTTTTCATGAACTCTATAAACTTTTGTTATCGTAATGAGATTTTTGTTACCCTTTCCTTTGTCCTGCATTTCTTTTATCTAAATCATTCAGGAAACTCAAGATTACCCCATTATTTTTGTAAATCAGAAAGGGGGAGAATGTTTTATAAAGGGGGGAATGTTTTATAAAGGTGGAGAATGTTTTAAAAAGGGAGAATGTTTTAATCAAATAATTCTAAATCAAGGAATATCTACGAATACAATCCCCAAGAAAATACATACCTAATGGGGGGTTAGTTGTATTCAATTTCATATTCAGAAGAGTTTCCAATAACTCAGGGGGAGATAAGTTTTTCTTTTTTGTTTTTACCTTGTGTTTTGTGCTTTCCAAAAAGGGGTAGATTGTTGAGTCAAAATTTATCTTTTGACTTTTATATCTTGTTTTGGAAATCACAAATGTATTTTACCATGCTGATCATACTGACTATGATGATTGTACTAACTATGCTGATCGTACTGACTATTTTGATCGTACTGACTATGCTGATCATACTGACTATGCATTTCATACTGATTCTGCTTATCATACTGACTCTGCTTATCATACTGACTCTATCAATCGTACTGACTCTATTAATCATACTATGTTTTATAAATCGTACTCACTTTGTATCGTTTCAATACATTACATTGTGTAATACTTATAGTACTCATACTTTTATTTCATTACTTTCTTGTTTTGGTTCTCAATCAGAATCACATGTTTCATATTAACCGTATCATGTTTATAATCTTCATATATCTATTGTTTTACCCAAACGATGTCTTGGAGTTAGTTATAAACTAATCAAAACGATGTCGTGTTTTCGGTTTCAATATCACTATTATAATGTCAGGTGTCCAATTCCCTCTATGTTTTCCAGAGAAATATGACCGTTGGAGGAAATATGACCATTGGAACATGAGGCCTATAAATAGGAGGTCATTTGAATCCAAGAACAAAACTGTGAGACTTTTCTTCTATCAAGTTCTAGAGAGATATGTTGTGACTTCTCTTCTGCTTCATGCGAAAGCCTTGAAACTACAAAACGTGAATGGCTTGTTCTTAGTTTTTTTATTTCAATTTGTGCTTTGTTTTTTTTGTGTGACCGATCAGGTGATAACAATCGAGGTATGCCGGGGATAGGTAGACGGTGCTACCGATCATCGTATTGAGGGCTTTCATGTGTTTGAAAGACAGAGGTTCTGATTACCTACAAAATAGAGGGCTTGCGAGGATATCAAGATAGGCGTACCGATCATCATTTCGAGGGCTTGCGGGGATAGGAAGACAGACATACTGATCATCGTATCGAGGGCTTCCCAAGGTGGTGGTAAGACAGAACTCTTATCCTGGGTGAAATGAAAACCCTTCTCTTTGGGTGAAAAGAATTGTAATACTTTTACATTTCCACTACTGTGTTTTAAGAAAGGGAATTTTATTTTTTTCCTTTCTTAATTCCTTATTCATTTGTAATTGATTCAATTACAATCATACTGTTACATATTGTATCATTTGATTCTATACTCTTTATGATAGAATCTTTCACTATTGTATTACTCTGATTATTGTATTCATCTGGAATACAATTACATTAAATTTCTTATAGTATTACATTATATCATACCTTTATATTCAATAAAATTGTGGTTGTTTGTTTTTGTTGTGAATTTTATTAGTTTAAGATCATTTAAACTAATTTCTTAAGTGTTTAAACACAATGTTTTTAAACCTACAATTCACCCCCCCTCTTGTATTGTTCCATCTAATATAAATATACATCTACATATTAGATCCAACACATACCAATAATGTGTTTAATATACATAGATTCTTGGGGATGGTTAGAAATTAGATGTGTTTATATTGAACTTCTCATGCCTTTCTTCACTTCTAAATGGTCTTACAATGAACGGTGTCTACCTCCTATGGTTAGAATCTTGGGATAAATCCATTAAAATTTTAAAAGTGGGGATTTTATCCACACAAATTTTGACTCTTCAAAATCTAGAAATAGATAATGACATCTTCTGTTATGAATTAAGCATCAGCCTAGGATCAGTGTAGAAGCAGGAAGAAAAAAGTCATTGTGTACAGATCTCATCAGTTGAGACCTCATGAGAGTAATTTCCAAACATATTTACTTGAGAAATCAACATTAGCCCGTGAATTTCATGAATTTATCTTTTGGGTGAGCTCTTTGTGGTGTACACAGACTACAAGGGCCTCATGTATATCTTTCCACAGCATACCTTGAACCTCAGACAGTAACGATAGGTCAAGTTTCTATAATCCATTGATTTTGATCATTCCTATATTCCTAAGAAGGGCAATGTAATTAGGGATACAAAAAATTAGAAATCTCATGCACAAAAAATATAGGATTAAAATGATGAACATATGTTAATGGACCTATTTCTGAGATGAATCATGTGTTTCATGAAAGTCACGAGCAGTATTATCTCTCATCTTTGACTATTACCACTTCCCTCCTTAAGAAGGTGAAGAGTATACAATTTTCAGATATTGAAGGTGTGGTACTCCATGAGAGTACATCAGGAGATAAACCTACTCTAGATTAGACTATAGACAGAGTTGGCGTCTTATGTCTATGTGGACATATCTGGGTTCCTATAGATATGAGAAAGGAGTTGATAAAAGAGACAAATTCCTCTCAATGTGTAGTTCATCCAAGCATCTCAAAGATGTATTGAGATATGTGACACTAGTTTTGGTGGCCTGGGATGAAGCGTCAGATAGCATGGTTTATCACTTTCTGATCCATAGGTCAATATGTGAAGGAAGAGCACCAGAGACCTGTATGATTATTATAGCTTCTTCCAGTCTCAAAATGGAAATGGGAAGATGTTTCCACAGGTTTCATAGTTATCTTACCTAGGTCCCTGAGGGGCAGTGATGTTATATGGGTAGTCATTGATAGAATAATGTAATTTTCCGACTTAATACCTATTTGATAAACATTCTCAATTGATTTGATAGTAATACTGTATGTCCGTGAAATCATTGACTACATATGGTCCCATGTACAATCTTTTTAGATAGGGATTCTCATTTCACATCACAGTTCTAGCAGGAATTGAAAAATCCTACTAGAACAGAAGTACCCCTAAGAATATATTTTCCCCATCAGACTAAAGGAATGTTTAAACAAACTGTACAGGTTCTAAAGGATATTCTTTGAGCATTTTTTCTTGATTTTAAAAGATCATTGGAGATATAAATCCCTCTCATCCAGTTTTCCTATAACAACATATTTTATGAGACAATTTAGGTGGTTAAATTTGTGGTCATATATGGTAGGTTGTTCCACTAAACCATGTGTTGGATAGAGGAATCTGATGCAACCCTACTGTATCATCGTCTCATTTAGGAGACGTTGAAGCCGGTTCAGCTGATCAGAAAGTGTATGAATATTTCTCAGTCTAGATATAGTCATTATGCTATTCATCATCAATGACCTCTAATATTTCAGGTCATTTATCATTTTTTTCTTTGAGTATCACCAAGGATAGGACATATACGGTTACCAAAGATGGTAAATTTGTCTCCTAATTACCTAAGGATGTCTGATAATTGGAAGATAGTAAGGCTTGTATCCTATCAGTTGATACTACCTCAAAGGTATTGTGCCATCCACGACATCTTCCATGATTCATGGATTCAGTAGTACCATGCTGATTTGTGTCATACATTTGATCTTGAAGAAGATGAGTTAGAAGTTAATTCTTCCTTTGAGGAGTATCCAATGCGCATCATCAACTAGAGCATGAAGGATCTCCGAGGTTGGTTTGTACCTCTAGTACTGGTGCTATGGAAGAATGGTCGTGTGAAAGAAGATACATCGGAAAAGGAGGTCTAAATATGTGCTCAGTGGCCAAAATTTTTCTCAGAATGTGTTTCACCGCTCCTGGAAGCTGAACTCAGGAATAAGTTCTTTTAAAGAGGGGAGATTGTAAGAACCTGAATATTCACTCAGGTATGGATCCTTTAATTTTTTTTTTAAATCTAACCTTTTGATGTAATATGGAATTCCAATAAATAATAAAAGGTCTTAGGGGTGCCTGAAAAATGTTTGTATCCTGTAATACATCTTTTTGGGGAAACTGTGCAACTCGCACGGTTGGTGCCAGGTTGGTGAATTGTTTTTCTAATCGTAAAGATTGTGTTTTTTTAATAGATCCACATTGTAGAGTTGTCATATGGCTGTGCAGAATAATCGTATAGTGTGACCTTATGTCCAAGTAACCATTCAAGGGTAGTGCACGGTTTGTCAATCTGTGTTGAAAAACTATGCATGGTTAATTTTAATTGGTAAAATGTAAAATTTTCACTTAATGATATAATTTGATCCATCATTCTTCCATAATCTGAGAACCAATTGGATTAATCTATTTTTCTCTTATTTTTGAAATTTTTTAATTTCAAATATATGGATCAGAATATATCCTTCGTTTTTGATTCGTTCAATATTCTGTTCATTACATTGGATGCACAACGGTAAGTACTCGAGTTCGTATTATCCTTTCCTCATCTATCTTGCTCGCAACCTAGATATCAGTGTATGAGAATTTTTCTTCTTTTCACTGATCTAATATAATCTGAACCAAATCAAGGATCAATACTATTGGATTATTTTCATAAAACCCTAATGTGGGTGGTCTATAACGAATCTATCAAGTTCATTGATTTTTGAATTTTCTTTTAGGGTTAATTGATTTATAAGGAGATGTTTATAGAATTTGTATTCCATGCTTGTAATCATTTGAATTTTATAGTTATTATCTTTCAAATATGTGTTTATTTTTAGTGGTTATATCCCTCCAACTCCATTCGTCCCATGTAAAATGTTATTCCATAATTTTTATTTATCGTTTTGACATGTTTGAGCCACCATTCTTTTGTTCCTTGACTTGACCATCATAATGGTAAACATTTATATATTAAATGGCTAGTTTATAATGATTATTTCATAATTTAAATTATCATGTATTCTCACCACATGACCCTCCTAAGGTAAGTGCATCAATTTGACAATGAAATGTGAAATGAAAAATAGAATGTGTACAAATTATATCAATTGCTTGTAAATGTAAATAAATAATATATTGAATATCTGTAACACCTTTTACAACATTAAGGGAAGGTATAGGAATGAACCTTGAATATGGAATATGATTTAAAAAAATTAAATTAATGGTTTCATGAAACTTGGAATTGTCACACTAATGAAGGTCATGTCTTGAACCAAATGACTTGATTAAAAGGATCCATTCTACTTGGACTTGTCATACTAATGAAATGAAAGATTGAACCAGATGACCATATTAAAAAGTTTTATTCTACTTGACATTATCACACTAATGAAAGGAATGAATTGAACCAAATTAAATATTACATTACTTTAATATCAAATACGAGGGGCCTGACTCGTGCTCTCCTTGGATTCTGATTAGAGAATGCCCTGATCACTCATGGACCCCATTCCATTTCAAGGATATGGATTTCTTAGATTGAGACCCAGCTAGATCCCAACACTTTTTTATTACTTGGATTCTTATTATGACACCGTAGAATCCCTTACATATCATTATAGGGTGCCTCAAATACACTCTTTGGATCAAGTATTTAAAAGAAGGTTCCAGGGTTAAATCCCATCAACCCCATTGATTTCTTAGCCTTGTTTTACATTGGATGATATCCTTTGACTCGGTAGGAATCTCATTGTAGAATGACTTGGACTATACACTATGTATTACACTCTCACACCATTCTAGGATACAGTTATCACTGATTTGGTGACCCTTGGTGACTACGTCACCTTATTTATTTCCTTAGAACATCACTATTAAATATCATTACATGGTAGATTGTTATATATTGAAACCATTACTATTTTTCACATGTGACATATTTATAAAATGTTAACAATAAAATAATTAATAGGTTACATATTCAGATTCCATATGGTGGATGAAGTATGTATTTGGGAATTTAGTTGCATTGTACTACTTTACTTTATATATGCATGCTTTCACACTATTATATTTCCATTACACGTGACGAATGTTATAGACACCGTTGGTGGTGGTCCACATTGATTTTCCTCACACCTTCTCAAGGTTACATTTGGTTCCAAAAGTAGATTACACGGTTTGAGGTGTTAACAAAGAGAAACATATGGCTTCAAACACATGATTTCTTGCTATTTTGGATAGATCTTGGTAGAAGATGATTGATCTAGAGCTCAAGATTCTTGGTATATTCTTTTTTATTTAATTTATACTTATGTGGAACATTTTATGCCTGTGGTATTGTATCCATGTTTTCTAATTCTCTTGTGACATGACCCATCTTCAGTTTTTTTACTTTGGTCCATTTATTTCTGTTATTGTTACAGTTGTCTCTATTTTAAGCTATTCCTTCTATTTACTCATATTACTTCTTCTATTTACCTATTTTTAAATTCATCCACAGTGATAGACTTTTCTAATGATGTCATGGTCTCCCCACAAAAACACCATAGTACTTTGCTGCATGTTGGCAGCTTTTGGCATTCAGGGAGATGTGCTTCAGGCCATGTGGCCTACCAGGCTCGGGCAATTAAGTGGCATCTGGGTCGGGGATTTCACAATGTCCTATCAACGGAGGTTCCTATCTTGCTTTACTATTTTGAAAAAATAGTCCAGAGATTAACAATTCTTGGTACATGGTCATAAGTTGTGCTTCGACATCGCGAACCCAGGTTCAGAGAAAAGGCCTTGTTACCCAAAATATAATTGTTTTTCTCCTTTTTTACTCTTATAGTTGATATTATTTCATCATTGGGTGATGCAAATGTTGTGTGGTTTTTTAGATTATTATTATTATTTTGAGGTTTTTTTTCATCTTTCACTCGATTATATGATTTAAAGGAGAATTGTTACATGCATCCTTATAGGGACCTTGAGTTCGTGTTTCATGCACATTTCAATTGTATATAAGTGAATTTCACTACTCAAAATGATTAATATTCCTATGATTTCTGAGTGATGCTGTGAAAATTTTCTTATTCTTGTATTTATCTTGATTACGTTTGAGAGATTTCCTATCTCAGATAATGTAGTGTATGGGACCTAATGGGTTAGTATGAGTAATTTACCAAGTTGAGCCATTATTCTATAAATAAATGGGTGTCATTTCTAGTGATAAAGTGTATGGGAAGTGATTCACCAGAAATGGATATCCATTATAAATTGAATCATGAAATCTAAAATGTATTGGATGAACATCCTTATCATGCCTTATATTGTTTATCAAAGGTAAAGGATTGAACATAGTAATTAAATGAAAAATTAAATGAAACTTATACTAGAGAACATACCGATACCTAGCCATATAAGTGTGTAGTTTGGGTAGAATGCCTTGTGAAGTAATTTTTCAAACATTTATCTCCCATGGGTGATTCTATTTTTCTTCTTAATCATGATAAGAGGTGTGTAATTTGAAATTGTTGATCAACACTGACACGATGTCCTCATGATGAACCCTAGAAGGGTAGTGATGACAATGCTCTAGACATTGTTGGCCCTGAGCTACCAGCTTACCATAAAGAGTGCAACTAAAGGCACTTCCTGCAGTAACTAATTTGTGAACTGACACCCATATTTGTGATATTTTTGTACGTCTAATTTAGTCCATGCATGGTGCTCGATGGATTTCACCTTTGATGGATGGCTTGACTCGTAATTTACAACAGTTGTATCCTCCTAATTTTTCAGGGGATGGCGGTCTACATGGTGTTGATTCTTGGATAGAGGTCATCCTATTTATATTTTACTATCTATAAATAGATACTACGTGAAGGGTCAATCATTCCACATGAAGGATTTGGGATTATTCCCAAATTTGATGCTGTGTGATTTCCCAGGTCGATCATCATCAGGTTATATTGTGGGTTGATTTCCAAGATGCCTTCTATGAACAGTTCTTTCCTCTAACACAGATAGTTGGAAGATCTAGAGAGTTTGTGAATCTTGAATGGATTAATATTTTACTTAAGGAATATTCTACATGTTTCACAGAGTTTCATTGCTTTGCACAACTTCATGCTGGTGATGAGCTTTCGTGTGCTGGATGCTTTGAGGATGGGCTCCAGTACACTATCTCTACATAGGTGAACATATATCACAAGCCAAATTTTTATGAGATAATATATAAGGAACTTATCACTGATTATAACATGAGGGACTACAATAGTACTAGGTTTAAAGGATCAGTGCTGCGTCAGGATAGTAGTTCATCCTGAGGAAAGAAACATTCCCTTAAGGTATTTTGTCTGTGTAGTGACAACCAGAGTGCCCATTCTGATGGCTCTAAAGTATTTCATCAGTGTGGATGATGGTGTAATTTGAAGCCTTGGTATGATATATATACACTATAGTGTGGGGATTGTGGCTGTATAGGAAATATTCAGCAATCTTTTAATACCATTCCACCATCTTCAAGTAGAAAAGAACAAGTACCAGCTCCACCTTCAAGAGTGAGTTCTTTTATGCCACATCAGGAAGGGAGTAGGAATAACACCAATAGTTCTAGATGAGGAGGAGTTCATGTTCCTGGTATCTAGAACCATTAGCACTAGTAATTCTAGCAAAGAAGTTTTGATCATGGTAGTCTATCTCTTGCACAAGTCCGCGGATCATGCCAGTTGAAGTCACTAAAGCTGATACCCAAGGATCAAGCTATGGGACTATCCACAATATGATGTACAATTCATGTAGAATCTAATATATTTTATTCTTTATTTAATATAGGTTATTCAAACTCTTTAATATCT
Source organism: Viscum album (assembly GCA_963277665.1). Lineage (NCBI taxonomy): Eukaryota > Viridiplantae > Streptophyta > Magnoliopsida > Santalales > Viscaceae > Viscum > Viscum album. Next base: position 38,692,759 of record OY728141.1, on the reverse strand, counting down.
ATATCTATTGTGGAATGTCTATTACTAGATATATTGTATCACTATTGTGTAATGACTCATGATATACCATTAGGTGTATGCACAGTGTTCATACGCCTGTGTAGGAATTGTCCCATTGAGGTAGGTCTTTACATGTTATTACTTAAAATAATTTTTTTTTATTTTCCAATGAATCATTAATGATGAGTGGTAAAATTATAGATATCCAGATATTGTATATTATACAACATAATTCAAAAAAAGCACCAAATTCAATCTTAAAACATGAGAACAATGTATAACATTCAAACAAAAACAACACCACTTTGAAAAATCACATGTCCCTATTGTCTACTCTAAACATCAACACCATACACAATTCCACACATAGACAATCATATTTCAAATTTCAACATTCAAATAGAAAACTAGAAAAACATTCTCGGTTGACGATCCACCTTGCTTCGCGTGCCGTAACCCACATTGATCCTCGGGCACAATAGACCACTAGTCAGACCTACCCACTAGAAACCAATGACGCCACTAAAGGACCACCAAACCAAAAATAAAAAAAAATCAAGAGAACCACTAGTCAGCGAATCACCCCAACCAAATTGAATGACAATATTAGCATAACCCAAAGAAGTAGGTGAGGCCACCACTGAAGACTCCAACTATAAGGCCATCATCCACATGATCTCACATCCCAAAACCCATTGAATAACACCACTCAACTCTGACTGGGAGAAGAATTGTAGAATCATAGAGTAAGATTATAGGAATGAGTGGACCAACCCCTTGAACACCACCACATATGGTATCATTTACATCAAAAAAGGTAATAATTTATCAACATAAGGGTTAGTGGGATGTCTAGGTAGGTGGAGAGGGACCAGAGAATTACAGGATAAGAGGAGTTACCACCGAGATTGAAAATATATTCAGGGAGGATCGGTGTTTATAAAAAGTTGATTTCCCTCTAGTAGTGGATCATTTTAGTGATTTCTTTCCCAATGATTTTTATAGATTACATACTATGTGGGAGGTTGTGTTTACAATTGTTCTTGTTCCAAGAGAATCCCCAGTGTCCATTCCTCTGTACAGGATGGAAACTATAGAGCATCAGGAGCTTAAGTAGCAGATAGAGGATTTAGAAGCCAAAAGATTTATATGACTCAATAAATTATCTTGTAGATAATCTATTCTTTTATTCAAGAAATAAGATGAAACCATACATATATATGCGTACAACAGAAGGTTGAAACAACTTATGTTCAAGAACTAATATCCCCTACCTCGAATAGATCAACTCTTTGACCAGATCTGAGGAGGAATCTTCATATCTATGTTCGACATGAGATCAGGATATCATCAGGTATGAGTCGGAAAAAAGAAATACCTCATACAACATTCAGTAGTAGGTATGGTAAGTATGAGTACCTTGATATATCATTAGATATTATGAAAACACCCACGGTTTTCATGGATCTTATTAATATGGTGTTCTACCCCTATTTGGAGTCTTTTATCACTATCTTTGTGGATGACATCTTGGTGTATTCTCCTACTCATAGAGACCATGAAAAAAATATTGAAGTTGGTCTATGTACACTAAGAGAGCATCATCTTTACACCAAACCTACAAGGTTTCACTTCTTGATCAACAAAGTTCACTTATTTTGTCATATAATATTGAAATCATGAGTATATTTTGACCCAAAAAAGGATAGTGTTATTGTTTCCTAGGAGAATCCCATGAACATCATTAACATAAAATGTTTCCAAGAGATTTCTAGCTAGTAAATTCATTTCATACAGAACAGTTGACGCCTTGATTCACCACTTACTGGTTCATACAAAGAAGGGTGTCAAGTTGAAATGGTCATAATCTTGTGATATATACTTTTAGGAGGTGAAAGGGATGTTTGTATCGGCACATATTCAGAGTCTATCAGATCCATACATAGGTTATACCATCATCTCTGATGCATTAGGCATCATCCTAAGAGAATAACATATGTATAAGGAAAACTACATTGTGTACGGATCTCGATAGTTGAGGCCTCATGATAAGAATTACCCAACAAACTACCATGAGCTCGCCTTAGTGGTCTATGCCTTATGTAGCTGGAGACATTTTCTTTTGGGTGAGTTCATTATGGTGTACAAAAAAAATAGCCTCAAATATATCTTTTCATACTGTAACATGAACATTGGACAACAATGATGGGTTGAGTATCTTCAATCCTTCGATTTTGAGCTTACCTATACGCCTGGGAAGGGAAATGTAGCTGTAGAAGTGCGAGGTCATAAAATATAGGAACAAGTATTATGGGAAGCCTGTGTTGAATGATAGTAAATGGCCCTCTTCATTGAGTTGTACCTAGAGTTTCATGATAGTCGCGGGCAGTCTTATCTCTCATCTTTGATAGTTACCTCTTCCATATATAAGGTGAAGAGTATAAAATTTTCATATCCTAATGGCTTGGTTCATCATCAGAGTATATCAGGAAATAACCCTCCTCAAAATTGGTCTGTATATAGAGATGATGTATTGTGTCTATGTGGAAGTATCTGGGATCCTAGAAATATGAGAGAGGAGTTGATGAAATATTTCCACTCCTCCTAGTGGGCAGTTCATCTAAGAATCTCAGAGATGTATAGAGATATGTGACTCTATTTTTTTGGACTTGGTTGAAGCATCAGATAATGGGCTTTATCACTAGGTGTTCAACCTATCAGCAAGTTAAGGTGGAGCAGAAGAGACCAATAGGCTTGTTATATCCACTTTAAGTCCTGAAATGGAAATTGGAATATGTTTCCGTGGAATTTATAGACAGGATACCTAGGTTGTAGAGGGGTAGAGATGTTATATAAGTACTCATTGACCATTTAATGAAATCACCCAACTTCATACCTATTCATGAATCTTTCCTTGTGGATGACTAGGAAAACTATATGTCTGTGAAATCATATGACTACATAGGGTCCCAAGAACTATTTTTTTAGATAGGGGTTCTCATTTCATGTCACAGTTGTGGCAGGGATTGAAAAAGGATATAGGAACACATGTACTTATAAGCTCAACTTTTCACCCCCTTGCCATTGGACAATCAGAATAGACAATATAAGTTATATGGGACATTATTAGAGCATGTTCATTGATTTCAGCAATTTGTCGGAGAACCATATCCCTCTCGTAGAATTTTTCTATAATAAATGTTTCCATGTGACACTTCAGATGGCTACTTTGAGGCCTTATATGTTAGGTAATGTCATTCACCCATGTTCTACATATAGGTAGGTGAGGTATCCCTTATAGGTCCTCATCTCATTCAAGAGAATTCAATGCAGGTTTAACTGATTAGAAAATGTCTTTTCAGTCTAGGAAGAAATCTTATATCTATCATCGTCACTGACTTCTAAATTTATAGGTCACGGATCATATTTTTCTTTGGTTATCATTTATGATAGGGAATAGATGGTTATAAATGAAGGTTAAGTAGTCCCCTTGTTACGTAGGGCTTTTTGAGATTCTAGAGATTGTTGTGCTGGTAGACTATTGGTTAGTACAACCTCAGAGGTACCATGTGATGCACAATGTCATCCACATTTCATTTCTTATCAAGTATCATATTGATATGTCTTACCCTCTTAATCATAATAATGTTGAGTTTTATGATGATTCTACATTTTAGGAGTATCAAGTATGCATCATCGACCAGAGTACGTAGGTTCTCTAAGGCTAGTATGTCCTTCTTGTATGGGTGTTTAGGTAGTATGGTCACATTCAAGATGAGAATTGGTAGAGGGTGGCCGACATATATGCCCAGTGTTTAGAATTTTTCTCAGATAGTGTTTCTCCACCCTTTGAAGTTGACCTCGAGGATAAGATCTTTTAAGGGGAAATAATACAAGAGATCGATTTTTCACTAAGGTAATGATCATTTAAATTTCATTTTAAATCTTTACTTTGGACTTAATATGGATGAAACAATATTTAGAAAATGTCATAGGGGTGTTTGATGTAAGATCAGAGCCCAAAATATATCTTTTGGTGGAAACATTCCAAGTTCCACTATTAGCTCATGGTTGGTGAACGGTTTACCTAACTGCTCGGATGATATTTTTTTTGGACAGATCCACCTCATATGGTTGTCACATGGCTGTACAACCTAACTATGCAATGTTCCCTTCTTCTCGGGTATCCGTGTTTGGGTTGCACATGGTTGATCAAACCATGTGGAAAAACCCTAGACATGCAATTTTTCAGGGTAAAATTTCAAGTTTTACCTTAATGATATAATTAGATCCCTCCTAACCAATTCAAAGAACCATAAGGATTAACCTATTTTTCTCCCATTTTGGATATTTTTGTAGGATAATGATAGTCATATATAATTATCCTTTGTATTGAATCCATTCGAGATTATTTTTAACACGTTGGATGCACAATAGAATATACTCAGGTCCGTTTAAGCCTATCTGCTTCTTTATTTCTCTCGGCCAAATTATCGTGGTATAAGAATTTTATCCTTTTCTTAGATCTACTCTAATATAATCAAAAACAAGGTCTGGTACTAGAGGGGGTGATTCTTACAACCATAAGGTGGGTGGTCTTTAACTCATCCCTCATGATTATTGATTTTGGAATTATTTTGTGGGGCCAACCAATTTCATAGGCTTCTATTTATAGAATATGAATGACATGATAACAATCATTTGAACCATATGGTTATGATATTTTCAAATATGTGATTAGTTGTTAGTTGTTATTCCTACAACTCCATTCATCCCATGTAGGATGTTATTTCGTAATTGTCTTTATTGTTTTGAAAAATTTGTCCTACCGTTTTTGTGTTCAATGGCATTCCCTTCATAAGGTTAAGGCATTCTATATTAAATTTTTTGTTTATAATGATATTTTTATAATATAAGGTACCATGCATGCTCACAATTTGACTTTACTAAGGTAAGTGCTTCAATTTGACAATGAAATGTGAAATGTGAATTGGCAAGTGTACTAAGTATATGACATGGCGTTATATGTAAATGAATAGTAGGTTGCATATCTTCAAGACCCCTTACCACATTAGTGGAAGGTATCAAAATGAACCTTGAATAAGGAATATGATTTAATTGTATTAATTGAATGGTTTCATGCTACATGTCCTTGTCACACTAATGAATGGAAATGCATGAACCGAATTACTTTTTTAAAAGGTAGCATGTTACTTGGCCTAGCCACACTTTTGAAAGGAAAGGCTTGAAACAAATGACTTGATTAAAAGGTTGAATACCAATTTTACTTATCACACTTAATAAAGTCAATTTTTGAGCCAAATTAAATATTACAAGACTTCAATATCAAATAGTAGTAGCTTAAATTGATCTCGCCTTGGATTATGATCGGAGAATTCCATGAGGAATAGGGAACCCATATTGATTCAATGATACAACTCCTTTATGATAAGACCCACCTAGATCTTTATCCTTGTAAATTATTTGGATACCCAGTATGACACCATAGGATCCATTAAATATCATTAAATTATTCCTTGAACACACTCCTCGGATACAACATTGACAAGTAGGTGTCATGGTAAAATACCATTAGGCCTAGTCATTTCATAGCCCCATCAACATTTGATGAAATCCATAGACTCATTATCAATTTCAATGTGGAATTCCTTGGACTATGATCCTTTTATTACACACTTACCCCATGGATGGATATAGTTATTACCGAGTTAGTGACCCTTGAGGTCTATGTCACCTTGGTTATTGCCTTTGGACTTCATTGTTAAATATCATAACATGTTTCCTTGTTTAATCTTCAAACCTTTACTATTATTAAATTATGACATATGTATTATCTGGTAACAATAAAATAATTAATTGGTTACATGTTCAAACACCAGCTAAGGGATGAAGCAGGTACTATGTTATTTAGTTACATTGTACAACTTTACTTTATATATGCATGCTTTCACACTGTTACATTTCCATTACACGAGTTGTATGTTATAGACACCATTAGTTGTGTCCCACTAAAATTTATCACATATCCTCTCCTAGATTCGTTTGGTACCCGGAGTATATTACATGGTTTTTGGTGTTGGAAAAGGTAATCATATGGCTTCAAACACTTAATTTCTTACTTTTTGGTATAGATATTGATAACAGCAAACTGAGCCGGAGCACGAGATGAATGGGATAGTCTTTTTATTTCCTTTATACTTATGTAGAACACGTCATGCATGGTGTTTTGTATTTAGTTTTCTAGTTTTATAGGGACATGAAATATCAAAATTTGTTTGTATGTTATTCTATAAATTTTTTTTATTGTTATTATTGTCCATATTTTCTATTGTGCCTTCTGTTTACTCATGATGCTTCAACTATTTTCCTATGTTTAATTTCATCCCCTACGATACAATTTGGAAATGAGGTCATAGTATCCCCATGGAAACACCTTAGGTCCTCTATTCTTGTTGGTAGCCTCTGGTGTTCGTGGATATACGCTTGATTCCATGTGTCCCACCAGGATCGGGGTACCCGTTAAGTGGCATCTAGGTCTGGTACATCACACATATTGACCATCACAGTAAATGATGATCATGGTATTATTTGGAATAAAAAATGTGAAATAAAATCCTCATATATTTATGTGGTAATTATGTAAATAATGGAATTATATTCCAAAAATTACATCGAAATCAACTTGATGGAGAATGAAAATAATTTCAATAATAACATTCCCAAAAACATAAATCAATGAAGAATAATAGAATTGAGATGTAATCATTATTAGATTATGTGTTTTCACTTCTAATTCAACATATAATCATTATGTATAGGAATTAAAAATCCTAGATTAACTTCATGATATAAAAGCATTCATTTAACACAATTCAAATAGTGTACTTTAATATTTTATCATAGATATTACAGCCTCTTCCTAATAATTATATTTTAATCCTTAACTAAAACCATTATAGTTTTCATTACCATTAATAATTTTTAGTTAGAGTGATCAATCATGGAAATTCAATAATATTATGTAAAAATCAGGACACCTTATTTTCATCTTATCACACAATAGTTTAATCCTACGTTATTGATGATCATTATTTATTCAAATCACTCTTAATGGGTAAAAAATATGTAAATTAACACCAGAATATCCCCTGGGTTTTTCAAACTATATTCACAATAAGGGAACACTCACCATATACTATAATGGGGGATATGATATACTGAACAACTATTTTTATGTTTATTACCCATAGATACATCTATTCCAAAACCATATCCACATATATTATACAAACACGACTATTTTTTCAAAGAAAACCAGACAATGTTTTTTACTATAACTAAGTACATTCTCCTATATGTTGGATTAAAATTAGGGTTCATAGTAGAGATTTATCATACTAGTTTACAAATGTATCTAAACATTTCTCTAATACAAAATATAGATAAACATACTTTTCATACATAAAAATAACATATTATTAGTTGTATATTTAATACATAACAATATGATCCAGAATTAAATCATATAGGAATACTATATTTGGATACATGGATACCTAAAAAACTAATTCATAAGATATATTCATCATCTTAATCTATGTTTTATATAACTATCATACTCATTATAAATTTCAAATCAAAAACTATTCATCAAAACTTGAGGAAATGAAAAACAACAACGAACTATGATTCTCCCTAAGGATTACCATGAGAGATGTCAATGATCACATAAAAACAACTTGATAATATGGGTATGAGTAGATGAGAATAAGATTTTAAAACCAAATGTTTTATATGATATATCATAATCCTCAGTCAAGGTATAAATCATGGTAATTAATAAGACATGAATCATAAATGAACCATATAAAATAACCAATGAAATCATAATATTTATATAATACATAAGTTTTTGGAATTCACCTAAGCATGGAATATAAATTCTTTTGACAAAAATCACATAAAAAGAAATAATATTTTATTTTTATCACAATTCCATCATATACATAGTCATGTTTTACTTACATGACTATCATTTGGAAAGAGTCATTTACTTAGTTCACTACCCATTAAAATACCTTATTATCTTGTAAGATATAAATCTTTAAAAAATGAATTAAGTTGATATATAATTCAAGGACCACCCATAAAATAATGAAAATTATACAAATGTGTTCCATAATTACATAAAACATTAATCATTTCATAACTAATAGAATGGAAATGGGTTTCATAACCATTTAATCATATAATTATAAAATAACACATGGTGAAGATGAATTTTTCATAATGGTTTCATCTCAACTTATTAAACCCATTGGATGTAAATTGGTTATATATAATCATCCTTAAATCATCAATTAAAACCATCCATAAAATCAAATTTGATTGTATCATTGGATCTTATCCCCAATAAATCATTTTTAATATAAAAGGATGTTATCAAATATGAAATATACATTCAAAGTATCATGGTATCATATCATGAGAAAAATTCCATTTTAACATTAAAAATACATATTTAAAATATAAAAATTTACCAAATATTACACAAAATGATTTCTTAGAAATAACCACTAAAACATGTAAAAGAAAATCTAAAAAATTAATTGGTCAGTAAATTGTGAAATCCTTTTCATTTTTTACATAATAACAATGATTCCTTTTAAATTTTTAAAAAAAAATCAAAACTTCGTTATTTAAAAAATAAAAAGGTGATTTCCTTTAAATAATTTCATAAAAAGTGAAGTATTTTCGAAAATTAATTTAATTATTGTAATATATTAAAATAATTCATGAAAACTACTTTATAATACATGTATATTGGGGAAAATGGATTTTTTTTCTAAATATATAATTAAGGATGACCTTTCATACAAAATTTATTTCATTATCATGGGTACATAAAATGAAAAAAATTAAATAAAAACATTTAGTGTACTGAAATAAACATCGGATAATAAAATATTTTATAATTGTTGATAGATAATTAATAAAAATTTATAATTATAAACTTAATAGTAAAAAATCTTGATAAAAAATGAGATTATTACATAAATTAAATACCTCATGTTCAAAATGCATAGAATGTGATATAATATCATGTATAATAAATTTAAAATTTTAATAATGACATATTAGTATCATGTACAAACCTAAAATTTTAAATATGATATACATATATCATTTCAACACCCTTTTATTAACAATTACTCACTAAAATCATCATTTCTAGGTGTTAATTATTTTTTCATAATAATGTTGGTCTGTTAGTTCAGGTCATTGAACGTGTATCATTTTTCCATCATATCTATAATTTTATTCATGATATAATATCATATTCATTATATATAGAGATACATCCTAAATTATAGAGATATAAAAATATATTTCCCAATTTGTGGATATGGTAGGTTGTATGTACACATAGTCGATATTTTCACATTACGGTGGATGAAACGAAAGAATTTTATATTATAATTCATCATTATAAAATCATTGTAATATTATATATATAATATTTATTCGTTAATTATTTACATATTACCATCAATCTAAATATAAAATATAAAAAAATTATATTTCTTCAAAGATGCGGTAGTCCACATTTTCATAAGAGTGAAATTTTTGTTTCCCATATAGATTGGAAGGTAAGAAGGTATATATGAAATTACATTTACATAAGGATAATAATTAAATAAAAATAATTTATAAAAATTAAACACATCAAAATTGAAACTATGAATGTCATGGGTGGAAAATGAATTATATCACTACAAGGAGGTCACAGTCCACAGTTATGCCTGAGCGATACTTTTACTTCTGGTTTTTTAGAATATAGGGTAAATGCATATGGTTACATAATCATAGTAATTTTAAAATAAATTAAATATAATAAATTAATTATTTAGTTATGAATATAATATATTTAGTTTAGGTAGAAGAAGAAATAAATTTAAAGATGTTAGGTATAGAAATTACCTCTTCTATGACAAGCCACCATTACCTCATTTATTAAGGAAACCTAAAAATATATTTTGAGATGAAATAAACCTCTAATTCTTCAATGAGAAATTTTATAATTTTATTGGTCAATGTTTAGTGGATATAAAAGACCTAAATATGTGTAATGACGATTAAATATGGGTTTCCTTTTATATGTTAGGGAGAGGACACACATGTAATTTATTAAAACATTAAAAAGACACACTAAAGACAACATTATCCAAATTGATAAAAAATTTGAAGTTGGGATAGGATGAGAATGAAATATGGATAGACAATAAGAATTTTTAAAATATTATTTTTAAATTTAGCATAATCACATTGTTTAACCCATAGTTTCTATGTTTTAACATTAACCATGGTAAAATTTATTTATGGTTTTTACTATTCGTTTAGAAAAATTTAAATGTTTCATCATTTACAGTTTTTTAAATTATGTTTCTAAAAGTGGAATCCATTTTATAAAATTCCTTCCCACAAAATTAATAAAATTACATTTTAATGAACCTCTCAAAATTCAATGAAAATAGTTTTTAGGAGAAAATTATTTTTCTTATATATGGAATATTTCAATGAACAAATCAATATAAATAACCATAATTTCATAAATATTTATATAAATGAAATTATTTTACATTTAAAACCATTTAATATAAAAAATTTACTCTATAAATTCTTTAAATGATAGGAAATATTTCAGTTAAAATCAGTATTTTTCACTATCCATCATAAAATTAGCCATTTTAAAAAATGCTACAATGTTCGCATTATAAAATTTTTAAAATATTGGTTTATAAAATTAATTTTTATTTTTTCAAATATAATATATATATGTATCAAAAAAATTATATTATTTCATGATAAAAATTTATAAAAATCATTTTTATGAAAAAGTTTTTTTTGAAAAATATACTAAATTTTTAAAGAATAATTTAACTTCTTCTAAAACAACTAATCATTGATTAAAATATAATTATTACTATTCATGACATATATTTAATTTCAACATTATAATGGTATACTATAATAATGTTTAGTTTTTATATGGGATTTAATCTATCACAAGGTACCAATAAAATTAAATTTATATGTGAGGAAATATAAAATAAATTATACTCAAATTACAAGAACACCCTGATTAGAGATAATTCTGAAAATATTTGGATGCATTTATATGATACTTTTCATTCATGTTTAATCTTGGACAAAAAAATTAATAAAAAATAATCTACAAATATTATACTTATTGAATTATTTTTAATATTTGAAGTAGAGTGTCTCAATACAATCCAACACAAATATGAGACTGCTAAATAATTAGAAGAAATTCCCCATGAATTAATTTTTTTTTAAAACAATATTGTGGTTAATAGTGAACTATTAGATGTTAAATCGAAAAAATTGTGGTTAATGATTGAATATTATAAAAAGGTTCAAAATAGATTATTATAAAGTTTAATTGGTTTCGAATGAATTTAAATACAAATTGAGAATAATGGGGAGTGGGAAATAAATTCCGTGTATAAAATATCTTGAGATTGTGGTTATATATAAATATTTCAAAACAACTCATGAAAAGTTTTTAGAGGAACCTGAGAAAAATATTGATGTTTTAAAAAAACATAATATGAGGTTTTATTCTAGAAAATTATTTTTTTCTGTTATATAAAAACATTGAGAACATTGTGTGATAATTCTTTAAAAAGATCAAAATGTAAGGTACAATCCATTTGTGAACATAATTTTTTTCTATATATATTTTCATAAATAATTTATGTCAATGTTTTTAATTTCAATAAATATGTATGTGGAATGTTGTTAGGAATCCTTCCACCATGTCAATATTATATTACATGATTCAGAGTTTTTTAACTTGGAAACACCGCACGATTTGTAATAAAATCCAAGAAATTTATTCATTTGTGAGCTGAAATTTTAGGGAAGTACTCAATATATAAAAGAATAACTTGGATTATGAGGATTCATTAGTGTCATACCAAATATGGGATCAAGGAACTAGAAAATTTAAATAATCTAAGAACTCACAAAGTATAAGGGAATCCCATTTCAAGGGGGAGAAATATAAAAAAGAGTAAATATGAAAAAAATTATGAATGATATATCTAACTCAAAAAGGTGTCATAAACCATAAAATATCTTATATTTTTGTAATTTTGGTTGTCAAAACAATGCTTTATGGTCATAATAGCATGATTTATAATAAAATTAAAATAAAGTTCCATATTATTAGATACATAACTATATACCATATAAACAATGGAACCTGAAGTGAAATTAAAATCATAATACTCTAAAAAAATTAAAAGAAGGATAACAGTTATTAATTAGTTAATAAACCAAAGAACTATAAATTAATTGATTAATATAAAAGGACTTATATAAAAGACGCATTCATTTATACATGTGCGGAATCTATGAGGACTACCAATTTATTGAAAAATATTTTAGTAATTTGGCTAGTAGATTTGGAGATAGCATGGAAAATGGATAATGCAAAAATAAAGGCTTGTAAAAAATGTATATAAATGGTTCCAACAGAATATCCCCAATTTTTTTTGGTTTCATGAAAATAAAAATGATGTCTTTAATAAGTTCACTATTAAAGGTTAAATTAATCAATTAATACTAATAATGATTGTTTAAAAACACATACAACACCAAAAAAATCCCTAAAAATGCATATCGTATTAGAATATGTAATAAAGTAGATGGGTAATGAAATAATAAGTTTCTAAATTAAAAAACATTGAAAAATAAATTATACCTTGATGCATAAAAAATATCATCTGAAAACATATATGTTATCCTGAAGAGTATATAATCTGGGATGTGAAAATCCTTTTAGTGTTATAGCTAAAATTAAGAAGAAAGAAGACCATCCTTATTCCCTTTCCTATATGTGTATTATTTATCTATAAAATGAATAGGATTTATGGTGAATATTGGTCTAATGTGGGTGTGGGATGAGAAGTAGAGTTAGAAGTCATAAATAGGATATATATAGTCATTGAAGATGCCATTTTTGATTGATTAATGAATTTTTTTTCAAAAGATGACTTGATGATTAAATCATATTGAGTAATGGTTTGGAATTGTTCCCACATATAAAACAATATGGAAAGAACTACTTTAAAAAATTTACTTTAATGAAGTGTTTTTTCACGTATCACTTTAAGGTGGAGATAAGTGATGATTGAATAATAACATTCTAGAATTGTGATTCAATAAATTTTTTGAAATATAATATATTTTATAGTTGTTTTCATTTATAAAGTTATGATTCATATTCTATCGTACTTATTAACTAAAATAATATATTAACATATTTTTGGATAAATTGAATCAATAAATTAAACAAAATAATATTGTCTTCAAATTATTCACAGTTTTCTCATAAAGAATTTATCTTGTATGACTTTTTAATTATTTTTGTTGAAGTGATTATAGGAATTAAATTTAATATATTCTTGTAAACATTTCATCAAAATTGGACTCAACAATTTCACTATAATAAATTGTATTTGATTCTATATTTAAAAAAGGTATTTAGTGTCTCATAATAGTTGGTATAAAATATAATTCATTATAGATATATTTTATATTTAATTAATACCATTTTATGATCTATACTAAGAAGGGATCAAATATACATAGATTTGAATGAAAAATTAAAAATTATTATTCTATGAATTGATAAAATCCCCCCTCACCAAAATTTTATTTCTATTCAATAAAGGGAATATATAAAAAAGATATGACTGATTGTTGATGTATAGTTAGAGTTTGATTTAATTGATAATGAGAAAATATTAATATATCATTTTAAAATGGTATTGACATAAAATATACATGGGGTATAATTGAGAAAACTATTTTTGGGGTATAATTTTGTAGAAATTTGAACTATTGATGGAGTCCGATGTCAATATTTTTAATAAGAGTAATAGTGAATCAGAATTATAATTTATTATAGATAATATCAACCCTATATTTTTTTGATGAATATGTTTTCAAGTGTTATGTCATCTTATATTTAGTGAATAAAATTAGAAAACATTTAATTGATGACCTATTTTTAGTAATTGTTTTATATTTTATTTCAAAGAAATAAGAACTATAGTAAGATTATTAAGAGAATGATTTTTATAAAACTTTTGGTTGAATTTTTAAAGATTCCTAGAGTATTTATAATGAGAATATTTATATATCCATGTTCATGTTATTGGTGAATATCCTTCTAGGTTATATCATATGATTTATAAAACCGCTAAACTTTATAAATATCTATTGGGTGGAGGTATTTCATATAATAAGGTGAGGAAAAAATAACAAAGATGGTAATTTTATTGAAATACTCGAAATAGAACATTAAATTTATTTTATGGTTTTGAAACTTTATTGAAGTGCATTGGATTTATCTTCATAATTTATAAAGTTATATAATTAATTTTAAAAGGTCGAGAGATTATTTTAATAACATCTAATTATTGAAAATATATTTAAGTAAAAGATATGTGATGGAAAATTTTATATAACATGATATGGTTGATAGAAGGCCATAAGAGAGATTAATGAAGGACATAAGAGTTTTTTATTTTGAATTATGACTTTTATAAGGGTAATTTGAAATTTTTAATACCAATGAAATGATAGTACAATCATGTAATGTGTTTCATAAGGATAAGATAATAATTCCATGGAGATGTGTAAAGATTACTAGTACATTTTTCATGAAACATAAAGGTATTTAAGAATATCATAAATTCAATAAAGGTGATTTCATATTTCATATTTATTATATGTGAATTGAAATACTTACATTAAGGTAGTGCAAATCTATGAAAATATATGTCTAAGATTTATTCATTCATATAGTGGTATTGAAGAAAATTTAAATCATATATAAGGTTAATCTCAAACAAGTATAAGTGTAATTTAATACCAACAAATGTCCAATGAAATACATTAAGGTAAATAGAGGTAATATGTAAAGGTAGTTTCCATATTCTTAAAACACTAAATGTTATCATAGTTATACTGATATTTATAGATTTTTTTAATTTTAAATAATTATAGATATAAAATCATATAATTTTTTGGCTCTTATATTTTATAAATTATTAACTCAATAAATTATATTTATTTTGTTTCAACCTGAGAACAATTTATGAGACTTCATAGCATGTCATTGGAGGTGTGGCTTTGTATGGATAATTTTTAAATGATCACTTCACTAGGGTATTGGGACCACACCATTTGTAGATATATAATAAATATAACATCGAATATTAGTTTATTTAATTTGTTAATTTCATAATTTTAGGAAATATATCATCACACCTATGATAAATGGTGATTTAAAAATACAATTTATTGTTTGAAGCCTGAATCATTTTGATATCATCTAAAAAATATATGTTTTAAAGTAAATTTTTATTTATAGTTTCACTAATTCAAAATTCCTAGTGACATTGAGTTATCATTCAATTTTATTTGTCTTTTTGAGTATTTCTAATAAGAGGTATATGTGGTTTGAAAATAATAAAAAAAATATAAAAATACAAGGTTATTGTAATCTTAGTTTCCATATATCAAGCATCTAATAGAAATTATTATAATATGTGATGATAAAAATGGATGAAGAATTGTGGGATTTATACCATGATGTATCAAGAATCCAAAAAAACAATATAAAATTATATCCACCCAAGATTAACATACAAAAATATAAAATCATTTATAATGAATATTTATTACATTACAAAACTATATACCTGAATACCATAATATTTTAGTGTCTTTTGAAACATGGATACATAAACAATATTCTATATGTGAGATACATCATCCCCCACTATATTAATTACAATTACCTCCCTTTTTATAACTATCATATATAATACATATCATCATTACTTGGGAAAATAAAACTTAAGAATGGGTGAGAATAAAATCTTAGTAAGGTTAAACAGGGTAGCTATGAAAAAATAACATGGACATTAGTTAAGTAGAACATAAGAATATATTTAGAAAAACATAATCTACATATCATAGATCATATACACTGGTCCATGAATAATTATTGGTAGTTCATAATACCATAATCATAATATAATCAAAGAACATGAGCCATAATTGCATTAAATTGGAATACAAGATGGAATTTGTGGAATCTTCATAAGAATAAAAAACATTTCTATATTAGTCAAGGCTCACTACCAAGGCCATATTAATAGAAAATGTCATTTAATATATATATTCCTCTCCTCATTAAAACCTTTTCTTTTTCTACCGAATTACCCCACCATCCAAGATCCATCATATTGTACCTAGCTCACACCCCATTATATCCATGTCTCTCTCTTCTGATATATAAATATTTACCTATTTATTACATGAAAATATAGGTTCCATCCATATTAAATTGAAAATCATATTTATGTGTGATATAAAATCATAAACATTAATTATATCATAAAAATTTAAATGAAATGGGTGTCCTAAAAATTTAATCATATCATAACAATTGTAAAAGGGATACATTTCATAATCATTTCATCGTAAATCAAATCATGTTAAAAACTGGTCTTCATAAGAAATCCTAATTTTATAACCCAAAGATGAGAAATGGGATGAATATATATTGTAAAATTTAAACATAAACCATTCAATGGAATAATATAAATGGAATCTTGGGATCATAATCCATTTAATGCATAATTAAAACAGAAAATGAAATCTTTAAAGGAAAATAATTTAGAAATGTAATTTAAAACATCTCTTAAGTAAAATATAATTTTCATTTTGATAAATTATTTTTAAAAAATAATATATTTTAAAAACCATTTCCATTTAAAATAACGTTAAAAATAAAGAAATAATATTCCAATAAATAATTATTTGTGGTGGTAGAAAAGTTCATCTATGTCGTACATGTTAAAACGAATATTCCATTCACATTTTTTAAGAAATCAAAATGAGCATTGTTTATGAAAATATAGTGAAAATTTATTTCAAAAAAAATTAAATGTACACATCGAAAAAAAATTCTTTTAAAAATAATAATTAAGTAAAAGACATTTTTTGAAATTTTTTTTATAAATCATTTTTTTGAAAGAATAAATCATTTATACTGAAGAGAGAAATAAATTCATATTTTCATAAAAAAATATTCTTAATAATTTTATATACCAAATTTTTGGAATATTGTATTATTAAATAAATATATCCTTAATAAAAAATGTATTATAAGGTTCAAGATATTAATTGAGAGGTGAATCGTGAGATTGAAACATTGGACACTTGATCTAAATCAATCTATATAAGTGATTAGATTGTAACATAAAATCATCCATAAATTGGTAAACTTTAACTATATAACCCATGAAATAAGATTGTAAGATTACATTTAAAATATCAAGAGTAAGAAAAAATTAATTACACTCAATTTTAATGGGGATTTATATGAACTATGTGAATGGATATTTGTGCATAACATAACCTACTTCTCAAAGAAAGAAAATTGAGACAAAAAATACCTTACTTCTTTTATAACATTTGAATTTTAATCTACATGAAAGAATGAAATAAATGGATACATTTTTTATAAATAAATATGTTAAATTAATGATATATAATTTCACTTTTTAGTATATTCACCACACTAAATAAATGAGTGTTGGACATTAAATAATTCTCTCAGAAATAAAACTGATTCTCGAAATCCCATTACTGATTCAATAACTTTTGAACCCTAAACCCCTTAAAAGATAGAAACTAAAAATGATAAGTAAAAAAAATATGTAGTAGAATTTTAACCTAGAATCATAGAAATTATATACACCACTTAAAATAAATAGGTGATGAACGTTCAATGTGACTCACAAAATGAAAAAGTGAGATGAAAATCCCAAACCATAGTTACTGACTTCCATATTACATGGAAAAACTGAATTTATAATAAATATAATATAATTATATATTTATATAAACCCATATTAAACGATATAATAATTTATATTATTTTCTTTTAACTTTATATTACCTTTTTATAAAAAATTCTACACAAATGTTATGCTTTTGGTAATAACTGCTTTGTTTTTTGTACCTATTTTAACATTTTATTTTTGCTACTCTTACTTTAATCATGATTTAACGTTATCTATAATTTTAACCATTATATAACTATAATATATATTAATTATATTTTTAATTAGAGTAATACAAAAAAGCTGTGATAGTAAATGAAATGCACCATTCAGGGAGAGGTACGTTGTAATTAAGCATAAACGTTAATTTTCATTTTATTATCAGTATGAAATGATGGAAATTAAATGATATAAAATAATTAATGAATAATTCTTATTTCATATATATCATAGAATGTTATTAAATTAATCATTAAAAAATTTCATGTAATGTGTGAATGAATCACATCGCTTCACGATGTTTTAGTCCACTATACACCCAAATGTTGTTGTCATATTCTCACAAACTAGAAAGCATGAATTTATAAGGGAAATATTAATTCCATAATCATAATAATATCAGTATTATCAAAAATATCATATATAAACATAATTACCAACATTAAAATGTGTTTATGGGAGAATGAATGATCGGGGTTTGCTAGGCTGTAGTCCACCTTACACACGAACAATGATTTCATAACCCATTTTATTAAAGTGTTTCTGGTTGTAGGTCATAACCATAACATAATAAAACTAAATTTATGAAATATATATTTTTCTTAAATAATAATTAAATAAAAATAATTTTAGGGTATTTTTGACAATAGAAATAAAAGGCTCATTGATGAACATTGCCTCTTGTTTGGGTATCCTCCTTACGTTTTCACTAAAACCCATAAATGGTTATCCTTATATCCAAAATAAGGCTTCTAGGATGAGGATAGAGAGTTTGTTAAGATATTTGGGTAGGTATTTTATGAAACAAAGGGGTATTAAGTTGTGATGCCGAGAGGAGAGCAGTGGTCTTTTCTTAGTTTTGTGTGAGTAAATCTAATATCTTTTTAAAAAAGAAAATTCCACCCATGTTTTTCATGTGTAAAAAGTTTCCAAAATGGACCATTATCAAACCTGATAGTTTTAATGGTAGAAATATGGCCATAAAAGTTTTTCTAAATAGTTTATAGGTTAATGTTAGCCTTATTTTTTACATTTAACCCCCCAAAAACAAATTTTTACATTAACACCAGTAATTACTTTTTACTACATTCGCTATTAATTATGGTAAAATTTTAATTTGACTTTATAAGAAACTATGATTTATAAAGATTTAATATTTGGAATCTATATTTACAAATTAAATTCAAAATAGTGGAAAATTTATATTTAAAATTATTCCTAAAATTTTATGATAAAACAAGGGTTTTAAGATAAAAAAGATCAAATTTTTACAAAGATTAAATATTATATTTTAATATGAAATTTATTCCAATGACATAAATTTTACAAGTAGATATATAAGTTAACAAATAAAACCTTTAAAAAAATTAGAGTATAATTTAACATTGTTAATAAAATAAATTAATTGTAGTTTTCAATTATAACTATGTAATATTGACTATTGATCAAAAAACGAAATTTTCCAAAAAAATCCTAAAAATTTACACAAAGATAATTTTAAAAAATATGAATTAAATAATGAAATTTATTTTATAAATATATTTTTCTACAAATTTCAAAAGTTAATTTAATTATTTTTAACAAAATAAATAGAAAATCATTTTCTGAGAAAGTAATATTTTCAGACTTATAATGAATTTACTAAAAATTATATATCTTATTATAAATAGTTTTTGATTAGATAAAAAAATTATAATAAATATTCAGAAATAACTATTACTATTCATTTTGATAAGTTAAATGGTGACATTAAAATAGTAAATTTTAAATTACTATATTAAAAATATGTCATGGTTTTGTTAAAACTTATTGGCGTGTGTCGCGCAAGATGATCAAGTATTTTGTGTCATCAAAGATTACCCAGTGTTTCATGTAACACATTAATGAATTAGTATTTCATGTTATATAATCCATAAAATAAATTTAATTTATTCAAATGAAATTAATACATAAAAAATATGGTCTTACATTCAATCCTCTATAAAATTAATTTCACCCAAAAAAATCATCACAGTGATGCAAACCAATGATGATAATTTGTCCCTATACTATGTTCAAATTCCCATGTAGCATACATCAAGTGGTTTTTTTCAATAAAACATTGACCAAGTGATTAATCTTGTTTTGTAGAACATTATCTTTACAATCCATAATCTCCACCAGTTGTTCCTCATAAGAATGATCTTGCTCTAGTGGTATAACATCTGAGTTCAATACAAGTAAAGAGTCCAGTATATATTTCCTCTATATATATTCATATAAAACATCATGGCATTAATATAGGTTCAATGGATGTACCAAGTGATAATATATGGTGTTGATACGATCAATTATTTCAAAAATAACTGATATACCTAGGTATTAGTATCCCTTTCTTCCCAAATATCATAACCTTATTTCAAAGAGAATTTCCTAGAAACATTGTGTCCCAAAATTAAAATCTAGATCACACCGGTGACTAAAAGTATAATTTTTCTACTATAATTAAGAAAATTTTATGTTCTCTTGAATTTCTATCACCTTCTTTAACATTTCATTAGTTATCTCATGTCACAAAATAATTATATCTCTAATTTCATTCCATTATGTTTTGGATATTCACTTATTCTTATAGAGGTCTTTGTAAGGATAAATCTAAAATATTAAGGGAATATTATTATTATAATTTAACTCAACAAGAGTATGTTATTGATACAAACCACCTTTGAAATATAATGAACAGTATCTCAATATATCCTCTAGGGTTTGAATTATTTTTTAAACTGACCATCTGCCTAAAGATGATACCGAGTGATAAAACCTAACTATGTATCAAGGGATTACTGAATTCTTCTCCACAAAATTGAGTTGAACCTTATATCTCAATAAAATGATGAAATATGATAATCCATGCAACCTTACAACTTTTATAATGTATATTCTGGAAATATAATCTATGAAGAATCCATCTCTAAAAGTGATAAAGTTTGTTTACATATAATTATGATTGACTAAAACCCATATTCAATTATTCCCTTGAGATGTTTTGGTGATTCCAACAACAAAATATATGGTGATGGTTTCCTATTTCTTTTATTATATGGGTAATGGATGAAATGTCCCCTTAAACATTAGTATTTTTGCCTTAACCTACTAGAATACCATTAATAGAGATACAAACTCTACAAAATATATATATATTCCATCCCACTAGAAGTATCATTTATATATTTATACATGTTCATACTTCATGTATGAATTGAGCATGAAGAACAATGAGATTCCTCTAACAACACATTCCTCAAATCTGTCTTGGATGTAATTCATAAATGGTTTTCAAACCTTATAATTCTATCTTGGTCAAGGTTTAACGGAGGAATATTCATAACCTTATTTTTTATCTCAAGATATTTCTTATTCACATTGTTAATCTTCATTTTCATAGATTCTTGGGAATTAAAATGGGAAATATATTATTTTTCACATTTATTTAGTATTTCCAGTTCAATCCTTGAAAAATCTATATATATTGGATCTTTTGTAATCATAATTATGGATAATGTATCATGATCCTTTAAACTCAAACAATCATAAATTCTATTATATTTCCTATGTTAGTAATGTATTTAGTGGTAATAATATTTAATCATCTATAACCACCATCTTTGGTGCATGTTCAACTCTATCTATGTAAATATATACATTAATATTTTATAATACACATATATATGACACTTTTAAATATATTGTTAATTCCACTATATATTTAATAAAAAATCTTCAAAAAATAAATCCAAATCATTAGTTTTGTAAATTTTCTCATATATCATAAATTTTCTTGAGGAATATCTGATAACCATGAAATTGAGTGTTATAAAAAATCCAAATCCCTTCTTGAATGAATCACTAAATATTACAAATCGTTTTCCACTACAAGTTAGTTTAATCTTATGTAACCTAACTAATCCGATCTTCAGTTCATCGAAATTTTTCTCGCATTGAATCTACCTAATGAAACTAGATCCATTACTAGCTAACTTGTTTATAGAATTAGATTATTGTGATGAATTATCCACAAACCATCGATAATATCTACCTTGACCAGGAATACCATGAATCATACTCATAATGATTGGTCTAGGCCAACCTTTAATAGTTTCTAACTTTTATCGATCTTCTAATATTCATCCTATTGATATTATATGACAAAAAATTGTAATCATTTTCATCCAATATTTAAAATTTGTAAATTTTTCATATATTTTATCATTCAATAGTTTATTAAGTATAATTATCATGTTATCTTCACACACATCCATCTATTTTGAATAGAAAAAAATATTCTCTATATAGGACACCCAAAAATGATCAAGGTAATCTCTAAGGACTCAATTCATTAAATCCATAAATTTAATATGGGAATTAGTACTACTGAATATAATCACTATAAAATATTACTGTCCATGCCTTATATGTAATGTAAGAATGGGATTATCCTCATTCATCACCCAAAATTGATGATATCTAAAATAAAGGTCAATCTCAGAAATGTATTGTTCTCAATGAAGTTTATCAACATTTGTTTATCATGGGGAAGAGCGTACTTGTTCCTAATTGTGATCATATTAAAATCTCAATAATCAATGTAGAATCACTTCAATCTATTGTTATTATTTATAAAGATAATAAGTCCACCCCATGGTGACACATATGGACAAATAAATTCCTTTTCAAGTCCTTTTTATTTCTTCTTCAATTCCTAAAACTCAATCAGTGAACTTATATAGGGATAATTTAAAATTAGTGTGGTACCAACTATGAGTTCTATTAGAAACTCAACATACCATTTTGGTGGAAGACTAGGATATTATTACATAAATACATCAACAAAGTGCTATATGGTTGGCATATATTCAATGCCAATTTCCCCCCAACTATATGAGATAAATACCCCTTATGAATGGGAATTAAGACCCATACAGTGGATTTGATCTCTATTAGAATATCTAACTTGTCGTTACATTGATATATGATCATAACATGTTATGAAATAAAAAATGTTACTTACTTTAATTAATAATGTATATGGTATTTATTTAGAGAAACTGAATTCATTCATAAGATGAAATCATATTCAACCGTAAAAATAATGAAATGATTTGTAGGAAACACATTCCCACCAACATCAGATAGAGAAAAACCACTGGAACGAGATGTTATGATCATACCACTAGGGGTTTTAATATATAATTTTACATCTAATAATATTGGTGTAATTCTTGTACCCTTAAATACTCTTTATATATATAAAATAATGGGTTGGTCTATAGTCAAATAATACCTTATCAGTTAAAAAAAATATGGTAAGTGTAACTTTCACCACGGTAGTATAACACCCCGAATTAGAAACAATGATCACAAGATATTTCCTCATATACCTTTTCTAATATGTTTGTTGACGAAATTAATTTAAAATAATCCTTGGTTGTGGTAAATGGATATCTAAATTAGCATTATTCTTAAAAATGGATCATTGAAGGCGTCGAGGTGCATTTTATGCATCTTTCTCTCTAATCACATTTTTCTCTTACATCTCTCCATCACATTAGAAATCTGTTTCCCGATTAACATAATGTATGAGCATAAAACATTCTATAGTAACCTTATGATAATTTCCTCCATAATTATTTCCACATATGGATTATAAAGGAATTATCCCATTCTTCCCTTCATGGTTTTTGTATTTAATCTTGAACTCCAAGATTCATTTATTGTCAAAACTATGACATTGATATGTGAGTCCAACCTCCATTTATATATTGATATAATATCAAAAAAAATCATATCAATATAAGTATCTTATGTCTATATTCCATAAACGACATAATTGTAATCCACTGGATAATCAATCAACCTTATTTAAGATGTGTACCTCGCATGTCTTGTAAATTTATCTTTATAGGTACCAATGGACTAAATATATATGTATTTAAACTCAAAAAAATAATCCACAATATTCATATGAATAAGATGAGGAAAGTACTTATTGAAAAATAAGTTCTTGACCTCTTCCCAATCCATTGAGTCAATTTCATATTATTGCCTCAAATTATTGAAAAGATCCCAATACATATAGGCTTCAACATCAAAAATGTATATAATAAATATTAATATTTAATTCTCTATACACTATAAAATGTATAATATATTTCATGTGGTACTAGTCCTTTGTTTCTTAAGTAGTGAATTAGAAGATCCATGGAAATAAGGTTGATGTTGACTCATAAAGAACTCAATAGAAAATTGTTTCCTCATTTTCTAATTTGGATGTTTAGCATGATTCATAACATGAGAAATTATGTAGAATATAAAAGATATTTTTTATTAAATATGCCACAATTTTTTTATTCATATGTGAAAAATCATTTCATTATACCTCAAAATCAATATTAATGGGCTTCTTTGGGGTTCCAACTATTACCAGAAATAAAAAGACATGGTGTAAGATACAATAATCATGTTTGGGAACAACATAATATAGAAAAATTAATTTTATTATATTCAAATGTCAAACCATTTTATAATATGAGGCACCATAGTTTTATCATAGGTTATTCATTGTAATATTTTATTTATACCATAATGGTGGTTTCTATAGATTATGGTTATTTATAAAGAATATCCCTCGATATTATTAAAACATATGTGTAGTTAGGCCTCTTATCATGCACTAGTTCTTGAATTATTCTAGATTAACAAGGTGGTTTCAGGGTTGTTACCCCTATTTTAATCTATTTTAGATACACATACACTAGTTTTATATTGACTGGAATGTATTAATAGGAAACCACATACTATGTCCTTTACCAAAAATCCATGACATTATCCTATACATTAACTCATACTTGGACTTATCCTTCTACATTTAATTAGGGATATCACAATGGTTTTATAAACCAAGATTCTAATAGTTAACCAAAACTATACTTTGATTCCTACTATAGATACTTTGGATTAATATCCATAGATATTAGATCAATTTTTATGAATTTTAATTACATTACACAAAACCACCTCTGAGGACTGTAATAGATTTGTA
Organism: Viscum album; assembly: GCA_963277665.1. NCBI lineage: Eukaryota > Viridiplantae > Streptophyta > Magnoliopsida > Santalales > Viscaceae > Viscum > Viscum album. The sequence goes on along the minus strand of OY728141.1, from coordinate 38,667,487 downwards.
TATTTGGAAAATGGATCAATAAAACTAGTCTATAGGTGATCTACATCATCCCCCACTATTTTCTTCACAACAATCACCCTTACCAGGTGTATAATACATAATACATATCTTTGAAACCTGGGGAAATGAATCATATGAAAGGGTGTGATCATATGCTAATTAATGTTATACAAGGGAGATACATAAGAATAACATGAACATAAAGGCATGGGAATATGATAATAATCTTTATAAATAAAACCCTGCACATCAAAGATCATGTGCATAATTCAAGGAATAATGATAGGAATTCTATATAACATGAATCATAAGGTAATCAATGAAAATGATCCATAAGTGTGAAACAGTGGCCTAAATCATTGGATTTATGGCATAAAAATAAGCATAGAAAGTCATTTACATATTGGTAAAGGCTAAAAATGAATGTAATCATAGTGGAAAACATCCTTTAGTATACTAATTTACCTTCTTTTTCCATCCCAATATTACTATAATTTGTTCTCCCTCCATTCGATCCTTGTCTTATTGTATTTGGTTCACTCCCAGTTCAATTCATGTCTATCTCTTGAGATATATATATATATTTATATCGTTAAAAAATTCATTTTAGTGAGATATATGTTTCACCAATATAAAAATAAAAACCACATTTATGTCTTCCAAAAAATTATAAAACTTCATCATATCAAAACCCAAAAAATTAAATTCATATCATAATCATTTCATCATTTCAGAAGTTGTGGAGAATATACTTATTTCATAATCATTTCATCATTGAGTACCCCATGAAATGAAGCAGGATTCATAATTATTTCCATCATGGTATAACCCTTGAAATCTGAACATGTTTTATAAACATTTTTAAATACAAACACAAACCATTCAGAGAATTAATATGTATATTATCCTTATATAATAGTCCCAGCAAGGCGTAGGAAACAACAACATATGTCATCTTAAATGAAAATTAATTGTAAAATTTTATTTAATAACATTCTTGAATAAAATAACCATTTCAATTAAACAAATTATTTTTAAAAAGAGATTATTTTTAGAAACTTTTTATTTCAGAATAATATTGAAAAAATATTAGTGGCCATCAAATAAATTAAATTTCTTTTCATCATAAATTTTTTTCATTCTATACATGTTCAATTGATTAATCCTTTTAAATTTTTCGTCAAATCCAAAGCACCATTGTTTTAGAAAACAACATAAAGATTAATTTAATGAATTATTTGTAAACATATAATAATTGGAAAATTTTATTTTAAAAATCATAATTGATTAATAAAAAAATTAGAATATTTTTGGGACACATTATTTTAAAGAAAACTGATTTTCAACAGAATAGGGAAATAAAGTTGTATTATATTAAAAAAATATTGATAATTATAAGTATAAAAGAGAAAAAAATGGTTCCATTACTTAAATATAGAAATAATAACCATAGGTGAATAAAAATAATTATATTTTATGAGACTTATAACATGAAATTTCAACATATGATACTTGATCATAAATAATTTTGATAAATGAAGGAATTAAAACATAATATCATTTCCCCATTGGTAACCATGAACCATAAAATGACCAATGATATAATATAAAATGAAACCTAATATATCAGGGGGATTAATAAATTTTTGATATTACTTATAAATGGTGCTTTATATACCCTTCATGAATGAATATAGGTTCGTAACATAATGTACATTTCAAAGAATGTAAATTTAAGCAATAATACTTGTACATGTTGAGTAACTTTAAAATCATAACCCAATAAAATAATAATAAAATAGAAACAATAATAATAAATATATTATATATATTCATGATATATCATGTCATTGGGAATTATATACCCCATATGTAGAGGCCCAAATCTTGACGTACATGGACATTACATTACTTTTCCGGAATATCTAATACATAACAAAAACAGACACACAAGGGCCGTAATAGTTTAGTGTCTTTGGAAACATGGAATATAAACTTCTAATCATGTTGAAAGATCTTCAACATCTACCATAATGATCCTCCCCTTTTTGTTTCCTTACCTAAAAGCTTTATTTTAATCCTGGGGGAAAAGAAACATAAAAAGGGTGACCTCAAATGCTCAATAAGTTTAAGCATGGAGAAAATAAAACAAACCATATACATTTGAACTTACAAACATGAACATAATATTTAAACATCAAAATATTGAGCAATGACATAAAAAATTGTAGTATGTAAGGCATAGATCATAATGGATCATCAATCATGATAAAATAGCATAGGAATAAAGCATGTAATTGTGTCATCACATAAGCACATGTAATGATTTCCATAGTAGCCAAGTCATTACTTCCATAACCATCTTAGTGGACAAAGTCCCTTTCTGAATCGAGTTCACTCCTCGTTTCAGTCTTGTAACACTGAAACAGATTAACTTACCATTCCAGCCATGTCTATATCATGAGATATAAATCTTTACCCAATTCATTAGAGGGAGATATAGGTACCACCCATCTCATAATGAAATCATTCTTACTTGTGCCACAAAATAAACATACATCATTCATAAAAACCCAATAAATAAAATGGGTTTCATAAACATAATCCCATCATCACATAATCCATATAAAATAAATGGATCTCATTTCATAATAAGAAAAGTGAAACCATGTAAATCATAAAGACATTATACTTGAAATATACACATATGAAATAATGTCATCTTAGATGGAAAATGGTTTCGATAAAACACTTGAAATGAATTCTTGAGGAAAATATCCTTTCTTCTTCAAAATCATTTTCTTTTCACAAAATGTCATGAAATTTTAAAAGAAAAGGATTTTGTTGGAAATATTCATGAAATATTTTGGTTGAAGCTTCATGAAAATAATGCTTTATAAAACCGTAAAAATCTGTTCACTCCGTATAAGTTAAAAATAACAATCTGCTCGTACTTTTGTTGGAAAAGTCAAAAAGTACCTCATATGATAAACAAAAGAAAGATTCCTTCCATACTTTGTAGTAAAAGTAATAAACGGGTAAAAATGTATTAAAAATACATGGAAGGAATGTAAACATTTTATGAAAACATTTTTAGAGAATATGGACATGGATAATAAGCATAACCCCCAGTAAATACTTACGAGTAAACAATCTCGTATAAGAATGAGATTGGAATAATTATCCCTTACCTTAGGTATGATATGCTTCGTATGGATCTAAAACTACTGTATAATGATTTAAATAATGTCATTGAATTATTACAGAATCATATTCATTGTTATGATATCATATATGGTTCACTTATGACATTATATTACCCATTCTTTTGTAAATTAATGTTAAAGTAGCATTTTGGGTAAAACCGTTTCATTTGTCATTTGTGTTTTGAATTGTAATTATTCATATGATTACTTAGATCATCGTTACATACATCCAGAATTTAAAACATGATTTATAAATAATATATATTCAGAATATACATATATATAATAGATCGATAAATGGAATGAAATACACCCTTCATGGTGACGGTAGGCCGCACGTACGCATGAACGCTGTTTTCGTTTCCTTATTGAATTTAATGGAATTAAGTAGATAACATACATATATATATATACATAATTCCAGTATCATTATTATTTCATATATTTCATGAATACTTATTATGTAAACTTTATAATAATTCATTAATGTTTAATCATTGAGAATGAATCTCATCGTGTCGTGGAGACGGTAGTCCGTACGTACGCATGAGCGATGATATCATTCCCATGATCGTGGAATTGTATTTATGTGTATGTATAATATTTAAGAATCAATATAACTTTACAATAATCATATATAGTCATTATTTACACCATTATACCCATCCAAGTAAGGTGGTGGTGGAAAATAGATTACACCACAGCGTGGAGACGGTATTCTTTACGTACATACGTACGCACGGTGATTTCATTTTCTGTAGGATGGATAAATGGTGAAATAGGGTTGATTCATAATTATAATAACATATTAGTATATGAGTGATACTGATGTTATTACTTCATAAATAAACTACTAATGAAGAATAAGTGGAAGAAGAAATAATGTTGAAAGAATCGGTAACATACATTTCCTCTTCTTTGAAGTGCCTTTTTGAGACCTCCACTTAGGGCACCATAATTGGTCTTTGAAGATGACCAGGACCTATAGGATGTTTCTAGGGAAGTGGAGAATAGAATTTGGCAGGGCTTGTCTGATCTTGAAGGCTCAAATTGGTGTTAGGGAGAGAGGGAGGAGGTTCCCTTTTATAAGGGAGGGGAGGGGCACCTTTGGAAATCTTAAAAATATTAATTTATAATAAATCTAACCACACTTAAAAACCTCCAAAAATGACTAATATTCTAATTTTAGATGATATAGGGTTTTACTATCATCATCCAATAAAATTTAGACATGTTAGGAAATTATTGTAAACATTAGCAACTTGATTTTCCTTACTTAATCAATTTAATTTTATGTGTGGTAATAACATTCTGAATTTTAAATTATAACAAATAATTACTTATTTGTTGTGAATTGTCCATAATTTGATAATTTATAACATTGTATACCATATAAATATAAATTTATAATTTTTATATATTTTTGTGATTTTTAAACAATTTTATAATATGTTATTTTTATAAAATAACAATAGTGTGAATTTTGACACTATTCATTTATTTGAATTTAAATAAAATATATTCAGAAGATATGTTCGAACTAAAAGCTTTAATAGATTAATAAAAGGTCATATTTATCTATAAAATTATTGGAGAACATTAAATAGTTCATATAATATTTATTTTATTATTTTTAAAACCATTTATTTGGTTTTTCTCTTAATAAATTAATTACTACAACATTTTTGTATAATTATTTAATATAAATATTTGTTTCATAAAAATTAAAAATAGAATCCTATGATGAATATAAATCAATTAAAGTTCACAATAATACTTTTACTATAATTTATCATCTTAAAATAACAATAATTAAATTGTTATATTTATTAAATTATGAAGGTGACAACATTGGCATCTTTTAAAATAAAATAATATAAGTGTCATAATAACTTTAATAACACTCCAAATGGTTTTATATTAGGTAATTGGATGCTTAAGGTGTATATATACACTAAAAATAAGTTTTTTTCAGGTTTGAGGGCCTTTTAATGGCTATTACTATTTCAATAAAAACAATATTACTAATTTTTCACTTAATAAATAATTTCTGTATTATTAATGTATCACCATTAATGACAATTATTTAATCCCTAAAAATTCCAAATAAATTATCATGATGTATATAATTTTATTATATTTCTGGAGACCATTCATTTTTTATGTTTTATGATGTTTATCAATAAATTAAAATTATTATACTTATAAGATTTAAGAGAGTGACATGTTGTCACTTTCTTTGGTTTTAATAATAATTAAATTATTTTCATTGTCAAAAGTCCATAAAATGAATCTAATCCGACCTTTAGGTGATATGGGTATACTTTTATCCATAAAATATAATTTTTTCATATGTTAGGGTAATTTTATAATATTATATTTACCCTTAATTACCCGATTTACCTTTAACTATGGTAAATAAAATTTACCGTAGTTACTATTCATAATTTCCAAAAATAAAAAGTATCGTATTAACATAATTTGAACCCACTGATTCCAAATATGGAATCCATTTTTTCAAATTCAATACACAGAATTTGCATAAATGAAATTAAAATTAATCCTGTTGTCGAATGAAAACGGGTTTTTCATTAAAACATTGCAAAAGATTGAATTGATTTAACCTACGAATTCAATGTAAAATAAATGATAATGACATAAATTATATTAAATGGTAAAAATATATTATATTTATACTTTAAAACCATTTAAAATTATAATTTAACCACATAAATTATTACGATGAAAAAAATTTGTTTTTAATTAAAATATAGCGTGATTTTACTATTCATTAAAATATGAAAGTTATCAGAGAAATAGAATAACTTTATCAAATGTAAATTTTTATATCCTGATTCAAAAGAAGAATTTTATTTTTTTCAAATTGAACTTATAAACATGTCAACGACTAGATTTAATGTGGGTGCACCATCAAAAGGCGACAAAACTGCATTTTTTTAAAAATACTTATTTTACCCGAAAAATTTATTTTCTTTTTATACCATGTTCTAGAAAATGTGTAAGATAAATAATAATTTTATAAAATTCAAAATTTAGTTAATACTATTCATAATGTCTAGTTCATAATAATATTATAACAATATACCATTATTTAGTAAAACCAGGTATTGCGTACAACACACGCTATCGAGGAAGGTCGTGATTGCATGTAATGAAAGCCATGTTAGGGTTGCGTGTTGTGCAAGACTTTTTTGTTGTTTCATATAACAGAATCCAACCATATTTCATTTATACATTTAATATATATATATATACACACTCAATGTTGCATAGAATGACTATTATCAAACGAACTTGAAATTGTGTGTAACACAATCTAAGAATAGTGTTTCGTATACTACAAGCTAATATGGTGTTCCGTATAGCACAAGATAATCTTGTTGTGGCATAAAACACATGACATAAATAAATTAAAAACAATACTTATCATAAAATATCAGGTTGTTACATTCTACCCCCCTTAAAATGAATTTCACCCTTGAAATTCTTCAGGGTTATAAATCATTTACTATTCATAGAAACCTACATCGTAAAAAAGAATACTAAAACATAATTTCAAAAAGTGAAGTATAACACATAACGGTAACCCAAATTAAAGAATCACTAGTTTTCCACATAGGAGATCATAGGTGAAAATATGGATTTAGTGGAGAAATATAACCATCATGTTCTAATGGAGAGTGGTAGAGAACAGGGCTATGAAAAAACCAACAATCACAAATCCATAGATTTGTGATGATATAAGGTACCATCTGATTCATCGGATATAAGAGAACTAGGAAAACATTTTTTTGTTTTCAATATCATTTTCCCAAAGTTGAAAATTTTTAATTAGAAGAAATACTTACTTGATTTTGGTATAATCTCACTATTGTTCATGTTGTGAACAATTTCCACTTCATCTCTTAAAGAAATGAAGTTGAATTTCTTATTCGTGAAGTGTTATTAGATCATGTGATATAATGATGGGTCATTCCATTTGTTTCAAACAAAAGGTTAAAAAAAATTATCAAATATACATAAGTCCATATATGGTGAGGTTAATCGTATACGATTCCAAAAATGAACTTATACTTCATCTATCATGCCGCATAATAAAATAAAACTAGTTTCTACTAACCAGGGACTTCATGTAGGCTAGTGGTATGCGATAAAGGCCAGTCGCACTTCGGTTGTGGGTTCGATTCCCACATCCTTGTCCGACGCGATGGGTTGTCGCCCGTCCTGCAAGTTGTCCTTTTTCTAAAACTACATTACAATAATATCCCATCAATAATATCGAAAAAGTTCTATCCTTAAACAATAATAACTTATGTCCAACATAATCCATTCTAATCTTTAGTCTTATTTAAATACTTCGGTCCAAGCTCATAGTATAAAGAAAATGATTACTTGAAATTTCACATAACAATCACGTAAATGCCATCATTTATCCCCCATATATCATAAGATATATCTTGTTGGTCAAATTACAAACATGTGAATAACTTAATCATGTATTATCTTGAAAAATAAAAACCCATTTAACCTTAGTGAAGACATGAATGCTGTAAAAAGTTAACTCTTTCCACATACCAAAATCCCAAAAAATCTATATACTCAAACCATGATATCACTTAGTCCTTATATCAATCATGAGATCATGAATATAATCAAACATCTCATTATATTCTTATCCCTTCATTATGTGCAAATCATCTGCTTTCCAAAATATTTGAATCACTTTTAATGGTTACGGGTACCATAAAATTATTGAAAACCACAATATACTAATACAAAAATACTTTAATACACCATAAAAGTACCTCAACAAAATTAATCTTGAATACCAATAAATAAACACTTCAATCCATACTCTTAAATTATTGTCCTGGAATAAGTCCTTCCTTGATTTAGAAGTAACTTTTTAGGTCAGGGCATTGAGTTGGGTAATGCCCATTTTCTCCACAAATAAGACATTGAACTCCATAATAGTCTGTCACTCTATGACCCTTTTCTCCACACAAATAACATATGTCCCTCCAATTGAGGTATTCCTCAAGATTCTTCTTCCCTTCTTTAGAAATCTCAATCTTTATTTCTTTATTCTCCTCAACATGCGAACATGCATAAAAGTCTATCTTCCTCTTATTTGATGAATTAGGCATACCACTAAATTTCACCTTGTTAATCATATATCGCGATGACTGATTCGGCATAATCACAATATCTTTCTCTCTTGGCATTACACAATTTTGTTGCTCATAGTCACCAATTTGTCCATTGGATTCAATGTTAACTGAATTCCTTCTGGTTCCCTCCATTGACTAAAACAGAAAAAGAATTCTGTGAGAGGCAAAAATCATGCTAGGGAAAACAACATAGTAAAGGGGGCGTACCCTCAATATCTAATATCTTAGGTTAAATTCTAAGATCGTTACCATAGTTCTAGGCCTATATCCTATACGTATACTTATCCTTAGGGACATCCCTAGACATACCTTAGAAATATATCCAGGGATCTCACTAACATTTTCGTATCCTAGTTTCCAAAGGTTGACTAAACCTTTCCTCTGATACCAACTGTAGAGGCCCAAAGCTTGACGTACATGGACATTACATTACTTTTTCGTAATATCTAATACATGACAAAAATAGACACACAAGGATCGTAATAGTTTAGTGTCTTTGGAAACTTGGAATATAAACTTCTAATCATGTTGAAAGATCTTCAACATCTCCCATAACAGTCCTCCCCTTTTTTTATCCTTACCTAAAACCTTTCTTTTAATCCTGGGGGAAAAGAAACATAAAAAGGGTGAGCTCAAATGCTCAGTAAGGGTAATCATGGAGAAAATAAAAAAAACCATATACATTTGAACTTAAAAACATGAACATAATATTTAAACATCAAAATCTTGAGCAATGACATAAAACATGGCAGTACGTAAGGAATAGATCATAATGGATCATCAATAATGATAAAATATCATAGGAATAAATCATTTAATTGTGGAATCTTTTAAGAACATGTAATTATTTCCATAGTAGCCAAGGCATTACTGCCATGACTATCTTAGTGGAGAAAGTCCCTTTTTGAATCGAGTTCACTCCTTGTTCCAGTCCTGTAAAACTGAACCAGATTAACATACCATTCCAACCATGTCTATCTCATGAGATATAAATCTTTACCCAATGCATTGTAGAGAGATATAGGTCCCACCCATCTCATAATGAAATCATTCTTACTTGTTCCAAAAAATAAACATACATCATTCATAAAAACCCAATATATAAAATGGGATTCATAAACATAATCCCATCATCACATAATCCATATAAAATAAATGGATATTATTTCATAATAAGAAAAGTGAAACCATGTAAATAATAAAGAAATTATACTTTAAACATACACATATGAAATAATGTCATCTTAGATAGAAAATGGTTTTGATAAAACACTTGAAATGAATTCTTGAGGAAAATATCCTTTCTTCTTCAAAATCATTTTCCTTTCACAAAATGTCCTGAAATTTTATAAGAAAAGGATTTTGTTGAAAATAGTCATGAAATCTTTTGGAGTAAGCTTCATGAAAATAAGGATTTATAAAACTGTAAAAATCCGTTCACGCCGTATAAGTTAAAAATAACAATCTGCTCGTACTTTTGTCGGAAAAGTCAAAAAGTACCTCGTATGCTAAACAAAAAAAATATTCCTTCTATACAATTTAGTAAAAGTAATAAAAGGGTAAAAATGTCTTAAACATACATGGAAGGAAGGTAAAAAATTTATGAAAACATTTTGAGAGCATATGGACATGGATAATAAGCATAACCCCCAGTAAATACTTACGAGTAAACAATCTCAGATAAGAATGAGATTGGAATAATTATCCCTTACCTTAGGTCCGATATGATTCGTATGGATCTGAACCTCCTGTATGATAATTTAAATAATGTCATTGACTTATTACAGAATCATATTCATTGTTATTATATCATATATGGTTCACTTATGACTTTATATTACCCATTTTTTGTAAATTCATGTTAAAGTAGCGTTTTGGGTAAAATCCTTTCATTTGTCGTTCGTGTTTTAACTTTTAATTAATCATATGATTACTTAGATCATGGTTACTTACATCCATAATGTAAAACATGATTTATATATAATATATATTCAGAATATACATATATATTATAGATAGATAAATGGAATGAAATACACCGTTCATGGAGATGGTAGGCCGTACGTACGCATGAACGCTGTTTTCGTTTCCTTATTGAATTGAATGGAATTAATTATATGACATACATATATATATACATAAATAAAGTATAATTATTATGTCATATATTACATGATTACTTATTATATATACTTTATAATCATTCATGAATGGTTAATCATTGAGAATGAATGTCATCGCGTCGTCGAGACGGTAGTCCGTACGTACACACGAGCGATGATATCATTCCCATGATCGTGGAATTGTATTGAAGTGTATGTATAATATTTAAGAATCAATATAACTTTATAATAATCATATATAGTCATTATTTACACCATTATTCCCGTCCATGTAATGTGGTGGTGGAAAATAGATTACACCACGACATGGAGACGGTATTCCGTACGTACGCACGCTTGGTGATTTCGTTTTCCGTAGGATGAATAAATGCTGAAATAGGGTTGTTTCATTATTATAATAACAAATAAGTATATGAGAGATACTGATTTTATTACTTCATAATTAAACAACTAAATAAGAAGAAGTATAAGAAGAAATAAAGTTGAAAGAATCGGTAACGAAAATTACCTCTTCTTTGAAGCGCCTCTTTGAGACCTCCCCTTAGGGTACTACAATTGGTCTTTGAAGAATACCAGGATATCTAAGGTGTTTCTAGAGAATTGTATAAGAGAATTTTTCAGTGGTTGGCCGAGCTTGAAGACTCAAATTGGTGTGAGGAAGAGAGGGAGGAGGTGCCCTTTTATAAGGGAGGGGTGGGGCACCTTTGGAAATCTTAAAAATATTAATTTATAATAAATCTAACCCCTCTTAAAACCACCAAAAATGGCTCATATTAGAATATTAGATGATATTGGGTTGTAATATCATCATCAAATATAATTTATACATGTTAGGAAATTATTTTAAACATTATCAACTTGATTTATCTTTACTTAATCAATTTAATTTTATTTGTGGTAATAAAATTCTAAATTTTAAATTATAAAGAATAATTAATTATCTGTTGTGAATTTTCCATAATTTAATACTTTATAACATTTTAGACCATATAAATTTAAATTTATAATTTTTATATACTTTTGTTATTTCTAAACAATTTTATAATATGTTATTTTTATAAAATAACAATAGTGTCAATTTTGACACTATTTAATTATTTGAATTTAAATAAAATATATACATAGGGTATGTTCGAAATAAAAGCTTTAATAGATTCATAAAATGTCATATGTATCTATAAAATTAGTGGAGAACATTAAATAGTTCATATAATATTTATTTTAGTATTTTTAAAACCATTTATTTGGTTTTTCTCTTAATAAAATAATTACTACAACATTTTTGTATAATTATTTAATATACATATTTTTTTCATAAAAATTAAACATAAAATCCTATAATGAAGATAAATATATTAAATTTTAAAATAATACTTTTAATAGAATTTATCATCTTAAAATCACAATATTTAAATTGTTAAATTTATTAAATTATGATGGTGACAACATTGGCATCGTTTAAAATAAAATAATATAAGTGTCATAATCTCTTTTATAATACTACAAATGGTTATATATTAGGTGATTGGATGATTAAGGTGTATATATACACTAAAAATAAGTTTTTGTTAGGTTTTTGGGCCTTTTAATGGGTATTATTATTTCAATAAAAACTATATTACTGATTTTTCACTTAATAAATAATTTCTGCATCCTTAATGTATCACCATTAATGACAATTATTTAATCCCTAAACATTCTAAATAAATTATCACGATGTAGATAATTTTATTATATTTATGGAGACTATTAATTTTCGAAGTTTTATGATGTTTATCACTAAATTAAAATTATTATACTTATAAGATTTAAGAGAGTGACATGTTGTCACTTTCTTTGGTTTTAATAATAATTAAATACTTTTCATTGTCAAAAGTCCATAAAATGAATATAATTAGACCCTTAGGTGATATGGGTATACTTTTATCCATCCAATATAATTTTTTCATGTGTTAGGGTAATTTTATAATATTATATTTACCATTAATTACACGATTTACCTTTAACTATGGTAAATAAAATTTACCGTAGTTACTATTCATAATTCCCAAAAATAACAAGTAGCATATTAAAATAATTTGGACCCAATGATTCCAAATATGGAATCCATTTTTTCAAATTCAATACACATAAGTTGCAGAAATTAAATTAAAATTAATCCCGTTGTCGAATGAAAATGGGTTTTTGATTAAAACATTGCAAAAGATTGAATTGATTTAACCTACGAATTCAATGTAAAATCAATGATAATGACATAAATTATATTGAATGGTATAAATAAATTATATTTATACTTTAAAACCATTCAATATTATAATTTAACCACATATGTTATTACGATGGAAAAAGTTGTTTTTAATTAAAATATAGCATGTTTTTACTATTCATTAAAATATGAAAGATATCAGAAAAATATCAAAAATTTATCCAATGAAAATTTTTATATCCTGATTCAAAAGAAGAATTTTATTTTTTTCAAATTGAACTTATAAACCTGTTAATAACTAGATTTAATGTGGGTGTGCCATCAAAGGGTGGAAAACCTGCATTCCTTAAAAAATACTAATTTTACCCAAAAAATTTATTATGTTCTTATACCATATTCTAGAAAATGTGTAAGATGAATAATAATGTTATAAAATTAAAAATTTAGTTAATAATATTCATAACATGTAGTTCATAATAATATTATAACAATATACCATTGTTTAGTAACACCCGGTATTGCGTACAACACACGCTATCGAGGAAGGTCGCGATTGCGTGGAATAAAAGCAAAGTTAGGGTTGTGTGTTGTTCAAGACTCCTTTGTTGTTTCATATAACATAATCAAACCATATTTCATTTATACATTGAATATATATATATATATATATATATAGATAATCTATGTTGCGTAGAATAACTATTATCAAATGAACTTTAAATTGTGTGTAACACAATCTAAGAATAGTGTTGCGTATACTGCAAGCTAATACGGTGTTGTGTATAGCACAAGATAATATTGTTGTAGCATAAAACAAATGACATAAAATAAATTAAAAAGAATACTTATCATAAAATATCAGGTTGTTACACCATACATTATAAACGAGTGTAAAATAGTGAATACGTCTCCTTGAAATAAAATTCTGACAAAAAATCACTTTACGGATTTGATAAATTTTCAACCATTGACCCCCTGAAATATATATCATGAAATGGATATGTAAATAACAAAATCATGTATTATAATCATAAGGTACATTAATGGGTATTATATGAGCCACATAAATGAAATAAGTGGTGAACATGGCATGTGTCTCTTGGAAATAAAATGTCAGACTGAAATCTATTACCTCACGTATTGACAACTATAATAATCATTTCAAATATTGTATGATAAGTATATGATTATTATACATATGTCACATAAAAATATTCATATATATATCATACTATATATTATTTTATTTTGAAATAATATTACCCATTTATTAAAAATTCCATGTTAAAGTTATGTTTTACGTAATAACCACTTTGTTTTTGAACTATGATCTGAGATTTTATTTTTGTTCTTATTAATTTTATCCTTAAATTTTCATCTTCATAATATATCCCACCACATATAAGTGATTATCATACCCAAAAATAATCTTATATATAGAAGAGAATGTATATAAAATATGATTTTCAATTGGAATGAAATTATGTTTTATTAAATATATAGAAAACATTCAAGCCATGGGAGATCAATCCAACCTCTCTAGAAGGGAAGCTAGAAAATAATCACCACAACAACATGGTATTAAGGAAATAACTAGTGTGAGAATGGATTGATATACTACCAATTTTTAGTATGTGTGGGTGAGAAGAGCACAGTGTAGAGAGGATTATTGAAGGAGTGTCTGGCTTTGGGAAACATCGGTGTTTCTATTCTTGAAGTAGTACGCTTCCCCTTCTTTGATAATGAGAATCCCACACATTCACATTTTCAATGTGGAACTATGAAAATCATGGAAATTTTCTATCATAATTTCAACATATTCATCTGTATCTATGATCCATGTCATCATCCACACACTTTTCCCTCTCTACCTCTTTCATGGGTATCGATTACCTATGTTGCAATCCTCTATTATCTTTATGACATCACATGATATTAGAAGAGGGACATAATTTTTGATATAATATACCAATGTGAACACAAATATTAGAAGGGAATATAACAACCTAAGACTTTATTATATATTTCATTAAATTCAATCTCTTTGATGGATTTTGATGCATGCAACACACGATTTTAACCAAACATGATACACTATCAAAATATTATTATTAAAAATAAACATTAAGAAATATCCATTAAGATGAATTTTATGAGTGGTAATAAATAAATCATAAAAAATTAAACATGTAAAAACTAAATTCAATAGTTATATATTCATTATAATTAAACTAATATCCATTTGAAATAGAATGAAATGTTGTCCAAGAAATAATAATTTTCAAAAATGCGGGATAATATCTCATTGAAGATATAATTTAAAATTAATTTTTAACAAGTTTAGAGAAAAATATTTTTTAAAATAAATATAGATTTTTAAATATACTCTTCAATATTATATTATGTTTATTTGTTGATAATTTTGGGAAGAGATTAATTTTTGATGAATTGTGAAAAAAAAGATTTTTATTGAAAGCGGCCTTTTGATAAATTTTTTTACAAAAAGAAATTATTTATTGAAATTTATTTCAAATATAAATTAGACCAATAATATTACAATGTATGTAATTTTGGTCATTTTAATTGACCCCTTATTAAATTATTATATAAACACATTCTATACATCTATGAATTTTCCTCTTGGGAAACTGCTCTTTTATCACGTCTTTAGATTAATTTTATATTTAATTCAAAAAATTATATAAATTGAATTTGGATATTTTTTTATATATTTTGAATATAATTAATTTATATTATATACTAGGTGAAAAATTAATTTTTAACATAATAAATACTAAAAATAATAAAATCTAATTTCCACAGTTAAAATAAGAATGGGTTACCTTGGGATAAACGATGGAAAAAGGCATTATAATTGACGTAAACATGTTTCATAACAATTTAATTGATTTATTTAGATAATATAATATCAATTTATAAAAAATTACCCAATTTTGATGTTTTTTTAATGAGAAAATCATGGGTATCACATTATATTTTCAAAAAATGCATGTATGTCCTCTCCTCCACTAAATTAAGGAAAACCCCTCCCATCCATTATTCACAATTCTCAAACCATTTTTTGGCCCATAAATTTCCTAATAAATTACATAAATCTCTTAAAACATCATAGTTTCTCTAATATTATTATTAATCCCTCCTAATTATGATTTATGCATAAACCTAATGATGCTCTCCGAATAGGATGTAAATTTCTTAATCAGGTGTATTTTTTTATTTCTTCCTTAAACTCCTTAAAACATTTTTTGACTATGATAAAATAAAAAATGTATCTATTATACTATAAGGTTTTATAATGTTAATTTAAAAACCCATATATATATCCACTTATGTAAAATGGGAAACGAAACTGTCGATTTTGTGTGTGGAAAACTATCGCCATATAAATCGATGTATGTTTTTTCAATCATAACCATTCATGGATACATATAATTATGGATTTAACTTATTTGTATTATATTTTTGAAAATATTATACTTCTTGGGTTTTTATATCACATATAATTTTATACTTTCCATTATTTGGGGATACAAAATCTTTTCTCGTGTGTGTAATGGACTATCGCCTCATGAAGCTATGAGATTTTTTTCATATATGCTTTAAATTATGGGTAATAAGGTTAAAATAAATGAATATATGTGATATTTAGGATGTAATAATACTTCTTGATATATAATATCACATATAATTTCTCAATATCCAATTCGATGGAAAAATAATAATGTCGATCATCGTATGTGTGCACTACCGTTTCCACATAGTGGTGTGGAATGTTTTTGTTATTATTATTAAATTGATCATAATAAGTATATATATAATAAATACCAATTAATTATATGTAATAATTGTCATATTTTAAATGTTAATTAATTTTTCATTTGTCCATTTGCAGATAAAAAGGGAAATAGTGTTCTTCTGTGTGTATGAATGACCATCTCTATGAATGACATAACCTATTTTCTATTTTTAACTTTTATTTATCACTATATATATATAATAAATAGATATGATATTTATAACATTTATAATTGTATGTATATTATTTAACCATGATTAAATGTTAATAACTGTAATTACCAAATAAAAACATACATGAAAAACAATTTAATTGTCTCTGAAAATAGTGATTTTAATAAAACATTGTAAATAAATTGTTGATAAAATTCAGTAAGTAAATAATATATTAAATGATATAAATTATTATGATTTCATAATTGAGTTATAATAAATATATATTTTTTATTTTTTAGGTTCAAACACATATGAAGGAAGTTGAAACTGAGGTATGGGTTTCTCATCTCACTTTTACTTTCATGATACATATTCCATATTTTCCACTTATTTATTTTATGTGTTTTATATTCTATCCATTTCTTAAGATATATCATGAATAAATTTATATTCATGTTATTTAACATTCCATTTTTTATTTCTTTTATGGGTCTTACAAATTGGGAGTTACAAAAGTGGAAAGGGTTTATTTCACAATCTTAATCTTATTTGGGATTGTGTTTATATAAGTCACCATTAAGGGAATTTTTTGAATTATAACTTATAATAAATTTTTTCTCTTTTCTTATGGTTATTAATTAAAATTTTCATGAGACCATAACATTTTACAACACTTTGGTTCTAAAAATTATTGAATAAATGATTATAAAAAATACGATTTTTTTCTAACCTCAGTGGAAAATAATTCTTTTATTAAAATCTATTATTTCTAAAAATGTTCCCAAATATTAATTTATCCTTTTCAATGTTATTTACTAATAAAAATTACCTATTTTTACTTTTAATTTTTCTGAAATGAATCTCTATGACAATTTCAAAATAGGGATCCCTTAGTTTTAACCAAAAATCTTAAAAGATTCATTATTTTAACTTGTATTGAATGAATAAAATTTTATACATTCATGAAAAATATATGTTTTAAATATTATTCTAAAATAATAAAGGGATATATTTAATTAAAATTATTTTAAAAAAATTTTTTTATCTTTTTTGAATATATATTCAATGTGAAAATTCCATTTTAACCCAAAAAATGTTTAGTGAAATTATTGTAGTGTTTCTATTAATAAAAAACATTAAAACATTGTATTACTTGTAATACATTAGGGATATATTTTATTGATATAATACATACTATTTAATTGGATCTTTTATAATTACTTTAACTAAGTATGTACCTGTTGTTTATAAATACCCATATTACTGTTGAAAGTTTATGATTATGTTTATTTGATTAGAGTGAGGATTAATATTCTGTATATATAATTTTTAATATTATTTATTATGTTGGTTATGTTTCACTAATTTCTTATGAGGAAGAAATATTTATTAGTATGTGAATGGTGTGTTAATTTTATAAATAACACCTTAATTCATCGACTAGTCTCATAAGATAAATTGGTTGTCTTAATTATAACGTTTTCTTCCCAAAAATATAATCTTTCATGTGAAAGGTCATGAAAGTATGTTTTAGGTGTTTGGAGTTATGAATTACAACATTTTGAGATCATTAATATGTTTCCATGTGATTATTCAATTGGTTATAATATCCATTAATATTTTTCCATCTTATGGGATTATATATATGGATTTATTTTAACATTATATATTTAGAACATTGCATGACCAATTTTCACATTATATTGTATGTTTTTCAAGTAGATACCTTCGAGTAATGATTACTCTTATTTATTCAAGATAACCTCATTTTTACTCTTAACCTTACTATGTATCTAAGATCACCCTTTTCTAATGATTTTTTCATAAAATAAAAGGAAGTATTTTTTATTGAGATTTATTAATATGATATGAAGAAAATTCATGTTCTCAGATAAAACAGATTTTGTATTATATATTTTCAATTATAATTTGATTTAAAATTATGAATCTTTTTTACAAAAACAACAAAACTATTTTTATCCTTAGGGATGTGATTCCTTGTATATTAATGCAATGTAATAAATTAACCACCGGCTCTAGGCTACTTCGATCATATTCTTTACAGTTTCTATTAATTTTATTATAAACCCAATGAACATGATTTAAGAATCATATATTTGGAAAAATAACAACATTATATTAATAGAATTAAACTATAAAATAATATAATAATTTTTTTGTAAGGTATAGATTGTTTTTTCCCTAGAAATACATACCTTTATTGATACTACAAGAAGACATGATTTTGGAACAGATAAACCTATTGGTAGTAACTTTAAAAAGGTTATGTTGGGCATGAATTGACTATTACCTAGTTTTTGAAAATGTTCCTTACATCATACCTAGTTTGCAAGTCTAGTGGGTATTATTTTGAAAATTAATATTTAATTTATAAAAAAGTATGTATTGTTTAAAAAATATATATATGATTTGAAATTATTCTCAATTAAATGATAATTATGATTATTATATTAGTTAGGCATAAAGTTTTCAATTTATTTTAATTCTTTCACTAATACTGTGATTATACATTATGTAAAATAATGTTATGACATAATATAGTGTATGATATTTCTTAGAAAAAGAACATAGTTGAAGATATAAAAATTATTTCAATGCACATATGTTGTGTATGGATTTCCCTGTTGTGAAAGATAATCAAGATACAATGAGATATTTTGTGGGAACTGATGAAATTATAACTATATTGGTGCAGCTGAATCATGATATGAATTTTAACCTTTCAAATAGAGAGAATCCTACTAATCCACTATATGGTGTATCAATTCTAGAGTGATATATGCGTCAAAAACCCCAATATTCAATGGGATTACAAATACATTTTCTTTTGATCAATTGATATGTTCCTTAGAGAAGATATTTATCACTTTCGAAATAATAAAATAGAGAAAGTTTTCAAAAATGTTTTTAATATATCATGAGATGAAGAATAATGGTGGTCATTAATTCAAAACTCTAAGGATGAATATGAAATAGGAAAAATGTAATTGAAGTATTTTAGGGTACTCATCTTGAGAAATTATATTCCTCACAAATAATGTGTGGTTATGGAGAGCTAATTCTTGAATCCAAGGGAAAATTATAATGAAAATATTTATATTTATGAATATAATATTACAATGATATCAATGAATGGTACGGACCATGAACATAATGTAAAGGTAAATACTGGATGATTTCATGGGGTTATGAAATTTTTTTAATGGGAATTGGCCTCTATAATTTTATCATAATACGGGGACATATGATCTTGTGTTATGAATATATATATTGATTTCTCCTAGTATAGTGGATGATTTGGGAGGAAATATAAGAATATGATGGAAGATAAATAGGAGGATAACTAAAATAATTTAATGATTAATTTTAACATGTGATAGTTTTTTATTGAAGTGATCATATACATCCATTAATATAATGAAATTATTAAACAAGTGTATATTGAAGGGAATCATGATCTTGATTTCATGGGAAAAAATATGTTTTCAATGTTCAATTCTTCAATATTATGAATATAGAAAACTGTACAATTGAATTCCTTAAACATTATGGGAATATACCCTAGAAGAAGATAAGTGAATCATGTCTAGCTTTGGCTATTGATACATAGAAAGTGAAATGACTATTGTGATTGAATCTTGAATCATGAAATACATATTAAAACTATCTTATTAATGATATTCTTATCATAAAAATAATAAAATATATAAGTAATGTACTATAGTACCATTTCGTTAAGGGTCAGAAAGAATATTATGAATAGTAATACTAACCAAGAAAAGTGATTTAGGGGAGAGTTGTTCTTTTTTAAAACACGTTATTAATGTAAATTGGACCTTAATATATGATAGACATTGAGATAGCGACTCTAAATAGATTTTTATGAGTTAGTATTGGTGACCATAAATTTGGCTACTCATGGGATGTTTTTTATTTTCTTTTCTATATTTTACTGCCTGTTTGTATTTATGGAAGATATTCAACAACCTGATATTTGTTTTTGGAAGTGTTAAGGTTATCATTAAAGACATAAAGTTATTATGGTATTAAAATATTTGGAAGGAGATATTAATATCCACTTTATATTTTCATATGAATATAATGATGATTTAGTGACCATCCTTCTAAATTTTTGGACATTGATTTTGATTAGAAATATTTTGGATAAGTATTACAGGTATCTAATTGTGGAATAGATTTAGCTGAAATTTTTTTGTTATTGGATAAGTACTACTAACGATTTGGATATTATAAAATATATACCGACAAGACATTAAATTATATATCATGATCTAGATTTATAAGATGTCAATTTTAGTGCAGCAGGCTAAAAATCACTATTATGTGTTCATTTATTGGATTAATATATAATGTTGTAATTTATTGAAGGAAAAAACAAAGTATGTAATTTTAAGTATATTTATTAGTGTTCTCTAACATAATTTTGACAGAAAACCTCAAATTTAACAAAAAATTCTTATGAAAAAAATTTGTCTTATTAATTTTTTGGAATAAATGGCCTTTTAAACTCATCATCGTTTTGTGGTTTTTTGTGCTTAGATTTATCATAACCATTTAACAATGTACTCTTTATTAATCCTTAAGAATCATTATTCTCTTATATGTCCATGTTTTCATTTACTACCAATGTTATCCTAATTTGAAACCTAGTAATGTATTATTATAGATGACCATCACATGTATCTTTATCTCTTTAAAAGATAATTTTTATAATCCCATTTTATTAAGTGGTTTAAAAAAATGTATTTTAAAATATTATGCCCCCGATTACTGGGATCAAGATTAATTTTTGTGGAACAATTTTATTTAAGGGGGTAAAATTTATGAACCTATGATTTTAAATGATGAACAACATGATTGATATCATATCCGATACAAAACACCAATCATAGAAGAAGATATTGAAATCTAATATATTATTATATATTTTTTCAAGTTCATGCTCTTTGATTAATTTTGATGCATGCAATATTGGGTAAAAATAAAATTTGATACTCTATTAATATATTATTATACAAAAATGAAAATTATAACCAAGACATTAATATGGATGGTATGAATAATAATAACTAAATAATGAAAATTATATTGTTTATACATTAATAAAATAAATTCAATTGTTATCATCTTATTAGAAATAAAATAATACCCACATTAAAGACAATGAATTTTTTGTCACGACCCCCTCTATCCAAAGATACCTAAATGTGGGGACATAGATAAAGACCCCTAGAGTCCCACCTCTAGTAGGCCCATGTATGGAGAATAACCCAAGAGGTATTAAAATCTCAGGAAAATAGAGGAATTTCTTTCCATAATAATATGGGATTTGGAGATAAGATATATCATCCACAAACAATTCAATGACATGATATAAAATAAATACAAAATCATTCCATATGCTTCTATAAATAGAATGGATAAAAATGAGTTTATCTAATGTAAATTCCCAAAAATAATGTGAATGTAGTGACATAATAACTAATAAGGATCTGAGCTAGTAATGTCTATCATGGACCATGTATTCCTCCCAAGAATCCTAAAAATAGTTTTATATACATATGGTGAGAATACATGTATACTCAATAGGAAAGCTAAAGTCTATCATGCACATGCGATAGAAGAATACAAATACACCTATGATAAAACAACATAACCAAATAGTACCTATCAAGGTATATAATCAATCCTAAAAGTACCAAGACATGCTCACCAAATAACACAATCAATGAAATATAATATATTAGGGATGATTTCCATAATGGTACCTATAGAGACCCATAGATTGATGTACATGGAAATTACATTACTTTTGTGGAATACTTAATACATGACAAAAATAGACGCCCAAAGACCGTATTAGTTTAGAGTCTTTGGAAACTCAGAACGCAATTTTCTAATCATGGTGAAAAATATTCAACATCTCCCATAAAGATCTTACACTTTTGGTTTTCTTACCTAAAACCATACTTTATATCCTGGGGAAAATAAAACATAAAAAGGGTGATCTCAAATGCTCAGAAAGGGTAAACATAGAGAACATAAAAGAATACATAAAAATTTTAATGCAAAAAACTTTAACATAAAATATAAACCTCAAAATCTTGAGCAAAGACATAAATCTTGGAAGTACGTAAGGCATATATCATAAAGGAACATCAATCATGATAAAATAGCATGGGAATAAAACATATAATTCTGGAAAACCATTAAGCACATGATAATATTTCCATAGTAGCCAAGGCATTGCTGCCAAGGCCATCTTAGTGGACAAAGTCCCTTTCTGAATTGAGTTCACTTTTCATTCCAGTCCTGTATCACTGAACCGGATTAACTTACCGTTCCAGCCATGTCTATCTTGTGAGATATAAATATTTACCCAATGAATTGGAGGGAGATATAGGTCCCACCCATATCATAATGAAATCATTCTTACTTGTGCCACAAAATAAACATAAATCATTCATCATAACCGAAAGAGTAAAATGGGTTTCATAAAAATCATCTCATCATAACATAATCCATATAAAACAAATGGATATCATTTAATCATAAGAAAAGTGAAACCATTTAAATCATAGAGAACATATACATGAAACGTACAATAATGAAATAATGTCATCTTAGATAGAAATTGGTTTTGATAAATCACTTGAAATGAATTCTTGAGGAAAATGTCCTTTTTTCTTCAAAACCATTTTCTTTTCACAAAATTCCATGCAATTTTAAAAGAAAGGGATTTTTTGAAAATATTAATGAAGTATTGTGTAGTAAGCTTCATGAAAATAAGGATTTATGAAACCCTAAAAATTTGTACTCGTTGTATAAGTTAAAAAAACATTATCCTCGTACTTTTTCTGGAAGAGTAAAAAAGTACATTATATGGTAACCAAACGAAAGATTCCTTCCATAAAAACGTACATGGATGATAAACATAACCCCAGTAAATACTTACGAATAAACAATCTCGGATAAGAATGAGATTGGAATAATTATCCCTTACATTATGTTCGATATGCATTGTATGTATCCGTAACTCCTGTATAATGATTTTAATAATTTCATTGACTTATTAAGTAATCATATTAATTGTTATGATATCATATATGGTTCACTTATAACTTTATATTACCTGTTCTTTTGTAAATTCCATGTTAAAGCATCGTTTTGGGTAAAATCGTTTCATTTATCGCACGTGTTTCGACTTGTTGTTCTTGATATTATGACTTATATCCTCATTTACTTAATTATAGAATGTAAAACATGATTTATATCTAATATATATTCCGAATATACATATATATATGATAGATCGATAAATGGAATGAAATACACCGTTCATGGATACGGTAGGCCGTACGTATGCATGAACGTTGTTTTTGTTACCTTATTGAATTGAATGGAATTAAGTATATGACATGCATATATTTAAATAAATAAATCCAATATCGTTATTATGTCATATATTTCATTATTATTCATTATATATACTCTATAATCATTCCTGAATGGTTAACATGGAGAATGAATCTCATCGCGTCGTGGAGACGGTAGTCCGTACGTACGCACAAGCGATGATATCATTCCAATGATTGTGTAATTTTATTGAAGTGTATGTATAATATTTAATAATAAATATCAATTTACAATAATAATATTTATTTATTTATTTACACCATTATACCCATCCAATTAAGGTGGTGGTCAAAAATAGATTACACCACGGCGTGGAGACAGTATTCCGTACGTATGCACGCGCGGTGATTTCGTTTTCCGTACGATGGATAAAAGATGAAATACGGTTGTCTCATATTTATAATAATATATCAGTATATTTGTTATAATTATGTTATTAATTTATAGTTAAACAAATAATTAAGATGAATTAGAAGAAGAAATAAACTTTAGATAATCAGAAGAAAAGATTACCTCTTCTTCAACACACCTCCTTTAAGCTCCCTCTTATGGAAGTAGAGTTGGTATTTTTAGAAGACCAAATCCTCTATAATGTTTCTATGGAAGTGAAGAAGATAAATGGGCAGTGTTAGGCCGAGATTAAAGGCTCAAAAGGGTGTTAGGAGAAGAGGGAAGGGGTGCCCTTTTTATAAGGGAGGAGAGGGGCACCTTCGGAAAAACTTAAAATATTTTAATATAATAAAGTAATATTTGATTTATAATAGCTCCAAATTTATTTATTTCTAAGATAAAGTGGGTATGTGTAGAAATCCTCTCAAACAATATGTTTTAGTCAATTTTAGGTTACTATTTTAACCTTATCATTTAGATTTAACTCTAAGTTAAATAATTTAACTTTTACCGTGTCTTCTTGTTTTCTTACACTGCATGGTTTATAATCGTACTATAACAAGACAAACAAACCCCAAGAGGGTAATTATTAATATATATAACATTATCTAAGTCATTTGGCTGAACCTTAAAATTTTAAGAATATAATAACAATTAATAATATAATATTTGTTTTAAAAACTATTTTATGTCAATTTTGACACTATTTGGTAATTAATTTTTGTGAAAATCATAACAGCATGATTAGTTCGAAAAAAGTTCATTAAAACAATAATAACATTTCATATTAACCTAGAAAACTATTGGAAGTTATAAAAAGTCTCAAATTAGATTTATTTTGTTATTTATAATATCAATTATTTTAATATTTCATTATTTAGGTAATTACTGCGTCACCATTGTGTCATAAATAAATTAAATTATAAAATGTCTAAAAATTATAAATAAAATACCATTAGGTAGAAATTGTTTTATATTTCTAATTAATATTTATAGTCGAATTTATCTTATGTATAACCCTATATTAATAATTTTTTAGTTATTAAACATTGATTTTAACTCTTTTAACTTTTCTTTAAATAAAATAATAATAAATATCCTAATCTAATCCAAGTGGACCTAAAGGGAAATATTTTATTTTTAAGGTTGTTTTTGGTCTAATTAATTTTATCCAATAGAATTAGAAAATGTGTTAGGGTAATAATAATATCAGTTTTACCCTTAATTATCCTATTTACTTTTAACCGTGGTAAATAAAAAGTAAAAAGTTACTATTCACCAAAAATTATTTTTATCTTATTAAAACACATTTTACTCCTTGATATTAACCGTGTCTCTCTGATTTTCAAAATTCCACTCACTGAAGAGGTAAAATGATGTTTTATGTAATTTTGCAAAAAGCTCCTTGGAGGTAGGTAAAAGATGGTGAAAAGTTAAATAAAATTTTTATATATCGAAAATTATTATAAAATAACTCCAATGAATTATGATGAACTTATATAGGTATTATGTATAAATTTTTAGAAAAATAAATTTAAATAAAATAAATAATTATTTAAATAAAAAGTCAGTTTTTAAATAGTAACCCAGTGTTTTCACTATTCATCAAAAATTTAAAGTTTTCAGAAAAATACCAAATGTTCACCCTAGGCTAATTACGATATTCCAAATCCAAAAATGAAGTCCATTTTGAATAATAAAATATCAAAAAGTGGGTATTACTATTCATAACGGCTAGTTTATATAATATTTTAATAACATATCATTGTTTAGTGAAACTCGGTATTGCGTACAACAGACGCTATCATGGAAGATCACGATTTCATGTAAAGCAAGCCAAGTCAGGGTTGTGTGTAGTGAATGATTCCTTTGTTGTTGTGTATAATAGAATCCAATCGTATTTCATTTATTCGTTGAATATATATATATATATATGCACTAAATGTTGTGTAAAATAACTTCGATCAAACAAACATGAAATTTTGTGCAACACGAGCCAAGAATAGTGTTGTGTATACGGTGTTGCATATCAAACAAGCTAATTTTAGTGCCACGTACAACACAAGACATAAATGAAATTAAAAAGAATAATGCTCATAAAATCTCGGGTGGTTACAGTACCCCACACCACTTTCCCACTGGTATGTCACTCTCACACCCAACATCATATAACATGGTGCTCTCAACTCTTCTATACAAAAAACCACACCGAAAGCATGGTCACAAAATTCCACACCCACAGACACTTGGTCTTTCCACCCCATAATAATGGCCCCATCACATGTTTCTGAAAAACACCTAGACTACCACCCCACAGGAATGGTCACATCTCACTTGAAACCACCAGGGTCATCCCACATTTCCTACAATCATATGGGGCATCAAAATTATCATATAATCAACTAGAAGACCATCATCTGCCACGTATTATGCAATACCTACTTCAACTGGAAGAGAGAGCGGCAAAGATCGGGTTCCTTGCCATCCATACTCTTCGCCGTCTATCGAGGAAATTACCCCCTCATGACTATGCAGTCATCGGTGCATAGTGCTCAAAGTGGGTGGGGTTAGTGTAGAAATAAAAATAATATAGAAGTATATATATTGTATCAAACACTCTCGGCCACCCTATGGTTTTAAAAAATAACCCAAACAACTCACAACACTGCTACTTTTTATGAAAACACTAAATGCATAACACCACACACAAAGTCAATATTTATTTTCACATTTCAAACCAAATCAATTTAATAATATCATTATTTTAATTATTTAGAATCAAAATCATTTAATCACACAAGCTGTAATTTAATTATTAATTTACCACATTCATCCCATTATACAAATGAACCCATGTCTTTTCAACCATTATAAATCATTAATTTCATCACTACATGGGCATCTAGCATAAATAAACCACCACCTTACCACACCAAAAGAACGGTTAACAAACCATCTCACTACCCCAGAAACACAGCCCAAAAACCACCTCACATCCCAAAAAACATGAAAAAAACCACCTCTCTACCTGAAAAGTGCATCAAACAAACCTCATCACCTCCCTAATTTCACGGCCCACAAACTACCTTGCCACCCCAAAATCACATCCTACAAACCCCCTCACCACCCCAATATTAGGGCCCACAAACCATCATTCCCACAAACTCTAAACACTCATTTACATCTGAAATGCATGACCAAAAACCATAACACATCTAGATCATTTTAAATATTTATAAATGGGATTAAATCAAATTACACTCTATTTTTAGGGGTGTCATCATCTAATACATTATCCCAGGGAAACCGTTTTATCATCCAAATATATGTGGTTAATCAATTTCCAATCTAGGGTGATAGAGAATCATTCCAAACAAATGAATAAATATCAACACAAATATCTAATGAATATAAATACCCTAATATAAACAATTTGTACTTGGGAATCATGTCCTTACAATTAAAAATATCACAGTATCAACAAATTTATAAATACATGCAATTCAAACCCGTTTTTAATCTTAAATTTCAATTTAACCAATTCATTATCTATGATAATGTAGAAATAAACAAAATATATATAAAAAAATCTAAACCACAACCACTTGATACAAAATAAAGATAAATTAGGGAAACCCTCCTTCAAATAATCTTTGTCGACTCCCTGAACACTATAGGGTTAAGAAGAATACTTAAAAACCCCAACTACCCCATGAGAAAATATAGATCAACCCACACCACATCCAAATAAAATCAATGTGAAAAACAAAACGCACCACAAACTATAACAAAATTTCCACAAAAAATCAATGGGAGAAGAACAGATAAAAACCTAAGAAGAAGAAGGCAGTACGTACCATGGATATCAAACAAACAAGAACAAGGACAAACATATCAAAGAGGAATTGAGATTGGATTTATGAACTCCTCAGGTTGCCTAGGGTTCACCCAAAATTATAGGAAAAAGAATCCATGGACAAATGAAAAAAAAATTCCTCGAAAAAACATATAATTCTTCACATCATCATAAATTTTAGTGATGTGTAATGAAATTCATTTTTCCTATTTCTTAGGGTTTAGTTGCACCAAAAAATTAATCACATTTATATTACTTAACCCCAAAAATACACACATCATGAACGAGACATTAAAAACCCATGAACCACAATTAAACATCGTGTAATACACTTACATGACGCGTATTTCCTATAGAAGTTTTGTTGCACCCTGATCTTCCATCAAAAACTACCAAAACGTCCCTCGAATACCTCCAAAAACAA
This sequence comes from Viscum album, assembly GCA_963277665.1. Classification (NCBI taxonomy): domain Eukaryota; kingdom Viridiplantae; phylum Streptophyta; class Magnoliopsida; order Santalales; family Viscaceae; genus Viscum; species Viscum album. Next base: position 38,638,660 of record OY728141.1, on the reverse strand, counting down.
AAACATGTAAAGTAACAGTAAAAACAAAAGATTTTATAAATTGTTTTTTTTCAAATTAATTTTAATGTTTGATATTTTTTATTTAACATGACACAAAAAATAGTTATATATATATATATAAACTAAGTAAAAATTTCATTTCAAATGGAACCAACGTCACTTTCTGTTTCCCACAACACTAACTTGGCATACGTAATACAAAACACTAAGCTTCTATGAAGAAAAATTTTATTATAATTTTATAAATGATATAATTATAACCAATCCATTAATTTTGTTGATATTAATATTAATAAAAAAATATTTTTGCATTTATATAGTGGTTTTATAGAAACAAAACATATTGATAACAAAATATATAATTTTGGGTCTAATCCTAATATCATTAAAAGTAATATGAACTACTCATCATGTCCTTTTATGAAAAAAAAATTAATATTAATGTTTGACACATATAGAATTTTAGTTTCATTAAATTAACTCAAAATTTTAATTTATAAAGAATAAATTATCTTATGCTGTATTTATGGAATTTTTATGAGAAAAATCATTTTGTTGATGATTAACAGTGAAAAATTCAGTTTTATCATTAAAAAACACCTTATCATTATAAAAATTATTAATATAAGATTAAATTTAAAATTTTTATGGGTAAATTAGATCAAATATATATATATATAATTTAGTTCATAAGAGTCAATTTCACATTTAAGTTTAATAAAAAAGAAATATTAATTTTAGCTTCTTTAAACATTAAACCCCTATAATTTCATCCTTTCTATGACATAATAATAAATTGTAATTTTTTCACTTTTGAAAATTTAGTTTTGAAAAAACTATATAAACCGTTGTAATCAGTATTATATTTATATTCTGACAAGATAAAATTATTTTTTTACTAAAGAATGTTGTAAAAGTGATTATAATTTATCGCAGTGATTCAGGTCAAAATAAGCTTAATTAGGGAATAAAAATTAATATTAGGGGACTAAATGACCTATAAACTTGTATAAAACTCATTTTATGTCCATGTATTGAAAATAAATATTCCATTATTGAAATAGGTTTGTTTTATAGTTTTATTAGGTAATAAATTTTGTGCACATAATTTGTTATCAAAAAATCAATGTGAGTAATTTTTATTCCAAATAAATGGCCACCACCTCTTTCACATCCTAACACCTATAAAACCTATTATGTTTAGAAATGATATTCCCAATATACTTCCAAACATACATCTCTTCCTGTTATTATCCTTTACATGTTCTTAAGGCAATCCAAGGAAGCCTATTGGAAAAAACTAAAAGGAGTTACCGGATTTAGTGGTAACATCTTCTCTCATGTCATTTAATTTATTTTCCTTATCCTCCACATACACTCTATTTATTACATGGTTTTATGAAAAAACAAATATCCTCAACATACAATTATATTTTCATGATATTGTATTGAACTACACTTACACACTACTCTTTATATTTGGTAACAAACATATTTTTTATGCATACGATGAACTACAACTTTTTTAAACGACGATTCTTCAAATTTCCTTACAACCTCTCATGGTGGAAACTTTGATAGAAACTCTATTTATATATATTATATATTTTGTTTATTATTATTTATTACTTTTATAACACATAACTTATTTTCTTTCCATTTGGCGTTAATTTTCTAATTTTGGTTTTATGAAATGTGGTCTATCACCACCTCAAAGCAATGTGATTCATTTAGACAGTACATGAAATGTATTAAATATGGGTATACTAAAATTATATGATATATATGATTTAATAACTATACAATAATAATGATTTATGTATATACACATACATACATACAGACACACACACAGACACAGATATATATATATATATCATTTTCTTTATTTTTTTCAATACAATAATAAAAATGGAAACCTTGTTAATTAATACGTATGACCTACAATATTTATGAACGTTTTATTAAATTTATTAATTATATATTATATATATTATTATAAAAAACTATACATTATATACGTGATATATATATTATGGTTTACATTATTGATTCATGATATTAGTATAAGGATAAAAAACATAAAAAATTAAGACACATACGAATAACAAAGCCAATATTACAGGAAGTGAAACCCTAACATATGATGGTTACCAAGAGGGTAATATAAGGTAACAATAAAACCATATACAGTTTTAGATATAATAATATGGTTTTGTAAAAGATTTATAACTAATTCATATTTAATATAAAGATGGTTTGAATTAATATGATGAGAGTCAAGAAACACAATAAGGGAATTTAGTATCACTTTTTTTTCGTGAGATATATGTTACGTTCCCTTTATTTACTTTAGTGTGTTGTATATAATTCTCTTAATTTTATTCTATTTTTATTATAATTATGTTTATGGGTATTAAACTATCCAATTTAAGACTGTTCTTTCATGGGTTTTACGTTTCAAAATTTACAAAACCAATAAAATAGAATTGTTTCAATTTTCATTCTTTGAGACTTTTTGTTTTGTTATTATACTAATTTTCTGTAGGTGTATACACTCAAATTTTAAATGTTATATCATGACTTTAATTACATCATGATATTATAAGATTCAAGTAATTTTATTTTCTTATAGGTATATTATGATATCAACTTACCATGTGATAAGAGTTTATTGAAACAATCCCATCGCTATTACTGATTGTTTATGTTTATGATTCCATTGAGGAAATATTATGATCCATCTCTCAATAATGTTCATGACATTTCATATACTATTTTTATTTAGTATATATTCATGTGTTTCTAACATTTTTATACTCTTTGGTATATAATATAGTTAAGAAATTGTTTTTACAGAAGCCCAAATTTACCCTCTCTTATATCTGAAATCTATGTTCCTTCAAAACCATGTTTTCTGAAAATGGTTTCCAAGAATATTTTACCATTATCCTATAATATTTAAAATTAAATTTTAACCTTTTTTTATTTTATCGATGTTTTCATAGGAATGTTATTTTCTATTTCTTCGAAATTCATTTTTCTATCCTTTTTACAATGCAAAAGGAATGATATTTTTACCTTATACGACATGTACGGATTTAACCATCAAAATTTCATTGAAGCATCCATTTTATTTTTAAATGGATAATTTTAATGAAAATATTTTCAAAAGTAATTTTGAAGAAAACTAATTTTCAAAATGTTTTAAAGCGTATATTTTTTGTTTTCAGGTAATTTTTTTTCTAAATGTATTCAAGCCTTATTTATAATATTTAAAAGTATTTTCAATGAAATAGCTTTCAAATCATTTTCAATATTATTTAATATGTTCATAAGTAAAATGTATTTCCAAAAAAAATTAATCTTTCTTTATATGTTTTGAAATTGTTTGTTGGCACCAAAATATTGGGAGAGGAAAAAGGATGAAAATAGGAAACCAATTCCAAGAGGTTTCCTTATAAATCCCATTTCCATAGCCCCTAATAACCACACCATTCGTAGATCCCCATAGCACCGTGGACGGAACTACAGTACCCCTAGTTTCGGGTATATAACCCCATTCCTCACGTTTTTAAATTGGTGTGTATAAAATAGAGAGTTTCCATAAAATAGGTAGTTTCCATAAAAAGAGAGTTTACATAAAATAGGAAGCTTCCATAAAATAAAAATTTTCAAATAAGTGGGTGGTTTCCATAATTTTGGTTGTTTCCATAAAGTGGGTTGTTTCCATAATGTGTGGTTTTTCCATAAAGTGGGTTGTTTTCCATAAAGTAGGGTGATTCCAAAAATTGAAAATTTTCATAAAAAATGTGTTTCTATAAAATGGGTAAAGGTGAAGGATGTGAGAGTTTTGGGGTTTTATAAGGAGCATTCGGACCAATATTAAGGTCGCATTATCCATACACGATTGTCCTAGACCTTGTGGTCAAACATTGCGTAGAGGTCAAATATTGATCCTATTTTCTAGAAGCTTACTCATTTTTTCTTTATATATTTAATTTTGGTTCCCAATTGCCCCTATTTCGAGATTACTCTCCTTATAAGGATGCATAACCCCCCCCCCCCCCCCCACACACACACACACTATATGATTTGGATGCATCCCAGAGCCTTCCCTTGGTGATTTCGAGTCCGATTCTTGAGGTATGTCACTATCTATTCTTGATTTGTCATGTTTTCTTATATTTGCTTAGATGTAATTCTTCTATCTCCATTATTTCTCAGATCTGAACCTATATTAGGCAGATCTATGTTTTTTTTTGAAAAATAATTCAATTTTAAGTCGTGATCTTGCTAGTATAAGGGAACAATGGTCGCTCTTGGAGAATCGACTTGCTTTCTTGTGCCTTCTTTATCAGTTGTCAATGATTCGTCAAAACCTTCGAGGTAGGAGGCATCTCTCTCAAAAAATCTAGCTAAAATTTATTGTCTTAGATTTAAAATGGTTTTTTATTTTTAAATTCATTTAAAATCATTATTTGTGATGATTTATGGTTTTTTTGAAAATGTGTGGTTGTGGTGAATAGTTGTGCAATATTGGGTCTAGTTTTATGAATTTAAATCAGTGAATTTAAATTATGGATTTTCAAGAATTGCTAAATAGTTTATGAAAAATGTGTTTTCAGTAGAAATGGATTTAAAAAAAATGAGTTTTATTGAATTGGGTTGGAATTGGAATGGTTTGGAATTAAAGTGGTTTTGACAGAAATTGTTTTCAATAAAAAGGAGTTTTTATTGAAAGGTTTGTTTTGGCTGATCATTGGGCATATGTGGTGTCTGTTCATATTTCATATGTGGGTCTTGGTTGAAATATGACATTTTTCTACGTTCCAATGTGTTAATGGAACATTTGAATTGAATATATGGGACATGGATGAAATATGACATTGTGATTGGTGCCAAAGTCTTAATGGAACATGGGAAACAATTACTATGTGATGACTTGGTAGAATGACAGGAAACCACTCATGAGTATGGAACTGTCATAACATAGCATGCATGGTTGGTTCATGGGGTTGAGGGATGGTTTGGTATGCTAATAAAGGGATATTGTGATATGGTTGTAAATATTGTTTAGTTGTTTTTCTGAAAAAATATCTTTGCTCGGAAATTGGTTTCAATTTCACTTGTATGCTTTTGGTAATAAATGGTTTTAGAAACTTGTTTATATTTAGTTATAAACTGTTTTTTGAAAAATTATTTTATATAAACTATTTTATATAACTGTTGATAACTCTTATATACTTGTGGTGATAGTAGGGATGTCATTGGGGAAAACCTAATGAGTTTTATACTCACCCCTACTTTGGCACTTTAGTGATTTTGCAGATGCTATATTTTGGGACATGGGAAAAGGTAAGGTTTCACATGTGTTTAGCACTACCTCATTATTTTTGGGTTGTTCAAAGATTGTAGAGCTTCGAGCACGTGGAGCATAGAGTCTTGAGGTCTTTGGAGAGTCATGTGTGGTTTATCTGTTTTATACTTTGATACATTGTCATTCTTCCATTGTTGCATACATTGATGTGGCATTGAGATACATGAAGTTGTTGAGTGGTCTTTTTTTTCGTGCATCATATAATGGTTTATTTGTTATGGTTGGTAGGTTTATTAGTTAATTTCATAAAGGTTAAATCATCCCCCACTTGTAGTTGACACCCTTCAACATTTATTTCCAGCCATTGGCGTCTGGGGGATGTCGCCTAAGGCCTAGTTATGACTCATTGTACTCTCAAGACAATGAGAATTGTTGGGTAATTACAAATGGTATCATCTTGTCTGGTCCTCTCCTAACAAGTAGTCATCGATTTTCCTAGTTTTTGAGATTAAATCCCTTATATTTTATTCCTTGGGTGGGAATCTTATAAAGGATTAGTATTGTCAGAACATGAAATGTATAGAATAAAAGGTCGTAGATAACACTTTTATGATGATCTTCAAGTTACCAGAAGATGGGTAAATAAGTGTTTGGAGACACTTCTATAATTCATGAAATCTCATTATCAGGGTTTTCTCCAATGAGACGAGCATGACATGCATTGTAGAGGAATGAATTCCCACTAGTAATGCATACATCATTTTGGGGAATGAATAATGTTGTTGAAAAAAAGAGTATTAATTTTTGAAAAAGTATGGAATTGGTTTTCAAATGAATGATTTTTAATAATTGAATTCTTATCGTATACTGAAAATGGTGTAATTTTAAAATCATGTGATATGTTTTAAAAAATGGTTGAACATGAGAAAAAGGTTGTTTTTAAAAACAATGTTTTGATAGTTGATGTGATTGAATTTGGAATTCTAATACAATAATTGCTACATAGTGAGATTGATAGAGATGGTTGTTTGTTTAGAAATGGAACCTGGTATGAGGTGTACAAACTAGTCGGAAGAGTTTATTTAGAATTTGGTTGTACCTGTTCCACAGGTGAACCACCAATTGTTCCAAAACATCACTTAGGATATTGAAACTGTTGAGTTTTGACTATAACTAGATACCCCATTTAAGATATTTTTCACTGCTGAAAATCCCAGTGGTGGATGTATGGTTGTCTTCACTATAGGATATTAGAACACTAGCAATAAGATAAAGAGGAAGTGGGGATCTTATTTACTAGGTTTAAAACATGAAATGATGCATTCTAGAATAATACTAGAAACTTATATCAATGAAAGGTAATGTCAAGTCATTGTATCTAGAGCATGACCTATAACTATGGAGTGAGCTATGTTGAAATAGGACATCTCAATGCTGGATATGGATGTCTATGACATAATCCTAGGTATGGATTTGCTGACAAAGTTCAAGGCTCTAATCGACTGTTATAGGAGAACAGTTAGTTTCATGACTGAGTTTGACTTTGAGAATCTCCTTAGAGGATAGAAGATTGTAAACAATGGTGCAAAAAGATTGTTGGCACCAATGGTGGGAACAATCTTTTACCATTTGGAAGTGTTTACTTTGGAATCAATGGAATAGATTGAGGAAAATAGGTTTTCAACTATTTTATATAAATTTTCAGATGTCTTTCCCAAAAATATCCCAGGGTTACCAAATCTAAGAAAAGTAGAGTTTATGATTTATCTCCTTCTGGGTACTAGTCCGATTTCCCTTCCATCTTATATTATGGAACCAAAAGAGTTACAGAAATTGAAATCGTAGTTAGTAGAGAGGGAATGAAAGGGTTTCATTTGACCAAGTGCATCTTTGTGGGTAGCACCGGTTTTGTTCATGAAGAAGGCAGTTAGAACTCTTTCGTTGCGTGTTGATTATTGTAATCTTAACCAAGTTATGATAAAGTATAGATATCCACTTCCACGTATTGATGATCTGTTTGATCAATTAAGTGGAGCACAGTGGTTCTCCAAGATTGAATTTCGATTAGGATATCACCAATTGAGAGTTTACAAAGAGGATATTCCAAAGAAAGATTTCAGAAGCTGATAAGGGAACTATGAATATATAGTCATGCCTTTCGGTCTAACGAATGCACCAGCGGTCTTCATGGAATTGATTAATTATATATTTCAACAAAATATGGATTTTTTTGTGAATATGGATTACATTTTGGTCTATTCAAAGACAAGGTATGATCATGAGGTGCACCTGGAAACATTTTTAGAAATCCTGAGAGACCATCGTTGGTTTTCCAAATTATCAATGTGTGATTTTGATATAATATGTACGTTTTCATGGACATGTCATTTCTATGAAAGGCATTACTTTTGATCCTGAAATGATAGAAGCTGTTATAACATAGCAACCACCGAATAATGTTTTTGAGATATGAAGTTTTCATGATCTAGCTCGTTACTTCTGATGATTTGTGCATGATTTATCACAAGTAGAATCACTAATGAAAGCTTTGACAAAGAATAAATATCTATTCCAATTGATGGATGAATGTCAGAAGAGTTTCTTGGAACTGAATGTTCAGCTAACATTGGCCCCTACCTTAATCTTGACAGAATCAGGACAGAGGTATGTGGTGTATTGTTATGCTTCGAGATTAGGGTTGTGCTGTGTTATTATGAAAAGAGATCATGTGGTTACTTATGGTTCAAGGAAGTCAAGGGTTCATGAGAATAATTACCCAAAACATGATTTTGAGTTAGTTGCAGTAGTCCATGCTTTGAGAAAATAGAGATATTATATCATGGGTGAGAAATTTATTATTTATACAGATCACAAAAGCTTGAAACACATTTTCTCACAACGAAATTTGAATCTAAGGAAATGGAGATGGATGGAGTATCTCCAAATGTTTGACATTGACTTTATGTACACACCAATGAAAAGAAATTCTGTGGTGGATGCATTGAGTAGAAATTCATATGATCAGTTTGGGAAAGACGCATCATATGAATTGCAGTTGATATCAGTCTTAGCCGACATTCATGTAGAATTTGTATATTAAGGTTATGTTAGAGTTTTCTTTTCAGCTATTCTTGTTCCTAATTTTAGTAAAAATGATCAAAGAGGCACAAAAATCTGATTCATATTGTTTGGTTGTATGTTCAAAACTCAATGGCGGGGAGGCCACTGAGGGTGGGAAACATGATGGGGTTTCAGTTTTTTGTTTTGGGGATCGGGTGGTTGTACCTATAGTAAGTCACAAAAAACTCCTTAATTCTAACCACTATTCAAGATGGGTTATATATCCAGGTACATAAAAGATGTATAAGGAGTTGAAGGAATAGTATTGGTGGAGCGACATGAATGGAAAGGTTGTCGAGTTCCTCTCGCGGGGCTTAACTTGTCAGTAAGTTAAATCATAGCATCAGAGACCAGCTAGTATGTTATAATATTTTTGCATCCCAGTGCAGAAATGGGATCAAATAGCAATGTATGTTGTTACAAGTCTTCCAATAATGGTCCAGAAACATGATTCAATTTGGGTGATAGTGAATCGTCTAACGAAGTCAACATATTTTATTCCTATTCGTGAAACTCATACAGTGGAGGATCTTTCAAAAACATGTATCCAGGAAGTGGTAAATATTCATGGTGTACCGGTGTCAATTGTATTAGATAAAGGCTTAAGTTTCACATCTTATTTCTAGATATCCTTACTGCAATCCCTTGGAACTCAGTTGACTATGTTCACATTGTATCATCCCCAGACGGATGGAAAATCCAAGCGGAGGATACAAAAACTGCAAGATATGTTGCGGTTTTGTGTAATGGATTTTGGTGGCTCATGGGAGGATTATACACCCTTATGGGAGTTATCATACAATAACAACTTTCAATCCTTGAGAAACATGGCACTTTTTAAATCATTGTATGGGAATCCTTGTTGTTCTCCAATATACTGGGTGGAAACAGGTGAAACATAACTAGTCGGACCAAGACTTTTCGAAGAAACTACGTATAAGATTCGTTTGATTAGAAAGAGAATGGAGACGGCTCAGAGTCATCAGAAATCTTATGCAGATCACCATCAAAGACTGTTGTCGTTCACTATGGGTGATCATGTCTTCTTATGGATCTCTCCAAGGCTTGGACATCATCACATCGAGAATCAGGGCAAGTTATCTCCTAGGTACATTGGACCTTTTGAGATACTGAAATGGTTTGGAGAGTTGGATTATCAGTTGACATTACCACCAGGTTTTATTTCGGTTCATAATGTGTTCCATAAATACTGGTTGAAAAAGTATCACCCCGATCCTAACTATGTGATCAGATGGGATCATGTTGATCTAGAACTAGATGAATCACTAGAACAGACCCTAGTGGGGATCATGGATAGATAAGAGGAAGTCTTGCATGGAAAAATCATAGGCATAGTGGGGGTTTTATTGAAAACAAGTTCAGATTAAGGAAAAGACATGGGAACATGCGATGAAAATGAAAGAGTAGTGGCCAAAACTATTTTTGGCCAGCGGGGGTTTTCTACTTTCTAAGGACAGAAATACTAATGGTGGGGAGAATTTAGTACCCCCAGTTTCAAGTACACAACCCATTTCCTCACATTTTCTTAATTTTTGTGCACAAAATAGAGATTTTCCATAAAATAGGTAGTTTCCAAAAAATAAAGAGTTTCGATAAAATAGGATGTTTCTAAAAAATTGAGAGTTTCCATGAAGTGGGTTGTTTCCATTATTTATTTTGTTCTATAAAGTGTGTTGATTCCATAAAGTGGGGGTGTTTCCATAAAGTGAGTTGTTTCCATAATGTGGGGTGATTCCATAAAGTGGTATGTTTCCATAAAAAATATATAAAAAGGGTAAAGGGGAAGGATGGGAGAGTTTAGGGGTTTTATAAGAAGTGTTTGGACCAAAAGTAAGGCCAGAAGATCCATACACGGTTGGCCCAAACAGTGTGGTCAAACCTTGCGCATAGGTCAAATCTAGATCTTAATTTCTAGGAGCTTACTCTTTTTAGCTCTATATATTTCTTATTGGCTTCAAAACGCCCATATTTCGAGATTAATATCCCTATAAGGCTGGAGAAACCTCCCCACATGATTTGGAACCATTCTAGAGCCTTCCCTTGGTTATTTAGAGTCTGATTCATGAGGTATGTCACCATTCCTTCCGGATTTGTCATGTTTTCTGAGATCTGCTTAGATATACTTGTCTGATATCCATTGTTTCTCATATCTGAACCTATAGTGGGTAGAACTACGTTTTTTGATGCCAAATAATTCAATTTTATGTCATGATCTTTCTAGGATAAGAGAACTAAGTATGTTAGTGGAGAATCGACCTTTTTCTTGTGCGTTCTTCATTTGTTGTCGGGGTTTCATGAAACCCTTTGAGGTAGGAGGCTTCTCTCTCTTCTCGTCTTTGCTAGAATTTATAGGATTAGATTAAAATTTGTTTATTTATTGTGAAATTCATGGAAAATCATAATTTTATATGATTTATGGTTTTTTTGAAATTCCGTGATCTTGGTAAATAATTGTTCAATTGGGGTTTAGTGTTATGAATTTAAAATGATGATTTTAAATTATGGATTTAATGTAATTACAAAATGGTTGATGAAAATGGTTTTTGAATAGAAATTGTTTTCAATAAAAATGGAGTTTTATTGAAATGGTTTGTAATTGGAATGTTTTTGCATTGAAATGGTTTAGATGGAAATTTTTTTCAATAAGAATGTGTTTTTGTTTAATGATTTGTTTTGGATTGATCATTGGATATATGTAGTGTGTGTTCATATTTCATATATGGGGCTTGGTTGAAATATGACCTTGTTCATTGGATCCAAATGGTTAATGGAACATCGGAATTGCATATACGGGGCTTGGTTGAAATATGACCTTGTGCTCAGTTCCAAATGGTTAATGGCACATGGGAATCAATTACCATGTGACGACTTGGTAGATTGACAAGAAACCACTCATGAGTATAGAACTGTCATAATGCAAGATGACCGGTTGGTTTCATGGGTTTGAGGAATGGTTGGGTATGTTGATAATGGTATATTGTGAAATGGTTGTAACAATTATTTAGTTATTTTTCGGGAAAACTATCTTGCTGGAAAATATGTTTCAATTGCACTTGTATTCTTTTGGTAATGATTGGTTTTAGAAACATGTTTATATTTAGTTATAAATTTATTTTTTCAAATTGTTTTATATAAAATAATTCATATAATTGTTGCTGACTCTTCTATCAAAGTGGTGTGAGGAGGGAAGTCTTTGGTGAAATCCTATTGTGTTTTATACTCACCCCTAATTCGGCACATTGGTGCATTTTCCGGTAATATCATCCGATATAAGTAAAAAGGTAATGTTTCACATATGTTTATCACTACCTTATGATTTTGGGATGTTCAGAGATTATGGAGCTTGGTGCTTATGGACCATAAAGTCTTGAGGTCTTTGGAGAGTGAAGTGTGGTTTATTTGTTATATACTTTGATACTTTATTATTCTTCTGATGTTTCTTACATTGATGTGGTTGTGAGATAAATGAAGTTGTTGAGTTGTCCTTCGTTAGTTCATGCACCATATAGTGATTTTATGGTTGGTGTTGGAAGGTTTATTGGTTTATTTCTTAATGGTTAAATCATCCCCCACTTGTATTTCAAAACCATTCAACATTTATTGTCAGCCTTTGGCATCTTGGGGATGTTGCTTAAGGCCTATTAATGACTGGTCGTACTCTAAAGGAAATGATAATTGGATGGTCATTATAGGTGTGAATCCAAATCCTTACTTTGCGGTCGCCACCGAGTGTAGAGGAAGGTGGTTCTATGGTTATGAATCAATTTACAAGAAACTTCATGACGCGGAGGGAGATGAATCTACCTCTGCGAGCCCATCAAACTTCAAAAGAAGCCTTCACGAGCACCACATGGAGAACATATCAGGGCTTCATGCCATTATGGGGATGATGGTCAATACCACTGTTATGACAAACTCAACGCAATCTGTGGAAGATCTCGGAGCGCCACATGGCATCACACCGAGCAGTTCTACATCTAGCCTCCCCCCACTTATAAATAATGGGCACCCCTCGAGCCCAAAGGATATATAATTTGACCATTATCCTTCTACACTCTCAAATCGAGAAGCACCATTTACTCTGTGAAACCTAGAGAAAAATGATCACTTCCAAGTACTTGATCATTGAGAAGAACCCTTCCCTTAGCTCAAGTACAACCCCACTTTATGCAGGGATGCCCTTCATAGAGCCCACAGGCCACCATGAAGGTACGAGATCCTCAAGTGGAATCGTGTCTTCCCAAATCACTCATGATTCACAAAGTACCTTCCATGCACATGTGACCCATATGCTAAGGCAGGGTCATTGTGCTTCATGAGGTACATTGATACTCAATGCTATTCTTTGCAAGGAACCCATTTTTCGTGAAGTCGTACTCTGTGAAGGCATTTTCACTTCATGAAGCACCCTCCATATGCACCTATACCCTATTCCTAGGCTATGAAATCTACTTTATGAAGCATACATCTTCACAAAGCCCCTCATTTATATGGAGCACAATATCTTAATAAGGCCCTTTCATGTGAACTCATTTTATTCAAAAAATCTTCTCTCATACAACCCTATAATTTTTTAGAAAGTGATTTCAAGATCCCTTGGGCCGTGCTTCAGATTGAATTTATTATACTTCTACTTCCTTGCATTGGTATGCTAATGGCTATATCATTTTTGCATAGACATGCTAACGTGATCCCCTCAATGGGTCACTCCCCAACACCCAAACATCATGGCATATCTAGTGCCCTCCTTCACCAAGGATTATAGAATGATGGTTATGTATGTCATAGGGGTGCGGAGTGAATGTACCACGTCTGAGATGTAGGACATTAAACTACAAAGAACCATCATCCTCATCACATGATGATAATATGTAGCCTCTCCCCATGTGATAAACATGTGTCACCACATCTCAAAAATTCTCTACACCTGTTTGTCTCCAAAAAAGTGAGATCTTCCTCAAATAGAATGAGATCCTCTTCATCGGAGTGGCGTCCATCTGTATGGAAGGGAAACCATAATTGTGTATAACCCTAGCATTTCTTGTGGTAGGTATCACCCCTAGTCCACCTCTCTTCTTCCATGACAAATACTAGAGGATAGATGAGCACATGGACCTTTGTTTACCCATCCCTCTCCCTCTGGGATTTGTTGCCATCGGGCCTCCAAACATGAGTAAGTCCCAATATTCATCTACATGGGTATCTAAGCATACATAAGACCCTGTTTCCTCTTTGGGCCTCAAACAACGTGTAAACCCCCTCCACATTCCATGGAATCACCTTTCGCAATGTGACTGTCAGGTCTTTTCTACCTCTTGTTTCTCAAACTGCGCATGACTATAGTGGGATTAGAGAGAGTACAGTAAGCATTTACCATGGCATCCTTCCTGGTCCTCCCCATATCATAATCCCCAAACACATCCCGAACTATGTGGACATTTATCCTTATCTTCAAGGAAAGGTATGCAGGAAGCCTCCTTGAGGGTCAAGCCCATCACCTACTTGTTCCGACCTCATTCAAGTCAGTTCAACTTCACCCCACATGTATAAGCCCCATTATATCGTCAAGTTATTGTCTTATGGGTACACCGTTGTTATATAACCCCATAATATACTATGTGGACGATGATTCCCTACCACATGGATACGTTGGAAGCCTCTATGATGTTCAAGCCCACCACTCATGTTTTATATTAGCCTCTCTCCCTGAAGCCTATGTTTTTTCATGAAATTCATGCCCAAACTTGAAGGTTATACTCCCTCCAAATCCCATCCATGCATCCATAACCATGGTATGCCTTCTTAGGTGTCTCATTTCCCCTCCGAACTATGTGGAATTTGTCTCTATATCACAGGGATACATACAAGTCTCTTCGTGGCTGAAGCCCAACATCACTGTCATCTTCAAGTTGCTTCCATTTCATTCTACATCCACTTTTATCAACCATCCATATCTATCCTATTTCATAACAGGGCTACCACATCTTAGTGATATCAGGTCACCCACAATCTCACTGTTCCTTGTAGTAATCAGGTATCTAACCACACCATAGGTCTAGTATCAGTGTCCCCTCTCTAGGTTACACCCATATGATCCACTCTTATCAATGTTCTGATCAGTCCGATGCATCTATGCTATACGTTCAACTCATGAAATACCCTATGTTATTCATGGAAAGATGAAGAAATCTTAATAGACATGTCTATGGAATATAATTCCCTCCATTTTATGTAGGATTCCTCAGGATTATGCGCCATCGAGAAGCCCTATAATTAGATGAAAAAACCCAAACACACTAGTGTTCCAGTGTCCAGAAATTCCAGCGATGTCCAAGGTGACTACTCCCCCAACCGAAGGATGCTTCCCAGACTGGACCCCTTGGAATGTACTGACAGAAGCATCATAATTAACTGACGTCCATGAAGACATGTAATTGTGAAGACATTTATGAAAAACATCTTAAGTATATGAGGGAGACATGGAGTAGGTAACGACCTCTGAGGAGGAATCCATAGAATGAGGAACTGAAATCCCATCATCCCATTTAAATCAAGGAGAAAATGTCCCTAAATAAGATATGGATTCCACCTACCATTAGAATGTGGTAATATAGGGAAATAACTACATTTCCTCTAAGAAACAGAGGGTCACCCCGACGAAAGCATCAGAAATAGAAAAAGTGAACCCGACATGAAATTTTTAACCTTAATGTAGACATTTGTATCACTCATGAAATCATTGGATTAGCATGTCACCCAATCCAGTTATCTGGCTCCATGTCTTGCCAAGAAAATAGTGGGATTGGTGTGAAAATCACCAAGAATTAGGGCTGTTGAACGTTGGAAATACTGGTCAACAACGTTGTCATTGTGGATCCTTCTTACCAACCATGGAAGACATAATTTTTTTGGGGCACTATAAGACTATTTCCTTCATTCAATAGTAATAGTTAAATCTCCCTACTTTTTAGGACCCAATTTGTCATGAAATAAATCCAATCACCACCCACCCACCAACATAGGTCCATGTGTAACATCAACACAGAAATCATGCGCAGCCTCATCTCCCCCATGGTAGCCTCCACATCCATGGTTTTTGGGTGCCCACTCCCATATCACCATCTGAATTAATTCAGGGAAGGGTACTTAATGACTTTATTAGACAATACCCTATGCCAATGAGGTGAGGGATGTTTGGGACTACCCAGTCGGAATCCTGCTCCATGTGACGATCCTCCCCACAACATTCACACCCAGTACAGAAGCCTTTTCAGCACCCATGACCTCAATTATAGAGTCATTCCTCCTATCACAGGTTGACGATTTGAAGATGTTATCCTCACAGTCAACTGTCAGTGTGGGGGTCTTCCCCATATCCCTACATATACTGAAGAAGGTCCTCATAATCCCAGAAATCAAATAAGAAGTGGTTTTCCTTGATTCATTGGAACCTAACATGGAGGTCCTCCTTGTGTTCCGCTCGTATAGTACATGGACCCTCCTTGTAATGAAACAACCAATGGAAATATGCATGGAGGATTTTCTCATGCTTCTATCAGCTCTAGCAGATGTCCTACCTAGTCCAGCACTTCCCATGGAGACTACATACATGCGTCAGCCAGTGGAAACATAGGTCCTCCCCATGTTCCCATTGACATTTTTTCAGGTGCTCCTTACACCCCAGCTCACCCTGGAGGAAGTCCTCTTCACCCCAGAATAAGTTCGGCTAGAAGATCCTCCTCTAGAAAAAAATAAATTTTTTTATTAAGAGCCATCTTGGGGCATCAGGGTAGGTATCTGACTCTATAAAAAGAATGAATAAATGATTAAGATCGCAATTAACCTCTTCAAATTCTCATATTCTAGGGCAGAATACGATTCAAAAATTGAACCCTCACCAAGATCCTTTATGTTGAGGGATGGGGTACGAATGAGGAAAAGTAGCCTCATCCTTTAGAAATGTGATGTTCCCCAGATTACTGCCTCCCTCTTCAGATACATCTAGGAGGAAGAAGGTTTCGAACCTTTCTAGGTCCTGGTCGTTCAATCCTCTCTATCATCAATGGGGTACTCCTCCACATCAACTAAAGATCATAGAGAGTTATTCAGAGGACCAATAGAGGAATAAAAAAACATGGACCACCACCAATAACCACAACCCCTGGACCATAATAGGTGGGTTCCAGTCCATCTTACCAGGATGTTGTGGCTCAGTCGTTAAATTCATCATAGGGTAGACCGAGATGTTGTGGCTCATCATCCCATTCACCGTATTCTCTGCTAGTCACTCTACCATCATAGTGGTCTACATCAGTGTCATTACTGGTCTTACTACCACCCCCATTTGATGAGTGGGAAATCCAATGGTCAGATCTTGAGTCCAAGACAAGGATTTTTTGGGACATCCTTGTAGTGGATCATTTTGAAAATATGTTCTGGCCAATTGTGACAACAATATTTAGTGCGCCAGAATCATTTACCCCGGAGGAAGTCACGTGATTTCTCCAAACCCTCTAGGAGATGTACTTATGTCTCTGTTTTCAGTGAGAATCTTACCCCAAGATTAATGCACACTTTGAATATATTAAAAAACAATGTCGTATGGTCGACTTGACTGTGCTCCATATAGCCTAGAGCCCGTAGCCGCCCAGTCTCCACCAGATCCTCCAGCAACGATGTGTTTAGAGCATTAAAGTGCTCAGAACAATTATCAATCATGCATCCCCCCATGTTCGGGTCCATGGTTAGGGGCTGTATGCATACCTTAATTTTAGTTCTATCTAGCATAATCCCAACATTCCAGGTGATATTGAAGATATGCCTCCAGGTAGAGTCCTAGTTAACAAGGATAATATATCAGAGGAAGAGATCGACACAGAACTCTTTGGAGATGACTTACCCCCTGGGGGAGTGCCACACCTATTAGATCCATTTGGAAGGGTTACTCTCCATCATAGAAATCTACATGGTCTTATCATGGCAACCAAGTCATTAGTCCTCAACCAGAATCCCAAGAAGGGAAAGGATCGCCATGGGGTCGTCAAACCATCTAACCCGTATGGATCATTTCAAAAGATGGAAGATGATCCCGAAATATATGCACTACGCTAGTAGCTCATAGTGCACAAAATGATGGTCGATGACCTCTTTGCTAAGTGTGCTGTAGAGCGGCGTCCAGACAATAGTAATCCCCAGCCAGAGCAGTTGGGGCAGGTACAACAGTACTCAGAGAATTTGCTTCTGTTACAATGACCGTCCTTCAAACATAGATAGAACTAATGTGTGTACTTATGGTAAGAGAGTGTGACATGTGTCACCGAACCCATCTGAGAGGCATGATAATCCCAGGGACCCAACTCAGTTTCCCCCAGCCGCTCTGCATGTCATCCCACCAATCACTCCATGAGCCACTGGGCCTTCTTGCCATGTTGAAGAATCTCCCAACGCACTAGTGTTTAGGGATCATCATCGAGATTGGAACCCCCACCAAAATTACATGATGGTGCTACTAATTTTGTACCTTGGGGAGTTAGAAACTCGACATGTGGTAATCCCTGCTAATGGAAAGCCATATCTGGTGTGGGACAATGATATTCTAGTGCCCCCGGGCTACAGAAACCCTGCCATTTCCCCTTTTAATGAGACGATCAACCAACTACTTCATATGTTTTACATCATCTTAAGGAGTGTACCCATTCTGGGAACTCTGACACAACCAAAATCTTTCAAACTCCAAAGTTTCATACAAACATTAGAAGGGCATGCGTTTGTCTGGTACAACCAGTTACCCATTGGGTCTATCACTAGATGAGAAAGTCTCAATTGAGAATTATTTTACCAGTTCAACTCTTCCACCTAGAAGACAAGTATTGAATACCTCTTCAAGTGAAAGTTGAGGCCAGAAGAGTAATTCATGTACTTTTTCACCTGGTGAAAAGGTCTGACCTACTCTCTAGATATGATGCTAACTCATGAACAACTACTGACAAAGTGTGTGGAGAATTTCAAAACTGAACTCTCACCTCTCTCAGTACTCATGATTATTCTAGGGTATTCTGGGATTTCACTAATAAGGCCCAACGTGTAGAGGAAGCCTTATGGTAGGCCTAGTAGGAAAATATTTTGCCTCCTTCCATTCCTACGAGAAGAGACTCTAAGGCTGAGCCTGCCTCGGTGGCCCAAAATAGAGGCCCCTAAGAAACTTCAGATATTACAAGTGCATCCACCACCACAGCCTCGTAGGTTCCCACCACCAATGGCACAACCTCTAGCCCATAATCTCCCACCTCATAATTGGTAGGCTCCCCCATGTAACGTGCCACCATCCCCTAGGCGAGATAACTATGTCTGACCTCCTCGATAGGCTCCTCCAGCCGCGTTTCTGGGCCATGCTCCAAGAGCCTCCTTCCCAGACAAGAGAAACTAAACCTACTCATTCAATGAGGCCCAGATCCCTAGTTATTTCTAAAGTTCCATGGAATAGAAAATTTTGTGATTTCCCAAATATAGGGGGCCTGAAGAGGTAGATATCACCGATCACCCAAACTACTAACCGTATCACCAGATCCAAGGGAACACCCTTAGATGGTGATATGTGTTTAATGATTGCCTTCGAGACCAGATTGATAACATCATAGTTTGGTTAGGCCCATCATCAGAATATGTTGCATGGGTTTTCATGAATCCTGACAATAGTAATGACATTGAAGGTGGGTGGAATTAGGTTCCTAACTACAGGTCACAAATTTATGATGAATAAATAGCTTTTAAGGTAGTTTCTTGTGCCCATGGTATTTCCTAGGCATAAATAAATCAAACTGAGCCTTTCGAAGATTCTACATTACCAGTAGCTATAACTTCTACATCAACGGCTCAGCCTTCCTCTTCCAAGAAGTGAAGGCATCGGGGATGAAAGAGAAAAAAAATTCCCACACTGATGTCGTTGTTAATCCCATACTCTCGGTGATTTCATACCCGCGAAGATGGAAATTCCCCCCAGAATCCATTTAGTAGTAGAGGATTCTTCGAGTGATAATCAAGGGTATGATTTGGTTAACAACGTGGAGATGGTAAACCCCTCCATGATTTTTGATATAGAGTATTTCCATAAAAATCCTCCCAACGTCTCTAGACATTTCCAACGTCAACGGTGTAGTGGTTATATGGTTCATCGGAGTGCCTATAATAGTAATTCCAGCAAGGATGTGCATTCCACTGAAACTAGAAAACAGGATTGGAGAAGATCTCATAATGAAGAGACTTCTCATCTGGTGTCATCAGGTCCACCATTGCCTCCATTTGTGTTTCTTGATCAGGAAGAACCACCTAGACCATGCATTGATCAAAAACGCCCTTTTACAGACCAGTGAGTATTAGGACATTCCCAGCACCATTCAACGACCGATTTATAATGATGGTCCTATCATACCGCATTCCACAACACAAATTCTGGTAAGTAGAAGTTCATGATAGGCACATATGTATGACATCCTTAAGAATCTTTCTATCAATCCAGTGATGCTCTCTGTTGATTATTCTCTTCTCCTTTTAGTGGTTATGAATGAAGACCTTATTGAATATTGATTAATACCCCTCCAGTTTTAGATGTCAGTAGTAATCGTAGAAGTCTTCCATGATGAGGTAGTTGAGCATGTTGTATGGAATGCCATTATCTCTTCCACTGAATAATATGAAGTCAATCTCATATAGGGGAACATGCTTCTATAGTACATCACTGGACACTTCAATGGTGTGGACTTTCATTGCTATCTTGTTGACACATTCTAGGGGATTAACCTAATCCCGAACCAAACACATTGAAAAATGGGGTTGTGCCAGGATGATCTGAATCCATATAACGTAAAACTCCTAGGTTATGATAGGGAGGAATAGAAACTGGTTGGAAAGATATACATGAAGTCGCAGTTTGGTTCATGGTAGCCAGCACCAAGTTCATGGTTGTCTCCCAGGACACTGCCTACAACTCATTGATTTATAGGTCACGGCTTCACCTGTATGCGGTGGTTCCTTCATCGTATCACCAATGCATAAAATTCTACCTTAATGGTCTCATGGGAATAATCAAAGGTGACACGTCTCCATTTGATTAGTGTGAAGACTGCTATCGAGATTCTTGAATATTACAAGATCAAGGGAAAGATGATTCAGGATAACGAGGTTGAACAGGATATGGCTACAACCGACCCATGTATAGACCTGGATGATTCCTACCTTTTTCTGATCCACTGATTAGAGGCTACAACCCTGGATCTAGGGAAATGTGTTGTTGTTTTTGGAACAAGGAGGGAGCACATTACAAATTCTAGGGGATGGGGATGCCGGAAAATCACCTCATATTCCTACAAAAATCAGGCTAAGGTAATCCAAGAGCCCCCTACACCAATAATGTATCGGGACATCCACCCCATGCCAACGATAATACATCATGTGTGCTTGCTTCTATGGGTTGGGATAAACCGACTCAAACCAAAGTTCCACTATTTCTTAGGTATCATCAATCAAATCCCATTAGGCCGAAGAATAGATGGGATCAGGTCGAAATCATTCATTGTTATGGTTTCAACAGTGTTTGAGTCCGCCGATGCAGTGTAAAGTGCCGCTCAGGCTCGCACCAGATTCCCACTAGGGTCTATTGAATTAGAGGAATCGTCGACTACTAAGGATCTCAACTCTATGAATGGACATAAGGATTTTGAGGATTCTCCTCCTGCATTAGAAGAACATGTCTCCTCCACAGTTGATGAATTGGTACAGGTGAACCTCAACAACGATATAGATCTGAAACCCACATTTATCAGTGTTGCTATGCCTTCTGTGAATTAGAAACGATACATGGATTTTCTGAAGCAACAATGTGGTTTATTTTTCTAGAGTTATGATGAAATTATAGGACTAGATCTTCACTCTATCATACACCACCTCGGCCTTCCATAAAATCCTCGTAGGTTCAAACAACCTCCCATAAAGATGCACCCTTATCAAGGTACCATGGTCGAGGCCGAAGTTGATATGCTCATTGGAGCCTATTTTTTCAAGGAGTTTTATTACCCTTTATGGTTATCCAACATTGTGCACATTGGATAAAATTCTAGAAAAATCAAGGTCTTCATCGACTTCAAGGATCTCAACTGTCATTGTCCGAAGGGTGATTTTCCCCATGTTATGATGGAACTATTGACTGATGCATCATATAGGTTCCATTCCATCTCTTTTATGGATGGGTATTCCAGTTATAACTGGATCTGAATGGCCCTCAATAATTAAGATCATACATCCTTTAGGGCCCCATAATTTAATTTTTTTACCAAGTAATTCTTTTTAGTCTGATAAATGCAGGTAACGACTATCATCATTCCATGCAACAGATATTTAGTTCGATTGTTAGGACATTGGTGGATTTCTATTTGGACAGTCAGGTGGTCAAATCATACAAGTTTTAGGACCATCTCAATGATCTTGATAACATGTTTGGATCTCTCAGTTCTCCCCACCTAAAGATGAACCTGTTGATGTGTTCCTCCGAGGTCACCATCGGAATCTTTCTCAGATTCATTATTAGATATAGAGGCATCTAGATCGATCCAGAGAGGATTATGGACATCAATCAAATGTCTCCTCTGAGAAAAATTTGGGTTCGTTGAGGATTTCAAGGCCACTTGGTCTATATATGTCGTTTCATCATGAATCTGACCAGAAAGTGTAATCCCTTTTCTCAGATCATGAAAAAGGCACTTTTTATTAGTGGGATGAGTAATGTGAAACTGTAGTCGAAGAAATCACGCAGTAGCTATTATAGCCACCGGTCATGATTCCACCCATTTCTGGAAAGACACTGGTCCTTTATGTGATTTCCAAGTAATGATCTCTTGGCACCCTTCTCACTGAGAATAACAATGAGGTAATAGAGAAAAACCTCTACAGTTTTGGCCAGATGCTCCTCGGTACAAAGACCAGATACTCCCTTATTTAGAAGAGCTTCCTTGCACTGGTATTCACAGTGTATAATTTGTGACATTACTTGCAAAACCATGAGATACAGTTAGGGTCCCAAGTGGATAAAGTAAAGTGCATCTTGAACTGCACCATGTTGACAAGCCATCTAACTTGGTGGCCAGTAATCTTATTGTAGATCAACATCAGGTTCATCCTAGTGAATGATGTTAAGGGAAAGCATTGGTATAATTCCGTTATTCATATCCAAATCTCGCAGACCAGTCCATGGACCTTGATTTTCTGGATGAGGAAAACTTCTCAGAGGTCCAAGATGCTCTATGTTAGAAAATGCACATTGATGGTGCTTCCCACAGCACTACTGTAAGAAGACACAATGTCCCCATACTCAATAGAGTAGACCAGGGTATCATCTTTGTCACTCCAGTAGATTTATTTATTCCATTTCATTCTTGTTGTCAAAATATTTTCCCAAAAATGTGTTAGAGTATCATGCTCTCATTACTGGCCTCAAGCTAGACCTTGAGAATGACATTGCCCACTTGCATGTAAAATGGTAATCAGAACTAGTCATCAAGAAGATCAACAATGACTATCTTGTCAAGAATCCAAAGCTATTACTGTTGTTGAAAGGTACCCACCAGTTAATGGCCCCATTACCATCCTGACGAGAGGTTACTCATGTCCCTCGATCCTTGAACGTTCAATTGGATGCCTTGGGTAGCCTGAATGCAACACTTGCAAAGCCTAATCAGGATGATTCGATTATCCACGTGACACACCAGAGATTCGTCACCATCATAACTCTGAACAATGATGATAGTTTGCTGGTAAGACACCTTACCACTAGTGTCACTATGTCAGGACCTCCAAATCCCCCTTTTGTAGTGCTAGAAGTGACTTCTGACTGAAGGATCCCCTTAATTGACTACCTCCATCACATTAATCTCTTGGTATATTAGGACGAGAATAAGATAATTAGATGTCTTGCATTATATTCTAACTTCCAAATTCGTCCCGGTCTTGAGAAGATCTTCTAAAAGTGAGAGTTTGATTGGGTTCTCCTCTATTGCATTCAAGGAGGTGAGATTTCTCTAGTCAGGCGGGAGGTTCATGCCAGTTTATGTGGTTCACATCAGACAGGGCCTAAGCTGTCCCACCAAATCTAGAGATTGGAATATTTTTATCGTTCCATGATACATGACTATATTTAGTATTCCAAGAGGGGCCATGCATACCAAATCCACACTTTATTTGTGCATAAACTGCCGAATACTCTCCACACTAGCGAGTACATTTGGCCCTTTGCGGTCTGAGGACTTGACGTCGTGGAACCATATCCACCGGTGACAGCTCGCCTATGCTGGTTCATCCTAAATGCTATAGATTTTTTTTATGTTAGAAGAGTCAGTTATATTCAAGAATGTCAAGGCCCATTCTATTTTTTAATTAGTGAGCTCCAACTTCATATACTAATTTGGAGTCCCTCATGCCATCCTCACGGATAACGGTACCAACTTCTGGGTAGCTGAGTTGAAGAAATTTTACACCAAATACAAAATTCTTTCTAACCACACCCCCATTATAACTCGTAGGAAACTGTGAACGTTGAGGTGTGAATCAAGACCCTCCCTAACATTCTACAGAAGAAGTTTGGTCAGAACAAGAACAATTAGCTAGAAAAACTCCCAAACGCCCTTTGGGATTATCGAACAATGACCTACAATTCCACCCAAGTTACCCCATAATCCTTGGGGTATTGAATTTATGTTGTCCTACCCATAAATATTTAATTTTCTTCATAGTGCACAACTATATATGCTTATCAAGTAACAGATAAGGTAGCTGAAATCCGTTTGGCATAATTGGAAGTGCTCGACGAGAACTGGATTCATGCCATGTACCATATGGAAAGAAACCAGAATAATAAATCTATAGATTTCTACAATATTGTTTTCCTCTACTCTTCCTTTCAAGGATACATGGTGTTGGCCCTGAAAACACCAATGATACCTCATAGGAAACCACCCAAGTTGGAGCCCAAATGGGAAAGACCTTACATCATTCCCTTGGTTTACCCTAATGGAATGTATTCCCTAGTTACCGTGTATAGTGAGTGTATAAATCCTCCCAAAAATGCCAAATTCTCAAGAAATACATTGCCTAAGTAAGCTAATGCCCAACTAGACCTTAAACTATTATGTGATGTATGACATTAAAATGTGTCGTCATCCCACACGACGATAAACTGAAAAATAGTATGAGCTCTATGACCATAAACTAATATCTATATAGTCTTACATTTCCTTAAATTGTTCTGTCTTCTCTACGTGACATTTATATTTTGATTCGTCCAAGCCCAAAGACATAAAAAAACTCATCATTGATCCTACATGATGTTAAATTGTGAGGAGAATATATACCATTATTTTCTGAGCTCTATTACATTAAACTAATATCTCTTCATACACACGTACACACCACACAACTATAAAATGAATGGAATCATCAATAACTATATATGGCTTGATTCCCATCCTTAAGGGATACAAATGAATTCTCGGACGCCTCATATTAGAGTCCATCCCCCAAATTATTCTCTTTTACTACCCCTGGGTGTAGTTCTCATGGAGGATACCACTTGGTGTAGTGTAGTCTAACATATCCCCCAATCATGTCAAGATTATGATGATCACACCATGTTCCCCTCCTTGTTCTTCGATCCTCCAACATCCTTACTATATGACGTTAAACTGCATGGCCCATTCCAAAGTATGTATGGCTTGATTCCCATCCTCAGGGGATACATAGGAAAGCCTGATAATTTCTTCTGTAGGCCCATCCACAAACATTAAGATCTCCCTTTGGGTCGAAACACATGGTGGGGTGCATAATTTTCCCTCATTTACATTGTGTTCATCATGACCGCACCATGTGTCCCTCTACCTAGATATATCCACATCTTTCGTCATCCCACATGACCTTAAACTACACAAGCGTGTTCACGCTACACAAATCCCCTTTATTTGGTTTTTCATCATCATTAAAATCCAAAAGGACAACAGAACAAGAAGTATGGTAGGCCCTATGTCTCCACTATCATTTTGGGCCAACGTCTTCGAGGATCTTAAACGACAAATTTATACAAGTCCAATGTTGCAAATGTGGTCAGTGATCAGAGTTAATTTTTTTTCTCATTTTATGTCACATGATGTGGATGCTTTATTCTGAACGTGGAAAATAGGTATTCCCCATCATTGTCACCACCCCTATATTCCACAAATATTATGTGCAATGATTCATTTTGACATGCCATCCCTTCAAACATCAGTCTGCCTCTAGTAGAAGTGTTGATCTGTTCAGGACCGACCCAACATGATCTTTTTTCTTCATTGTTGTGCACTTATATATTAGGTAGATCCTGATCCTATTACTTTTTTCCTGCACCAAGCACTGCTCACATAAGATTTGGAGCTTTGTTAAGGAAATTCCCACATAAAGGGTCGTATATCTATGGTTGGATGGGACATCCATTCTCAGGTACCTAAAATTTTTCGACCCCATTTCCAAAATTCTTATTTAGGATTGTGTGGTGTCATGTGTACTTATGTCCACATTGACATCGGTCCATTTTCTCCATGCCACACATATCCCCTTGAAACATCCATCCTTCATCCATCTTCCTTGCTGCAAGATGTTAAATGTCACGGGCCTCGCAGTGACTTGTATGTCCCATAATTTGGGTTTTCATCTTTATTCACATCTAAAGGACCCATGAACAACATAGATTATAGGACATAGGGTTCTCCTATAATTTTGGGCTAACGTCCCTGAGGATCCTGGATGAAAATTTGATATGATTCTCATGTTGCAAATATGGTCAATGGTCAATGGTCAATTGTTTGCAACCATCCCTAGTCACACAATATGGATACTTTGTTGAAAACATGGTCAGCAGTTATCCTCGATAATTGTTGTCATTTTATGGCCCCCCACATTATAGGAATGATGATTCACCCTTTCAAATCATTTTTCCCTTGAACATGACATTAAACTGGGCATCCACGGTCAGAGCTCTATGACTATAAACTATGATCTACTACATCCTTATAGTATAATGATAAACTGTACGAAAGTCTCAATTTTACATAAGGATTGATTCCCATCCTATTAGGATATGTAGGAAAACACAGACCTCTTATCTTCAGGTTTATCCCCAATTCATCTCCCTTTTCTCTCAGCCACCTAGTTCAAAATCTCTCGGGGAATTATAAATGTTATGGAATATATGGGATTATTTACTCATTCAGAAAGGGTTGCTCACTATTTCATACATATTCCTCATTGAGATACCTTTCTCATATATGCATCCTTTTGGAATGATGAAAAACTACACAGTGTTATCGAAAACCACATGTGGCATGATTCCCATCCTTATGGAATATGAAGGACCTCCGAAACATTTAGCCTTTGAGTCTAGCCCTATTTCTTAGAAACCTCCTTATCTTCATACCCCAATAGCTTGATTTCTTCTAGAAAAGGGGTATGTGGTGTGGTGTTGTCTTATATCTTCATTGATGTCGGGTTTCCAACAACCATTCCATGTAATTCTTTCTCCTAAGATCTCTTTATCCCCCTGTTCTAAACTTATATTTTTGAGTCAGGTGCTATTTAAATGGGCCCCTCGACACTTTTTTGGCAGTTCAACAATGTGCCCAAGAGCATTATAGTTAAGCACCTAGAGTTTTGGATTATACATATAGTTGTTATCACCCATTTCCATGCTTCATTTAACCCTTAATTCAGACATCCATCATCTTTCGCATCTAAGAGGACCCCCAAACAACATGGATTCTAGGCCCTAGGTATCTCATACCATTTTAGGTCGACATCCTCAAAGATCTCGAATGAAAAATTGATATATGTCTGGTGTTTTGAATATTTTTAGTGGTCGATACTCATTTTTTATCCCCATTTTAGGTCACACGATATGGATGTTGTGTTTCAAACGCAGTTAACAATTATCCACCATCATCACGCCACCCCATTAAGACCTACATGTCAATTTCATGGTTCAAATAATTTTCCACTCCATCGTGTCTAAGTATAATTTTGACACTCTCTGTACAACCCCTCAGTGCACATTTTCATGTTAGAAGGATAAGGCCATGTTGGGGAATCATTCGGGGCTCCACACCAATTTTCCCTTTGGGTGTACTCGGTGTGTTTGAAATACCTTCTTCTCCCCTGTTTCCCACATATAGTATAGCTCACAGAAGATTATGGATTAGGTTGAGGGTTTCACCTATTTGGAAGAGTCATTCTTATCTAGGGTCCAAGCTCAAAGGCCGTTGAACAACGCTCTCCTCACATCCTTTCTTCAAGACATAAAATTGAACAATACTTCAAGAATTATTTGTGTCTTGATTCCTATCCTCATTGGATACATACGAAGTCATGTGAATTTCTTCTTTGGGTCTACCTTAGGTTATACTAATTACTTATTCTGTTCGGCCTTTTGGACCTGACTTTTACATGATTTAGTTGTGTGTCGTGTATGGGATTATGTCCTCATTCACATCAGGTTTTCAATAGCCACCCCATATACTCCCTTTCTAGAAGCTAGACTATCAACCGTTTTTCTTGAAAGATGTTAAACTGTACCATCAGAACTATTTAAGTCTTGATTACCATCCTCATGGAATACATAGAAACACCCAGATGTATCATATTTAGGTTTAGTCCATTATTATCTGACCATTGATTCCCTTGCATGAGGGGTTTTCCCGGAATTGTCCTTGGTGTGGTGTGGACCTCATCCTCATTCACATCGGGTGTACTTTATCATGACATGTGCATTCCCCCCCAAAAAAAACTCATTTCTCTTGTAAGTGTCCAAGAAAAATGTCTTTAAACTATGCTTCCTCATCTTAGAAGACTTTAAACTGTTTCATATTTACTAGAAGTTGTTAAAATGAATGGGTTGGTCCAACCATACTACCCTAAACTATGAAATTTTTATCCTGGATACACGAAGAAAGACAACATTTCATTATGATGTCCTCACTCGGGGGGGGGGGGCATCATGTTTGGTAGTGGTTATCCACCATACCATTTTTCAATTCCATCATGTGGATTGATTCCCGTAACAACATAGGGATTCTCCATCCAATGTGTATCGCTTCAAAAAGAAACAACACAAATCCTTCCGAAAGAACAAATAAGATCTATCAAATGACACATCATTTGGTGGGTGGGTCAGACCCACGCAAAAATATTGTCCTTGGAATTTGTACCCAAACATGATATTTCTATAGTTATGTATGTCTAGATCCCCATCATAGTGGGGTATAATGAAATTCCCATGAACTTGGCTATGAGCCCATCCCATCTTTTATTTTTGGTCCCTCAACCTAAAATATCTCTAGGGATCACATGGTGTGATAAGGACTCATAAGGTCCTAATTCACGTCGTGTTTGGAAATTATTGCATCATGTTTCACCCTCCCTTTGTTAAATCTATGGTACTATCTCTATGACCATTAAACTAAGATCCAATCACCCTTGTCACAGGACACTAAACAACGTAAAATTTTATAGAACTACACATGCCATGATTCCCATCTTCATGGGATATGTAGGAATGCCCAAACATTTTATAAGTAGGTCCATCCATAAGAATCTTAAATCTACCCATTTTTCGGAACCATGGCTTGAGATTATTTGGAATCATGTGGTGTACCAAGGATCTATCGAGTTCTCAATTGCATCAGGTTTTGAAACAACTGCACTAGGTTTCTTCATTGTATCTTCCCATCCTAGTCTGAGTTCTATGACTCTGAACTAAGATCTACCAATGGGAACAAGGCATCAGGTGCGGAAACTTTTCCACCTTATGAACAATCCTTTAAACTGGGACCCCTCTTAATTTTCCACTCTATAACATTATGTTAGGACCATGCGACCCCAGGACCCTTGTCTTAGGAAAGGAATTCGACTCACTCTATTTGATACATCTGATTGTAGTACTCAAATGCATTTTGACAAAAAGCCCAATGTGAGGATGTTTCACATGGACATTCTATCATTTCATTTATAGGCTTCATGAGACCATTATTTGGATCTCCATCCTCATCCATGTCTGAATGGACATCCTTTAATGCCTAGTATCATGCCACATTGGATCATCTATCGTCTTAGGCAAACACCCTTAAAGACCTTAGACAACATTTATGACAGGTTCCATTTTTCAAACACGGTCAGAAGTCAACCCTCATTTGTGTGTCTTTATTCCATGCTAATTCAATACAGATACTGTGTTTCGAACATGGCCATAAAATATCCTCAACCATCATGCCACTATAATTATGATCCAGATCTCAGGAATCAGGATTCACATCATTCCACTCCCATGTGTTTAAGTTGAATTCCAACATAATCGGTTCACCCCCCCTCTTGCCGGTATGTGTGCTATGTAGGCGGGTCAATAATAATGGAACATCACTCACATAGTGTCCCACCAATGCTAATGTGTTTCACCCTGCACTAGGGAAATCCCATCACTAATCCTTTTTCCCACATCGAGCACACCTCACGTGGGCTTAGTAGTTTTGGTGGGGTGAGTACTCATACAGCTATGAAATGGAGGATTTTCATCCCGCATGATGTTAAACTATAATCTGAGAACTAAGTGCATCATGATTCCCATCCTGATGGGATACGTAGTAACGCCTAACCAATTTTCCATGGGCCCAGCCTAACATTCACATTTGGTCCCTCGACCTAAAAACAAATCCCCCAGGGATACATGGTGTGATGAAGACTCCTTATACCCTCATTCAAATCTGGTTTATAACTACCACCTCACATACTCCCTTCTTGGGATCTCCCCATTCACTCTTCATCCTGCTGTATGATGCTAAACTGCATGAATAGTTCTTCGATGGATGACATTAAACTTCGGTTCTACCCGAAACTAATTCATGATGTCACACGGTAACTATGGGATGCGTCAACTTCCTAGCCAAAAAGGATTCCCCCTACCAGCATTGTTCTATGATTATGATATGTTCATTAACATTGTTCATCTTTATTCTCATCCTTATGGGATATGTTGTGATGCCCATACATTTTTCCTAGGTCCCACACCCTAGGTCATTAACCCTTCTGGCCCCTCGGCCCCAATCGTGGTCCAGACTGTATGACCTTAAAACTATGAGCACAATCCACACTGTATGATGTCAAAATACATTTCTATAGTCTTTATTGTTATGATATAAAACTAAAAGGAACTCTTGGTCCCCCCTAGAGAGGTCCTATCTGGAAGTAGGTATGATCCCTGATCAAACTGATGTGCTCACCAAACATGTTTCCACCACAATGGCATAATTTCATGAGTTTTGGACTCAATTATAATAACCCATCACTCCACCTTTCTAACTTCTTGTTCTCTTTATTTTGACCCCCATCATATTTCTCGTCAAAATAAACCCCTATAAAAGTATGGATTATCAGCCTATGGATCACCTACTATCCTAAGAAAACATTCTGGAAAACTAAAAGATGAAATTTTAGTTAGGCACATCAATCCAAATTAAATTTTTTATTAATACAAATCCATTTTATGGGAAATGGTATACCATTTTTCTTCAGCAATGAAACCAGTACATACTGAAAGAACTATCAAACTGATTAAACACTTGGCCATGATTACATGATTCACCAACTCTATAGAGATCCCAGTGCAGCGTGCTAACCTGGGTTTTCAGATCCATTCTTATAAGATCTTAAAGTTGAGTGATCATTGTTTACATTGTATAAATAAAGACATCTGTGTTGATTTTGATCTTATTTAATCCTCGGGCCAGTATTTGATCTTGTTTGTATATCCACACTTCTTAATCTTCATTAGCATCAAACTACTACCGGTGTTCATGAATTCTTTGGATCTCTTATTCTAAGACATTGGGCTGGAGATATGTTTCAATCATTTCATCCTTGGAGTGTAGGATAAGTTTCAAGCACTCCCCAACATCCTCTTGCCTGTCTCTTGAATTCCTGCTCGATTCTTCACATTCCCCATTCTGAGCATCTTTACCTTCCTTTTTCCCACCCTTCATAGTTGATCGAGTCTCCTTTGGTTTTAGCAAGTATGAATAGTCCTTGTGTGCCTTTGATTTTTTCCCCTATACCTTAATGCATTTCCCCAAGTCACGCATGCCTTTTTTCCCCTTCTTTCGACTAGTGATATGGGGTAATTTTCCTTTAATTTGGTTCATGCTATATTCTGAAGGGTTACTGTAGCTATCATCATTGGAAGGCTCCTGCTCATGGGGTAAAGGGGGGTTGTGGACCTCCATACCATCAAAGTGGTTCCCCAACTCTATTGCCGCTACATCCGTGTGTTCCATCTGCATACTCAACACCTCACCTGTTTTCTTCACTAATCCAAAATCCTTTCCCCTATCCCCAGTCTTTTTCAATACCTTGGAAAGAGTTCCAATGGTGTTGGAATGAAAGGACCCCAAAACATCCTTATCTTTCAACCTTTCTTCTACACTTTGAGAACCTGTTTCCGCAAGCAGGAAGGATTTAACCTACATCAAATCCATTCATGTGGGTTGTTCAAATCCTCTCCCCATGTACTGAGGTTGCATGTTTGCGTCCTCCAATCCCACCCATGAGAGCCTATAGGTCTTCTTCTCTCATTCTCTGACAAACTCACAGCTAAGTTACCACTATTAGATACCTATTGAATTACCCAGTCTTTCTTGGAACAATAAAACACCTCTAAAACCCACGGCTCAGACACCTTAGGCTTCACCACCTTTAATACCACTAGAGGTCCCAAGGAGGTCCACTGCTACTTATCCTTAGCACTGGACTCTGTACTTGCACTGGCCAGAGCCAAAACCTCTTGATTAGTATCGTGCATGTCCCCTTGCACAACCAAACCATCATAATCTCACACCTTCTGAAATAAAACAGGGCCAGACTGCACCAAATTCCCCTTAGCACCGCTGCACATAACCTGCATACCCATGAACCCACGATGACAGGGAGAGATCAAATGACAGAAATGTAGGCACCCCTCGTAGAATGCAAGCCATGATTCATACACAATCTTCGGTTTCTAGAAGAACTCCTCTCTAACCGAAAGCCACAGCCACTCCATGGGATACTTAAAGACATCATCCTCAACACAAACTCTAGGGGAGATCGGATGACAAACCGCTGACGTCAGGCTATCCGAACACAGATATCTACCAACCATATTTCTTAACATACAAAAAGTTTAGGGATTCAGGAGAGGGATAGGTAGTTCTGGGAAGATTAATCTTATGTTGGGATTGATTCTAATGCCCTTGGACTTACCCAACTCACACATTAGAGAACGTTGGGAAAATTAAAATTTGACTATTCTAATAACACCATCTTCCAGTCATGACTCCCTATTTCTTACTGGAAATATAGATCAGTTGATCAAACCCCAGAGGACCAAAAAGTGTTTGTCACTTTCAGATTCTGATGGAATAACGAGGCGGTCATCCCTTGTTTTTTTACATCGGGCATGACCTACATGGGCTTAGAGATTAATAACTAGATAGTTTATGAATTTGATAGAAATTCATTAAACCATAATAGATAATTGAACTCATGTATGCAATTATTATAAATTATCAAAGTAGGAATATACATTTAAAAATATTACATGCATTACAACACACAAGGATTGGCCCTGACCATGGATGGGTTGACACCTTTAATAGAGAATTCCATCTCCTCCACCCTATAGCTTGTGGTTTCAAAGATCTCTTGTCGAATTTTTATCTCCTAGTCCTCCATGACAACGATGGGGCGTAGTTTATTGGAAGTGACCTTTTCCCTCTCCTCATTAGCTTAAATAGTGGAAATATCTTTGAATGCTTACTTCATTTGTTCTTCTGTATTTTCCAATTATGCATTTATCCATGATATAATCACCGATTTAATGTTGAAAAAAGTGGAATAATCATCCACCTGTTCCTGCAGCCATTGGATCTAATTTTCAGCCTCCTAGAGCCTCTTAATGTTCTCTGATTTCCTTCACTGCCAACTTACACCAAGGCCAAGATCATTCTCCCAAATATTCACCTCTATAAAATCTCAGATGATTATATGAGGATGATACACATCCACTCCTCCAGCACATTGTTCGTGCAACTAGAAGAAAATCATCCCTATCTGTTCTATCTATTAATCATGAGGATTTTCCTTGACGAAGTGCTTGATCAGCTTCCATGACTGGAGATAGAAAATTTTTCTATCCTCCTCATCTAAAGCCAACTCCTCCTAGATCGCGGGGTCGGAGGGTTAATATGAAGGGAACACTCCCAATAACTTTTTAGCAGAGTCTGCATCTGCTCTCTATTTGGGTAGGCCAGAACCCATGTCATCTAGTTGATCCTCTTTTTCAGACCCCACTTCTATTATTTTATGATCAGTCGTACTGATGTTCACACCTGTGATCGAGAGTTATTCAGCTTTATTATCTTAGGTATATACTTCCTTGACCACTGGCGTTCCCCTTGGAAAGGAAGCACCAAGAGCATCAACTAACCTTGCCATGGTGGCCCACGCCATTTGAAGAACTGTGCATACAAAAAAGCACACATACATTAGTTAAAGTTATCAAAGGATGAAAATTATTAATTATATAAAGAATAATTATAGATTTCAAATAGTTTGTCTCTCTCTCGATTTGTTGTTGTTGGGACACCAAGGCATGACCCCTCCTATATGGAAGAGAAATACGAAGGGTCTAGGAGGACCACCCTAGGTGTCGTAGCCCTACTAGGCACAATAATCATCATAGCCACAGGTGTAGATCCCAATGTTCCCTTAGCAGCATATACTATTGGGCGGGAGTAGGTTTTTCATATGAATCCCTTATCCATAGGTCATATGTTAGTTGATAAGTCCTTAGAGGCTCGGATGAGTACTACGGGGAAGTTTATTATGTGTTTACCTCGAGTTCCTCTGCCAACTCTTCCAACTCTGGGTCAGAGTTGCCGATCTCACCCTCTTCCAAAGGGCTCCATCCACCAGCCTCCTCCCCCAGGAGGACTCGTCTGATTCTTCCAGTAGAGGTATTCTCTATCTCAATTCAGTGGTCGACAATTTTAGAGGGGATTTTTGATCATGTAGCACCTTCACATGATCCATTATTGGGCATGGATTACCCTAGGAGTGCATGAAGTCCCCCATATTAGCATGGAACTACTCCCCCTCTACATGTGATACTACAAAGCTACCCCTGACAAGGATGATCCCTAGAAAATCCATCCTGATTTGATTTAGATGCTGCCACATCTTGGACATGTATTTGAATTGTCTTTTAACATTCCAAATGTCCCATGCCTCTGGGAAGACAGCATTCCCAGGCTTGTCTGTATAGCACAACCGCTTCCCTGATGCCTGGGTGGGTATCCTAAGGAACCGCTTGGGAGGCCTCTCATTCAGATGACATTGTTTTCCTAGGACCTTCAGGTCCGCTGCTTCCACCTACCCCTCAATCGGTGAGGGTATCGCCGCCACTATAGCCCTACCACCATAGGGGGTCCTCACCGCCTTCTAGCCCTAACTTCAAGGTTGAAGAGTCACCCCATCACTGGCATGAATGGTTGATTACATCATCTTCTCCCCTAGGTAGGCCACCTCCCATCTCTTGGTGTACTTATTCACCATCTTATAGACTCCTGTGGATAGAGGCGTCTCCTTTGATATCTTTCCATCCTCCCATGTGAACATCAGCCACATATTCCTCATCACTCATGGAGATCCACATGGTGAACTCCCAAATAGACTCGTGGGGACAACCTCTAAATGGACCAAAACATCCTCACGAAGAGGTGCATTCCGTAAGGTTTTCAGAGGGGATCATGGTAAACATGTGCCACCAGGACTCCATCACTAAAGGCCAGGAGGTAGGACCGATGCCCCTCTAATGCTTAGTCATCATTTGTGAACACGTCCATCGGTATTGGGAATGGGTGTATGTTAAACTTTTCTGCATTCCAGATCAGGTTCATCACTAATTGCAGACTCTTCTTGGTCAAGAAATTTCCCGCTGTGTTCATAATGGATAGTCGGATGTCCAATCTTGGAGGGGGAATAGAGTTTGTATAATCATACCCACCTCTAATATGTGCCTATACCCACCCATACAGAAGATGGAATTGACCGCATATCCTCTATGGCTTCTTCCCTTCACTGATGTTCCATGACACCTTATACAGCTTGGCTTAAACCAAGATTACCAGGTTGACCCACTCCCCGGTCACCAATGTGGACAACATGATGAATGTGCTCAGTCACATGCCCATGTTTGTGTCTCTCCCTAGTAGAATCTAGCTTCAAATAAGTGATGAAATGAATACAACCAACCTTACCATGGGTTTCTGATTAGTACTAACACTAAATCCCCATGTCATCCACTAACTGTCCTCTAAGAGTCACAAATATGAGTTCTACAATCC
Source organism: Viscum album (assembly GCA_963277665.1). Lineage (NCBI taxonomy): Eukaryota > Viridiplantae > Streptophyta > Magnoliopsida > Santalales > Viscaceae > Viscum > Viscum album. The sequence continues at coordinate 38,602,711 of OY728141.1, read as the reverse complement.
ACATTGAACACCCTTTGTGAAGGTTTGAAGCCTCAAAGAGAACTATCCAACTTTCGGGGAATTCGAGAACTTCTTGAACAACGGTTTAAAGTGATCATACATCACTAACTGTTTTTCCTCCCTCAGCACGAGGTCCATGAATGTGGTTTCCATAGTTGGAATCTACTCTAGGTCAACCCATGTATTTTTGGTAAGAAGGAACTCATCATACATTTCCCCTAGTATTGGGTAACCCTGAGATTTTCTCCAAGTCCCAGAGGGTGATACCAACCTCCCTATGGTGAATATGAAATGTATTGGTCCTTGAAGACCACCTACTCAGCAACTCTGACATCAACTACTTCGGCTGGTAGATGAAAAACTGGGAAACCTAGGCCCCCTCATACAATCCCACTCACATCATATTTTCCCCAAACTCCTCACGCGAGGTACTTACCCTTTATCCATATGCCCAATCATCTGTGAAATTGCTGCCCTAGCGCAAATCCCACTCATCAATCCACCCCTTCTCCGGGATTCCTTGGGCTGCCTTCAGAATGGTGTGGTATAGTTGTAGAGACCCGAAGCTTGATGTACATGGAAATTACATTACTTTTGCGAAATACTTAGTACATTAAAATCACACACACACAAGGACCATAATAGTTTAGTGTCTTTGGAAACTCAGAATATAATCTTCTAATCATGGTGAAAGATCTTCAACATCTCCCATAAAGATCTTCCCTTTTTTTTACCTAAAACCTTTATTTATATCCTGGGGAAAAGAAAACATAAAAGGGTGAGCTAAAATGGTCAGTAAGGGTAAACAAAAGAAATATCAATCACATCATATTCATAAGAACATAACAATTTGGAAATCTTACCCTACAAAAGAGATCATAATTTCATAACATGGGATAAGACATGGTAGTGAAATGTAATCCCAATAATCATAATATAAAACCTGAAACTTTGTGGCATGCACATATAATCATAGAGAATCATTTCTTATTAGTCAAGACTCATTTCCAAGACTATCTTAGTGGCCAAAGTCCATTTCTGAACCGAGTTCACTCCTCGTTTCAGTCCTGTTTCACTGAACCGGTTTAATCTACCATTCCAGCCATGTCTATCTCATGAGATATAGAATCTTTACCCAATGCATTGGAGGGAGATATAGGTCCCACCCATCTCATAATGATACCATTCTTATATGTGCCACAAAATCATAAACCATACATCATAACATAACCCATGTAATAAAAATGGCAATCTTAAACATCATGACCTCATAAAACAATTCACATAAGATAAATGAATTCATACAAATATTTCCATCACAACATAATCAAATAAATGTAATAATATTGATAGAAACATAACCCTAGATTATCTTAGATGGAAAATAATTTTGATAAAACACTTGAACTCCATTCTTGAGGAAAATATCCTTTCTACTTCAAAAACATTTTTCCTTTCATAACATGTCATACAATTTTAAACTAAAAAAAGTTGATTTAAAATAAACTTGAAAAATTGTAAAGGAAGATTCTTGGAAATAATGTTTTAAAAATCCATTCATGCCGTATATGTTAAAAAAACATTCTTCTCCTACTTTTGTCAGAAAATTCAAAAATTACCTCGTACGAAAAACGACAAAAGATTCCAATCATATCTTTTACTAAAAACTCACCGAAGGGTAAAATTGGATTTAAACAATTGTATGTGGATGGAAATAATATTACATATTGAGGAAACATGGACTTCGATAACAAAATACACCCCAGTAAATACAAAAGTATAAACAATCTCGGATAAAAAAAATGAGATTGTGATATTTTCCCTTACCTTAGGTCTGATTTGCTTCGTAAGTGTCTGAACCTCCTGTATAATGATTTAAATAATGTCAGTGAATTATTCCAGAATCATACTCATTGTTATGGTATCATATATGGTTCATTTATGACTTTATATTACTCATCCTTTTGTAAATTCCATGTTAAAGAGAGTTTTGGGTAAAATCGTTTCATTTTTCATCTGTGTTTTGCCTTGTAATTATTCATATGATTACATAGATAATGATTAATTAATTCCAGAATATAAATCAAGATTTATATATAATATATATTCATAATATACATATATATAATAGATCAGTAAATGGAAAGAAATACACCGTTCATGGAGACGGTAGGCCGTACGTACGCATGAACGCTGTTTTCGTTTCCTTATTGAGTTGAATGGAATTAAGTAGATGACATACATATATATACACATAAATCCAATATCATTATTATTTCATATATTTCATGATTACTTATTATATATACTTTATAATCATTCATGAATGGTTAATGTGGAGAATGAATCTCATCGCGTCGTGGAGACGGTAGTCCGTACGTACGTACGAGCGATGATATCGTTCTCATGATCGTGGGACTGTATTGGAGTGTATGTATACTATTTAAGAATCAATATCACTTTAAAATAATCATATATAGTTATTATTTACACCATTATACCCATTCAAGTAAGGTGGTGGTGGAAAATAGATTACACCACGGCGTGAAGACGGTATTCCGTACGTACGCAAGCGCGGTGATTTCATTTTCCGTAGGATGGATAGATGGTGAAATAGGGTTGTTTCATACTTATAATAACATATCAGTATATGAGTGATACTGATGTTATTACTTCATAATGAAACAACCTAAGAAGAATAAGTGGAAGAAGAAATAAAGTTGAAAGAATCTGTAACGGACATTACCTCTTCTTTGAAGCGCCTCTTTGAGTCCTCTTCTTAGGGAAATAAAATTTGTCTTTGAAGAAGACCAGGACCTATAGGATGTTTCTAGGGAAGTTGAGAAGAGAATTTGCCAGGGTTTGGCCGAGCATGAATGCTCAAAGTGGTGTGAGGAAGAGAGGGAGTAGGTGACCTTTTATAAGGGAGGAGAGGGGCACCTCTGGAATAACTAAAAATATTATTTTATTATAAAGCCAAATTCGGTTTTAAATAGATACAAATTGATTTATTTAGAAGCTAAGGTGGGGATGGGTCTAAATAATCTCATCCAATATAATTTAGACAAGTTTAGGTTCCTATTTTAACCTTATCATTTAGATTTAACATTAAGTTAGATAATTTTACTTTTACCGTGTCTTTTTGTGTTCTTATACTATAATGTTAATGAACATTCTATAACAGGCCAAACGAAACCCAAGTTGTTTATTATTAAAATATATAACCTTATCTAAGTCATTTGGCTGAACCTTTTATTTTTAGGAATAAAATAACAATTAATAATATAATATTTGTTTTAAAAACAATTTTATGTCAATTTTGACACTATTTAGTAATTGATTTTTGTGAAAATCATAACAGAATTATTAATTCGAAAAAAGATAATTAAATAACTACTAACATGTCATATTAACCTAGAAAATTAGTTTAATTCATAAAAATTCTCAAATTACATTTATTTGGGTATTTATAACATCAATTATGTCAATATTTCATTGACAAGATAATTACTGTATCATCTTTGTGTCATAAATAAATTAACTTATTTAAGTCTAAAAATTACAAATAATATATCATTATGTAGGAAGTATTTTTATATTTCTAATGAATATTTATAGTCAAATTTATCTTATTTATGACCCTATATTAACAATGATGTTTTTATTAAACTTTGATTTTAACTATTTTAACCCTTCTTTAAATAAATTAATAATAAATGTCCTAATCTAATCCAAGTGGGCCTAAATGGTCATATTTTATTCCTAAGGTTGTTTTTGGTCGAATTACACTTATCTAATAGAATTAGGACATGTGTTAGGGTAATAATAATATCATTTTTACCCTTAATTACCCTATTTACTTTTAACCGTGGTAAAAAAAAGTAACAAACTTACTATTCACCAAAAAACATTTTCATCTAATTGAACCACATTTTACTTACTGACATCATCCGTGTCTCTCAGATTTTTGAAATTCCACTCACAGAAGCGGTAAAATTATGTTTTATGAAAAATTCATTTTTTAACTACCACTTAGTGGTTTCACTATTCATCAAAAAATGAATGTTTCCAGAAAAATAACAAAAATTAGGCCTAAGCTATATTTGATATTATGAACTCAAAAATGATGTCTATTTTAACAAATTCATAACATATCAGTTGCATTAATTAATTTAAAAATTAATTCCCGTCGTCAAAACATATAGCGTGTTCTTAAGAGATAATAACTATCAAAAGATTGACACTTGTTTATGTCTAGTTTAAATGTGAAATTACATCCAATGACCAACATTGTATTAAATTGTAAAAATATATTCTAAATATACTTTAAAACCACTCAAATTAATAATTTATCACTATTAATTATTTCGATTAAAAAGGTTGTTTTTAATTAAAATATAGTAATTTTCACTATTCATCAGAAAATGAAACTTATCCGAAAAGTACCAAAATTTCACCCGAAGCTAATTTCGATATTCCGAATCCAAAAATGAAGTCCATTTTGAAAAATAAAATTTACAAAATTTCAAAAAGTGGTTATTACTATTCATAACGGCTAGTTTTAATAATATTTTAATAGCATATCTTTGTTTAGTGAAACTCGGTATTGCGTACTACACACGCTATCGAGGAAGGTCGCGATTTGCATGTAATACAAGGAAAGTCAAGGATGCGTGTTGTGCAAGCTCGTTTTGGTGTAGCGTACAACACAAGACTTTAATGAAATTAAAAGAATATTTTTCATAAAATCTCGGGGTGTTACATTCTACCCCCCTTAAAATGAATTTCGCCCACGAAATTCGTCGGGGTTATAAATAATTTACTACTCAAAAGTTTCTTTAATAGAAACCCACATTGTAAAGAGGAATACCAAATCCAATCTTTAAAAACAAAAGTATGAAACGTAATGGTTACCCAAATAAACTAATCACTGGGTTTCCACATAGGTGAAAATATGGACATGGAAGAGAAATCTAACCATCATGTTCTGATGGAGAGTGGTAGAGAACATGGATATGGAAAAACCAACAATCACAAATACATAGATTTGTGATGATCTTAGGTACCATTTGATTAATCAGATATAGGGGCACTAGGACAACATTTTTGGTTTTCAATATCATTTCCCTAAAGTTGAAAAATTTGAATTAGAAGAAATACTTGCTTGATTTTGGTATAATCTCACTGTTGTTGGTGCTTTGAAAATTTTCCATTTCATCTCTTAAAGAAATGAAGTTGATTTTTTTCATTTATGAAGTGTTAGTAGATCATGTGATAGAATGATGAGTCATTCCATCTATTTCAAACAAAAGGTTAGAAAAAGTTATCAAATATACATAAGTCAATCTATGGTGAGGTTAATCGTATACGATTCCAAAAATGAACTTATACTTCATATATCATACCGCGTAATAAAATAAAACTAGTTTCTACTAACCAGGGACTTCCTGTAGGCCAGTGGTAGGCGATAAAGGCCAGTCACACATCGGTTGTGGGTTCGATTCCCACAGCCTTGTCCGACGCGATGGGTTGTCGCCCATCCTGCAGGTTGTCCTTTTTCCAAAACTACATTACTATAACATCGCATAAATAATATCGAAAAAAATTTCTATCCTTAAAAAATACTAACTTATGTCCAACATAATCCATTCCAATCTTTAGGCTTATCCAAAATACTTCGGTCGATGATCATTGTATAAAGAAAACAATTACTTGAAATGTCATCAACCAAGAATGTGAATACCATCATTTCTCCCCCATATGTCCTGTCGGTCACATTCCAATCATGTGAATACCTTAATCATGTATTCTCTTGAAAAATGAATACCCATTTAACCTTATTGAAAACATGAATGCTATCAAAAGTTAACTCTTTCCACATACCAAAATCCAAAAATTCTATATACCCAAATCATGATATAACCTTCTCCTTATATCAGTCATGAGCTCATGAATACTATTAAACATTTAATTTTCCCCTTATCCCTTCATTATGCACATATCATCTACATTCCAAAAATATCTGAATAAACTTTCATGGATACTAGTACCATTAATCATACACTTTCAAAACCCAAGGAAAGACAACAGTGTAATAATCCTTATATGTCCCTTTATTCCATATTACCATGATATTACTTATACAACATTACACTTGATAAACATGTAATCATTCCACTACCTTCTTAAACCATTGACTGATCTTCAACAATTCTTTCATCTCACATATCATTTGTAGTCTCTTCATCATCAACAACATAAATACTACCCATAAAGCCGTATTGATTCTCTTCATGAGACTTTCCCTTAGGGAATTGGTTTTTATAATGCCCGTACATTCCACATTTAAAACATTTAACCATTGTTGATGTCGTAGCAATACCATTATCCTCATCCATGGTGTTAACTGAACCTTTTCCTTTTCACTTACTGGCTTTGTGTCCTTCTTTTCCACACCCAACGCATCTTCCAGTTCCCTGGAAACAATCTCCCCGATGCCTTTTCCCACATGATTTACATGAGGGAAATTGAACTTTCATTCCTCTATGATCATCATGAAACTCTATATTTCTCTTATTATCTGATTCGGGAAACTTACCAAAGATGAGATTATAGATCATATTATGAGATTGCTGATTAGGCATTATAACGATTTTTGGACTTCCAAATCCCGTTTCATTTAGTTTCTCATGAAGAATATCATTCCATTGTCCGTCATATCCTCCATTATCATAAATCTTCCTATTTCCAACCATTTTCTAAAACCCAAAAAGAATAGTGTGAGAGGAAAAAATCATGCTAGGGAAAACAACATAGTAAAGGGGGAGCACCCTCAATATCTAACATCTTAGGTTAAATTCTAAGATCGTTACTGTAGTTCTAGGACTATATCCTATATGTATACTTATCCTTAGGGACATCCCTAGACATACATTAGAAATATATATAAGGGTTTCACTAAAGTTTTCGCATCCTAGTTTCCAAAGGTTGACTAAACCTTTCCTCTGATAACAACTGTAGAGACCCGAAGCTTGACGTACATGGAAATTACATTACTTTTTCAGAATACATAGTACATTACAAATACACACACATAAGGACCGTAATAGTTTAGTGTCTTTGGAAACTCGGAATATAATCTTCTAATCATGGTGAAAGATCTTCAACATCTCCCATAAAGATCTTACCTTTTTTTATACCTAAAACCATTATTTATATCCTGGGGAAAAGAAAACATAAAAGGGTGAGCTCAAATGCTTAGTAAGGGTAAAAAAAGAAATATCAATCACATCATATTCCTAAGAACATAACAATTTGGAAATCTTACCCTGCAAAAGAGATCATAATTTCATAACATGGGATAAATCATGGTAGTGAAATGTAATCCCAATAATCATAACATAAAACCTGAAACTTTGTGGTATGTACACATAATCATATATAATCATTTCTTATTAGTCAAGACGCATTGCCAAGACTATCTTAGTGGACAAAGTCCATTTCTGAACCGAGTTCACTCCTCGTTTCAGTCCAGTTTCATTGAACCGGTTTAATCTTCCATTCCAGCCATGTCTATCTCATGAGATATAAAATCTTTACTCAATGCATTGGAGGGAGATATAGGCCCCACCCTTCTCATAATGATACCATTCTTATGTGTTCCACAAGATCATAAACCATACATCATAACATAACCCATGTAATAAAAATGGGAATCATAAACATCATGACATCATAAAACAATTCACATAAGATAAAGGAATTCATAAAAATATTTCCATCACAACATAATCAAATCAATGTAATAATAGTAATAGAAACAAAACCCTATATTATCTTAGATGGAAAATAATTTTGATAAAACACTTGAACTCCATTCTTGAGGAAAATATCCTTTCTACTTAAAAAACATTTTTCCTTTCTTAACATTTCATACAATTTTAAACTAAAATAAGTTGATTAAAAATAATCTTGAAAACTTGTAAAGTAATCTTCTTGGAAATAATGTTTTAAATATCCATTCATTCCTTATAAGTTAAAAAAACATTCTTCTCGTACTTTTGTCAGAAAAGTCAAAAAGTACCTCGTATGAAAAACGACAAAAGATTCCTTTCATATCTTTTACTAAAAACTCACCAAAGGGTAAAATTGGATTTAAAAAATTTTATGTGGATGGAAATAATATTACATATTGAGGAAACATGGATGTGGATGATAAAATACACCCCAGTAAATAGAAAAGTATAAACAATCTCGGATAAAAAATTGAGATTGTGATATTTCCCTTACCTTAGGCCCTATTTGCTTAGTTAGTGTCCGAAACTCCTGTATAATTATTTAAATAATGTCATTTAATTATTCCAAAATAATACTCATTGTTATGATATCATATATGGTTCACTTATGACTTTATATTACCCATTCTTTTGTAAATTCCATGTTAAAGAGCGTTTTGGGTAAAATCGTTTCATTTGTCGTCCGTGTTTTGACTTGTAATTATTCATATGATTACTTAGATCATGATTACTTAATTCCAGAATATAAAACATTATTTATATATAATATATATTCATAATATACATATATATAATAGATTAGTAAATGGAAATAAATACACCATTCATGGAGACGGTAGCTCGTACGTACGCATGAACACTGTTTTCATTTCCTTATTAAGTTGAATGGAATTAAGTAGATGACATACATATATATACACATAAATCCAGTATCATTATTATATCATATATTTCATGATTACTTATTATATATACTTTATAATCATTCATGAATGGTTAACGTGGAGAATGAATCTCATCGCGTCGTGGAGATGGTAGTCCGTACGTACGCACGAGCGATGATATCATTCTCATGATCGTGGGACTGTATTGGAGTGTATGTATACTATTTCAGAATCAATATCACTTTAAAATAATCATATATAGTTATTATTTACACCATTATACCCATCCAAGTAATTTTGTGGTGGAAAATAGATTACACCATGGCGTGGAGACGGTATTCCGTACGTACGCACGCGCAGTGATTTTGTTTTCCGTAGGATGGATAGATGGTGAAATAGGGTTGTTTCATAATTATAATAACATATAATTATATGAGTGATACTGATGTTATTACTTCATAATGAAACAACCTAAGAAGAAGAAGTGGAAGAAGAAATAAAGTTGAAAAATCGGTAACGGACATTACCTCTTCTTTGAAGCGCCTCTTTGAGTCCTCTTCTTAGGGCACGAAAATTGGTCTTTGAAGAAGTCTAGGACCTCAAGGATGTTTCTAGGGAAGCGTAAAAGAGAATTTGTATTGGGTTGGCTGAGCTTGAAGTCTCAAATTGGTGTGAGGAAGAGAGGGAGTAGGTGCCCTTTTATAAGGGAGGAGAGGGGCACCTTTGGAATAAGTAAAAATATTATTTTATTATAAAGCCAATGTCGGTTTTAAATAGCTCCAAATTGATTTATTTCGAAGATAAGGTGGGGATTGGTCGAAATCCTCTCATCGAATAGAATTTAGACAAGTTTATGTTCCTATTTTAACCTTATCATTTAGATTTAACATTAAGTTAGATAATTTTACTTTTACCGTGTCTTTTTGTGTTCTTACACTATAAGGTTAATAAATTACTATAACAGGCCAAACGAACCCCAAGTTGTTTATTATTAATATATATAACCTTATCTAAGTCATTTTTCGGAACCTTAGCTTTTTATGAATAAAATAACAATTAATAATATAATATTTGTTTTATAAACTATTTTATGTCAATTTTGACACTATTTAGTAATTGATTTTTGTGAAAATCATAACAGAATGATTAATTCGAAAAAAGTTAATTACATCAATACTAACATGTCATATTAATCAATAAAATTAGTGGAATTCATAAAAAGTCTCAAATTACATTTATTTGGGTATTTATAACATCAATTATGTCAATATTTCATTAATAAGATAATTACTGCATCATCGTTGTGTCATAAATAAATTAACTTATTTTAAGTCTAAAAATTACAAATAAAATATTATTATGTAGGAAATATTTTTATATTTCTAATGAATATTTATAGTCGAATTTATTATATGTATAACCCTATATTAAAAATGATTTTCTTATTAAACATTGATTTTAAATATTTTAACCCTTCTTTAAATAAATTAATAATAAATGTCCTAGTCTAATACAAGTGGGCTTAAATGGTCATATTTTATTCCTAAGGTTTTTTTTGGTCGAATTACACTTATCCAATAGAATTAGGACATGTGTTAGGGTAATAATAATATCATTTTTACCCTTAATTACCCTATTTACTTTTAACCGTGTTAAAAAAAAGTAAAAAACTTACTATTCACCAAAAATTATTTTCATCTCATTGAACCAAATTTTACTTACGGACATCAACCATGTCTCTCAGATTTTTGAAATTCCACTCATAGAAGCGGTAAAATTATGTTTTATGAAAAAATCATTTTTTTAACTACCACTTAGTGGTTTCACTATTCATCAAAAAATGAATGTTTCCAGAAAAATAACAAAAATTAGGCCTAAGATATATTTGATATTCTGAACTCAAAAATGATGTCTATTTTAACAAATTAAGAACATATCAGTTGCATTAATTAATTTAAAAATTAATTCCCGTCGTCAAAACATATAGCGTGTTCTTAAGAGATAATAACTATCAAAAGATTGACACTTGTTTATGTCTGGTTTAAATGTGAAATTACATCCAATGACCAACATTGTACTAAATTGTAAAAATTTACTCTAAATATACTTTAAAACCACTCATATTAATAATTTATCACTATTAATTATTTCGATTAAAAAGGTTGTTTTTAATTAAAATATAGTAATTTTCCCTATTCATCAGAAAATGAAAGTTATCTGAAAAGTACCAAAATTTCACCCGAAGCTAATTTAGATATTCCAAATCCAAAAATGAAGTCCATTTTGAAAAATAAAATTTATAAAATTTCAAAAAGTGGTTATTACTATTCATAACGGCTAGTTTTAATTATATTTTAATAGCATATCGTTGTTTAGTGAAACTCGGTATTGCGTAATACACACGCTATCGAGGAAGGTCGCGATTTGCGTGTAATTTAAGGAAAGTCAAGGATGCGTGTTGTGCAAGCTCCTTTTGGTGTAGCGTACAACACAAGACATTAATGAAATTAAAAGAATATATTTCATAAAACCTCGGGGTGTTACAATAGTGGGGGGATGTCTTTAGCTGCAATGCCTTCCTTTCAACATTATTCACATGGTTATACATGCAATCAGCTTTAACAGGTGTGAAATATCCCATGTATGGCCATCAGCCGCCCAGAACCTTTCGCACCGGAACAACATACTACTAAACTAGATGGACGACTCATCCCTACTCATTTTAAGAATGAACTCATCATCCCTCAGACCGATCCCATGCAAAGGTATCCTTTTTCACAATGGGTAGTTCTTTTATCCCTCTAAAAGTATCACCACTAATGACTCGTGGAGTGAATGGATCTGAATATATTCCTCGATACCCAAGATATTCACCATTTTTTCTCTCAGGGGAGCATCCACAAGGACCCCCATGCAAATTCTTGATAATCCATTCAGTCAAAATGTTTTTTAAATATTTTTTTGGATTACGTATCTCAATCACAAATATAAATCGTGAATCCTGATCAAGAATCTCGACCGCAAATGTAGGCCACATATCCCTTCCATAGGCCTCTCAAACGCAAGTCGCGGAGCACACACTCACAGAGTCAAAGGATTCATCGCATTTCATGGAGCAGAAGGGATTGATTCGCAAAGATCGATCATTGAGCATGAAGAGCTTTGTGAATCAATAGATTAGTCATGAAAATCTAAATATGAGAAATAAAAAAATAGAGGTTAGCCTCACTTATTTGTAGGCAATGACCACCTTTGTTTCATGACGTGTTTGGCCACGATGATCTTTATGGCACTGTCAACCCGCGCGTCACCTCTCTGCATCATGGCCCTTTTTCGCAATCTTGCTTTGCAATGGGCCTAAATTTGATTTTAATTCACCATCTAACTTAGACTCTAATTTTAGCCTCTTCTCCAATTCTGAGGGGGCAAGGGTCATTTTTTTGCGCTAAAATATTAGAAGAGGAAAACGAAGTAAAGAGAAAAGAAATTCCAATGAGGCTGCCTCGTGAAGCCCATTTGAGGAGCCCATGATCACCATGTCATTCGTAGAGGTCCGATGTACCTTAGCTGATGTGAAGTCGAAGCCCCACTTTACAGTCACCGCATAGTGAAGAGGCAGGAGGCTCCGTGGTAAGATGCAACTGGATAAAATATTCACGTCGCAGAGGGAGACAAATCGATCCCCGTGAGCCCATTGAACTTGACCAAATCCTTCTCGAGTGCCACACAGAGCACCCAAGAGAGCTCCACGCTAAGGAGGGGATGAAGTTCAACGACGTGGTTATGAAAAACTGGACACAATCTATGTCTGATCATAGAGCACCACATGGATTTGCACCAAGTAGTCTTTCTTCGTACCTCCCCTCACCTATAAATACCAGGCTCCCCTTGATCCCAATAGACAAATACACCGACCATTCAACTTCTCTACTCTCAAATCGCGAAGCACATTCTGCTATGTGAATCCTTGAAAAAAATGATCTCTTCCTGGTACATGATCATTCTGAAGTACCCTTATCTTAGCTCAAATACAACCAATCTTCCGGTAGGTATTCCCTTCGCAAAGCCCACAGGCCACCACGAATGAAAGAGATTCATAAGGGGACTCGGGTCTTCATAAATCACTAATGCTTTATGAAGTACCTTCCATAAACATGTGATCCATATGTTAAGGTAGGGGCAATTTTCTTTGCAAAGAACATTTCTTTGAAGTGATATGTTTTGCAAGGTACCCTTTCTTTGCAAAATATACTCCGTGAAGGCCTTCCACTTCATGTAGCACCCTCCATATGCACCTATACCCTCTGCCTTTGCTAGATCACTCCACATCACAAACAATACCCCATCGCGAAGCCCCAACACTACATGGAGCACCTGAGCTTCACAAGGCCCTTTCCTGTAAACCCATTTACATCGCAAACCCATCACTTGAATGACCTTCTAGGCTTGTAGGAAGCGATTTCAAGGTTCCTTGAGCATTACATCACATTTAGTTGCTTAGCCTTATGCTTCTTTGCAGAGGCACGCTAATGGATATTTCTTTTTCTCATAGACAAGCTATCATGAGACCCTAAATGGATCACTCCACAACAGCCCAATGCCACGACATTGTCGGTGCCTTCCCATCACCAAGGGTTAAATCCTTCTAGTTATGTAAGTCATTGGGGTGTAGAGTGATCCCGCCATATCCAAGCTCCCAGACCTTAAAATTACAAGAACCATATTCCTCATTATACGATATTAAATGATAGCCTTTCCCCATGAGATACACGTGGGGTGCCCCAACTTGGATATTCTCTATGCTTCCTCATCTCAAATAGGGTGAGATCATCCTCACATAAATGATATCCTCTTTATTGGAGTGGCATCTATTCATAGGGAAGAGAAAACCTCTTGATGTAATCCCCTACATCCTTTAGAAATTCTCAATATCCATATCTATGGGCTGCTAACCACACATAAGCCCATGTTTCCTCATTGGGACACTATCCTATTGTAAGACCCACTCAACTTTCCACAAACGCAGCTTTTGCGATGTGATCGTGTGGTCTTTTCTCCCTCTTGATTCTCACATAGAGCATGACTCACTTGGGCATAGAGGGATTAGAGTAATCATTGACCATGGAATCCTTTCTAGGAAGCCCTAGAGCATAAGCCCCAAACTCATCCCAAACTATGGTGACATTGATCCTTGTCTCATAGGCTAGGTATGTATGAATATTCCTTGATGTTCAAGACCAACACCTAATTTTCCCGACCTTATTCCCATTGGTTCACCTTCATCCCACATGATGCTATACTATATCCCTCATTTGGAACTACATAGACTTTTATCCTTGTCTCCTAGGAATGGTATATAGGAAACCTCTCCGAGGATCAATCCCAAAACCCATCGGTCCTGAACACTTCACGTCGATTCACCCCATCGTGCATGAAGTTAAATTTTACACCCCCTTTTTTCATGCCAGAAGCTAAAATGTACATATTTTAACTATGTGGGATTATATCCATGTCTCATAGGCAAGGTATGTAGTTAGCCTATATGAGGTTCACCCCAATCCAACGGTAACCCATTATACCCCATCCAGTGGTAATCCATTGTACCCCATCTAGCAGTAATCTGTTGTAGTCCCCAAATAGTGGTAAACTTCAGTGTCCCCCCATTGGGACCCACATCTCTAGTATACCCCTAGAGCATCAGTCCAACCCACGATTCTAACCATATGTAACCATATTATATCATTGGATCGTTTTCATATGTGTACACCCTGGTTCTATACCCCAATCATGAACTATGTGGACATTGATTCCCAAACATGGGGATACGTAGAAAGCCTCCCTGAGGTTCAATCCCATCACTCATGTTTCATCGTGGAATCTCCACCTCAAGCCTATGAGTTTTAGGAAAGTCATGCCCCAACCCTGAGGTTCTACTCCCTCCATATCCCATCTATGCATCTGTTCTCAAGGTCACCTCTTCAAGTGTCCCATTTCCCCTCCAAACTATGTGGACAACGATTTCCTTCGATGAGGATATATAGAAAGTCTTATTTAGGCTAAAGACCAACATCACTATCTTCCTCATGTTGGAACCACTTGATTCTCTATCCACATCTATCAACTATCTGTATCCATCCCGATTTTTACCCAGGCTGCCACATCTTGGTGACATCATGTCACCCACTTTCACACTTCTCTTAGTAGCAATTGGGTAAATAACTACACATTACCCCCAATATCGGTGTTTCCTCCTAGGGTTTCACCCTTCTAATCCACTCTTATTAGTGTTCCTATCAGTCAGATACATCTCCTCCAAACATTAAACTCACGAAATATGCTCTGTTAAACATGGGAAGATGAGGAAAACCTCAAAGACATGCTTATGGAAAATAATTCCCCACATTCTATGTGGGATGCCTCGGGAATCCACACACCTGAGAATACCAATATTAAGGGTAAGAAACCTAGATGCACTAGTGTTCTAGTGTCCATACAGGTCAGCAATGTCCAGTGTGACTACTCCCCCAACCAAAAGATGCTTCCCTGACTGGATCCCATGGAATGTCTGAACATAATCTTTGTAATTTACCGGTGTATATAAAGATATGGCATTGGGAAGAGTTTCATGAACAATGTATTATGTTAATGAGGGAGAACCAGACTAGGTATCAATCTACAAGGAGGAATCCATAGAAGGAGGAACCGACATCCCATCAACCTATTTCAATAAAGGAGGAAACGTCCAAGAATAACACATGAATGTCTCCCACTTTTGGAAAGCAGGAATGTAGGGCAAAAATTGTGCGTCCTCCTAGAGACAGATGCACGCCCCAAAAAATGTGTCGAAAATAGTGTTTTCAAAGAAAATGTTTTTAAAAATATTTGGAAGTATATTTTAAAAAAATTTATAGAAAATGTTTTAAAAATTATTTCAAGTATTCTTTATAGTTTTTCCAGGAATTTTCCATGAAAATTATATTCAAATGTTTTTACATTTAAAATTATTTTTTCAAATAATAATGGATATTTTCCTCAAGAACCATTTTTGAATGATATTTAAAAATTATTTCCCCTGTAATATGATATCATTTAATGTTACTCATACCACTCTAGAAAATGATCAAATGGTTTCATTCTTATTCTTCCTATGAATGGGTTATGCATAATGTCACAGTATTTTTGAAACCCATATCTCTATCATGGGTTATATATTTATGAAATATATTTCTCTTTTACAGGTTATATTTTTATGAAATCAATTTCTGTTTCATAGGTTATATTTTTATGAAATTTATTTCTCTTTCACCGGTTATATGTTCATGAAATCTGTTTTTGTTTCACGAGTTATGCATTAGATGAAAAGGTTATGAAACCTGTATATTTTTTCACAGGTTAGGATATGTTTAGTTATTTATGATACCCATTTCCTCTCATGGATTATGATATGATTTTTATGATATTGTGGAATATGTATGTATAATTTCATTATTAGATGGGTGTGACCTATATATACCTCCAACACAATGGGTAAATATTTACATCTCATGAGATAGACATGGCCAGAATGAGAAATGAACTAGGGTTAGTATTACCACGATGGAATGAAAAATGAAATCAGTTCCGTATTATAGGTATTGAATGAGAACTGAACTCAGTTCAATATTACAGGGATGGAATGGGGTGTGAACCCGATTCAATAAAGTAATTTTTTCACTAAGATGGCCTTGACAGTAATGACATGACTAATATGGAAATCATTATAAATGATTATTTGTATTCCAAAATTACATGTTTTATTCTTATGTTATGCTTTAATGGCTTGTTTTTGTTAATTCATTAGGATTTATATCTCACGAACTACTAATATTTATTATGATCTCTACTATTCAAGGTATGATCTTAAAATGTAATTCTCCAGTTTCAAACCCTTTTTTTCATGTTATACATGCACATTTAATTTATTTATCCTTTCTAAGAATATGATCTCACCCATTTATTTTGATTCCATTCCCCATGTTATGAAAAAAGGTTTTAGGTGTAATTACTAATGTTTGGGATTTGTATGGGAGATGTTCTAGATATTTAACTGTGAAAGAAGTTTTTGTTTCCCTGTTTCCAAAGACACTAAACTATTACTTTTCTCAGGCATGTATTTTTTGTAATGTAATTAATATTAGTCTAAATGATGTAATATCCATTAATGTTATTCTTTGATAGTTATAGTTGGTATAAACTCAAAGGTTTAGTAAATCATCTGAAACTAGAATCAGAAAAAACTAGGAGATCCATAGTAATATTTCTAAGGATAGTTCTAGGGATATCTCTTAGGATAAGTATAAGGATAAGTTAACGATTACGAAAATGTAATGGAATTTTGGTAAAAGGTAGAGTGAGAAGTTTCTTATAAATACATCATTATCTAGATTCCACAAGTGGATTTGACTTTGGAATAGGCATACCTAGGGTTAACAACTCTGAAAATATGTTTTGGGCCCTACTCTAGGTAATATAGTACCCAAAAATGGGCCTTGCTACACACCCAGATTCATCCTTCTAGGGGATATACATTGGGAATTCAAAAACTCTTAACGAACCATCGTGAATTATTAAAATTTAATTTGTGTATGAATAAACATGGATGAATCTTTTCTGTCATAGATTAAGGAATGTTTCCGGATTTTGTCATCTTATAAGTAATACTTTTCATGAATATGTTGTTTTCTACTATGATAAGAAATACTCCAACTATGCTACTCATTTTAGTAAATTGAGGGAACCAGAAAGAAATAGATTACTATTGAATGTGATGGACAAATTTTGATGATAAATTAAGAGGGATGATCACTATAGTGAAAGATGTTTTGATCGTGCCTAATTAATTTTCCAAAAACATGAATAAAAACATGTACACTAAATAACTCTTGAACTCACTAAGGAATAAGAAAGAAAGAGATCTATAAGATTTATGGTAAGGGTTACAATTATGGAAAGAAGATTCATTTTTCTATGTGTCAAGAATGTTGAATGAATCACCTAAGTGTGCATTTTAGGGGAACAAGAATTTGTTTTTACTATAGAAAAAAATGATACAAAGAAAGTGACTACAATGGGAAAATGAAGAGTTCGGTTAAGAAAAAGGATGATAATGTTGGCCTCCCTAAGGAATCATTGAAGATTAATTGTTTTATTTTTGGAGTAAATGGTCATTATACAACTCAATGTCCAAATAGGAAACCTCCTGAAAAGGATCAATAATGTGGTACGAGTATTGATTACATTGATTATGATGAAGATACTATAGATGATATATTAATTCAAAAGGTATGGGGGAATATTATGAGGTATCCTTGCTAATAGAATAAGATGAAGTGGGATAATAAATGTTATATGTATTTGGACTGAAGAAGTATTTATATAAAAAGTAAAATATATAAGGATTTTTTAGTTTATGCATTTTGTTACGGATTTAGAATAACACATTGAATGGTTCTTATAGAATAGAAAAATGATATAATAGAATGGTTGTTTTCCTTGAAAACACATGATTAAGAAAAATATAACCCTTGATATGTCCCTTATGTTATTATAATGTTGTTTCGATAATGATATGTTAGATATGTGTAAGTAAGTTAGGAGGTACTGATTACCATGTAACTAATTAAGGACTTTTTGACAAGTCATTTATGATATCATGGATGTCGTTAAAAACTTCTTGGATTTATGGAATATATGAAGTAATCTATAGAATAAGGAAGAAAGAATGTTTTGTAGAAGCCTTTAAGGAAATTTAGGTTATAACCATGTTTCATGAGAATATATGATGATGGTATTCACATGTTTTGGAATGTGACAACCAAGAGATGATTTTTGATATACATGGGAACCAATGTTAAGATTATTTCATATCATTCTTTATAATGTTTGGTATTTTTATTGTTAATAAGGTTTATAAGCTTAACCATTCATGAAATTATAATGTTAAACTTCACAATAAGTATTTATGTATTGATATTGTGTTAAAAACCATGGTTTAAAGGATATTTATTGATTAACCTTCTTTCAAAGATTTACATATTATTCATTTTTAAATTATACTATAGTAGTTCTAGAAATGGATGTCATGTATGTCAGGTAACAACCAATAAAGTCTGGCGAGGCCGGTCTTAAACCCATGACCAATGGACGATAAGGGTTTCTTGCCAACAACTGTCCTATACAATGTCCGAGTTAATGTATACATTTTTTATGAATAAATATTTACGATGAAACTATAGTGATTAATGTATTAACCATATTTATTTTTAAAAATCATTATAGATATGTTTTTATACATTTTATTTTCTATTGATCCTTATGTGCTTTTAAAAGTTTATTTTAGCACTTCAAGCATAAAAGTTAATTTCAGGAAGTACATTAAACAATGTAATGAGTGAATTATATATTGATAAATGTGCAACTAAGTATTGATTTTTTTATATAAATAGGTAATGTTTTCATATTTATTTTTATTCAAGGTTAATTAATGTATTACTCCACAATATGATAATGATAAAAAGAAAATATGTCAACCTCATACCATAATTTGGTTGAACAAACCACTATTAAAACCTCCACGAAATTCTGAATTTGATGCTATAAAATTTTCTTTTATAATTCACTTGTATATGATTAATGAACTAAATCAGTCCTTATAAATATATACACTTTTTCTGAATGTCCAGTATCCACTCCCAACCAAAGTTAACCTCTATTGAAACCCTATTATATGTTAGTTTGGGTATCCATTATGTTTCCAAATTTCTCTTTTAATGTATGTTTTAGTATATGTTTTTACAATGTGGGTTTCTATAAATGATACATTAATATATTAATCCCTTGATAACACTGAAGAATTTCTAGGGTGAGATTAATTTTAAGGGGGTAGTGTGTAACATTCTGAGATTTTGTGAATTATTTTTTCAAATTAATTTATCTTATATATATTTTTCATTTCATGTGACACTAGAAATATTTATATATATATATATATTCAAACAAAATTTTAAACTTTTATATCACATGGAAAAAGCATGGATTTTTATACTTTCAACATCAACATGAAATACATAACACAAAACACTGAGTTTCTATAAAGCATCAATTTATTATAATTTTTTAAATCATTTAATTATAAACCAAATAATAAACATAGTAAAATGAAAATTATTAACTAAATTTCAAACATTTTTTATAATGTTTATATACAAATAGAACATATTGATAACGAAAGATATAATTTTTGGTAATATCATTATATGTTTAAAAATAATATTAACTACAATTCATGTCATTTATAAAAAAATTAATTTTAGAAATAAATAAAAATGTAATTTGATAAAATTAACTTCATTTTTGAATTTATAACGTATCAATTACCCGACTATTAATTTTTTTATTTTTCTTATAATGTTTATTTTTTATGATGAATAATGAAAATACTGCTATTTATTTAAAATTTACATTTTATATAAATAATTATTAATTCTAAATTATATTTTAAATTTGTTTTAAGGCCAAATTATATCAATTATAAATCTATTAATACAATTTTTTTAATTATAATCAATTTCACTTTGAAATTGAATTTAGAAACTTAATATACTTTTGTACTTTTTTCTGCATTGAAGACCCTTAATTTGGTCATTTCTACAGGGTTATCATTAATCTTAATTTTGTCACTTATGTGAATTGGATTTATAAAATATGACATACACCATTGTAATCAGTATAATATTTTGAGTCTAATAACATCAAATTAAATTCTTACAAAAAAATATGAGTAAATGTAACTAAAATTAATAGCAATGATTAAGGTCATATAAAGCTTAATTTTGGACAAAACCATAATATTAGGGGCCCAAATGACCTAGACGCTTGTCCAAAATTACTTTTCTGAACATATTCGTCCATAAAACATATATAATTTTTTTATTTTGGTTTTTATGACTTTTTTATGTAATAACATGTGTCAAATAAATTTGTTTGGAAAACAACCCATTGAGTCCTTTTAATTCCCAGTAAAAGGACACCACCTCACCCATATACTCAAACCACTAAAGACTATTAGGATCATAAAAGATCTTGCGAATGCACTTCCCAACATCCCTCTCTTCCTCCTAAAACCCTTAAGTTGGGAATAAGTCAATCTATGGAATCCTTTTGACGCAAACCAAAAGGAATTACCTAATTAAGAGGTAATGTATTCTCTCAAGTCATCTTTTTTATTTTCCTTCTCAACCCCATCCAGTCCATATATTTCATAATTGTATAATAACACCCGAATAATAAATATAACAGGTTTTTATTATGAAAAATTTCTTACCTACATTTACAAACACCTCCATCTAATGGGAAACGAACATATTATTTACGTGTATGGGGAACTACCACATCACTAAACAACGATTATTCTATTTTCATTACCACCTCTCATGGTGGAGATTATGACGGAAACTCTATTTTTATATGATATATATTATATTTATTAGTTATTTAATCTTCTATAATATATTTACCACACATATCTTTTTTACATTCTGTTTGGTTTTAATATGATAATTTCATTTGAGGAAGTATGGACCCCCCTCAATGTGATGTGATTCGTTCAAATAACATGTAGAATTTATTAAGGATGGTTTTAGTGAAAATATATTATTTTTTTATATAATAGTGATACATAAATAATTAAATACATATATATTTCTTTTTTGTTTTTTCTTTTAATAAAAAAATAAAAATAGAAACAACGTTCTTGGGTACGTAAAATGTACAGTATCTATGAATTTTATATTACATTTCATAAATTTATATTAAATATATTAATATAATAGAAATATAATATGTATAAAATATTTTTAAATTATTTTCTAAATTCTAGAATCATGATTTAATTATAAGGACTAACAATATATAAAATTTAAACACATATAAAGAATAAAGAAAATATAACCCAATGGGAAACTCTAACATGGGATGGTTGACAAGAGGGTAATATAAGGTCTTAGATAAAACATATATGTTATTATATATAAGAATATGGTTATTTAAAAGATTTATAATAAATTTATATTTATTATAATGGTGTATTTAATGAGTACAATGAGATTCAAGACACATGGTAAGGGGATTTAATCTCACTTTTTATTTATGTGAGATACATGTTATGTTCTCCACTCATTCTTTGTGTGTGGTGTATATAATTCGTAAGTGTATTATATTTATATTATAATTAAATTTATGGGTACTAATATATCCATTTATTAAACTTATTTCATGGGGTTTGATTTTTAAATGTCACTAAACCGTTAAAACAGTTTTGTCTCAATTTTCTTTCTTTGAGACTCGTGCTTTGTTATGAACCAAAATTATTTCTCAATGTGTATATACTTAAATTTTACATGTTATATCATTAAATTATTTATTTTCCTAATGTTATATTCTTTGTGTAATTTTCATTTCTTACATAAGATTATAATCAGAAGTTACCATGTTTTAAGATTTTATTGAAAAATCTCATCACTTTTAATGATTGTTTATGTTTATTCTTACTTTTATGAAATTTTATAATCCATATTCCAAGACCATTTATGAAATTTATACTCCTTATTTTATTTAGTGTATATTCTTATATTGGTACTATTTTCCACTCTTTGGTATATAATATAGTTGAGAAAGTTATTTTAAGGGTTCTGGACTTTACCCTCTCTTCTGTCACATATCTATGATCTCTCAAAACCATGTTTTTAAAAAATGGTTTTCAAATAATATTTTACTATTCTTATATAATATTAAAAGATGATCTTTTTTTCTTTTAAAAATGTTTTTATAGGAATATTCTTGTCACATTCTGAATAATAGATTTTTTCATCCTTTTTAAAATGAAAAAGGAATGTCTTTTTTAAATTATTCATCATCTAAATATTAACCGGATGTCATTTCATTGAATATACCTTTTCATTTTCAAATTAATTATTTTTTTTAAAAAAATTTAATAATTAATTTTTAAGGAAAAATGTTTCTAAATTTTTTTCAATCCTTGCCTATATGTTTTCAATGTATTTAAAAAAATCAAAACATTTTCAATATTTTTCATATGTTTTCATGTAAAATGTATTTCCAAACATTTTCAATCATTCTTTATATGTTTTCAATGTTTTTTCAAATAAAATGTATTTTTAAATATTTTTAATCTTATTTTATAATATTCAAGGAAAAAAGTATACAAATTGATTTTAAGACTTATTTATATGTTTAAAGGAATTTTATATGAAAATTATTTTCAAAAGTTATTATGTTTTTAAAATGATTTTTCAAAAAAGAAAGCGAATTTTCTTTAAGAAATATTTTTAAATGTTATTTCAAAATTATTTTCCTTCTAAGATGATATCTACTATATTTACTCATTCATCTCTAGAAAATCATAAAGTGGTTCCATTCAGATTATTATTATGAATTGGTTACGATTAATATCTTGGCCTTTATGAAACCTATTTCTCTTTCAGGAGTTATATGTTTCAGAAATCTATTTCTCATTCACATGTTAAATTTTTATGAATTTTGTTTCTCATTCACGAGTTATATGATTCTTAAATACATTTATCTTTCACTGGTTATATACTTATGAAACATGTTTCTCTTTCATAAGTTATGATTGTAATGAAATGGTGATGAAACCTGTATCTTTTTCCATAGGTAATGATATGTTTACAATCATATGATAACTATTCCATTTTATGGGTTATGATATGATTGTTTATGATATTGTTGAACATGTATTTGTGATTTAATTATGAGGTGGGTGGGACCCATATCCTCTTACACTTCATTGGGTATTGATTATTATTTAATGAGATAGACATGGTTGGAATGAGAAATAAACTCCTTTTAGTATTACATGGATGGAATGAGAAATTAAAGCAGTTCAGTATTAGAGGGATGGAATGTGAAAAGAACTCTATTCAGTAATACAATACTAGAATTGGGTTTGAACACTGTTTAGTAAAGGGCTTTGTCCACTATGATGGTTTCAGTTTTAATTCTTTGACTACTATGGAAATCATTATATATGCTTATGTGTCTTCTATAATTCTATGTTTTATTCTATTGTTATCTATTCATGGATTATGTTGTTTATTTCCTTCTTATTCATTTCTTGTGAATTTCCAATCACTTTATGATCTCTACTATATAGGTAATGATATTAAAATTTTTTTTCTCAAGTTTCAAACCCTTTTGTTCATGTTATTCTAACACATTTATATTATTTACCCATACTGAGCATCTCAGGTCACCCCATTCTTATGTTTCCATTCCCTAGGTTATGAAGAAAGGATTTTGGAAGTGGTTTTAAATGTGGATATTTTATAAAATATGTGGTATATATTTCACTAGTATAGATTTTTTTAACGTTTCTAAACACAAAAAACTATTATAATCCCCATGCATGAATTTTTGTAATGTGAAGAATATTCATCTAAAATGATGTAATATCCCTATTTCTTAATCCTTGGTAATTATAATAATATATTGGGATTATAGAAACTTTTTCATGAGATACCGATAAAATTATTCTCACTCTTGAGAGTCTATGATGAATCTTGATAGAAAATGACCCCCAACAACCACATCATGAGATACCTCTTAAGAGCACCTTCATACCTCAAATTCTACCACCATCCAGACACCCCAGCCTAAAAACCCACAAAACACACTATAAAACCACATCACCACAACCACACACCAACTCCTCTTAGGCAACCACTACACAATAGTATCTACCATTATGTAGTTCTATCTAACAACTGATACAACCATCAAACCACTATATCCTGGACAGATGGATGTGGGAGTTCCATCTTCCATGTCAAGATATTATCAGCTTTGGGTTCAATGGAATCCCCTACATGGGTCTAATAACATTAATGTTCATGTGTCTTAATTATGAATCATTTCTTCTCCTTTTCATATGTCTAGAATTTATTACAAATCACACCATAGATACAACAATCCCTGTAAGGCATATCATCCCATGAAATAAAAGGATCCAAACATCACATCATAGAGAAAAAGATATAAAATAAAAACTTTAAATAACTCTATGTATTAAGTATTCATATGTCTCTCTCTCTTCCACATACTCTCCATTCAAGCACAAATGCTTCCACAAAGCACAATCCCAGGAAATGGTTCGTCTAGATAGCACCTTCATTTGGTGATACTAGATCTCTTAATGTCATTCCAAAAACATCATGTCATCCACGTTATCCCACTCTCCCCGGTCAATAAAATGGGTGTCATCGTGAATATATCAATATAGGTTAGAGATGTTTACAATTAACGGATCCTCCTTAACTATAGTGCCAACATTAATTGATACAACACATCATGAAATGACCCCAAAACCTCATGGGTTACAACATACCTGGGGTAAAACATACCCTCTATGATAAACCTATATTGCCCATGTCAAGGGGAATCTATCAAGAACATCCAGTCCGCAATATAAAACATCATGGGCATGGTTCTGTGATTATTATAAGACGTATTATATTACTTTATTTATTTAATCCTCTCACAAAAAATATGGAATTACTCTTTTATTCTATGTACCATATTAGTACCCTGAACGATTGTTTCCCAAAACTATGTCCAGCATAATGTAGAACAACATGATATCACGTAAAAATCCCTAAATGGGGATATTCCAATAGAAGAGTGATATCCATTATCATAAGAAAATTCCACCATGTCTAGGTGTCATATCCAATATCCATGAATGTCTAAGGAACAAGCCTGAATCATATCCTCTATCATCTGGATAGTATTATCTCTTTTACTATCAATATGATTGTGGAAAGTAGTGCAGATGCATAAATAAGTGTCAAAATCATTCTACAATCCCTTCAAAAAACATGGCGTAAAATGTTTGTACCGATATAAGACAATAGACCTTAAAATTCCATGTAACCGAACCTCCTCATCCATATACCTTTTATCCAATACATAAAATGTGTCTAACTCTTTTATCGTTATGATGTGGGCCGATTTCATTAACTGGTCCACGGACACCCAAATAGCATCACAATCTACCAACATTCTAGGTATCTCTATAAATAAATCCATCAATATTTCATCAAATTTTCATGTAGTAAAATTCATGGGCTACAACAAAACACTAGTAATATGGTGGTCAACCATTACATGCTCGAAAACCAAACGCTTTTCCACAAAATTCATCACAGATTTTTCATTATGGGCCTTCAAA
Source organism: Viscum album (assembly GCA_963277665.1). Lineage (NCBI taxonomy): Eukaryota > Viridiplantae > Streptophyta > Magnoliopsida > Santalales > Viscaceae > Viscum > Viscum album. Next base: position 38,576,729 of record OY728141.1, on the reverse strand, counting down.
AGTGTATCTCAATCCACGATACGTCATGTAAATTCCCAATTTTATTTCCATAGGTTATTTATGAACCACTTAAATGACTCCATTGTGCCACACTACTCAAATAGACAATTGGACATGAAACAAATCTGGTTCTGACCTTCCTATGACCATCCATCTATAACAACGCCCTCAAAAACACGATCTTTCATCACCTATGCCTCTAAGTCTCTACAATGAGACTTCTCCTCCCATTGTATCATATATTACTACACCATAATATAAAATAAAAAAACTATACTAACATATATTTATGAATCTATGTTGAAGTATATATACTCCTAAATTTCTCTCCACAAATCCCCAGACTCTCGAACAAAACCCTTCCACAACTTCCAGCTCGAAGAGTCCGCCTGAACATTCCCATCTCTAATGGTGTAAAATATCTCAAAATCGTAATCCTTAGAAAACTCCATCCACCTTAACCTATGAAAGATCATATACCACTAGGAAAAGATATGCCTCAAAATCTTGTGATGTGTGGAGACCACAAATTACTCTCCTATGAGCTAATCCACCAAAACATTAGTGTAATGATAACCACTTATAGCTATAAATTAAGGGTGTAATAGTTACACTCATGGGGAAATAACTTCCTAGAACCCAAATAAATCTCAACATGTTGTTTCATCATCACACATTCCAATCCCATATGTTAAGTTTCACAAAAAAACTCAAACATCTCCCCTTCCTCAATAAATTATAGCACCAACCTAATTCCACTTTTGGTAATCGAATGTGGTCTGACACTGATCACTCCAAAAAAATATTTTTATTTTCTAGTCAAAGATATCAACATGTTTGCAACCTGCAATAAATAAAAAAACCATCTGATAATAGCATGAAACACAAAGAAAAGTATGAAACTCTACCACATTTATAGGTGATTACTAATAAAAAACTTCTTAAACCTTTAATGGGACTATTGACAAACCATGATAAGACACCACATGCCAGAGGAAATGAACCTCTCATGTACAAAACCTATACATAGAAAATATTCCACAAAGCTGGAGTAAGTTAAGAATATTAAAGAATGTTTTGAGATACTCGACATGCTCCTCCTCTAACTTCAAGTAGATTAATATATTATCATTGAATACTATGATGAAATAATCAGCTAGCTCATGGAATATGATGTTCATATTCCCAATGAACATTGATGGTTCATCTAAAAATATAATGATATGACTACAAAATCAATGTTCACATAATTTTATCTGAAGTCAATATTTTTGGTATCACCCTTCTTCACCCTTAATTGGTGATATCTATCCCATAGATAAATCTTATAAAACCACCCTTTCCCTCTCATCTAGATGAAATGATTGTCTTTCATTGGAGGATGGTAATGGTTTTTGACCTTCACCTGATTCAACCTCCGGTAGTATACACACAACCTTAGAATTCCAACCCCTTCTTGGAAAAGAATAATGAAGCACCCCATGATGACACACTAGGATAGATAAAATCCTTTTTTATCTGATAATCTATGTGAATAATCAAATATTTTAACTCAAAAGGTGATATTTCAGAAGTATACATCAAAATTAGAGAATCATAGGGTTTTTATTCTATCCTAGACTCAAAATCATGTCAAGGGGGTAGCATCAGACCATCCTCATGAAAAACATCTAGGAACTATCCAAAAAACCTAGAGAACTTATAGCATCTCAGTGTCCCCTTATTCAATCAAAAAATATTCTAAAAAGGAAATAAGGTTCTCCACATGCTGACATCCCTCCAGATAACCCAGCTTTCCAAAAAAACATGTTGTCCATACCCATATGAATACATGAATCTCCTCTAGAATTAACAGATAACAACAAAAACTAAATACTACAATTTTATACTAAGGATTAAATTTTATTTCTTCATCTATAGAAGGAATATATCCAAATTAAAATGATGTGTTCCCATCATCAGTCTACACCATCGATGCACATCAAACAAGATAGTGTAGCCTATAACATGGATAATAAAAACTAGGGGAATGTAAATCCTCTCTATTTTTAGTCCTAGATAATTTTCTAGAGTGGATAATGAAAATGAATAGGAAGATCCTGAATCAAAAATAGAAAAAACAAGGTTAATATACAAACTGATCCTACCTCTGATGATCTTTGGCCCCTCTAGAAATGATACATCCACTATTTAAAATTTACCACACCCAGCTCCTCTACCTCTATGTTGATGACCACCTCCATGACCATGCCTGGGTAAAAGTCCTTGTACATGAGGAATATACTAAGGTTGGCCTATACCTGTCCTATCTACCCTTCGCAGAACAAAAACATGAAACCCCTACTACTATAATGGTCTCTCTAGAAAATGTTGTTGTGGATGTTGATGAACCTATAAACCTACATCAAAGAGGGATCGATGATCTATTGGGCATTGGTTCTAGTGATGGACACAAAACCTAGAAACAAAACACATTTTCATAAAACTCATAGGACATGAACAAAAACCAATGTCCTTAGAAGCTCAGAAAAGAAGCTGCTGAGGTCGACTCCTTTATGGTTGAAACCTCAATGATTCTACTACTTGTGACCATCCACTAAAACCTTTTCTCATCAAGGAACCATTTTGGTTCTGATCCAAAGAAAAACCTCACCATGATTGAATCCAGTTGATCAATTTCACCTTTTTATAAACCTCTAGATATCTTATCAATGAAAAAGAAGTAACTAAATACTAGATATAAATATTTTGTGCCTCCTCAAGAGGTCTCACATGATACTCCTATTCTGGAAAAAGATCCCGGGAAAAGTGATGAAGGTCCTTGAACATGATTCTCATATCCCACACTAACATGCTCCCATACAGAAGAGGAAGAATATTGTGCCTATTTACTTCTATCTTGGTTGATTGAAGGAACTATGCTCGAAAATCATTCTATAAGTTGACCCACAAAACATCTGAAACCTTCTTCTCTCCCGGTTATAGAATACATCACTGATGAATAACTCCCCACATCATACTAACTACCAACGGATCCTTACACTAAATCGGGGAACTGATACTACTAAAAAAGTTATATATCTCCTCCATCTGAATCTTTATTTCCACATCTAAGACACTACCCACATACTTCCCCAAATCCAACCACAAGAAACCACGCAAGGTCCTCTTCCACTAATCACCCCCCTCAAACAGATCAACCCTATGGTTATCAACTAGATCTTTATGCTAAACCAAAACTATCTAAGTGAAAATTGAATGAATAATAAGATCCATAGATAAAAGGAAAACAATTAACTCTATAATCCCAATAGTATAGAATTTATATTTTGGGTTATTTAAATTCACTTTAGTCATTTAAACTTTAAAAAGCCCCAATTCAAACAAGAACACAATTTATCATGATTCATGTACTTTTCCAAGGTATCTACCTGATAAAAAGGTCTATATCAGTTGAATTTTCAATAAGGTCATATTCTGTGCATTGAATCATGAGGTCCATAAAACTTGGGTTCCTAGCTTCTCTCCCTGACCTATGTCATGCACCAAGTCCAATATGAACATTGTCTTTACCAACCCATGAAATCGTCACTATGACTCACTCCAAACTCCATCCTATCTCTCAATCACTACTCTAATACCACTCATTCACAACCCCCTCCCTCCAACTATACCACAATTAGTGGAGAGAGAAAATGACCCCTATTCCCACCTCTCATTGTCCCCGAGTTAGAGACAAGCACCCAGATCATTAGGAGGGAGGAATTTACCTAAATAATAATATGTTATTGGGAGATAAGATGGATCATCCACAAAAAAATTCAATACATAATACAAAATAAATCCAAATTCACCCCACATGCATGTAACAATTTAAATTACATAGAAAAAATTCTCTAAAGTAAATATGCAATAGTAAATCTAAAGTAGCGACACTTAAACTATCAAGGATCCAAGATAGTAATGTGTATCATGGTCAAAGTAGTATCCCTGGAAACTTGAAAATAGTTATATATATATAGGGTGAGTATACATGTATACTCAGTAGAAAAACCAAATTATCTCGTACTCATGTGGAAGAAGCATACAAATGCACCTTTGAGAAAATAGCTGAACAAAACAACACCTATTAAGGTATACTAACCATCCCATCCTCACCAATTTACACTCTCCAAATATCACAAACAAACAAATATAATATTATATTATATAGATCACATCAATAAGGGTACCCCACACCAATTTCCCACGGGTATGCTACTCGCACAACTGACATTGTACATCCTAGATCCCGCATCTCTTACAAACACCGTACCTCCCTACATGAATGGTCACAAAAAACCTTGCTTGTAGACACATGGTATCACTACCCCACAAGAACATCAACTTCACATCCTTCCTGAAAACAACTGGGCTACCACCGCACAAACACGGTCACGTCTCACCAAAAATAACCTCGGTCGTCAAACCTCACCCGTAAACACATAGGCTATCACAACCATAATCTAATGCACTAAATGACCTCTATACATCATAGACAATGAAATAAATAACTCAACTAAATGATAGGGGAGAAATTGTGGGATCCTATCTATCTATACTCCTCACTTGATGTTAGGAAAGAAACCCCTATAATTATGCAGGTGTCGGAACATAGTGCTCAATGTGGTTAAAACTTATAAAATTCAGTAGAATATACAGATATATATATATAATATCAAACACCCTTTTCCAACCTATGTGTTCACATAAAATCTAACCAACTTGCAAAACCTTAACTTTTCCACAACCTCTAAATGCATAACACCATACAACAAGCCACAAGATACATTCACATTTCTAACCAAATCCATTTAATCATCGCGTTATTTGAATTATTTGGCATCAACCATGTTTAATCAGACAACCCATTATTTAATTATCCATTATCCAATTTTAATCCCATTATCCTAACCAACCAATGTCATTTTGACCATTATAAATCATTTATTTCATCATTACTATAGAATTTAGAACAAGGAAACCACCACATCACCGCCCCAAAAGCACGACCAACATAATCACCTCACCTCCCCAAAATAATGACCAAGAAACCATCTCACCACACTAAAATCGCAGAAAATAAACCAACTCACCTAACTAATATCATGGTCCACAACCACCTCACCAACCCAAAATAAAGACTCACAAACCCCTTGTCCCCCAAAAATCAAATCCCACAAACCACATCACCACCCCAAAATCCCATCCCATGAACCATAATCCCCACATGAACCAAACACACATCATCATACCAAAATAACAACCACATAATCAAATCACATGAAGATCATTTTATATATTTACAATAGAACTTTTATCACATTCCACTTCATTTTTGGGGGAATAATCACACAAGTAATTTTTCAATGGAAACCGTTTCATTATCCCAATACAAGTGGTAAATCAATTTCCATTGTTGGGGTGTATAACAACATTGAAAACTAATGTAGAAATCTCAAAAAACATATATAGCGCAATCAAAGACTTCAAATGTCACAATTTTTACCTGGAAATCATGTCCATACAATTCACATTATCACAATAAAAAACAATACAAAAAAAATGTGAGTAAAATGCCAATTTAGCCTTAAATTTAAATTTCCTCTGTTATTTATCTTTGATAAATCAAGTAGAATTATTATCCATAGATAAAAAAAATAAAATCCTCATACATGATACAAAATAATGATAAAAGAGGGAAAGCCTACCTCAAATAATATTTTTAGACTCATTTTTCACCTCATAGTGTTAAATGATGACCATAAACCACAACATCCCAATGAGAAAACATGAAATAACCAACAAAACAACAAAAAAACAATCAAAATTAAACCCAACGTGCACAAAAAATGATTGGAAAATTTCTCCAACAAATAACATGGAGAAAAAAGAAGATAACCGACTAAAATGAAGAAGGGTATTCCCATGGATTAAAAAAACAACCACCTGGACCAAAAAATCAAAGAGGTGGAAAAAAGCCTTGATGGACTCCTCAAGGCATCTAGGGTTCACCGAAAATTTTATAGAGAAGAATCTATTCATAAATGAATGAAAATTTATCCAAGAATAACTTTTAAAACCTCACTTCTATAGGAATTTACACAATGTGTAATGCTCAAGCTTTGATTTCACCAAAAAATGGGTCACCATTTTATTCATTTACCATAAAAATCTACACACTGTGAACCAACCTCACATAACCTATGGACCACCTTTACAGGTTATGTAATACACTTACACAATGTGTATTTTCTATAACGGTTCTGCATTAGCAGTAGATTCAACAGAAAACTCTCTTAACCTCCCACGAACAACTCCAATAACCCAAACTAGTAATCTAATGGACCAAGAGAGCATAGACCTTTACATTTTTTTAGCGAAATTTTATTTTTATAAATGACTGATTAGTCAAACTTTGAGAAAATAATTTAAAATTAATTTCTACCACTTTCATAAAATTTATTTATAAAAATAAAATTTATTTCTGAAATATACTTATTAAAATTATCTTTTTTATAAATTTTTGTAAATCTTCTAAAAATATTAATTTTTTGGTGGATAGTGAAAAATGATGTATTTAATTTAAAATTTTTCTTTTTTTAAATAAATTATAAATATGAATTCTATTTTATATTGGTATTAATGTAAAATTAGTTAAATTATAATATAATGTAAATAATGTTGGTCATTGTAATCAATATAATATTTAATTTTTATGCTAAAACATTCTACAATTTTGAAAATATTTCCATTGTAAAATATATCATTTTTACTGCTTATAGTTTAATTTAAATTGAACTCTGAAACTTCTATAAATATAATTTGGAGATATGGATGAAATAATCCAAATCACCATAATTTGTTTTATCTAATAATTTAACAATAATTATTTTCATTAATGAATAGTGATGATAAAAAAATTGTTACCTCAATTATGGTAAAAAGGGTTTACTATGGATCAAACTAATAACGTAAGTGTTAAAAATGAACTAAAACATGGCCAACACTATTTTAATGGTCATATTTCGATTATAAAATATATAATAACCAATAATGTCCCATGTTATTGGCTTGTTTGTTGAGAAAAACATGGTTATATGTTTGTGTTCTAAAAACATCCATGTAAGTCCTCTCCCGTACTAATAAAAGGCCACTCACTCCCCTACTATATTCACACATAAAAACCCCTATTAATCTACAATAACCCACCCCAAATACCATACATAAATCCCTCACACATCTAAAATTACTTATTTGGATTATGATGTTCTATTATTATGTATTTTTAGGTATAAATGTACTGAGCATCTCCAAAGAGGAGGTAACATTCTTAAACATGGGTAATTGTTTAATTTATTCTTACACCATATTCAAACCATATTTAACTATAATAATATAATTAAACTAGTATAAATTATATTATAATGTCACTATGTTAATATAACAACCCAGATCCATCTCCACTTCAGTCAAATAGGAAACAAAAATTTCGTTCATGTGTACGTTAGTCTACCAACTCACTGACTAATATAATTGTTTTTCCATCAAATAATTTCAAGAAAATATATAACGACGACTTTTAGAAAAAATTATTATATTTATGAAATTATTATAATTATGTAACAATTATATTACATATATATTTTTTTACATTCAATTTCATGTAGGCTGTGATAACATCAATAATGTGTATGGTGGAATACTGCTCTGCGAACCGATGTCATTCGTTATTTTATTACAAATTATATGGAATATAATAAGGATTAAAATAATTAAAATTTTAAATATTTATTAAATATATGTAATTATTTATATATAATGTCAAATATAACTTTATACCGTCAATTCCATTGGAAAATAATAGAGTCTCTCATGGGTATGTGTGGACAACTGCATATGTGTAGCGATATAAAATGTTTTTCATTTTATTTTTAATTGAATGGAGATTAGGACACATTTAATTAATATATATTATAAATATGATATAATTATGATTCATAAATATTAATTAAATTTATTTTTTCCAACCATCAGGATAAATGGATAAAATGTTCAAGCGTACGTATGAATTACTATCTCAATGAAAGGTGTAATCTGTATTCCATTTATAAAATTAATTCATTTATATAAATACATTTATGATAAATATATATGATATTTTGAGTCCTTTTATAAATTATGGAAATGATTTAACAATTATTATATTAAAAGAACCAAAATTACCAAAACAAAACATAAATGAAAATTGAAGCAATTATCAACTGAAATAGTGGTTTTAACATATATTTTTTTATTAAAAGATGATAAAGACTATAAGTAAATCATATTTAGAACCAAATATATGATAAGGTCTGAATAATATATTTATAATATAAATACATTTACTATACAGTAAGATTATAAACATATGAAGAATGTATAAACTTAGGTAATGTTTTCTCCTCTCACTTTTACATCTGTGAGACATAAGAAATATTCACTATATATTTAATTTGTGTGATTTCCATGCATACACTTTGGTATGTTATATCATTAGTATCATTATATTTATCATATTTAATGTTTTATTTGATGTTAATTCTTTTTTGAGTATTATAACTAAGAAGTTACCAAAGTGGTAGGTGTTTATTTTTCTAATTTAATCTTTATTGAGGATATTTTTTATATGTTTTTCAATAGAGTATTATTATAAATTTATATATTATAAAAAATTTATATACATCCTAGATTATTTTCGTGGAATTATTCATGTAATTTTACCATTTTCCACCTCTTTTGTATAAAAAATTAATGAAAAAATGTTTTTAATAAAATATGACTTATTTTGTCTCTTAAATGGAAAATCCTCTTTCATTAAAATGCACATATTCATAAAATGTTTTCAAAAATGTTTTTAAATTTTTCCTAATTGATTGTTAAATAATTTTTTACGTATTTAAAATTTTTATGAACTTTTTCGAAAATATTCTTCATGTATTTTTTAAAATAAGGCATATTTGGAATTTCCTATAAATATGAAATGAATATTAATTTTAACATGTATACCATGAATGTAATTTACGACCATCATGGACTGTAAATGTTTTAGAGATTATTTTTTAAAATTTATATGTATACTTTCAATTAAAATTATTTTATAAATATTTTTTGAACATTTTTTAAATATATTTTCAATATGAAGAAAGTTATTTTATTCGAATACAATTATTTACATTCTTATGTTATTTATATTCATAAATATATTCAATATTTTATTATATATTCGATCAAATTATAATATATTATATTGATATAATAATAATTATTACTTTGTCTAGTTAATGATCTTTTTTTTATAATGTGAAATTTTGTTACCATTCACCATATTATTCTGGGTGGTTTACGATAATATTTTTTTTGAATTGGGAAAGTATTAACATTTCATATATTTAATTATCAATAAAAATAATTATGTTAAATAAAATTAACATATTTAATATAAATAATTTAGTGGACATTTTATGTGAATGGTGGGGCCTAGTAAAGGATATCCAATCTAGGCATCGACTAGTCTCATGAAAAAAATATTTTTTCTAAATTAAATGTGTTTCTACCTGCAGATATAAACTGTCTTATAGAAGGCCTTGAAATTTTTTTTCAGATGTCTAAAATTTTGTATTCAATCATCATGAGTTTATTTATTTATGATCATGTGGTTATTTGATTAATAAAAATGTCCACGTATAATTTGTAGGATTACGTGATTGATAAAATGGATTTATTGGATCATCATATATTTCCTCCATATTATGCTCAGTTAGTTGATTAAATTGTATGTGATTCTATTATTTTACTTTATGTGTTTAATATTTTTATTTATTCATGAACACTTGTATTGTTAAATTACCCTTTCTGATAATCTATCATCTCCCCTTTCTTATTTTTTATTCTCATGAGGATAATAGGAACTAATTAATGCTTGATATATAGGGATACTCTATGAGTAATAATTGAATTATCAGAGAAATTTTTTTTATGTAATTTATATTTTAAATAGTAATTTAAACTTAAATTATTTATCTAGATTAAAAATACTATTAAACTATTTTATCCTTGGGTATGTTATACCTTTTTTTTAAAGCTAATGTAATAATGTATCCACTTGATCCAGGCCACTACGATCATGGAATTTATTGTCATTGAGAATGGATATAAGAAAAAACCATTGAAGTATAAGGTATAATATGTTCTACTACATTGTAATGTGGAGAATTTTTGATGTGGCATAGCTAGATCCATCACATTGGATGAAGTGGACCAACTTTTTCATATGATTTTCTTGCACTATACCCCCTAAAGAGATATATGTGTCCATAAAATGGTTATTTTGACATCTAATTTATATAACATAAATGTGTCTAGACATGGTAAGAGTCTATTCTTAAATGAGGGACATTACAATGTTGGACTTCACTATTTAATGTGGATGAGAATTTAGGTGATGAGTTTAATTTTTTTTGGGAATCCTGGATATAAAATAAATATTTTTATACTAAAATTCAATGAAGTAATTGCATAATGATAGAGATTATAGCATAATGGTTGTCTTACACCATGGATTTTTGGGTGGAATATGTGGATGTAAGTTTTATTTTAGATATATTTCTACTATATAATCCACATTATATTGTTTCCATGAGTAGGGGGAGTTTTGATTGGGATAAATCCGTTGTAATATTATAATATATATTCATATCTATAATAGAAATATACCCTCAATTATATATGTCTCCATAAATAGATCAAGGGTTTTATTTTATAGGAGATATATGTGATGGTCCATGAGCATTAAAAATTATGTTTAAAAGGAGTTTCAGAGGAGATAAAACTACTAACTATATAGATATATAATAAAAAGATAAGAAAGAGATATATGATATTTGATAATGAAATAACATACATAATTATGTCTATAGATAACATGATTGATTAAATTATCAAGGGATTGGATATTGGATAGTTATGATATACGTATTTTATTGTACTTTTTTATATTTACCCCTAAGGATTGATTTATTTTTTATTTTATTCCTTACCACTCACGGGAAAAAAGAGGAGGAATCATCTTTTTGAAGAATTATTATATAGGGTATTTAATTATTATAGGTTTTATTATTTTTATGGTTTTTTGAATAATTCACACTCTTATTTTATTTATTATTATATGACTCATTTTATTTTGTGCTTGAACATTTCCTTGGTTTTGGAGTGTTCTTAATATTATGAGTTCTAGAATGTAGTTTTCAGCATAATAAATGAGTTTTTTATTATCCTATGTTGAAATTACATTTGGGATACTGATAATTTTAGTAATATAAATTACCTGAGAGGTGAAAATATGGTTGAAGCAAGTGGATAGTGTTTTCCCTATAGTGAGGATAATGGGAACATGATTCTGACAACACCATAAGAATAATATCGTGGTTTTACAATTTCATTTTGTGAATAAGAAATGTAAATTACCTAAGTAATCTCATACCATGTTTATTTTTTTATAACATAGTTGTTTATTTTGATTAATAAATATTAATTAATTCTATTTTATTCTATTTTTTATGTATTTATGTGTTTGAAATCAAGGCTTGAATAACCTATAATACTAATTGGCAGTTTTAGAGTTGGTAGTATTGTTTTAAAATTATAATTGTCCTTGAGACCAATAGAATAAATAAAACACTTTTTCACATCCAATGAAAATATATGTGTCATGCATGATGGTCTATGTCGAAATAGAAACTGGGTAAAACAAGTTCATCAATTCCAATACAAAAAAAAAATGAGACCAAAATGAAACATTGAGGGGGTGAGATGGTACCCCAAATGTAATATTCCTCATTAATGATCCATATCTAAATTGAAATATGTATCATCTGACTAAATATGGGGTCTCACTTGATGGCTCATGAAACAAGGGTTGAGGTATGAGACTAATCATGGTCTCTAACAAAACCACCAATCAAATTTAAATGCTATGACCAAAACCAAATAAATGGAAAAATAGAAACAACCAAAGGAAGGGTAAATAAGAATTAAGAAGTAATGAGGAAGGTAATGTCTATTTTAAACACTTCTCTATCATTATTGATATGTTTTTTTAAAGAGAAAAAACATTTAAAATAGATGATTTGAGAGATTGTGTGTGGACTAGGTAATTAATGAACCATCATTGAGATTGAATAAATAAATAAATAACGCATCATGGAAACATGATGGTTCTTACTTGAAATTATGAGTAATGTTTTTTTACTATGGATATAGTGATTATCTTGGGATGGTTTTTATACTATGGTAGAGTAGGAATAAATTTTTATTGTTTAGTGGGATATAAGTAAGTTGTGTTGTTCTGCCCTATTGTTGGGTATGATCATGTTTTTAATAATATAGATGTGGTAGAGGAGGTATTGTGGAACCCTAGTAGAGGAGATCATGGGGTTGGTGTGTTGTAGTTTCCAATAGATATGGAAACCGATTGAAATTATCCAAATGAAGGTATAGAGTATATATAGTGATTAATAGAAAAGATAAAATATTATGGGAAAATTGGAATTGAGATTTCCAAAATAAGGATTCACAATCAATTAACAAGGATAATAAGTGGAATATAACTGGGAAAAAATATCAAGAATGTTTTTGTTTTATCTGGTGTTTTGATTTATATTTAGATGCTGAACTGATTTTCGTTTTTGGAAGTGTCAATATGTATTGGGTCTATGGATGAAGGGGTGATGTAGAAAGTAGTAGACCCTTTGGATGAAATTTTGGGTATTTGTATCCATAGTATTTCTATTCACCTAGGTATAATGACCTTTCTGACACCAATATGAGGCTTGAGTTCCAGGTGTTCCCCCAGCATCTACGTCGTGGATGATATGGATTGATAACTACTCCACCTATATAACTATTAATTCCAATTATAGTTTTTATATACAATAATATAATGTTGTTGTGGTGTATAGAATTGTTATGTGACTGGGTTGATGATGATTTGATATGGGTTTTTGGTGTAGATGTGGTTATTTAGTGGTGTTTACGATGTGGTTGTGTGGTATACGATTTTAGTATATGTATATGGAAGTTATGGGAGTTCCATGAAATGTGTTATTAGAATAAGAGGAAGATGGGTTGGTGTAGATGTGGTTATTTAGTGGGGTTTATGATGTGGTTATTAGGTAATTATACATTTACCACTATTAAGGGTGGGTTGGTAATCATTTGGGGGAGATGGGATAGTCGTAGTGTCATGTCCAAAAGACTTTAGTTTTACTAATATTTTCCTCCATTAATTGTGTTTTGTGGTGGAAGATATAATCAAAAAAATCATACTATTATAAGTATATATATATTTTTTGAGTGAGCCATGGAAAGGAAGGGATTGTAGTCCTCCTTGGTATATGTAAATATTTAGATTCACTAAATTATCATAGATAAATTAATTTAATTCTCCAATATTTACATTAGATAGTTTTGGGAAGAACCAACTATATTTTTTTTGACCACCCAAATACTTTATATAACATATTTATAGTTTTATAGGACATATTTATTGATTTAGGTGGATATTAAAATCTTATGACATTCAATAATGGTTTTGTGACCAGTTATTTAGGACCTCTTCATTTGGTAATCATTTAAAATGAATTTTTTAACTGTGTTACCTTACATTACATTAAAATTTTGAATAAGATTTTGTTTCCTGTTATCTTAGCGATCCCATAAGTAGTTAATTATTATATGATCAATGTTTTCTGAGAGAAATTATTCCCATTATTTTTTTATCAACTCAATGTTGGCCACTAAACCATTCCAATTCTAAGTTACATTTGTGGGTCACACTCTGCTTTATTTATGACCTAAATAGTGATTCTAGTGGGGTTTTTCTTAATATGGTGATCACTTTTGTATCCTTTATTTCATAAAACACAATATGCTTAATATGAGTTTTGTCTAATATAAAATACAGTGATCATGTATTTGAAGTGTAGATTTACTTATTGTTTCCTAAATATCCAATGAAACATGAAAAAACTAAAGTACATTAATAAAAATTATGATTGTTTTTATGTTTATAAAATCCAAAAATATTGCTGGATGAAACATCAATCACATGATTGATCATAACATTCGATGTTGTTTCAACAAAACCTGATGAAACCAAAATCTTAATATTAGAGGTTTTTGAAATAGATGATTATATGTTCTACCAAAATTGTAAAAGAATAAAATTGGTTACATTATTAATTCATAGGTATTGCAATGTGTAAATCAAGTGTATCTATGAATACATATTGTTCCTTGAGTGATCATCACTTTTAATATTTTTCTGAGTGAGATAACAACTATTGTCTATGATATTTGATTGTAAATATCTTTTCATTTCTATTTTATTTTTTCATTTTACAGTCAATCATGATTGAATAATTATGTGGATGAAATCTAGAATATATGATAAATATTATCAAGGGAATCCTATGGTAAATATATAGATCTAATAAAAAACATTAATTGATGCAGATCAAAAGGCTTGAGCATTCTATGTCTAATCAATGTGATTGAAAAAAATCAATGATAATAAGACAAAGATATTTTTTATCCACTTCATTAATGGTACATATAGGTGAAAAATTTGAACACCATGATCAGGATAATGATCCTCATAGGACATTGAATAAAATTGAAGGTTTCATATAAATAGTATTATTATTAACAATAAATATCCTTTAAAGGTATTTTTATTCATATCTAACACTCCATAAATTATTTATAATTTATAATATAATTTGAATTTTAATATTGCTTATTATTTTTATCTGATTCTGTTTGTTGTCAAATAGACTTGTTTCCAATGAATTTTACATTAAATACACTGATACATTCTTTGTTAAGCAGAAGATATATTATCCAATCAATTTAATACATGTTTGGGACAAAATATTTAAGTTTTTAAGCCTAAAACTCATCCTCCCACCTCTTCTAGTTCTAGATATCATCCCTTATGTGAACAAAATAAGGATTTAGATAATTTATATTTTTATTTGAGAAAGACTCATCTTGATACCAAGTCACTTTTTTAGAAAATATAATATACCTTTTACACTAAAAAGTACAAGAGGAAATATATATTTTGAAATATCATGAATATATAAGAGAAATATTGAAAATATTTATCCCAAAATGTAACTAATTATTGATATTGGTAACTATTAATACTAGATATATAGTATGGTGATATAAATTCCCAATACTAGAATTCAAAATTATCTTATTCTCATTAGAAGTTTAAAATTTCTAGAGATTGATTTTATTCCATTCACGAAATATGAAACAGTCTTGTTTCCACTCAATAGACATGTTTTAAATGCCATTATTTTCAATATTAAATGGGTATACATTCATGTATATTCAAGGATAACAATATTTTTATCTGAATGAACCTTTAAATAATACACATTGGAACCTGGAATTCATAGAATCTAAGAGAACCATGTATAGAGATGATTATTAGTTAATTTAATTCGTACTATGAGAATCATTTGAATTGATGAATAAAATAATTATGGACATAATAAATATTCAATAATATATTTTGTAAATAATTTATCATATGAGGTAATTATATATATGAATTATCTACATCTTATTGAAAGAGAGATATTTGATTTGGAAAATGATCAGTGATAACAAGAATATTACCATTTTATGTTTGGATGATCATATTTGTACTCATGTGGAATATGATAGTAGTTTGAAATTGAAACTAAAAAAATGAAGACTAAAAATTTACTAGAATTTTCTTCAATATCTAGATTGACATGAATGGACCGAAGGACTTCTTTTTTATTTTATTATGGATAATACCCCTTTTAAGGGTTGGAGGGGAACCTGTACATGACCCGTAGGCCCAAGGAACAAGGCCTGACATGACCTGCAATACATGACCTGTAGGCCCTGAGGCATACCAATCCCAACATATGACATGTAGGTCCAAACCACTAGAACTTCCCCTCCCCAGCTTTTGCATCATTGATCGCCTAACTTCCCACCCTGCATTGATGATTGACTAGCATGTCCACATACAAAGATGCAAGGTGCATGGTCCTGATGGTGGTTTCCATACCCCCTCATTCATCTAATCTGGTTAGCTCTACTTCTGGTGACTACTACTCTTGTTTCTCTGATCCTCTTCTAGGTAATTCTCTGTGTGAGCTGGGCTACTCTATGGTCTCTGTGGCCCGAAGCGGCTATAGTCCGAAGGCCTTTAATTGCTCAAAGGCCCTCGAGACCCATATTCCCAAACTAGTGGCCCAAATTCCCAAATCATGTGAATAGTTCCATCTGTTATAATACAAAACAGTATTGTCTATAGTACGACTACAGTACTACTTTAGTACATGGAAATTCAACTCTACCTAGTTTTGATCCTGGGTCTCTTGGATTCCAAAAAGGATCCCTCACCACTCAGGTATGGGCTTGTTGGCTCCCCAATATCTAGATGTTTAAATATAGAAGTTCAATATTGTAATCCAAGAATTTCAAATAGTAATAGTTTAATGAAATTTAGTAATGGTAAAAATATTCAAATTTCTAGAAGTACGAATAAACACATGGTAAAAAATATCGTCCCGATATTTAACAATAAGAATATGAGAGAAACAAATGATATGAAATATTATTTAGGAATAATTTTATATTAATGTACCATGATTAAACATGTGAGACTAGATACCTTGAGAAGGAATACAAAAGAGAGAGCCAAAGAATATATCAAAGAAGAAGGAAGGGAAAATAATCATATACACAAATGAAAAATTGAGTGAAAGCGAGGATCCATCATCCTTCGATGATGGAATTGAATATGATAGGGATAGTAAATTTAAAAGTATTAGTTTTTATACTACCGGTCCATTGGAAATTTTATGTTTAATGGTGACTATAGATCCTAATACTCTATCATAGATCAATCTAGATACAAATTGTTTACTTCATATAGATTTTTAGATAACATTTCCTCAGATGGTTATGATATTACACCTTCACCCATTGAGAAAATGGATATATACCATAACTTAAAAGAGAAAATATATTTAATGTTAAATTAGTTGTGAAATTAAATTTATTATAAACATATAAAATTGTATAGTTAAAATATTTAGCTTAAAATAAATATTAATGAGAAAACATTAGAGTTTTGAAATAGAATAAAGAAGAGCATGTTCTGTTTAAGAATATATGTACATAATTGGAATATAAATTTCTCAATTTTCTTATGATATTATTTGAAAATAAAATTCATCTTATTCTACTTTTTATAAGAGAGTGAAGTATGTTTCATTCTTATAATATAATAATGAGGTTATTAATATTAAATAATATTTGGAATGTCTAAATAAGTAATTGAACAGCCTTAACACAGGGCGAAATATCATTGATAAGTTGAATAAGTGGTTTTGGACAAATAAAACCCCTTTTATTCATAGATTTAAGTTCTCATAAATGAGTCATTATCTTTATAATTAACTTGTAAAAAAAGTGCTCTTTTTTCAAAAAAAAAACAATCTTTATGCATGGAAAATGGAGGGATAAATTATCATTAAATAAGATTAAATCATTCAAACAATATTGTTCCTTTATTTCTAGTGACCTTACGACACTTTAGAATTCATGAACTATTTTGTTTGTGTAAAAAATGTACTCTTTGGAAATACTTTAGTACATATTTAGGTCTCTCTTACATGGATGTAATTTCCAATCAAGTAAAGTCATTATTTATTGGTATCTAAAATATTAACATCTAGTACATTGTAATATTTTTATAACATATATTGAAATAATAATGATTGAAACATATATAAAATAATATATTTTAAATTATATTATTTAAAAAATTACTCCTTTTTTCAATGGAAAGTTATTGTTTGTTTGGATAACATTCATTTGTTTTTAGTTATTGATCTGCCACTATAATCCATGTAATTAAAAAAAGGTATTTTATTGACTTCTAGAACCATATTCTATTGAATAAGATCTTGTTGTAGTGGTAAAGATAACATATGAAGGTTTAAATTTTATATTCATATCCTGGAATTTTATTACTGGTTGTCATTTTTATATTACATAACATCGTAAATTATTGTATTTTCATATTTTGAAATGATATATTTATTTCATCAAAAGGTAATATATTTTATAAATTTAAGAAATATTTTATTGATATTCCATTTGGTATTATCATTTTGGGGTGATGTTTCCTGCATATTCATATCATTAAAAGAGCAATGATAGTGTATGATAAAAATAAATAGATGGTCGACCTATATTTAGTTATATTCATTATTCTGTATCTTCTACTAGTTCTAGATGTTATTTCCCAATAATCTACTAGTATTTTTTAATTAAAGTTGTATATGTCTAACTAAATTTCACAATATCAACTTTTCAAGGAATTATTTTTAAATTAGGAATGTTAATATAATTGTGAATCATTGATTATGAAAATCCATTGACTTCCAAGGTTGGGAATCTATAGACCCACCTTTAAATGAATGAATGATATTACACATTATCCTTTTTCCAATTTTTTTATAAAGTGATTCTTTTGTATAATATTGATTGAGTGAATATAAGGAATTTATGATATCATTGAAGAATACTTTTTACTATTTAAAGATTCTTTTGGAAAGTGAAATATTGTACATTAAATACAAGATTCTATATTTTTTGGGACTTTTAACAATGTAAATGTTATAAATAATATCTTCCATATAAATTATTTAATATCAAGCACAATCAATTACATTGAAATTTTAGAATATTTTTTCCATTTATTTAAGGTTTTTTATTATGGGGAATGGAGAGTGTATTTTTTTTTGTATATTAAATATCTTCATGTATATAATTTCAACAATGATATAAAATATTTTTACCCTTTAAAATTCAAGGAGGAATACATTAAACATATTTAAACTATAATGGTAAATAATAACAATTTCCTTTACTCATATACTTTATACATAATGTGGGGTAATTCTCAGATTAAGGATATAATAGGTAAAGTTTGATTTTATAAAAGGTTTAAGGATCCCACACTAAAAGATTGGATAATTTTTTAAATCAAGTTGGTTTATCATCCAGTTGAAAAAAAAATTGATAGAAAAAAGGAGATACTATAATAGTAGAAAAAAATGAAAAGGGATAAATATGAGAAATATATTTTGAAAAATATAAAAAATAAATCAAAGGATATGAAAATTCAACTGAAATACATTCTAGTAGAAAAATCATACACTAAAAATTGATTTGGATGATTCTTTATCAAAATCCTAAAAGTATGAAATGAGTGATAATATTTGTGAGAGGATTAGAATAGATGAATTTTTTAATAAATAGATGAAAAATTATAGTCCATTTTTTCAAATTATATTAGTAGAACCTATTATAAAGAAATGGGATATATAAGGGAAACCATATTTCGATTTTTCTAATATGGACGATAATTCCTTTTTAGAATATCATATTACATAGTTAGAGGCCCAATTGATGGTGAATAAGTATTTTTTAAATTTTTTTTGGTATTAGGTATATTATTCTGTAGAATGAAAAAATAAATATATTAGAGAAGTCCAATGTACAATGATAAGGATATTTAATATCTAATAATATAAAATTTGATAGGAGAAGAATGTTTTGAGGGAAGTAGGTGAGTATTTATAATATAATGTTTTATAACTCATAACACATACCAGATAACCAATAAATACTTTAGGAGAATTATTCGTTATTCTATAATCCACTCCTCCACCACGTCCCCTAGATGAAATTGGTTTAAAATAATCTAGGAGATGATTATCTTCTTATAGAAGTACTAAATTTGAATTATTTTGTCATGAAGATCCATAGAAAACAACATTATTCAGTAATTATGAGTATTAAAATTTAATATATATAGATTATTCCTAAATAAAAAAGAATCAATATAATATTCAATAATTTAAAAGTATGTAAAATAAAAGGAAATGGTATGCGATTATACTGATTTTGGTATAAAAAACTATGGAATATTTATTATACACTGTAATTATGGATACTTCACTAGAAAATGAAAATGAACTATATAGTACAACTGAATCTACTATTGAAAATACAAATTCAGAATTAAGTTCTCCAAAAATAAGTACTTATTAATATTGTTCAAAAGGTACTAGAACAGAAAAGTATAAATGTTATAGGGTAAATGGATTATTAGGATTCCTAATCATTCATTAGTAAAACCATTGATATATTCAATATTCAGTCACCCTTTAGATATTATTCAATGGAAAAGTTTTATAGATGATAAAAAATATTCTTAATTAATATTTAGAGTTTAAATTTTATTCTTGAAATTTTAGTGATGTATGTGAATAAAATTTATAAATATTGACAATGTGGAGAAATATGAAAAATCTCGTCATAGAGATATTCCTCACGAGAAAAATGACCAGAGAAAAAGATTAGATGATAAACAACAAGGAGTATAAAATCAAAGAGTGGGAATATATCTTGGTAAAATAGAAGAATGAGCTAGACAACATTATGAATTTATTTTTATACACAAGAATTTCATCAAAAGGTTTTGACAAGAGTACTATAACAATAGAAACTATGATAGAAATTTTTTTAAATAAAATAATTTATTTCTATGTTGATTTTCTTTTCCATTTAGCAATGTAATTTTTTTTTCTGTGACGATTTAATGTATAATTTTTAGTGACTTATTGTATTTCAATTAAATTTATCATTAAAAAAATTACATGTTATATATTTTTTGTGTTTTTCAAAATTTAAGTATTTAAGAAGAAATAAATTTATGATATTATGGAATACAGGGGATGAAAAAAGACAAAGGGAAACTCAATTTTTCTTTCAAAATATACGATTTTATATTTTACCATTAGGATATTACACTATGAATACATAAATTGTAGAGACTTAATGGTATAAATGTTATCTAGATGTTTGATCCATGAGGAGTGTATCATGAAAAAAATAATTTTTTCCATTATTTAATTTTATCTATTTACTATGGAAAACCAAAAATGAAGATTGATGTAATATATAGGAGAATATATTTTCCCAATTCCTGAAATTCTTTATTTATCATTTGGTGTTTTTGTCTAGTGACGTTTTTACATAATTTCATTGGTTTATGATTTTTTTTTCAATATTAGTAATTCAAATTTTATGATTAAATTTTATTTTAAAATTAAAGAAAAGAATAAAAAATTATACATAAATATGAAAACATATGTAAAGAAAATAATTTCTTATAAATTGAAAAAATATCAGCTAGTATACAATTGGGTTCTACATAATAAGAAAGAACATTGTTATCCAACATCAGGTACATGGGATTATATCTAGGTGGGTGGTTTTTAATTAAGTAAAAGTGGTAGTACTATAGAAACATCGATGTACATAGTGCAATGATACAGTACCAGAAGAACAATTAACTCAAAATGAAATATTAGGCCACAAAATTAAACCTTGGGGCCAGAGTGCATTTAGTTCATTAATATCCTTTGGGTCATAGGGAATTTGGGATTACAATGGGCCTTCAATCCAGGTCTTTTGGGATACCTTTTTATGAAGGAAGTGAAATTTTAAGACTATAAAAATATATTTCGATACAATAGGAATGTTGTGAAGCATATGAACACACATGAATTATTAGGCGGGAATCATCAAAAGAGGGATAAGTGCATTGTCTTCTATCATCCAACCAACCATCCATTATATTTTTATAATGGTATGGACATGTTTCCTTTATAGTGACTATCATTTAATGTGATCAGTTTGATGATCAAACATAATAGGCAAGCGATGGAATGGTGCACTATACAGACCATCATTCGGTGGGTGTCTGAAAAGATATATTAGTGTGTTCGAATGTATAATCCATCCCTATTCTGATATTGTTCCTATTTTTAGTAGGGTACCCTATAATGGTGAAACATAGGGATTTAAAATTCATCTATTAATTCAAGGGTCATGAAAAATTATAATAGTTGATATGGTTTAATCAATATTAGGAGGGAGAAATTGGCCTTTTGACTGGTTACAAGTAATTATTTTTGATATTCCATAAGGCCTTTGAGAAATGTGTAAGGAATTTGGGAATCTAGTCAATCAGGAAAATGTTCCTTCAGGCAATCATTAGTAATAAAATAAAATTTTCGGTTCTTATCATAATTTGTTGGGATTCATGAAGCTTGACTCGCTAAGTTTCCTAGGTGTTTTAGTCATTTGAATTCTTATAATCCATTGTTCCTGTAATATATAAAACAAAAATACAATATCATTCATACCTTTTTAATTTCATAAATTTTCTCTGAAAAATATATTACCCATTATAATAAAATATAACCCATTTATGAAATTATTATGCATTTATCCAAAATACAACAAACTCATTAAAAATTTAATTTTTATGGTGGAAAAAAGTAAATATAAAATTATTTATAATATATAATGAAAAGATCATATTATTATATATAAGTTCAAAATTTAGTTTTAAATTTTATTTATTATAAATTTTATAAATTTTATATTTACTAAATGTTCGATTGAGCATTGTGTGAATCCATTGAACTGTAAAGGCTTTGAAATATTCTCTGCAGAAATATAAAAAAAAATATTTTAAATTAAATTATTTCATCAAAATAATTAAATGGACCCATGCTATGAAACGTGAAGTTAAAAATTAGGAAATATCAAATTTTTAAAAGAGTAAGATTAATTTAAAATATATATATTAATTATAAGATAACATGTCATTTAAAAATTTTAAAGAGCTTTTTTTATATGAATAATTTGGATGCAAAATAAATAAATTAAGGAAATAATTTTAAAAAATATTTCCAATGTGAATGTTTTAGGTGTAATGACTAAAATATATATCCCTCTATAAAAAATATATATCATTGAATTAAAAAATTAACACCCATATATTACCCTTAATATTTATCACAAAAACTAGAATGTTTTACATTCATATTAAGGATAAATCCATTCCCAAATCTTGATATAAATGAACACTCATAAATGTATCCAACTCTTCAACTACCCCAACCGTCTTAATTTATAGAACCTATTCTCAGTCATTTCTACTCTTTTTTCAAAAATCATATTGTTCAGTGTCGCACATTCTATTTTAGGATCTTCATCAAACAGTATCATCATAAATAGTCGTTCAAGGTTTCTTGGGGGTTTCCTTATGTCTTTATTATTGATAAACCCAATAGGACCAAACAAATACCTTATAATTGTGGTGAATTAGGGGTTGACTAAATTTGACAGAAATTATAAAAAACGTAAAAACCCTTTTGAATTTAATCTATGTTTTCTGTTAGATGACATGTATCTATTAAATATTTAATTATAAATTTTCATCTATATAAATTTATTTAATCAAATAATGTGGCACACATTAGTTTTACACAGTTAATTACAAATATCTACACCCCTTTATGATTATTAGTCCACTCTATTCAACTATTCTCCACAATAATCTTATATTGATTAAAACTGGTGTTTTAACCACACTAAAACTATGTCTCATAGTGTTTATAATGCCTAAATGTCATTGTAATTCTCCTAAAAAAATCACACTATACATATCTCAGTATCTTTGTATTATAGTCACTATGTATCAAATGATCTCCCATCAAAACATCATATCATACTGATGAACAACAACTACTTATTCCTTTATATTTTATACTCAAGTGATCAAATAATATTAGAACAATATCATCTACATTCAAATCTGTTCATTTTTTATACATAGGTTACCCAAAAAAAAATATTATTTATTCTAAAATAATTATTATCTTCAATAATATTTGTGGACCACGATTTTCTCAACTTCTCAATTATTTCCATATATGGGATTCTCCCATGATGTCAATGTTCTATTTTCCATTCATTTATAAATAAAAAAGGTTTATTTCTCTAAATTTATGGAATTTTATAGAATTAAATTACATCCATAAAAATTAGTTTCCTCATATAGTGAACAAGTAATACATTTTTATTCGAATAGAAAAAGGAGAAATCATAAAATTGCTACTTTATGATTCAACACATTTCTGCACGTTAACCTCAAAAATATATCAATTTTGGATGTAGTTAAAAATTTATTTACTCAACATAATAATGTGTTATAATGGTTTTTTAACTCATATGAGCATGTGTCACATTTCAAAAATGTAATCATGATTCTACAAATCCCACTACACTACGAGAATGAAGTTTTGATGAAAGGATCCTTGAAGTTGATCCAACGGAAACAATGTTATTTATATCCAAATATATATTTCCTTATTTTATTCCATTAAAGTATAAAATATTTATTAGAGAAAAAATTAGTAATGAAATAGGTTTTCATTCACCCTCGCATTCGCTTCAACAAAGATGGTATTCATCTCTCAATCATTATCACTCTTGTTAGATGATTTATTATTGAAAATAAAACACCGTACAAAAATTAGAATTAATCTTTCACCCTTGATTCCCAATTTTTTTCATTTAGAAATGTTCATTTGATCTTCTATTATACATGATCCACCATCCCTGAAAAATCTAATCACTTGTGTTGTATTTATTTTATTTTAAAAATTCATTATAGTATTTTATGGATAGATGTTATAAAACATTGAAGAATAAATTATAGAAGAGAGTGAAATTGGGAGATATTCAATTCAAAAAAAATATTATAAATATATTTAAAAAAATTACTAGAGTTCCTAAAAATAATATACTTCAGTATTGGAATGATATTCCACCTTCCCTCCTAAATGTCCCAATATTTCCCCCTTTATAATTTCCCACCTACCTTCTTAAATTTTCCCAAATCATTATTTAAATTCCTCTGTAATTTTACAACACAAAAACCTCATTACTATCTATGATTAAGCACTATACCATTTTGAAATGTTAACAAGTCATTATCCTCCAGCGTGGGTAGAAATGTTTTAAATTTGAAATTCACAGAGCCATAGATTAATACCTAGATACCCATAAAAACATGGTCATGCATGGGCCAATATTGAATGAGTGTTCAAATTTTTGTGGGTTGTGTGTTCTACTATAGCATGAGAACATCATAGTGATTACAACACTCCAAACATTTTGTCATCCACACAACAAGAATGATACTACAATGTTGGAAATATTGTATTTAATTGAAGATATTATAACTAACATTACAACATAGAAGAGTATTCGATAGTGTGATCTTGATATTTATTTCTCATATCATACATTCCAACTGTATCCCTCAATTATTTATGGTGTTTCATTTTTTCATAGACTCATTAAGTCATTAAAAGGGATTAGGACCCCTAAATCCACCGAATTCCACCCCTCACCGAGGAATGTATTCTCTATCTACTGCATGAATCTTCCTCCTATTCACTGGTGCGCCTTCTTAAAAATCCCTTACATCATTATTGTGGTAGGTTATCCTATATTATTAGATGGCTTCTCCTAAGGAAAATTTATATGCCTTGTTTCTTGGTTGATAGATGGTTTGGGGAGTTGGAAATATTTTTCCTAACTATTGAAGGGTGTGGAATGGTATTTCATTATAATATGATCGATAGTGTAAAAGTTTTCACCATTTTATAGGATGTGTTGTGGTCCATCTTTCAATAGTGATAAACTATGTTTGTAGTTCTAGTCCATGACGCAATAATGTGGTTATGGTGTGGCTATAAATATTTTTCCAAATTATCATCGTCCAAAAGAACCCCAAACCTGATAAAATATGAATTCATTAAGGCACAAAAAATAAAAAATAATTACACAACCATTGTAAAATGAGGATAAAAATGAAATTGGGAAACCAATAATAAAAATACCACAAAAGTGAATCCATGATTTTCTCCATAATAATTCCACAATATTAAATTATCATGAATCAATACTCAATCAATTTAAAACCACAAACCATGATTCCAAAAAAGAATTAATTATAATTGTGATGAACATTTCTATAAGAAAATAAATAATTCCCAGAATAAAATATAAAATCATAATTCTTTTCAAATTTAACAATTCAATAAAAATTGCTTATTTTTCATAATATTGTTGTATATATAATTAATTACATAACAAAAAAATTATATTCCTGAATAGAAAAGAAGATCCCTCTTGTAAAACAATTTTTTTGGAAATAATAATGCTCATCTCATTCAATGTGAAATCTATATATATGAGTAAAAGTATTCTGGATCTCCACTTATAATTTTTATTAAAAATATTTTTAAGGATGTCACATTATGGTTCAAATATACTCAGAGTATTAATATTTTTGAGCTATTATTTGAAAATAATATTTTGAGGCTAAGGAGGGGGATGATCTTTTTAAAAAATATTAATGAATTTTAATGAAAACATACTTGAATATTACCATCCACCACATCATTTTAATTGAAATTTTTTAATCCCACATCTTAGAGTAAGGCTTGTAAAAAATCATAATCAATGAAAACTATTTTCATTATCTTTCCATACCGTTTTCATAATATTGGTGAAATAATTCTCACATCCACCACAATACTACAAATTATAATGATCATTGTTCAAGAAATGGTGATATTTGACCCTCCAAATACATAACATTTTTTTGAAAGAGAAATAACTTGTTAAAATATAGAAAATTGAATAAATAAATGTGACATATCCAATTAAATTAGAAAACTAAACACCATGTACCATTTTACTACATTATTTTTTATCAAAACAAAAAAAAAATCTATTATAAGATCAAATTGACAGATTCTGATTTAATTATTAATTAAATTAGTTAGGAATCATAACATTGCATGAAATATAGATTTATATCATTTAATTTCGTGGTTTCATTGGGATTCACTAAGTATTGATGTATGATTAGTCTCAAGTTTAAATATTATAAAAAGGATTCAATTAAATAGATCAATAATTTCATTATAATACAAGATCACAATTCCTCAATGAGGAATACAAGAAAATTATATTAGTTTCAATGGTCATGAGTTCTCTCATTAAAAGTGATTTGGATAATGAAAACATAAAAAATATCTATGAATTCATACAAAAAGGGGAACATATTTTTTGGAAAATCACTATATGACATTGGAAAAAAATTGTAATAAAAATGAGTTGAAAGTAATAGAGTTAAATAATTAATATTGAATTTTCCCATCTCGGAATTTTGTATCACTAATAGGGGAAGGGGTGAATCAATGATGTGTTTATATTTTATGTTTCCTTACTTATGAAATAACCTTCCCTTATATTAATGATTTCCTTCCCTACTGAACACAATTCATCCAAAAATCCATAGAAGCATAAGTTTTTACAAGGCTCACTACTCAAAAAGTGTAACTACCTCCTTGGTGTGGACTAAAAACAATCTAATTCCACTCAATCAACTAGAAAAAAATCCTTTGATGTGGAATAAAATGAGTAGGTTCTTCTCAAAAAACATATGTTATTTTAGATATAAAAATATTCAAATCATAATATTATTTTCAAATACTTTTACAAAGTGAATTTATTTATCTTTTTTGACAAAAAAATAGAACACTCTTAAAAAAACTCTTCTTATTTCCTTCTCAATCCAACATAGTCACATGTATCTGCCTATTTTGGATTTTGTTTGTAACCAATATTCATAAATCATAGATCCTAGTAACCTAAATATGTGAATTATTTATCAATAATTATAATCCAATGTGATCTAAATCCTTGTATGAAACATGACTTATTAACATAAAAAACCATGTTGTCCAAAAGTAGTGACTATGAAACTTCTTCATCATTCCTCCTAAGGCTTATCCAAAACATCCTCATATTTATTACATAACCTTCTTCCTTAGAATTATTAATCATATTTATACACTTCTTAAACATTCTTGGAATAAAATAATTATGTTTCTTATAACCACTCCAAATAATAGTAATAATAGTTCACACAATTACCAATCGAATTCGCGACTTATCACTA
The DNA here is from genome assembly GCA_963277665.1 of Viscum album. Taxonomy (NCBI): domain Eukaryota; kingdom Viridiplantae; phylum Streptophyta; class Magnoliopsida; order Santalales; family Viscaceae; genus Viscum; species Viscum album. The sequence goes on along the minus strand of OY728141.1, from coordinate 38,548,621 downwards.
CACCCACATTATGTATTATTTCAATAGGATAGATTGTGAAATAATTATCCCCTTGAAAATAATATACAAATGTAATATGGGAGGGGGTATAGAGGCACATACCTTAGGATTGATGAGAGATAGGTTTTATGCCCATGTACAACTAAAATTTATAAAATGGATCTTTTGGTAAAGGATTTATTAATATAATAGCACCTTATTCTGATAAATGAATGTATTCCATCTTCATATCATTCGTATCCACATTCTCTTTGATTGAGTGGTACTTTATGTCAATATTTTTAAATCTGTAATGTCGTAATAGATACCTTGTGATATTTATTTCAATTTTCATGTCACAGACTAACAGAAAGGGTAACATTTTTTCCAGAAGTATGTCATACAATAGAGTTTTCAGCCAAATAAGATGGGTAGTAGCTTGAGTGGCAGAAACATAATCCACTTTATCCATGCTAAGAGTTATTTAATTTTAGTTCTTTATATTTCAAATAGAATAACTGTTCTCTAGAAAGAAAAATTACCCAGTTATGGATCTTCTGTCTTCAAAAATTCCTACCCAATCAGCATATGAATACCCAAATAATCAATACTTTCTATGCTATAATACCTTATTATTAATTTTTTTCATTCACTATAACTAATAGTTGTTTTTGTAATGGTCAAATTTTATTATTTATGATCACTCAAAAATCTTGAACATAAGGTAACAATGTAAAAAATGGAAAGTCATGAGTATGAAGATATAAAAAAAATCTAACCATATTTTGAAACTCTTTCTGATCAACTAGTTTTTCTTCAGCATATTTAGAGAACTTCAATCCCACTGAAATTTTTGTGTAAACAAATTCATAAAATTCCTCTCCAAACTTCTTATTAAGTTCCTTAGCATAGATTTTCCTAGAAATAATAATATGAATATTATTTGGAATTTTTTTTACCTAATAGGGTTTTATTTCTCCCATAATGGACATCCAAACTAATTTTTCATCGCTTCAGTAAATATTCAACAAGATATTCCATCATTACCTGAAAATATAATCTCATCAACATAAAAAATTACGATGATATAAAAATTCTGAATTTCCTTGATGTAAATATTTTTATAAACTTTTCTTTTCTTAAAAATAACCTTCCTTAACAAAGTATCAAACCTGGATAATAATTACCTCATATTTTCTTTAAAATACACAGGGATTTTTAACCTACACAAATTGATTTCATCTATCCTAACAATAAAAACACATGGTTATTTAATGTAAACATCTTCATCAAGATCTCTAGTCAAAAAATCATACTTCACAACCATTTGAAAAAAATTAACATTATTATGCATCAAAGATAAGAAATATTATGATTGTTTCTAACATTTACACTAGATAAAAAGCCTCTTCCAAATCGACAACGTCAATTTTTGAGTAACCTTTTCACACTGATCATTCATGGTACCTTATCACTTAATTTTATTAATTAATATAGTTCCAAAAAACAAATTTTGTACCAATATCATTTTTTTACTAGGCTTGGGTATGAGTTCTAAAGTATCATTCTTCTCTATGAAATCAAGATCTTCATTCATAGCCTGAACCCATTCGGGATTCTCAAAAGTATCATTCACATCATTTAGATCGACTTTTTAATGGAGAAAATATTATGTAAACAATTCATAAATTCTATTTATTATTACCTTCTAATGTTGATCACCAATAATTTTATGAGACACCACATTATTCCTGAACATTGGTTGAGTTATTTCATTTTCCTAATCATCTCTAGAAATATCATAGTTTGATTCTTCTTTATTATTAAAATTAACACTCTCGGAAATATCATCAATATTGTTAGAAAAACATTCCTTATCCTACTCAACTTCTATAACATTATATGTTTGATTTTGTTTCTCATTATTTTCATCAACATTGACATTAGTAGAATCAAAAATTATTTACGTATCTTTGATGTAACGTCTATATCATCTTCATTCTAGTGCATATCAAATTAAAATTTCATATTCACTCTGTTCTCAAACTCTCTATGCTTTCCACCTTTTCTATTTTATAATGCATCGATCCCAAATAATATTAAGTGTTTCAAACATAGAGTTTTTCCATAAAACATTTCATATGGACTCAAATTTTAACTTGTCCTGTAGAAAAATTAGTTTTGAATATACACATATATACTAATGGCATGCCTAAAATTGTAATGAGAGAGACCATGTTGAAGTAACACAGTTCTCTTCATTTACACCAGACTTCCATTATTTCTTTCAAAAATCCCATTTTTGAGGTTTGTATAGTGAATTTAACTCATGTTGAATTACATGCTTTTCAAGGTAATTGGAAAATTCATTATTCTTATACTCACAACCATTATTAGTTCTCAACTTCTTCACTGAATACTTAAATTCCATTTCTACTTTCATCCTAAAACACTTAATAATTTTCAGATTATTATAATTATGTCTCAGGTAAATAACAAAAGTAATGTGATTAAAGTAACCAATTAATGTTATCATATACATATCTCCATTTATTTATTTTTTTTCCCATTGGCCCGTAGATATCAGAATGAATATGTTTAATGGTTTGTTTTGAATAAATTCCAACATTCTTACACACTTATATTTTAATCTTAGTCTTTTTAATAGCGAATCACTAATATATTATTTATGACATATTAGTAATATATCAAAAGCTACCCCATATTGATAACTTTCTTATGATTCTCTCACACATGTGTCCCTGCATTTTATGCCACAACCAATTTCCTTCCACTAAACCCAAGTGACAAGTGTTTTGTATTTCACGAACAAAGAACAAGTTAACTTTTTTTCACTAACCTATTGTAACTATGTTTCTATATTCATCATATTTCAAAAAAAACTCCAACTTTTTTAATGATAAATTTTTTACACTCATCTCAAAGTTTGGAAAAAACACAATAGGATATCGTTCTAGCTAAAAATATATAATGTTTTCTTATATTTAATATTTTCTTTCCCAATTACGGTTGATCAAACAACTTTTATTTTCAGTGATTCATTATATACAAATTTCACCATTCTTTGATAGAAGTATTTTACATTTTTCAACAACCTTATGTCTTATGTCATATGAGAAGAACAACAACTATAAAGAATCCAAATTCGTGATCCTTATATAGATTTAAAAATAGATTCAATAACAAGATATTTTTCTTCTCCCTTTTCATTCTTCACCATTGAATTTAGAAAAGTTTAAGGAATCTATTGTTGTAATGGTAACAAAACAAGACAACCCTTAAAAATATTTCCCAGTTGTTCATAAAATCCGCAAATATATTTTAGTGGTTGGAAGCTATTCTCAAATTTCACACCAACCTTCTCAAATATCTTTCGAACATCCTTCTCATGCTTCTACTTCAATGAATATTTACTCCCCCTAAAAATATTCCATATATAGCATGTGGAATATTAGTAATGTTATTGGTTGAACCAACACATATTTTTTGAATGATTTAATCCACCATAATAGCAAAAATATCCATAGAAAGAGTATTTTTATCTGAAATTTTTGGATTGACCTATGTTGTGAGTACGTTTATCCATAAATATTCTAATAGATCATTATTTACCACTAACCATTCTATTTTCATATGAAAAATTTATTATCACCTCAGATTTCTTTTCATCCTCTTGAAAATCCAAAGTAATATAAATTTTTCCAAACTCATGAATTTTAGAAACTTCTGAATTCTCTACTTAGTTAATCTTTAACCCGAACCTAACTTTCACATGTCTCTTATTCTCAAAAATAATTATTCTTTCTTCTCAACCAAGATAGGTAATGGTTTTCGATCCTTATTAGCTTCATCCTTATCAGAACATTCACCTACATCAGAGATATATATTTTTTATCTTATATCTATCTTTATAGATTTAGAACATTTTTGTTGGAAATATTCCAAATATTCTTTATTTTTCTTCATATTTACTTCCAAATGTTCATTATGATTACTTTATTTCTCAAGAGTTTTCTTCAGATAATTAGTCTATTTTAAAATATTGACATTATCATCTTAAAAACCTTATTGATTTTTTGATGATGAATTTTAATTTATCAACATTATTTTTTCCTTCTCAAGCCATCTAATATTTATCTGAAATTATTCCAACCCTTCTCTCAAATGATATTTTATTTGAGTTTCTTCTTATATAGAATTGCTGCTTCTAAAATATTTATTATTCACTGTTGTAATATAGTTATTCTCTATATCTTCTTCAAAAAACATTATTTGGAATAAACATCCATATATTCTTATAGATTATCCTTAAAAAAATTAATTATATTTGATTTTAATAAATTTTTATCCTTCCCTATAAAAAAATATTTATCTTTATCACCATGGTTCTTTCATGACCTTCGAGGTCTTCTTTGATATTCTTCATTGTGTTCTTATTCATTCTTTGAGGGAAATTAGCCAAAAATAGTCCCATATCTCCACATTCAAAACATTTCAATGTATGTTTCCCTTTGTGTTTACATGTACCTCTAATAAAATTTTTAGAATATATGGATAAAATTTCATCAAGATTTTGATATACCTCATTTTGAGGTCATCATTAACAACATTATCTTCCCCGGGATCCATATTCCACTTTTCATTCTTTGATTCAATGAAATACATTAACTTACCATATATTCTTTATATTAATAGTCTTCTCCAATTTTTAATCACACGTGATGAAGGTGTTATGAAAATCATCCAAAGATATTGTTTCACGGTCTTTGTCTTCCAAGGAAAAAACAACAGCATCAAAGCAATCAGGAATAATTATTAATATCATTTCACCACTGTATAATGTTCAAAATTTTCACCAAGATATATGATAGTGTGTAAAATGTCAATTACCCTTTTAAAGAAGTCCCAAACTGATTCAAACTCACCCATTTTCAAATCCTCATACTTCAGCCTCTGTATTTATAGTTTTTCCTTCTATAGTTTGTATTTCCTTCATAGATGTTTTTAAGCTTATCCTTTATTTCATTAGTTATGGTAACACCTTCCACTCTGAAAACTCACTTTAAAATATTGATGAGACTAAACCAATTTTTCTCTTCCATTATTCTCCTTATTATTCTTATTTATAGGTGTAATAGGATTCTGGACATCAATAAGGGAAAATCCATATATATTATAATCATGAACTTAATTCAAAATAGATAAAATATAAAGAGTCATTATATAATTCTGTATATGGTAATTATTTCCATAATATATTGGATTCTCTATACTATTCACACAATTCAGATTCTTCATCACATCTTTTCATTAAAACTTCACCAATGAATAAACAAAAAGTACCTATCTCTTATATCAATTCAAGTTTCTCTGTCTGGATTTAGGTGTCACTGAGAGGGGGAGGGAGTGAATCTTTGATGTCATTTTCTTATATGATTCCATACATATGAAACAAACATCACCTCATGTTAATGATTTCATTCCTTAATAAAAAAAATTCAACCACACATCCCCAAGAACATAAGAATTTTCAAGGCTAACTATTCAAAAGGATTATCTACATAATTGGTATAGATTTGAAACAATCCAATAACACAAAATCTACTAGAAAAAAAATACTTTCACAAGGAATAAAATTAGTAGGATATTCCCTTATACTCATATTAGACTATGAAAAAATACAATAGTGCATGTGTTTATTCTAGCACAAAATTATGCTATACAATGTTATTATGATTATTTATCCACTTATTCAAATTTTATATTTGAAAATAGTTCTTCTCTTTCCTAACCATATGCTATTAAAAAAATCCAATAGTTCTATATGAACTAAGATGCACTGTGGTGTGGTTGCTTCACAGACTACCACTTCTTTCGCAAACTGCCTCCTCTTTTCGGATGCTTGATGCCTTGTGCACCACATATCTTATGCATTCCCTTTTCATTTGTTTGATATAGTTCCTTGTAAACATTATCTGGAAACTCTTCTTATAAACTATCCCCTTCACACATATCATTCCTCTGTGAACCCTTCTCTATCGAGAAATCCTCATTCACAAACTACTTCAAACTTCTCCAAATTCATTTCATAGAACATATCACTTCGTATAAAATTATCTTAACTTAATTATGGGATTAGTGTCCTTTATATAGTCCACTAAATATCAAAATATCACCAATCTGATTTCCAAAACATAGATGTGGGGAAACCTTCAATGTAAACAATGTTATACCATCCGCATAACTCCTTTCTACCTTTGTGGAGGATGATCACTTCTACAAACAGATCACTACCACTTAGCTGTTAATGATGACCATTTAAAAAAAAGACTCCCATTAAATATTATCCCCTAGCATACCAATGATATCCACACATTTCACATAGCATGCTCCGCGTTCTATATAGTGTTGCTATTTATAAATCATCTACTGTCGATTTTCCATAGACGTTCATCATACCTCCTATGCAGTCATCATCTTTTATCAAAAATCATATCTATCTTGATTGATAACCATTGATCTATCATATTTTGAATTATTAGATTTATAAAAGAATCTATTATAACTTCAATAATTTCCAATAACATGTTTCTTTCCAATAAAACCTCAATATGATTAGAAACACATTTAAAACCTCGTTCCTTCAAAAATATTGCATCATATGTTCTCCAAATAACATATGATATTTTTGAAAAATAATTATCAAATTATAGTCAAATTTTTCACGGCATTTAAAAATTTAATTTAATTATCTTTTTTGAAAACAAAGACAACACTCGTTAAAAACAATCTCTTCTTACCTTCTTCTCCAGCAAACTTAATACAAATTGAAATCACTTTTAGTAACTATATAAGAGTATCCTAGTGGAGGATAATAAAAAAACTATTCTGAATTATCATCGCAATTGAATAAATTTACTAATATAATGAATTCACAACACTCAACATATTAATATAAATCTCATATATGACGATGTCTCATTAGTTTGTCGTAGGAAGAATATTTTTATATTTGGATAGAGGTGGCTCCGACAAAAATTGAACAAAAAATTTTCCTAATTTTGGGTAACCTATTTCTAATGAAAACAGTAAAAAATAAATTTAGATAAATAAAATATAAAATTTACAGAGATCTTTAAAAAATACTATTAAAATAATACAAAACATCATTAAACTAAAAGAAAAATTGAATTATGAAAATTATAAAACAAAACAACAACAAAATTATTAAATTAAAAAGATAATTTTAATATTAATGGTAATAGAGAAAAATGATTAATATTTTTTCTAATATAAATGATAAAAATAATAAATGTTGAAAAAAAAACACCCAAAAAAACTAAAAACTAAAAATTATAATGTAATGAGGAATGTTCATATGACTCTATAATGGAATGGACCTATATTTTTGTAACCTATAATGGTGAGGGTAATGAAGAACAAGGTGTGATATTTGTTTTAACATCCTATAATTACCAAGGTTTCATGATTTGAAACAAAATGGATCATGGTGGACTGATAAATAAAAGAAATATCATATACTACATTGAGTATCTTCCCCTTTCCATTATTCTATACTTTATATGTATTCTAGTTCATAGGGGATTATTGGTGTGACATAGTAATTTATCTGAGAGTCATCTCATGAAACATGTGATCTATAGGGGTAAGGGGAGGCCTTCAAAATTATGCTGTAAAGATACCCGAGCCTATGTATTTTCACATATAGAAGATGTAGGTAATGGTGGTCTACTGGGTAGTGGAATGACTATAGGAATAGGAGATGGTACAAAGGGATTTGTATCACACATAATCCCCCTGTTCTAATATATATCTCAAATATTATTTAATATGAATCATAATTTCTTAATATAGAAGTTATTTCAATACCTCTAGTAGTGGGAAAAAGTTGAAGTAGGGAGGTCCATATCAGAATTCGAAGGAGGCTCCTGTTTCTTGGGAGTGTATTTTGAGAAACTAGTTTTGCCTTAATATGAAGCTATGTAGGTATATTCCATGGACAAAAAAAAATAATTACCATAATTGTAAAGGATCCCCATATTCCCAAAAAATATAATATCAATAAATTACAACATGCCCAGGGAATTTATATTGGACATGGAAATAAAGACATTATGATATTTTGTGAGATAATTAAAAAAACTTCCTCCAATAAGGGTTCTCATTCTTTTTATTCTCAAACCCTCAAAGAAAAGGTAAAATTGATGGTCAATATGAATTTTTTTCATTTCGAAAAAATGATAGTAGAATTAGGACATCCAATGTGCTCACTGAACCCTATGAATTTCATATTTTAAGAAGAAAATATAAAATATCTTAATAGATAATATGAATTAAAATATATTCAAATTTGGTGAATTTTGTTATTTTATCATCAATAGGAATGCTACATGTAACTATAAAATATGTCTATAGTCATTTCACATTATACCATATTGGTTTTTCAATAAACACTTAATGGTTTAGTGATACAAAAAACACCATTTTAAATATACCATATTGAATGAATAATTAAACAATATTGTGGCACAAATTCATGTAACCTAGTCTAAAAAGTAAATTTTTGGTACCTACATCTAGTAAAGATATAATTTACAGTAAAATATATTAAAAAATCTCCTCAAAAACATTATATAAATGATCCAAATTATTTTCTCCCAATGAGTAAATGATATTAGATTCAAACAATTCATCAAATAAATGGCCAAATCTATATTTTTTTTTATTTTTTCCATTTTATTTATCTATAATTACTCAAGATGAATCATATAATTTTCATACTAAAAAATGAATGTTTGTATACAGGGAATTTTTTCAAGGTTAATAGAAGATTTAAGAGGTCAGTGGGGGGATTTTGATTTGGAGGGGATAGTATTAAAGGCATTATTCCTTCAATAAGATAGAATAATGGATTAATATATTTTCTTTTATCCAATGTGGGTTTAGTTTGGGGATTGGATTTTGAGGGAAGAGGGTGTTATTATTGATTGGATGAATATTTTAGTGAAGTTATCATGGTGTGGAATGTAGTTTTTTTATTAGGAGGGAGAGAATGGTGGTTTTAGGGAGAGTAAGGGGTGGAAAATAGCTCAAAATATAAAGGATGTGTGGAGAGGTCTCCTTAGGTTTTTTTGTTTGAAGTGATTTAGTCCTTGGTAGAAATATATGTTTAGTGGTATTGTTTCTATTAGATAATTATGGGTATATAAAAGTGAATAAAAATGAAATAGAAATGAATATATTAATGATATTAATGGATAAAAATGGAAATAAACACAACACCCACTAGGAATATCAGTGTGGTGGTCTGGTGGAATGAGGAGAAATGACAAGTATGAGATAGTGGTAATGTGAGAGAATGTGGGTAATTAGGATTATATAATGTGATAGGAAAGGTCACCTTGAATGAACATAGGTAAAAAAATGTACCATCTTGGAAGGAGAAGATGAACTATCATGTTTTTGGGAGTAGTTGAGGTTTAGTGGGGAGGGAGTTTAAATGTATAAAAATAGGGTTTGGTCCCTATATTAGAAAGGTAGACAACTTTTTGTTGTAGGTATTCACTATATAGAATAAAGGGTCTAAAAATTCCATTGGCCCAAAATTTTAAAATTTACCATAGAGGATATATAGTATAACCTCACAATAATGGTATAGAGGTGACTAAATTTCTCATGTGAAAAAATATGTAAAAAAATAGGACTCTAGGTCCTCAAGGTGGAAAAGGTGTTCTACGGTATAGAAGATCCAAAAAATTCAATGATCCTGAATTCTATTGGAAATGGGGCTTCAATTTCCCATATTAAAAAGGGTCTGAAATATCATGTTGGTGCCAAAAATTACAATGACATAAAATTAACTTTACCAAGACGATATGACTTAGACAAACCATAGTTACATGGTTAATGTGGTAAAAAAATAAAATTACAACAATAAAAAGGTCATTAACCTTTGTATTTATATTATAGAGTGGTGGTGATGAAATTTATATAATCCCTAAAAAATAAATTATGTTGCTACATGAGGTTGAGCCATAACTAGTTCCCGATGTCTTGGAAAATTTTAATTAAATGAACACTACAATATTTCTATATTTTCAACACTGTAGTAAGTATTCCATTAACACTCTACTGAAGGTATGGATTGTATACACATTGGGTGTAAAAACATTATTAATCCTTGAGTATTAGGGTTCCCATGAATCAATAAATACCATATAGAATAAAGAAAAATGAATAATAAATAATGAAAAAATAGAAAACATACCTAGTTTTCCTCTGAATTAGTGCTTAATTAAGCATCGAATGCTCTAGATCCCTTGTTTCTTATAATTCCAATTATAAGGAAATTTCATTTCCCGCATAATTTTGATCATGAAAAACATTGAGATAAATTCCATTGAATATGAATGATGGCTCCTCATACCATGTAATTTCAATAACTATATGTGAAAAAATAGATGACTATGAGTGGGACATACCATCCCAACCTCAGATTTCCAGACAATAAGTACAGTCATCGGTTAAACAATAACATTATCATGTTATTGAAAAAAATTCCTTATAATAGTATTTTCACACAATCATTTCGTCTTTTTTTGGGCCTCAATTATGTTATGGTATTATTATTTTTTTGTGAATAGATCAATATCTGGATGAAATAATGTATGTTGAGAAGGATGTGAAGAATGATGTCTAATATCATCCATGATGTTAATCAGATTAAAAATGATAATCATATCCATGATGAAAATCATATCTTGTATAATAATCATATTCAGGAAGATCAAATTCAGAATAATCAACATCAGATCCTAACATTAGCATGAGTCAACTAATTCAAGAATTGTAATGTGACTTTTATGAAAATTCAGAAATCGTATTCAGCATGGAATGAGATTAGAGATCATAATGAGGAAGTTATTTTGGATTTATGATTACTCCAACATGTATATGATTATTTTTTGGTTTTTTTATTTCTCATAAATCATATGTATTTTGTGAATGTTATGATAAAATCATTATAAAGTAAAAGGAAAGGAATGAAATGATATTAATGAGCGTTAAGAATAAAAATATGTTGTTGATCTTGATGAATAAAAATATCTTAATCCTGAAAAAGGTATTTTTTTAATAAAATATTCCTACTCAAGAAAAATATATTACTCCAGAAAAAAGATTACACAAAAAAAAATCTTACTCAGGAACAGATATTACTCATGAAAAAGATCTTACTCAAGAAAAATATATTACTCAAGAAAATAATTTACTCGAGAAAAGGATCTTAATCAATAAATAGATCATTCATAAGAAAAATATCTTAAATTAGAAAAAATAATAGGATCAATAAAAAGATATTTCTCAAGAAAAATTTATTACTCAAGAAAAATATCTTACTCAAGAAAAATTTAGGACTCAAGAAAAAGTTCTTACTCAAGTAAACATTCATACTCAAGAAAAATATCTTACTCAAGATAATGTTTATACTAAAGAATTAAAATCACACTGATGTTTGTCAAGAAGTTTTAAAATGATGAAGAAGGTAAAGGAAGATCTTAAAATCATGGATAATTGAAAAGTAATTGAATGAGATAATGATAGATAGGATATTTAAGGAGAGTTGAATATTTGGAAAATTTCGTTAAGTATGAAATGATTTTAGAACACTGCCTAAACCAATTTTGATGTCCCTATAAAATGATAGATTAGATCATTTTTAAAGGTGACTCAAATATGATCAAGTAATCAAGCTCTATAATTTTTGGAATATGTATTGAGTTTCCAACCAAACGTTAAGTTTCAGGTTGAAGTTGAGGAAGATCATCAAATTGATGTTCAATACGATCATTCAAGAAAAATTTATCAATTATGGTTCATCATACCTAGTTCCATTAGACTGATGAATTTTGAGCTGGCAATTGAGTTCCTACTAAATTGAAAAGAAAGGGTAGTAGAATAATCAGACCAGAATCAACATTACACTAAGGATCTAGACTGGGAAGATCAGACTTATCGATACTGAGGATGCTTTTCAGTCAGATATTCATTATTAGTTTTCATGGAAAACGTATTCTATAACTGAATTGTTGATGTTATTGAAGATGGTACATATGTAGAGTTTTATTCGGCTTCTTTGGGGATGAAGTGAAAACATTCTTGAAGTGAATCAAAAAAGGAAAATTAATGTGAAGCATGTGACTGTGGATTATTACCAGTTGGTGAAAAGGATTGTTTTGGGAAGTGGATACTAGAATGTATAGGTGGAGGGTATAACCAACTACATGAGGAATGTTTCTACTCAAATTGTATAATTATTTGTTTCTTGTGTCTTTGAATTTTTAAAGTAATATAGTAAAATAATCCATGTCGGTGGGACTATCCAACATGGAAATAAGTAGGTCATTGTGCAAAACCTTGTAAATATTGCATGTTTTATTCCCTTTTATTTTTTTATAAAAAAGGAATGTTTTTGAGTTATATATTAGGTGATCATTATTCTAAAAACATTCATAGATTATGAATGATTTTTGTTAAGGAAATATGAAACGTTCTTATTAAATAAAAGGGAACCACTAATTCAACACCACCCCTCTCAGTGGTCTCAATACTACATGGGAAATTCAATTGGTATCAAATGAGGATCCTTTTGAAAGATCCATCAATAAGAATGGAGTAATTAAATTCCATGAAGTATAAGGGGATTTCAGTTTTCAATGGAAATAACTATCATATCTAAAAAGATATAATGATTCCATAACTTACATCCTTTGTGTATGATATTTTGGAAATTAGTAAAGAAGGATTTTCTCCTCATATTTAGAATACTCTTATTACTACTATTAATAAGAGAAATTTTGAGAATAAAGGAAGGGAAAAACATTTTTGACTCTCATCACATAAAAATGTGATTTTTTAGAGTAAATGGATTCTGAACAGCAAAAGGTATTTGGGATAAGTTGAAAAAAATCTATTAAGGAAATAAAAAGGTGATGAATAAAATTTTGAAGCTCTGTAGTCTGATTTATATAGATATAAAAATGGAAGTTTAAGAATCATTTGGTGACTTCTTTAAATAGGTAAATGATATTTTTAACACCATAATATTTCTTGGTGATAAATTTCAAGACTCATCTATTTTAAAAATTATATTTAGAATTCTTCCTAATAAGTTTGATTCTATGTTTTCATCTTTCAATTATATATGTCCTAAAACACAATCACTAGATGTTCAATACTATATTCTCGTTAATTATGAAATGAGAAGAGATAATTTTATGAGAAACAAAGAATATATTGATTAAAAATGGCCTCAAAATCATTGTTAAAATAGTAAAATAGAGATAAATAAGTCAAATAAGAATCAAGTGATTCCGAAGCTGATGAAGAAGCTGATGATTTCAACACTATTCTTTCCCTCAATTCCAAAAATACAATAAGTCAAAATAGAAAAGTAAAACAATAAAATGTTGTAGTTTTGAAGGGAAGGTACATTTTTCAAAATAAAATTCCTAAGATGAAAGTTATATAATATTATTATGAGGATGGTGATAAGGACCCTCAAAAACAAGAGTGGACGAATCATAAAGACATATTTCATTATGAAAAAAAAGATGAAATATTAACTTTGCAGAAGAGAGAATAATGATTCCTCATCTAATGATGAATCTGGTCATCAACTCAACATTATTGATAATGTTATAAATTTAAGAGGTTCATATAGCAGTGATTATGAGAATAATGATATGAAAAAAATGATATAGATTCTCTAAAATAATATAGAGAAAGAAATTTAAAATAATACTCATCTTAATAAAGAAATAATGAAGCTGAAGAAAGGTGTGGAAATAATTATTTTTGATAACTATGTGGTTGAAATTAAAATAATAGTTTATGGAGAAAAGACTACTTGTAATGAGAATCTCAACAATATAGAATCATTCCTTGTGGAAGAAAGTAAATAGATAAAGATGACGATAGCTACATTTGAAAAAATTCATTGATGATTTGAATAATAAATTGGCTAAGAAATAAGAAGTGTTTTTAGAAACCCAATTGATTTTTCTACTTCACAGTGTTAGATAATAATGATGAGAGAAAACATCCCTAATGAAATTTAATTTAAAGATTCTACTTATAAAGAATGTGAAAAAGGGATTATAAAATTAGTTTTGTGAAAAAGATAGTCATCATGAAATCTAATAATTTCTTGGGAAAATATCTTCTTAATAATAATGGTCCATAGTGTGTGAAGAAACAATAATAACAAATTTTTGAACAGTTTTACCCTCAACCCAAAATATCAAGACTCAGAGGCCACTGTTGGTGTTGTGGAATTTCGGCACACATAACATATTCCTTTTGGTATAACATATCTCTATCTTGAATTAATAATGATTCAAGGGAGAGCTATGTTGAGAAAATATCATCATATGTTCCTAAAAATAATGTGATACAAAAAATGGAAAATCAAAAGATATATTATGGTGAGTATGTTAAGAAAGTAGTGTATCATATGAAAGTGGAGAGAAACAAACACACTGAATCTGAAAAAATAGTGAATAGTTATTTGGCCAGAAGAAGTTGATATAGAAAGAAATATAAAAGAAGAATAAAATATAGCTAAGTAAAAGGGGTAGGAAAAAGTTTCTTATTAAGTGAGTAAAGATGAAAAAAAGGTGTCAACATATTATGGGATGAATATTTAGAAAATTTTTATGATATGTGAGCAAGAAGGTAATGTTACTAAAATTAATTTGACTACCTTTCCAGTACAAGAGGATTGGATGATATAGTTGTTACAAAATCATGACAAAAAAAGATCCACGAGGGGAAAATATGTTTACATACTAATTATTAGTGTACACATTTGAAGATAAACTGGTTAAAAAATCTAATAAGGATGAATAGAAGAATGAAAATACATCTAATTCAAAATCCAAGAAGAAAAAGGAAATGTCAAGAATGAGAGAATACTATATGTTTGAACATTGTTTCTTAATATCTATGAGTCTCATCCTTATTCTGAACACATTTGTGTATGTGTACTAACATCTTGGGAATGAAATTATATGATGTTAGAAAGTTGATTTTGAGTCTCTTATTATTCTTTTAAATGATTGTAATGAGAATATACCAAAAATAATATAAATAGTTTTTTTAAAAACCTAATTTTTTTTTGATTTGTTTGTTTAGATTGTTGCAGGTTATTTTTATGTTATTTAAATTCCATTCAAGGCTTCCATGAAAATTATAATATTTACCACAACATTAAAATGTATTACATGAATGTTTTTTAATGGAAAAACATTGATAACCTTGATTATACATTATTTATTTCTACACTGGGTTCATCCATGTAGACTTAGAGTTTTTTAGTTAAAGGATAATTTTTAAGAAACTCATGTCATACTTAGGTTCTCTTAATGAAGAGTTTCAAGTGTTTGAGAAAAAAGGTATCATCCTGTTAAAATAAAATTTTTATTCATTAAGGACTGAAACATTCCATGATGTATCCTTTGAATTTGATTGTCAATTATAGGGAGATCATATATTAAGGGGAAAATAATGAAACATAGAGGAGACAAGGAATAAGGGTATCAAGAAATGAATACATGGAGAAAGAAATTTAGAAACTAAAAGAATACATGTTATTATTTTGATGTTGGTTAAGTGTAGGTATTGAAGTTTTTATTGACAAAAAACACAAAGGGGGAGATTATTGTACCCTAATTATGTTTTGGTTGTATTTATTATTAGTAAATCAAAATGTTGATGAATAAAAGTATGTTGAGAAGGATGTGAGAAAATACGTATAGTCAGATCTAGGATGACAATGAGATTCATGATGTTAATTAGATCCATGATGAAAATAAGATCTTGGATGATAATCAGATTTTGGAGGATCATATTTAGAATCATTGACATTAGATCCATACAATGATATGATCCAATACATTCTTAAATTGTAATGGGACTTTGATGAAAATTCTGAAATCGTATTGAGTATGGAATGAGTAGTGATCAAAATAAAAAAGTTGTTTCGATGTTCGAATGACGCCAATATAAATCTGACGATGCTTTGGTGTTTTTTATTTATCCTAAATTATAATTATTTTGTTAATCTTATAATACATGCTTTAGCAAGGAAGGGGCTAGGAAATTAAATATATTGACGATGATCTTAAATAAAAATATATTTTTGAGCTTGTGGAAGAAAAATATCTTACTCAGGATAATGATCTTACTCAAAAAAATATCTTACTCAAGAACAACATATTACTGAAGAAAATGTTCTTATTCAAGAAAAATTTCAAACTCAAACAACATATATTACTCAAGAAAATGTTCTTCTCAAAAAAAATCTTACTAAAGAAAATTTTTGGACTAAAGAAAAATATCTTACTCAAGAAAAATTTATTACCTAAGAAAAATATCTTACTGAAGAACAAGTTTGGACTCATGAAAATGAACTTACTCAAGAAAAAGTTCATACTCATGAAAAATATATTACTCAGGAAGATTT
Source organism: Viscum album (assembly GCA_963277665.1). Lineage (NCBI taxonomy): Eukaryota > Viridiplantae > Streptophyta > Magnoliopsida > Santalales > Viscaceae > Viscum > Viscum album. The sequence continues at coordinate 38,532,078 of OY728141.1, read as the reverse complement.
TTTATAGAAAAATTAGAGTCGTACTAATGTTTGTTAATAATGATTGAATAATTGAAGAAGTTAAAGAATTATTCTAAAATCAAGGATATTTGAAAATTAATTGAATAAGTCAAAGATTGATCCATGATTTAAGGAGAATTCTGGATTCAAGAAATTTTTTTAAGATGGAATGGTTTTTAGAACCGCAAATAAATAATTTTTGAGGACCTAATAAAAGAAGAACAATTTTCATTTGTAAAAGTTACTAGAATATGTTCATGTAATCAAGCCCATGAATTTCTTAAATAGTTATTAAGTTTCCAAGAAAACGCTGTTTTTCCGGTTTAAATTGAGGAAGATGATAAGATTGAAATTCAATATGATAATTCAAGGAAGATTAATAAAATAATTTACATCTAAACAAGTTCCATTAGTCTCAAGAATTATGAGCTAATGACTAAGTTCCTACTCAATTAAAAATAAATTGAAGAACCAGAATCAGAATAGACATACCATCGAACTGAGGATCCATACATGAAAGATCAGACTAATCGGTGATGAAGATTTTTTTCAAACTGGGGTTCTGGAATAATTTTCTTGAAAAACATATTCTTTAAGTGAAATTTTGATTTTCATGAAAAATGTACACATATAGAGATTTATTAGTCTAACTTGTGGAGGAAGTGAATACATTCTGATGTTGATCAAAAAATGTTGAAGTAATGTGAAGCGTGATACTGTGGATTCGTAGCAATTGGTTTAAAGGAATTTATTGTGAAGTGGATACTAGAAAGGATACTTGGTGGTATAAGAAACTATAAAATTAAATTTGTTTTCATGATTTTATAATTGTTCTTTTCTGCTGCCTTGTTATTTTGGATAAAATATTATAAAATAATCCATGCTGGTGGGTCTATCCAACATGGAAAAGAGTAGGTCATTGTACCAAACCTTGCAAATATATTATGTTGTTTATATTTATATTTTTGGAATATGAAATTTGTGGATGTGATTTATATTTAAATGTATCATTACTGAAACTAGTTTAAGAGTTTTAGAATGTTTTTTTATGAATAAATAAACGTTTATATAAAAGAAAAATGAACAACTGATTCACACCCCCACCACCCTCAATGGTCTTGATCCTACTTTTGAAATTCATCATTTCCTTTTATGTTTATATATCTTCATAATATTTTCTCTGAATCTCATCCAGTTAATCTAGACTCATCACCCTCTTTCTTCCTATGAAATTTTTATTCTAGTTCATAGCCTTGATTTCATAAAAATATCAATGGGTAAGTTCTACCGGAATATTAAAAATATTTACAAAGACCAAATTGAATGGGGAAATACTAAATATTATGTGGAATTATTTAATAGACCCATATAGAATCATCACATTTAATTGAAAAATCATTCAGATTTTCATTGACTACCTTTTTGATAATCTACTTGTACTACTTATTTGAGAGTTCCACTTCCACACTAATCTTTGGGTTAAAAGGCATGTTTATATATTAATAAACCCAATGTTCTATAATCATTTCCTACATAATTTTTTTTTAAATATGATCATTTTCTAAAACATTATAACTAATTTTGATGTTTGATAAAAGTTACATTCCCCATAACCCATATCGATAATTAACAGACACAATCTAGAATATATGTGTTTCCTCATCCACTATGAATTGTTCACATAAAACAAATTCCACATAAATCAAATAACTCATCTAAAAAAAATTAATTATATGTAATTTTATCATGTTTAAAAATATTCTCTATTCATTGGTATTGATCACAACCTGTTACCAATTCCCATGAATTCTTTGGTAATGTTTTTTAGTTAAATCCACTTTATAACCCTATATACTTTGTTTGATCTGGACCATAATGTACTTCTATTTTTATGGAGTAGATGAACTCCAACACGCTATCAATATTTCTCTCTAGTAAAAATATTCTCCAAATCTCCTATCCACATTTCATGAAGAGCAATGGATCATCCCAAAAATAAGATTTACTATTAAAAAAATTCTTATTTTTCTTCTAGTATGATAAATCTGGATAAAATGTTCTGCTAGATAGGTAATTATTAACTCTCTTGTACCAAGGATTTATTGTGACGTAAACTTCAAATAGATTTTCATCTGAAAATTAATCATAGACCCCAACCTCTTGGTCCTAAGGAATATTATAGAGGGTTATCCTAGAACGATGATCAACCACCGCATTATCTAAACCATTTTTCTCTTGAATATCAGAATCAAAATCCTGATGTATGAAAATTCAATTTATCAAACAATGTTTTGAATATTTTTAACAAAATAATTCCATGCAACAAGGTTATTGTGTATTATAAATATTAAATGGAGAAGATATGAATTCACCCTAAAAAACAAAAATAATAATACAACCAATAGTTCCATTTTTCTCTGGTAGTTTAATTCTCCTAAGTTTGTTTCAATGTTTGAAAATCATAATAAATCATTATAATGGTTATGAATTTATTTTATCCAAGAGATGCTCCTAATGTTTATTCATAGTAATCACATATCACTTCAAATGATTACTTCAAAATAATTGGAATCATAATTGGGGAACTGATAATAATATTCCTTATCTCATGGAAGACCTCCATCCATAGGTTTACAAAGTGAAATTCCAAATATTTTCATAATAAGTGAGGAAGAGGTCATGAAATATGTGGGAAATAATTTATAGACTATTAATAAAACCCAATATGAACTATAATTCATCAGAATTTATATCGAGTTTTAGACCCTTGTGATTTTTTAATCACTATCACATTATCTGTGTCAACTTTAATTCATTACCTAAGATTCAGTGGATTATAAAAATTCCACTATTCACTATAAATTCACACGTAACCCATTTGGTAATAAGACATGTATGTTCATATCATTTGAGGACTAGGATGTGTTTTTTGAGGAACCAATCAAATGATCTTACATAAGTTGGAAAATAACCCATGAAAATATAAAACAATTCTTCTACCATAACATGAAAAATATGTGTCCTACATAACATAAATATGTTGGGTTAATTGCACATACAAAATGAAATATATCATTAGGTAAAAGATTCTCAGGTATATATGAAACTAGTTTTTAATTTATCATTTGGTGCCATATGAATTCTATTATATCCTGATAAACCATCAAAAAAGAAAAAAATATACATGTCTTGAATGTCCTTCCAAAATCTAATCAATAATGGGATGTGTAAAGTGGTTATTATTTTTTTCCTCATTTCCATTTTTATTTTAATAAATACTCACCAAACCATCACTATTAAATTTTTAATTTGTTCACTATATTTCTTGACCAACTTAATCCTGACATTCATTAATGAAAAATATAACTAACTCACCAAATAACATTCATTAATATGATAAATAATGTCATCAAATAAAATCTATAAAACCAAATTCTTCACCATTTTTATAATTTTATGATTTACTCTATCTCAGTGTTTTCTTTTTAAATTAATTCAATATTGAAGACCTATCATATGAGTGACAAATGAATGAATTATTCATTTAATGTCTATGATTCTCCCAGTAATGTAATTATATTATTATTTCAAAACATAAAGTAGAATATTATACTAGTTATTAGTAAGAATAGAATTTATAACGATTGGTTGTGTCATTTTTTATCCTAAGAATAAATATAAAATACTACTAAGAAGTTTATTTACCTTCGGCTATGGTCCTCTAAAAATTTAGGGGATGGGTTCTAGAAAACAATTCATTGTTTTTTATCCATAAACTAGATACTATAATCATCATACAAGATTTCATTATCATAAATATTAAACTTTAACCTCATTTCCTCCAAATACACATCTTATTCAAATTGACTTTTATTGAATCAAAATTTATCTTCTATAGTAGTGATAACATGGATGCCTTTAGTATTAACTTCTATCATTAATACTTTTTTTGGTCAAAAAACACATGTTTATCACCCACAGGGATGATCAGACACCCCTTTTGAATATCAAAAGGATAATTTATAGTATCCAAGAATAGGTTATCCATGATTATGTAAACTTTGCCTTATTCCTCCATTTCTGTAATAAGATAATATATTGAGAATATAAATTTTCCAGCATTTACGAAAACTTATTCCAATATTCTATAATGATATTTTACTTATCATTCAACTAGTTGTAGCGAAACACTTGTTGATTTAAAATACCATAAAAAATGATTCTTAAAAATGGTCAAAAGAATATTTTTTATTCTTACTCCCAAATCATTTAATTCATTTATAAATGTACATGACCCGATTGTACATGATATAAAAAACTAAATAGGGCACACAATTTAGCAGGGAGTTTCTTCTACACAACTAAGAAACAAACCATGCTCAATAATATCATGTCCAAATCTTCAAATTTCCACTTATTCAAAAGACTTATTTTTTTGAAAATTTTATATGAGGTCATTTGAGAAACATTCGTGGTATATGTAACATTTATGTGTAGTTTTGGGATCATTTAAAAAATAAATAAATGTTCCCTTATCAGCCCATAGTGAATCCTATTTATAAAATTTAGTGGTTTTTGATATGGTATTGCATAAAAAATGTATTTGGTTGGTTCTTATCAAATCTATTTGTAACCTATTATTTACTAAAATGATTCTATTAACTTGTGAGATTTTTAGTGTTTTTTAAAACATCATTTACATTACACTTGTGATATTATTTGAGGTCAGATTTATTGTCATTGGTTGGAACATTTTCAGGTTTCTCTTTTCATGTACACAAAAAATCACATTTACCACATCTCATGGAAATTCGGTATTGCTTGGAATCACTCCATTAGGATGGTCATTCAATTTAAAAGAATTTTTTTGAGGTGAAAATCAATGATTTTTATTTCACCATGGTTTTTTATTAGATAGTTCCCATGATTATTCATGATGGACTCCATTAGATATATATTTTAGTCATTTTAATTGACATATTAAATCATCAATTACTATAAATATTTTTTGTTATATTTTAGTTATTATTGTTTAAATTTCTCTATGGGGTTCTTTAAATTATTTTTAGTGGGCCTCAAATATTACTGGTCTTGAGAAAGATCTTGTGGTTTGTGATTTAAAAAATAATTTTAAAAAAATTTGTCCCCATCCATATATTTTTTTGATAAACTCATTCAATGTACATTCATGTTTTTTGTATGATCAAGTATGATTATAAATAAAAAATCCAATGGTTATGCTTTCCTCCATACAATCGTTAAAATGTTGAAGAGGTTTGAACCGCAACCCATTACCCACGAAGACACGTGAGGTGAATTTGGGAAATATATTAGATTATATAGTGTGAATAAAGACTACATTATCATAGGGTTTTCGCTAATATTAATAATCATTTTATTATTCCCCTCAACGTGATTAACTCCGCTCTTAAATAGTCTCTATCACATTTTCATTCTAAAATGGTAGCAGTTATATCAGCGAAATTTGCTTGACTATCTATGGGTGTTTTATACATCAATATTACACATTCCACTAAATGTATTATAATGTTTAATTACACATAAATCCAAAATATAATGTCTAAATTAGCATCCATAGTGTTAACTCGTTATGTGGGAATCATCTCAACATTTATATTAACTTGTCCCATGAAACATATGTGGAATCCCCAATGAGTTGTGATAAATATTTAATATCTCTTTGATGTTTTTCTATTTTTTCTAGAAGAAAATAATTCTACATGAATTTCTAAAAAAGTGTCTCCCATGTAATGATCGAACCAGGGATGATTGATTTAAGGAAAAATCTTTAGAATTCCCAATTAGTTAAAATGAGAATGCTATGATGTATTTTATAATATCAAACTGCATTTTTATTGAACTATTTCAAATCTCCCTGAAATTATAAAAAGAAAAATTATGATAATCATGTTGACGAACTTGAAATTTTCTAACATCCATATTAGTTGAATAACACTCTCTATTAGCTCAAAATTATTGGCAGTGATAGTTGTTTATGTGCAACTTGATGTTACTCTATTAATTGATGGATGTTCATAATTGATAAGGTTTATTTCATTCTATTCTTTTTGTGCATCCACATTTTTATATTCCAACTCTTATGGGGTTGCCTCATGAAAATATTGATTATTTAATATTTTTATTCTACGCTGTTTCTATGAAATATTATATTCAATATTCAAGAGAAAATATAGTGGTCCCTTGAAATCAATACTCTTGGACCTAGTATGAGAATCATGGATCAAATATATAGAGCCTATATTGATGAAAATAATAACACTCGTTCATGTAATAAAGGAAAATAAAATAAAAAAAAGGTAACAAAAAAGGAAAAATGGAAAAATGAAATAAAAAATTAATACTAGTTTATCAAGTAGTTCAACATCCGACGACCCTAACAATGGTACCAAAAACATGATATATTACTAATTTTTTTTAATTCATATCAACTTGGTTCAAAATTTATATATTCAAAAATAATATCCAATTCATATGACTATATAATAAAGTATCATAGATAAAAGGAATCCCAATGTGTACATGAAAGGAAACATTCAAATACTACCCAAACATATTATTCCTGACTATTATTCAAATAATCTTTCTATGATTTATTAGAGAAAAATAATGACAATAATTATGTAAAAAAGTAATATATATAATTAATCTGATGGAGTTGAAGATACTTTTCATTGATTATAGATAATGGATCATTTTTAGGAGACACGATACTGAGAAATAATGATGAATAACTTTTGATGAAACAAAAGTGATGATTAATTGTAGGGATATTGAATAATAGACTGTTCGACCATTTATTGCAAAATATTAACTTATATAATAGTTGATACATTTTTTTGATGTGATAAAAAATTAAGAGGCATTAAGTATATCTAGTAAAAAAGGATGAAATATGTCATCTTTCAAACTCATATTTCCTGATACCTTGATAGGATTCATCTCTTAGCCATATTCAGACACATTATATTATAAATTTATGAATATTAAACATATAACTCAGATTAGTATTAATATCCAACCATCTATTCAAAAAAAAATTATTCAATAATTTTCATATATTACCCCCTTTTACTTGATCAACTAACCCTAAATCCACAAATCACCCATGTATGATTGATTGTATTTTGTAATGTTAGTAGAGGATTTTAGGCAAAAGGGATACAGAATATAAAAGATAAAAAATAGATGAAATATAAATGGGATACATTCACATCAAAATAAAATATTGTCACTATAGTGAATCGAATCACCTATTTTATTTCCAAGAATTATACTTCTATCATATAATTATATTATTTCATACCTCTTAGATGTCCAAAGATTTATCTTCTTACTCTACTTTACAAATCCTCATATTTTTCGACTATTCCGTCCTTAAATATAGTAGGTATCTTTTGGAATAAAATAATCACTATTGAATAAGATGAAGAACACACACTTTTAACCACATTTCAATTTAGTCACATACAATATGGAGAGAATGTTTAAAATTTTAAAGTAAAATATGTAATGATTATGGCCTGGGGATCTCGAAAAACATGGTCATGGTTGGTATAAAGTGGAATAATACTCATGGTCTCTATGGTGTAAGTGTTTTTATATAGTGTGTTAACATCATAAAAATCAAAAAATTGTTAAATTAAATGGTTCACATTGTAAGAATTAGTCTATATCGTAGGAAATATTTGATATCATTAGATCTATTTTAACTCACTTTTTGGAATATCAGACTATTATGTACCATAATTTTAATATTTTTGTCCCACAACAATCTTTGTGGATGTCACTCTATGTTATTTAAGGGATTTTATTTCATTATAATATCATCCAGTCTAACAGGGTTCATTGGACCCCTAACACCACCCCAGGGTGCCCTAAATCGGTGAGACTCTTTTCATTCCCTCACATGGGCATTCACACCATTATCTATAGTTACCGATCGACCGTACTTTTCATCGTGGATTTGGTAAGGCTCTACCAACAGCTTGGTTATCCACCCATAAGGGACACTATGTTTCTTACATCCTGGATGAGGGACAACCATAGGAATTGGCCACATTTTATTCAAAGTGATGAAGGTTGTTGCACGGTTCTACAATCTATGTTTCAAGATCATGGGATTTTTTTATCCTTATTGAATTATATAACATTGTACTCCCTTCTAAATTAATGGACCATCATTTTATTTCTTTGACATTCTGCAGTAATGTGGCCAAGGAATGATATAGAAAATTCTAAAAATTATCTTATTCCAAAACAACCTCCAAAATGATAAAATTTTAAATCATTAAGATATAAAAATGAAAAAATAACTAATAAAAAACATGTACAAAGAGAATAAAATAACTAGGGAAACTAGTTATTAATTACCTTTCCCTCTTTATCTTCTAAAAACTCATAATTAAATAAATATTCACCAATGTAACATTTTTTAATATCTAGTAATACAATTCTATTTTATCCTGATTAAAAAATATAAAGATCATAGTCTTATACCTTCTCATAGAGTGAAACCCCTTTTCAAAATAGCTCAGTAACTAAAATATCCTTCACATTATAATTCGATTAAAAACTCTCCATAATCATATGACGGGTTTTATTTGATCTTAGGAGTAACACAACATCATGATAATAATTTTATATATTTAATATATGAAAAATAATCAATGAATATATATAGATTCATGAATTACATGTATAGTTCTAATATACTAGATTTTATCTTCAATTAGATAAGAACAATGATCAAAATTTTGATAATATCTAATAAATTAGAATGAAATACATTTCTGATGTGATTTTTTAAACCATGTATAATTCCTTCACAATTTTCCAGAATCCTTATCCTTTAAATCTATAATTTCTTCATATAAATTAATCAGTATCAATAATTCCAATAACTATTAAAAAAATTGACCATTGATCCCACATCTCTAAGATTAGTAAATATATTTTTTATGATTGAATCTCACACCATTCTAGGTGGTTGTGATATTTGTAACCTTGAATATAATCATTGACAATATCATAATAAAATTTATTCTTGAAATAATCATTATTTGAATATACATTTTATACACAGTATTTGTGTGGAATTTCCTTACATGAGTTTCTATTTTCTAATGTTGGTTAGGTTACATCGAATTCAAATAAATGTAATTTTTGTTATCCATCATCATGTATGTGGATGAAATTTTTTTCATATGTTTCTAAATTTCTATAATTAAGCACAATTGCATACATGAATCATGTACATAATTGAATCACCAATGTGGGACACATCTTCTTACAATAATTCATATACAACGGCTGGATTAATTTTTAATAACCTCATGTACGAAATTTTTTTCATATGTTGTGACTGAAATATTTGAATACTCCAACACAAACAACTTAAAATATGTGAATCTATATATGTGGATATTTACATATGTTGAGACATAATTAGTTTTCAATAATTTTATACTCTAAACATTTATAACTGAGGATTCCCCATTCTATATTTATCCATTCAAAAAAGTAATCAACCGGTTATAAAAAATAATAGTCACCACCATTCATATATGAACACTCAAGGATGGATCATGTAGCTTGATCTAGTTCTTCATCCCTTTGAATCCACTTTATCTATTTAAAATTCATCTAACATGTTTTAATAATTACAGATTATCAAGAATATTCATCATTATATAAACATGATTAGAATTTTATTTTAACCTCATCCATAATTTTCAAATCCATAAATAACAAATCTATAATCCTCCCATGTAATATATTACCACATAAATCCATCCAACAATTTCATTAAGTTAAGAAAAATATTTTTATATTCTTTTCCCAGTATATTAGACCCATATTTTATTTACACTAAAAACACATTAATTCTACAATATAATTGGTAGATACCCTAATAAATCAAAAATTTATCCTTCAAAACAATTAAATTTATGAATAAAAATAAAAAATAACAAAACATAAATTGCTTTTCATTCTTCTGATTTGGATTTGTTTTCATACATTGAATTTCCAAAATCATTAAATGCATGTCAATTTCAATTAAAACTCCAAAAAATAAAAATAATGAAATAGAGGAAATGTTTTTTCTGTCCCTTACTGATGTAGATTTAAATTCCATTTGTGAGTAGGGAGTTCTTATAAGGTATAATTCTTCTCCCACTTCATCATATGATTTTATAAGCAATCTTCACTATATAGGTATTTTTTTTGGGTGGATGTTACTAAAAGTTTCATTGAAATGGGCCATAAATTAGTCTCTATAACTCTACTTGGCCATCCAAGTATAGAAAAAAGGTGTTTATAACCTAGATACCAATATAGTCCATAACGATTATCAACGTACAATAAACTCATAATATAATTTATCATGGTATGCAAAAATAAAATAATCAATTTAATTTTAAACATGTATGCATCTTCATTAAACAAATGAGCAATTTTAACTAAAGGAATCCTTCTTCCCCTTATATTAATAATTAACCCCCATAATAAGTATAATATTTATAAAAAATAATAATGGAATGAGATAGAATGTCATACATATAAATTTATCAATTTCTAGGGTTATATAGTTTCTAAATTTTATGGGAATAAAAAATCACTCATTGTTATTAGTTATACATATTCTCCCCATCATGGGGTTAACTACTGTGCTTAATCATCATTGGAGTATTATTTCCAAAATATACTCTGGGTAATTATGATTCCAGTTAAAATTTTTGTCAATTAAAATAAAAACCAGTTCAAATTTAACTTTATTTATTAGTTGAAATTATTATAGATTCACAAAAAAAATCCAAATTTATAGAACAAAAAATTGATGTTAGAATAATGTAGACATCATCACATCCATGGTTTTATAACTGCGGTAGAGACTTCTAAACCAAGACAATTGTATTTTTTATTTTATGTTCTAATGTGTCTTGTATTATTCATGATTGTTTCTACTTTTGGTTTCCAATTTTTTTCTTGTTTTAGTGGTATTATTTTCTTCTTATTACCATTTCTTATCTTAGATGCAATTGAATTATTATCTTGATATAACAAAGATATTTAAATATTTATCTATTTCTAAATATTCCTTGATACATCTAGGTATTTTATACATTTGAACAATATATAATTAATTCTATTCTTCCATCACAAGTGTCCACCACTTCTTCATGCCTATTTTAAAACTATGAACTAGTGGTCCTTCTCATAATTTCTTCAACTACATTATCTATATTATTAGTGATGTGTTACACATGTCTGGGGTGGGTCAATTCATACTTCATCAACCACACCCAATTTTTTGTATTTAATTCACCGCCTTTTTTAAACTTCTTATATGTCTTATTTTTCTTCTCAATCATCACAATCTTAATATCTTACTTATTTTTTCACTCATGATGGTAGAATCATTTAAATACACCTTGGTTTATGGTGAACCGTTCCTATTTTGAGAATATGAAAAATACATTTTTTGGATTGTGCCATTATATCTCATAAGAAATAACATTCATATTAATCATCTCGGGGATATAATTATAAAAAATATTTTTATTCTTCTAAGAATGATATTCCCGTTTTATGCGTGTGGTTTTTTACTATCTAGTTTTTTTTCGGGTTTCAATCTAGTCCCCTTATTTTATTTCTTTCTAACACTTGAATATAAATACCTTTTCATCAGAAAAACAATTGATCAATTCCGAAATTCCCAAATCAACCCACACCATTCAAATAATATTTTTTTACTATATCATGAAATAAAATATATTTTATTTCATTTGGATTTTAGGTTAGAACATTGTTATTTTTGATCCATTTAGGGGGGACATTATTGAACATGCTCAACTCGTTCAATGACATATTTTTTAGTGTCTTGGATTTTTAATAATCCAAATTTGAATAGAATTTTGTTTTCTTCTTACACATTCCGAATGTCCAAATTTAGCACTATCCTGATGATTTGGGTTTTGGAAAAATCATTTATATGCGCCTAATGTTAGGGAATCTATAGCTAATCTCATTCATTTGTACCACCATTACGATCCACTTTATGGGAGACCAATATTTGAAACATGATATGTATAATATATCATGCCAATTCTTTGAGAAGATTGATATTAATTAGATTGTATATTTTTTACTTACATCTCTTGATCCAATCATTTCATGTAGAAAAAAATTGTTCTAGTTTTATTTTTCTTTAATAAATCCTCATAATCACTCTATATTTTCTAAATATTATCTTTATAAAATAATTTTGATTACAATAATTATATTTCATACTATTTTAGTCTATTTTATTAGATATTGAAATAAGATTCACTAACATATATAGAACTTCTATGAATTCTATCTAAAGAAAGTAGCAGTTATTCAATGATATATTTATCATGTGTGGCTCTATGAAATGAATTGTCTATAGAAGGATGTATTACATTGAAATGTTTAACCAATTAATTCACTGATTTGAATAGTCTAGAGAGATTGCTGGATTTACCAACTAGTTTTGAAAATGTATCTTCTTATTCATCTGAATCTTGGTACAGTTATAACTTCTCATTCTCTAGTTTCATAATATATATCAGCATGGGTAAAAAATATCATTTGAATGTTTTTCAAGATACTCATTTATTTAATAATAAAAATAACTTCATGTTTTTTTATTTTAATTCTCTTTAAGAACTACATGTCTTGAACTAACTCCATCAGATGAATTTCTCTAACACTATTTTATGCTACAAAAACTAATCTGAATACTTTCAGATTGTGGGTGACCATATATCACATTTGTGTTCTTTCTAACTTTATTTTCCTTTTTTTTGATTCAAGGTGGATAATTTTTTATGATTTAAAAAATGAATTGAATAAATATTTTCCTAAAAATGATATTCTCCAACCATCTTAGAAGTTCACTTCTTTAAATAAAATTGAATTCATTAAGACTATAAAAAAATTCCAATTAGAGGTAAATAGGCTCATATACCAATGGGATACCCACTAAAATGGGTGTCTACACCAATGATTGGGGGTGAATTAGGTGATGCCTATGATTTACCATAATTAAAAAAATTCAGAAACCCATTTAAAATTTAACACATTTTGCAGTTAATTCACATGGATATAATAATTTTTTTCCTAGAAATAATCAACTATATTCATGAATATAAATCATTAAATAAGAATATAGTATTCATAAAGGTATTAGTACAAAGGCATAATCTTTTACTTGATTGGTTTTTCACCCTAATCAAGGATTGTCTACAATAATATGATTTTGTTTAATTTGGGTGGTGTTTCATGATACAATGTTAAGTTTTGTAATGATTAAAATATCTATGACTCACAAGGAATCTCATACTATAATAACCCTTGACTTATCATATAAACATAAAAATATAGTCACTAAATATTAGGAAAGTCTCTCTACATACCTTGTGTCCTGTGAGCTCTTTTGTTTATTGCCATATATATTCAAGTGTTTCTTTAATGTTCTTCTTTGGAAATATATTAGTAGATTTTTATAGGATTCTTCATCATAAATAAAATTTATCTCCATCCAAGCAACATTGGAACTTCAAATGCCTAAAACTATTCAACACTAATTCATAAACCTCAATTCCTATTTATATATCTGCTTCACATATATTTAGAGATAAAAAGTAGTTCTTTCATGATAATCCAAAAATGAAATGTTTTATATCTTATGTAAGAAGAAAAATTAATTTAGCCTTTACTATTTTTTTTTCTCAACAAATTTTTCTTCTCAAAATAATCTCTTACTAATGACCAAATTATTCTTCTTCCTTAAGATTCTATAATCAGAGGATTAATTCATCAATAGACAATATGTATAACCTTATTTTTTCATCACTATACATTGTAGTGGATAATAAATTTTCTATATCTTCGAGATATGTCCCCAAAAATATATTTGAGTAAAAGAAATGTCGATTTCTATATATTTAGGTAATTTTGAACTTTTCAACTTATTTTCTATATGTAGTTCAGCCAAAAATAGAATCCACACTTTTGAAATAAAATAAAAATTCAAACAAATTTATGGCCCACAACTTTCTCATCCTATCTGCATTTTTATAGGTGGGATTCATCTATGATCTCAATACACTCTTTAACTCTAACTCATAAATCACCATGTTTTTTTTCAAATGATACCTCATTTAAGGTCAAAAAAATGGATTCCATCAAAATTAGTTTCCTCATTTAGAGAATGAGGAGTACATTTTTATTCTATTAATAAGTTATTTAATAAAATAGAAAATTCTGGGAGGTATAATTTTAAACTCATTATACTCAAAATATATCTCAATATTTGAACATTTTCCCACATATTGATACTCAAATTCCCTTTTAATCTTCATTATAAAAAATATTTATACCCAAAAAATATTCAAAAATATCACATTTTTTAATTTCTTGTAACACCATTTTTAATTATAATATTTCAAAATTATTTAGATCGTTGTCCCCCAACTACTCACCAAATAAAATTATTAGAAAAGAACCTAAAAAATCCAATGTTCATCACATCAACTCTCATTTAGAAATACTACATAATCAAATACTAGTGTTTTTTTGGACATATAATCAATATATCACTATCACAATCAAATTCCATGTTTATTATCTAATTATTAAATATAAATAGACCCAACTTTAAGTATCATAATGACTTTTCTAATAAAAAATATTTGATATTCAAACAGACAAGGACAATGATCAATGTTTTTAAATATCTAATAAATTTGGACGAAAATCATTTTAAAGGTGATGTTTTGAACAACTAATATCAGTATTAACGTCGTTCTGTTTCATTAACATTTAATCTAGAACATCATTAAATAAATTCCACGTCATAAATAATTCTATAATTTCACTACATGTTTTATATTATTATCCTATATCTCAATGGTATTAAAAGTAATTTTCAAGCATGAATCAAACACTGTGCATGGGTTTTGTCATATCTTGAATATTTAAGTTTATATTTATAATCATAAAATATAACATCTCCTACAAAAAATAACTCTAAAATATTTAGGATTTTTCAAAGTACATATAAAAAATTTTCATATAGAGGCTTTAATATATATATGTGGGTTTAGCTATATAGAATTTAGTTTCATAGAATTCCACACAATAAACATTGTGTATGGGGCTTACTAAAATCACAAACATTTACAAATTACCATATGTTGGCTCGACCAATTATGTGAATCATGTAT
Organism: Viscum album; assembly: GCA_963277665.1. Classification (NCBI taxonomy): domain Eukaryota; kingdom Viridiplantae; phylum Streptophyta; class Magnoliopsida; order Santalales; family Viscaceae; genus Viscum; species Viscum album. The sequence goes on along the minus strand of OY728141.1, from coordinate 38,516,785 downwards.
ATTGATGAATCATCTCTGTTGTGTATCTTTTCTTATAAAACATCACATACATCATCCATAATCATTACATCAAGCATCAAGTTTGAAAACATTTCAATACACGATTAATTATTGTTTTTAATTCCCCTATATTAGACACATCTAATATGTGAATCTTTATATAGAGTGGTTCATGTACATAAAGAGTTTTTATTTATTATATATTTTCTTTTATTAAATATGTTGAGTGTAGGATTTTCAAATTGATCTATAGATATTCTTGTTCAACATCTTGGGGATATAAAACACAACAATCATCATCCTACATGTGTTATCACTTAAGTGTGCATCATTTAGCATCAAATAGCTCTCTAACTCCATGGATCTTGTTTCATCATGTAAATTATAGATTTATAATCTATTTACATATAATATATAAATATCCATATTATTCATTACATGAACAATATATTGAAAATTGTTTCAACGTTACAACAATTTTTATTTCCATAAGAACAAGCTCCACCATCGTCACCTTTTATAGGCTCCTAATCAGAGTTTTAAAGTCATTTCTTCCATCTATAACTATTATTTCCATATTTAATTTCCAACATATGACACCCACATTTTATTTCTTCAATAATAACATTAAATATATTATATAATGTGTGGATACAGTAATACTTCACCCATGTATTCTTGATAACTATTGACATATTAAATGCCAAAAACAAAGCACGATCCAAATGGAACATCACTAGTCATGGTAATCTTTATATTCTCCTATTTATTTCATGAATTGAACCATAAATCATCACAGTGTGGTAGGTAATTCAATAATATATCATTTATTTTCTATAAACTATTATTTTTTAATTATTTTTCTTCAATGGGTAATTTCTATAGAATAACATAAGAAAGATAATTAAAAGATGATGAAAAATAAATTAGGGGTGTGTTTCACATGATTTTTGATTTATATTATATTATTTTATGTAATGATGTTTTGATAATAATTTTTTAATAAGTGGAATTAATCACAAAAGTGAAATAAAATAGTACATGATGAGTGTAATTTTTTGGGAATAAACCATCATTAGGTGTTTTGTATTAATGTGAAATTTTGATTCTAATTCCTCTGTTGGGAATTGCAATTGTAGTTATAATCTGTTTCAATTTTGTTTTTAATATTGTTTTGAAAGAAGTTTGATTTTGTCAGTATGTTTAAATTATATAATCACCTCTCATAACAAGATTTTAATTTAAAATAGTTAATTTAAATGATGGTTTGGATAATTTGAAACTAAAATCATATTTATGATAAATTTAATTTCTATAAATCTAAAATTTTGGTTGATTTTGTTGAAATTTTAATGTGGATATGTTGTGCAGGATTGAGAGTTGTGATGATTTTTTTAGAGTTATATTTGGTATGTGTTTCTGTGTTCGACTATAAGAATGGATTTTTGTTTTTGATCATTGGATTTATGTGGGACTGGTTTCATAAATAGGGGTTCTGTGATTCAAGGGTTGGTATTTTTTTGGTGTTGGTTTGGTGGCAATGTTTTTGGAAAAGATAGTGTGATAATATTAAATAATGATATGGGGGGTTATGGGTTAAATTGTGAAAAAATGGCTGGTTATTATGATTTAGAAAATAGATAGGCTATGATTTATTATGATAGTGATGATAGGACCTGTTTTTTGTAAAAGAATCACATTGTAGGAAATTGAGGTGGTTCATGGAATGGTTTGTAGGGATGATTTCCTATTGAAAGGTCCTCTATTGTGGGGGTGTATTTTATATATTCATGGCAGTGGGGAATATGAGTCAATATGATGGTATATGAATAATATAATATGGGTACCATGCCACAAATAAATATATTGTAACTATTAATAAATTTATATGATTATAAATGTATGAATGAAAGATGTAAATGTGGTTTTTAATAATCAATGTTGTATTACTAAATATTAAAATTATTTACACAATAAATTAAATTGGGGTTTTAATACCATAAATCATGAATGGATAAAAATTGATCATTAAAGAGAAGTAAATGATAAATATATGATTATATCATGTAAAGAACCCTACCCTAAGAAGCCAGAATCAGTGGTTACATTATCACATTAGCACTAGAAATAAGGTATCACATCACAAAGGACTAAACAGTTTAGTAGTCTTAGGAGAATAGATAGATAAATGAATATAATATTGTAATTTAAAACATAAAATAAAATAAAATATATTTATTTTTGACACTATAATTTCCTTTATCGTATCCATATATATCAATCATAATTCACATATTGGCATCACAGGGAATGAAAATATAAGAATGGGTGAGCTGTAATGATCATTAAGAGTGTGGGTGTGGAAACATTAATCATAAATAAATAAGTAATAATCAATATGGTATGTTAAATAGTAAATTCACATTCAATTAGGTCAATAACATGATCATGAAGAAAATTATTTTAGGAAATAATTATTATGAAACAATTCAATATATATAGTCACATGAGCTTGAAACATATCCACGGATATTCTAATAAATTCAATAATAACATGTAAAATAAATATCTAACTCTATAATGAGAGAATTACATTTTCGAAACATCATAAATTTACTATTAGGACCTTTTCCAAGAAATATTATATAAAATGGAAGGTTGTCCACTAAAAACATAACCCAATTTGACTCATGGGAACTATTTAAGCATCAAATGCATATATTGGGCCGCTCTCAAGTCTTACTAAATCTAATTAATTCCTCATATTAAATATGTAAATCCTAAAAAACATAAACATACTTATAAAAAACCAACAATATGAAATTTTTATAGATATCACATTCAATAATCTTATATATAAATAATTCATATTAATATGGAAAATATTATCAAAATAAAACTTCCTAATTCAAACTGATCCTAATAAATTTGGAGAAATAATCAAGATAGTATAATTATAATATATTCACAATGGTAAGTAAGTAAAATAATTTTTTTCCAACGAGGAATAGAATTACAAAAAAATTCCTATTAAAATATTCTTGATGAAAATATCATTTTCACATTTAAAATAACAGTAAAAAACAAAAAAATTGAAAAATATTAAGAAAAACATTTTATGTAAAATAATTCTTAAAAATATTAATGTAATATTCAATGTATTTATTCTTTATGAGAGATAGTAATTCTATGTAAACCGTATATGTTAAAAACATTCCGTTCACACTATTATAAAAAAAACAAAAACACCTTGTTTAGAATCTGAAAAGAAGATTCAATTAGAAAAAAAAGATAAATATTGGTAAAAATTTTATTTAATAATTCAGGTCACTAATTTTTAGACATTCTTAAAAATATTTCTATAAAAAATGAATATTTTAGAAAAATGATTTTGGATTGAACTATGAAATAAAGACAGTTTTCCTCAAAAATGTTCTTTTGGTATTTATTGATCTCAAAGAGAGTAAAATGAGAAAAAATATATATTCTTGATAAATAATAATATGATATTAAACTTATTTAGTTTCATGAAATATATCTCTAAGAATTAATCATCAAAAACTTAATCATGTACAATATAGAGAAACAATGAGATTGTATTATAATCCTTTACCACATTGGAGACATCTGATTCATAATCCCCTAAAAGAAATAACTTATAATGAATCATTAAATACCATTAGGTTAAAATATTCCAAATATAAACATTAAATGGTGTGTTATATGTACCACACAAAAGGGATAAGTGGTTAATATAGATTATGTCTCATATATGTAAAAGTGATTTGAGAAACGCCTACCTCAAGTCTGTTTTCCTTTGTACATGTTATTACAATATATATAATAAAAATTGATATATTAAAAATATATTCAAAACTATAATAAATTTTTTCATATTATATGTGATATAATTATAGTCTGAAATGTCATGTTTATTAACAATTCTTTGTTAAAATATATATTTCGGGTGATAATTAATCAATATTTCATGTATTCTTTAGTTCAGTAGTTTCAATAATTTTACATTTATCATTGTTAAATAATATACAAAATTTTATTCATGATATAAAAATAATATATCAAAATAATTTGATTATTTATAATGGTACAAAAAAATTAGATATGGGAAAATGTTTTGGTGTTCAGGGAGATGGTGGGTTGTGCATCTACATAAACACTATTTCAATTATTCTAACAGATGGTGTATAAAAAATGGCAAATAATTATTCATCATTTAATAAAACATATTATATAAATGATTTCATTTACGTTAATTAAATATATCTTTATGATCATCCATGTCAAAATAAAAGGAAAAAAATTCAAATCGTTATTTGGAGGCTGTAGTCCACACGTACGCATGAGCTACATTATTGTTTTCCAAAGGATTGTAAAGTAAGTATATTTGATATTATAATTGTAACTCCACGAGATCTTATGAGATAAATTGTTTTTTATTTCTTTGATGTCTTCAATTGTACCTTACAACAAGAATAGCTTGTACTATATGCAACACCGCATTAGCTTGCAGTATACACATCATTATTTTTGGATCGTGTTACAATCAATTTGAAGTTCATTTTGTGAAAATTATTCAAAGAAACATTAAGTATAGATATTTTAATGTATAAATTAAATAAGTTTTGATTATTTTACACACAACAACAAAGGAGGCTTGCACTACACACAACCCTGACTTGGCTTGCATTACACGCAATCGTGACCTTCCTCGATAGCGTGTGTAGTACGCAATACATGGTTTCACTAAACAACAATATAATGTTATAATATTATTATTAACTGGCCATTAAGAATAGTTTTTACAACATTTTGTATTTTATAACATTATTATTCATCTTACTCATTTTCTAGAACATGGTATAGAAAAAAATAATTTTTTTCGGGTGAAATAAGTATTTTAATAAAAATGCAGTTTTGCCTCATTTTGATGGTGCAACAACTTTAAATCTAGATTTTGACATGTTTATAAGTAAAATTTGACAGAATAAAATTCTTCTTTAGAATCAAGATATAAGAATTTAGTTTCGATAAATTGTTCATATTATTCCGATAACTATCATATTTTAATGAATAGTAAAAACACGCTATATTTTAATTGAAAACAACTTTTTTCATTATAATAATTTATATGGTTAAATTATAATATTGAATGGTTTTAAAGTATAAATAGAATATATTATTACCATTTAATATAATTTATGTCATTATCATTGATTTTACATTAAATTCATAGGTAAAATCATTTGAATCTTTTGCAATGTTTTAACTTTTAAAACTCATTTTCTTAACTCCATGATTAATTTTAAATTAATTTCTACAACTTCTATGATTTGAATTTTGAAAAATGGATTAAATATTTGTAATAAGTATGCCCAAATTATTTTAATAGGCTACTTTTTATTTTTGGGCACTTTGAATAGAAACTACGGTAAATGTTATTTACCATAGTTAACGGTAAATCAGGTAATTAAGGGTAAATATAATATTATAAAATTACTCTAACACTTGTCTTAATATAATTGGATGATTATATTTTATCCTAAGGCATTTTTGGGTCAAAATGGAATCCATTGGAACCCACTTGTATGTGATTAAGACCTTTAATTTATTTTATATATCTCACTCAAACATTAATAATTAAAGTATTTTTAATATAAGGTTATACAGAATATATATTAAATTATAAATAATCACTGTCAAGAAATATTTTTTATTTTTTATGGTAATTTATTTGTAATTTTTAATATATATTTAATTTTCTTAATATCTTATACATTAATGATGAAGAAATTATTCATTTAGTAAAAAAATCAATAATATAGTTTTTATTACAATTATAATACCCATCAAAAAGACCAGAAACGTGACCAAACCTTATTGGTCAAGTATATATATACCCAAAGCATCAGAGTATAGAATTATGGACCATTTGAATCCTTATAAGACATATTCAGACACTCATATTATTTTATTTTAAATGATATCAAAGTTGTCACCTTCATACTTTAATAAAGAGAAAATTTTAAAAGTTGGTTGTTTAGAAGATAAATTCTAATAAAAGTATTCTTATGAAATATATTATATTTATCTTCATCATAGTATTTTATTTTTAATTTTTATACAACAAATATGTATATTCAATAATTATACAAAAATGTTGTATTAATTATTTCATTAAGAGATATAGTAAATAAATAATTTTAAAAGTATTAAAATAAATATTATATGAACTAATTAATGTTCTTCACGAATTTTCTAGATGAATATAACTTGTTAGTAAGATATTAAATAGTTTTATTATAATATATATTCTCTATGGATTTTATTTAAATTAAAATAATTGAATTGTGTCAAAATTGACACTATTGATATTTTATATTATTAAATTATTCAAAAATCAAGAAAATATTTAAAAATTAAAAATTAAAATTTTTATAATCTGGCATGTCATAAAGTATCAAATTATTTATAATAAAAAACACATAAGTTAGTATTTATACCTATATAAAATTTATAATATTATTACAACAAATAAAATTAAATCGATTAAATTAGGATACATCAAAATGATAAGCTTTAAAATAAAATCAAAACATGTCTAAATTTAATTGGTTTATGAGATTAAAACCATATAGTATTTAATATCCTAATTTTAGTCACTTGGGAAGTTTTTATGTGGGGTTTGGGTTTATTATAAATTAGTATTTAAGAGGATTCCAAAAGTTCCCCTCTCCTCTCTTATAAAAGGGCACCTCCTCCCTCTCCTCCTCACACCACTTTGAGCCTTCATGTTCGGCCATCCCCCAACCATTTCTCTTCTCCAATTCCATAGAAACATACTAGAGGTCCTGGTTATCTTGAGAGACCAAATTTAGTGCCCTAAGAGGAGGTTTAGAAAAGGCGTGTCGAATAAGAGGGGTTTCAGACACGCACGGAAGAAATTGGACATAAGGTAAGGGGCAATTATTCCTATCTCATTCTTATTTGATATTGTTTATTCGTAAGTATTTACTAGGGTTATGTTTATCATATATTTCCATGTTTTCTAAAAATGTTTTCATAAAATGTTTATTGTTCTTCTATGTATGTTTAATGTCATTTTTACCCTTTTTTAACTTTTACCACATTGTATGGAAGGAATATTTCCTTTGTTTAACATATAAGGTACATTTTGATTTTTCCAGAAAAAGTATGAGAAGAATGTTTTTTTAACTTATACAAATTGAATGGATTTTTACTATTTCAAAGTTCCTTATTTCCCCGAAGCTTCCACTGCAAGATTTCATGATTATTTTCAACAAAATATTTTTCTTTTAAAATCGCACGACATTTTGGGAAAAGAAAATTATTTTAAAGAAGAAAGGATATTTTCCTAACGAATTCATTTCAAGTGTTTATCCAAAACTATTTTCCCTCTAAGATTACATTCTTTAATATGGTTATCTTTCAAGTATAATGTTCATATTATTTACAAGGTTTTATTTTGTTTATGATGCAATGATATCCATTGTTTTATATGGATTATGTTATGATGGGATGATGTTTATGAAACCTGTTCTATTCTTGGGGTTATTATGAATGGTTTATGATTATTTTGTGGAACACATAAGAATGATTTTATTATGATATGGGTGGGACCTATATCTCCCTTGAATGTGTTGGGTAATGATTTATATCTCATGAGATAGACATGGCTGGAACGACAAGTATATCTGGTTCAGTACTATAGGGATGGAACGAAAAGTAAATCCAGTTCAGTAATAGAGGGATAGAATGGCAATTAAACCCGATTAAGAAAGGGACTTTGTCCTCTATGATGGTCATGGCAGTAATGCCTTAACTTCTATGGAAATCGTATCATGTACTTAATATTTTTCCACAATTACATGTTTAATTCCCATATTATTTTATGATGATTGATGTCCCATTATGATCTATTCCTTATGTACTGCCATGTTTTATGTCATTTTCTCATGATTTTGATGTTTAAACATTATGTTCATGTTTTTAAATTCAAATATATATGGTTTGTTTTATTTTCCCCATGCCTACCCTTACTGAGTATTTGAGCTCACCCATTATATATTTTCTTTTCCCTAAGATTTAAAGAAAGGATTTAAGTAAGAAAATAAATAGGGAAGATATTTTTGGGAGATGTTGAAGATCTTTCACCATGACTAGAAGATGTTCTTCCAAGTTTCTAAAGTCACTAATCTATTATGGTCCTTGGGTGTTTGTTTTTGTTATAAGTATTCCTCAAAAGTAAGGTAATTTCCATGTATGTCAGGCTTGGGTCTCTGCAGTTGGTATCAAAGGAAATGTTTAGTTATCCATTAGAAACTAGGATGTGAAAACAATAGAGAGATCCCTAGAGATATTTCTAAGGTATGACTAGGGATGTCCCTAAGGATAATTATAATTATAGGTTATAGTTCGAGAATTATCGTGAAGATATTAGAATTAAACCTAGGATGTTATATATTGACGGTACTCCCCCTTTATTATGTTGTTTTCCTAGTATGATTTTTGCCTCTCAAACTATTCTTTTTGGGTTTTAGATGATGGTTAGACCCCGAAGGAACCGTGTTGATCATTGTAATGGAAAATGAAATGATTGTCTTCCCGAACAACCAAATGTGATGTGAGATGGAGTGAAAAATATTATTTCTATACATACACAAGATATGAATCGTTATGGACTTCCAAATGAGCAGTGAAAGGAAAAAAATATTATATTGAGTCCTTCATGAAGCGATTCCCACCTTCATTCAGTGGGGTTTCTGATCCACTTGTTTCTGAACAATGGATTAGTACCATTGAGAAGATATTTTCCATACTTCGTTGTATAGATCATGAAAAAGTCTTTTTGGATGTTTACTGGTTATAAGGTAATGCAGACGAGTGGTGGACTCTAATTAAGAACACAAAGCCCCATGATTAAATTGAATCCATGGAATGGGACGAGTTCAAGAACTTGTTTTTCAGTAAGTATTTCCCTCTTATTCTTCGAATAAAGATGGAAAAGGAGTTACATGAGATTAATAAAAAGGAAGATGAATATGTTGGTATATACGAAGTGAATTTTACAAGGCTTGTAAGGTATTCATCTTGCTTTATCGTCCCACCTTAATGTAAAGTTGATCGATTCTTCCATGGATTAAAATCAAGTCTTCGAAGAGCATTAGCTAGAAGTGACTTCAGTACCTATGATGAAATTGTACATTGTTCTATCAAGGTATAACTAGAAGTTGGTGTTACATATCCATCTCATGGTTTTGACAAGAAACAAAAGATGGTGTTCAAGGAAAAAACTCAGAATAATGATGAAAAGAAGGTGAATGTTTCTTTATGCTCAAAGTGTAGAAGGAAGCATGGTGGAAATTGCCTAGAAGGTACTGGAAAATGTTTCCAGTGTGGAAAAGAAGGTCATCAATCAACTAAGTTCCAAATTAATGGGAAAAGGTTTCTAATGACGTGAATAGAGAAAAGACTAGAAGGAAATATCCACCAACACTTCAATGCTACAAGTGAAATAAAATAGGCATTTATGCTAACCAATGCCCAAATCCAAGGGTTAATGATGATATACATCAAAAACCTCTTAAGGAAAAGGATAAAGGGAAGTCACTTGTGATCACTATTGGTAATGTTGAGTATGACACCGATGTGGTGGAATGATTAAGTGTTTCTGTAAATGGATTCCAAAATAGTGTTATGGTATCTCGTTTATAGTATTATGGAATATTGGAATATTTATGTATTGGTTTATTGTGGTTTTAAATAATTATATGTTACCGGTAACCATGAAAAGTGATTGAAATATTTTTTCATAGAATATGATATGCGCATATTGAAGGGATGAGGAGAAAATAATTTCTTTGATAGTATTAATGAGCTCATGACTGATATAAGGACAAAGTGATATCATGGTTTGAGTATATAGAAATTTCAGGATTTTGGTGTGTGGAAAGAGTTAACTTTGGAAAGAATTCATTTTTTCACTAATGTTCAATCGGTATTCATTTTTAATGAAAATACATGATTATGGTATTCACATGTTTCGAATGTGACCGACAAGATATATCGTACGATAAATGATGGTATTCACATGCTTGGTAGTTGACATTTCTTGTAATCGTTTAATTTATAATATGAGATTGGATAGAAGTATTTTGGATAAACCTAAAGATTGGAATAGATTAATTTGGACATCAGATATTATTGTTTAAGGATGAAACTTTTTTTCGATATTATTTCTGGAATGTTATAATAGTGTTGTTTTAGAAAAAGGAAAACCTACAAGACGGGCGACAACCCGTCGCATCGGAAAAGGTTGTAGGAATCAAACCCACAACCAAAGTGCGACAGGCCTTTATCGGCTACCACTGGCATGCAAGAAGTCCCTGGTTAGTAGAAACTAGTTTTATTTTATTCGGCAGGATGATAGATGAAGTATAAGTCCATTTATGGAACCATATACGATTAATCTCACCATAGATGGACTTATGTATATTTAATAACTTGTGTTAAACTTTTTTTGAAAGAGACAGATGGAATGACCCATCATTATATCACCTAAACAGATAACTCATCAAGAATGACAAATTCAACTTCATTTCCTATGAAGTGGAAATTGTTCATGAAACGACCAACTATGAGATTATACCAAAATCATGTAAGAATTTCTTTTAATTCAAAAATTATTCAACATTTGGTAAATGATCTTGAAAACCAAAAATTTTGTTCTAGTGCCCTCATATCTGATGAAATAAATGGTACCTTAGATCATCATAAATTTATGGCCTTGTGATTGTTGGATTTTTCAAAGCCATGTCCACTACCACTCTTCATCAGAAGTTGATGGTTATATTTCTCTTCCATATCTATATTTTCACCTATGTTATCCTATATGGAAACCCAGTGATGAGTTAATTTGGTTAAATATTATGTTTCATACTTCACTTTTTAAAATTATGTTTTAGTATTACTTTTTACGATGTGGGTTTCTAGTAATGAAACATTCAAGTAGTAAATGATTTATAACCCCAATGAATTTCATGGGTGAAATTCATTTAATGGGGGAAGAATGTAACTCCCTGAGATTTTATGAGATAAATTATTTTTATTTCATTGATGTCTTCTATTGTAAACTCCACTAAGATTAGCTTCTACAATATGGAACACCGTATTAGCTAGCAGTATACGCAACACTATTCTTGGCTCGTGTTACACACAATTTCAAGTTCATTTTGTGGAAATTATTCTACACAACATTAAGTATATACCTTTTTTAATGTATTAATGAAATATGTTTTGATTATGTTATAGAAAACACCAAAGGGAGCTTTCACTACATGTAGCCCATACTTGGCTTACATTACCTGCAATCGCTACCTTCCCGGATAGCATGTGTAGTACGTAATACCCGGTTTCACTAAACAATGATATATTGTTATAATATTTTTATGAACTAGCTGTTACGAATAGTATTAACTACATTTTGAATTTTATTACATTATTATTAAACATACACATTTTCTAGAACATGGTATGAGAACAAAGTAAATTTTTCAGGTAAAATAAGTATTTTTAAAAAAATGTAGTTTTCCCTCCTTTTGATAGCGCACCCACTTTAAATTTAGTTTTTGAAATGTTTATAATTTAAATTTGACAAAATAAAATTCTTCTTTATAATAAGGATATAAAAATATACTTTGGATAAAATTTTAATATTCTTCTGATAGCATTTATATTTTAATGAATAGTAAAAACATGCTATATTTTAATTAAAAACAACTTTTTTCGTCGTAATAATTTATTTGGTTAAAAAAAAATTGAATGGTTTTAATTTATAAATACAATATATTTTTAGCATTTCATATAATTTATGTCATTAGCATTGATTTTACATTGAATTCATAGGTAAAATCATTTCAATCTTTTGCAATGTTTTAACTTTTAAAAATAATTTTATTAACAATGGGATTAATTTTAAATTAATTTCTGAAAATTCTGTAATTTGAATTTGGAAAAATGGATTCTATATTTCGAATTAGTATGTCCAAATTCTGTTAATAGCCAACTTTTTATTTTTGGGAACTATGAATATTAAATAAGATAAATTTTATTTAGTATAGTTAAAGGTAAATTGTGTAATTAAGGGTAAAAATAATATTATAAAGTTACCCTAACACTTGTCCTAATATAATTGGATGATTATATTTCATCCTAAGGCATATTGTTTTCGAAAAGGAATCCATTGGAACCCACTTCGATGTGATTAAGATATTAAATTTATTTTATATGTCACAATAAATCTTTAATAATTAAAATATTTTTAATATAAGGATATACATAATATTAATTCGATTATAAATACTCATTTTAAGGATAAAATGTCTTAATTTGTTATTTTAATTTATTTTTAATTTTTAAGGAATATTTATTTATCTTAATATCTTAAACATTAATGATGCAGAAATTATTTATTTAGTAAAAAAATAAATAATACAATTATTATTACAATGATAATACCCATAAAAAGGACCATAAACTTGACCAAACCTTATTCGTCGAGTATATATATACCCTAAACATACAAGGGTCTAATTAGGGAACATTTGGAGCCTTATGAAACAGATTGTGACATTTATATTATTTTATTTTAAATTATGTCAAAGTTGTCACATTCATACTTAAATAAAGATAAAATTTTAAAAGATGGTTGTTTTAGAAGATAAATTCGAATAAAAGTATTATTATTATATCTATTATATTTATCTTCAACATAGTATTATATATTTCATTTTTATATCACAAATAATTATATTAAATAACTATACAAAAATGTTGTATTAATTATTTTATTAGGAGATATATCAAATAAATGATTTTAAAAGTATTAAAATATATATTATATGAACTAATTAATGTTCTCCATGAATATTATAGATGAATATGAATTTTTAGTAATATAGTAAATAGTTTTTTTATAAAATATATCATTTATGGGTTTTATTTAAATTCAAATAAATGAATTGTGTCAAAATTGAAAATATTGATATTTTATATTATTAAATTGATTAAAAATCAAGAATTTTTTTAAAAATTAAAAATTAAAATATATATGATCTAACATGTCATAAAATATCAAATTATGTATAATTGACAATACATAAGTAAGTATTTATAACCATATAAAATTTATAACATTATTACGACAAATAAAATTAAATATATTAAATAAGAATAAATCAAAATGAAAATGTTTAAAATAAAATCAAAACATGTCTAAATTTAATTGGATAATGAGATTACAACCCTATATTATCTAATATCAGAATTTGAGTCTCTTTGGATGTTTTTAAGAGGGGATTGGGTTTGTTATAAATTAGTATTTCAAAGGTTTCCAAAAGTGCCCATCTCCTCTCGTATAAAATGAAACATACTGCCCCTCCTCCTCACACCACTTTGAGAATTCAAGAAAGGCCAAACCCTTCTCATTTATCTTTTCCAATTTACTAGAAATATACTAGAGGTCCTGGTTATCTTTAAGGACAATCTTTAGTTCCCTAAGAGGAGTTTTAGAATAGGTGTGTCGAATAAGAGAAGTTTCGAACACATATGGAAGAAATTTGACATAAGGTAAGGGATAATTATTCAAATATCATTCTTATATGGGATTGTTTATTCATTAGTATTTACTGGAGTTATGTTTATCATTCATGTCATTGTTTTTTAAAAATGTTTTCATAAAATTTTCACTATTCTTCCATGTATTTTTAAAGTCATTTTGACCCATTGTTGACTTTTACCACATTGTATGGAAAGAATAATTCCTTTGTTTACCATATAAGGTACTTTTTTATTTTTCCACCAAAAGTATGAGAATAATTTTTTTAACTAGTATGGCATGAATTTATTTTTATGGTTTCAAAACGCCTTATTTCCATGAAGCTTCCTCTACAAGATTTCATTTTTATTTTCAACAAAATATTTTTCTTTTAAAATAACGTTGAATTTTGAGAAAAGAAATTGATTTTTAAGAAGAAAGGTAATTTTCCTCAAGATTTATTTTAATGTGTTTATTCAAAACTATTTTACCTCTAATATTTTATTCTTTAAAATGGATATGTTTCAAGTATAATGTTCTTATTATTTACATGGTTTGATTTTGTTTATGATGAAATGATATACATTGTTTTATATAGATTATGTTATGATGGGATGAAGTTTATGAAACCCATTATAATTTTTGTTTTATTATGAATGATTTATGATCATTTTGTGGCATACTTATGAATTATGTCATTATGAGATGGGTGGGACCTATATCTCCCTCCAATGCATTGGGTAGTAATTTATATCTCATGAGATAGACATGGATGGAACAAAAACTAAATCTGGTTCAGTAATACAAGGATGGAATGGTAAGTAAATCCGGTTTAGTAATACAGGGATGGAACAACAAGTAAACCCAGTTTAGTAAGGGAATTTGTCCTCTATGATGGTCTTAGCAGTAGTTCCGTGACTACTATGGAAATAATATCTTCTGCTTAATGGTTTTCCATAATTACATGTTTTATTCCCAAGTTATTTTATCATGATTGATGTTCTATTATGATCCATTCCTTATGTACTGCCATGTTTTATGTCATTTTCTCTTGATTTTTATGTTTATACATTATGTTTATGTTTATAAATTCAAATATATATGGTTTATTTTATTTTCTCCATGCATACCCTTACTAAGCATTTGAGCTCACCCTTTATGTGTTTTCTTTTACCCATGATTTAAAGAAAGGTTTTAGGTAAGAAAATAAATAGGGAAGACCTTTATGGGAGATGTTGAAGATCTTTCACCATGATTAGAAGATGTTGTCCATGTTTCCAAAGACACTAAAATATTACGGTCCTTGGGTGTCTGTTTTTGGTTTATGTATTCCTCAAAAGTATTGTAATGTCCATGTATGTCACGATTGGGTCTCTACAATAATTAAATATTTATTGTAATTTTAAAATAATTTAATATATATTTTTATTCAATCATTATACCCAACCAAAATAGGTGGTTATAGGAAATAATTTACATTAGTTTGTGCGGAAGTAGTCCACTATACACAAAATTTACAATTTCTTTTCCCATTTGATGAAATTTGAGATGTATATAGAATATTAAATTAATATAATAACATATAATTACATAGGATAGAATTTTGATTTATTTAGTCATATTTTTTTTACTTTTTATTGGATTTATTAGATGAATTAAAATGAAAATTCGTGGTTAAAAACATTACCTTGTTTTTAGATAGCTTCTTTATGATTATACCAAAAATTCATCAATGGTTGTATTTTCTTTATCATTAAAAATATTATAATATGTATTTATGGGTGTAATTAAGATATATGGGTAGGTATTATCTTATAGAAAAAGAATTCATTTTTTGAAATCGAGATGATAAGGGGTGGCCTTTTATAAGTGTAGGAGATGACACACATTGAATTTTTGAAATGAAAAAGTGATTCGCACATATTCTTTATAAAAAAAGTATAAAAATGGATTAAAATAAACATATGGGTGATATAATGTATAATTATTGAAAATCAATTATGATTTATAATAGTTTTTGGTCATTTTATCTCTTACAATTTTAGTTCATGCATTAGTAAACTCTTTTTAAACATAACTATGGTATTTAATTTTATATTTTTGAACTACTCATTAAGAAAAAAAATTATCTTGACCATATTATATATTATTAATTTTAATAATTAAAATTTTTAATATATTTTTCAAAATTCAACTATATATGTGGAAATTTTTAATTTAATTTTAAACTCATAAATGTGATGAAAAAACTATTTTACAAAGAGAAAATTTCCATTAGTATAGAATGATTTAATATAAAATTTTTTTTGGTAACAATAAACTAAATATTAGTTAATATAATATAATTAATCTAATTTTGTGTTTGTAAAAATTTTAAATCAAAATGAAACTTTTAGATACATTAAATGAATATCTAGTTTTCAATAAAAACCAATTTTTTTCTATTCATCGAAAAAGTTATATATTTCCCAAGATTCCAAAAACATCACTCTAAAAAAATTTCAGATACTTATTTCAAAAATTAAGTCCATTTTGTGATATATATTTTCTAGAAGTATTAATAATTAATTTAAAATAATGTCTACAAAGAGTGGTGAAACCTCCAATTAGAAAAATATTGGTTTTTGGGAAGAATTATTATTTCTTGTAAATTATTCAACTATTATTTAAAATATATATATAACCACTACATGTTTTTATA
Source organism: Viscum album (assembly GCA_963277665.1). Classification (NCBI taxonomy): domain Eukaryota; kingdom Viridiplantae; phylum Streptophyta; class Magnoliopsida; order Santalales; family Viscaceae; genus Viscum; species Viscum album. The sequence continues at coordinate 38,500,451 of OY728141.1, read as the reverse complement.
CATTAACACCATAAAATTTTTATAATTTATTTTATCTTATTTTTATCCAAAAATTTAATTTATAGGCTATAATAATAAACTATTTTATGTTTCTTTGATACTCATTATTGAGTGTAATGTAGGAATACATGGTATAGAATTTATTTAAAATGATATTTATATTGTGATGTCTTGTGGTGTTACTTTATCCCATCATTAAAAATAAAATAATCCTTAAAATATTCATAATGTCTCATGATTAAACGAATTGTGTTTCTCTTCATAATAACTCCCTCAGGTTCCCACATCACATCATCTATATTATGATTTATCCCAAGTGAATTTACTAGTCATGTCATCCACTTCCTCAACACTTATTCCCTATTGTAAAGAATCTGGATTGAATATTCACAACAATATTGTTCATGTTCCAATTATATTTATTCATAGGTGATCATATGAATTTTTTATATCTTGAAATATATTTAAAATGATATATATAACACATTATGTAATTTAGGGAGACATGTTGGATTTTCCAAGTGTTAGGCTACATCTACTATTAATTCAACAATTTGAAAACATATGATGTACTTAAGTATGAGTTTCCATTTCGTTACAAACCACATAAAACCCTTGCATCAAGATTCATTAAAAAACATGTTCTTAAAATTGATATTCCAAATCACTCATCTAGTTATCATCATTGATATTTTTTTATTTGATTAGATATGATATAGGGTTGAATAGTATTTACCCTTTTCATTGTATCCTCCATAAGTTGATGACCTATAATCTTAATTTCACCAAATTCATCCCAAATACATGGAATATGAAATATTTACCCTAATAATTCTTCATGTGGTTCCATTTGAACAATTAAATTGAAGTTATCATTATATGAAAACTCTACCAAAGATAAATATCGATACCACATACCTTTAAATTCAATAAAAAATGACTATATAATATTTGAATATTATTTTTGGACCATCCATAATTGTGATGGTGTTATGTGGTTCTCAAAAGAATCTCAATACCGAGAACCTACTGAGGACACTTGAAGAAGTTTGATGTAAATTATGTATCGCAATAAGACATAATAGAAATAGGTGTTCCATGAAGTCTGAAAACTTCATTAATATAGATCAATGTAAGATAATAAAGAGGTAAATATTTTCTTATAGAAAGGAAATACATAGATTTTTTAAGGTGGTAAACAATAACAGATATTCCCTCATTATTTATTGAAGCCATCATAAATCAACTGAAAGATTCCACAGTAATATCATATCATATCCATGTATGAATAGGTAGAGGTTTCATCACTCATTTATGGTGTTGAATCTCATCCTTCAACTCTTAAAAACTAAATATACTGACACATAATTATAAATTCACTATATAGTACTATCCCACAAAATGTGTTCCTTAAAATATTTATACGTCTTAGTGCTTCCTAGGTGTATAAGGAAATTCAATCTATAAGAACCATATTATAATTCCTTTCTCAGATCATGTACTGATGTAAAACATAGTGTCTTTAAAATTTTGGGAATATTATATTCACATATTAAGTCTCCAAATTTTAAATCATTCATGGACTAAATTTAACTTTTAAATCATCATCATTGGTTTGTGAACATTCTATCTATTACAAAAAAATGTTTTGATAAAAAAAATTAAAAGGAGTCTTGTCCCCCTTGACAATTGCTTGATCAATGTATACTAAATCCATGGACATAAGATCATTATAAATATTTATTCTAGTAATGACTCCATGTTCAATATTGATTAATTAATCCACTACATTATTTTCCTTCCATATTTGATAATGTATTGACAAATAAATGTCATTGAGTAGATTAATCAATATAATTTTCATCATGTTGAGATCTTTCTATAAAAATATTTATTTAAATATTTTTTTATCCATGTATATATCAAATCATTAACCAAAGATATAATGTATCCATATCATCAAAAAAATTATGGGAACAAAATCATGATATTGTGTTGATAGTTTTGTTCATAAATCATTAACTTCCTTGATTTATTGGCAATGACACAATAATTCTATACAAGGACACAGCCAAGTCCCCCATTTGATGCATCAATATATATTACACACCCATAATTTTCTAATAGTAGAGTGAAAATTAGGTCACTACCATTACCCCCATTAATTATTCAAAATAGTATTCACATTACATTTTCTATTAAAAGATAACCATTTTTTGAGAATGATTGGTTAATAGGTCAACCAATTAGAAATAAATTATTCAAATCACCAATAGTAACCAACCAAACCAATATAACCACATACCTCAGTTATGCTTATTGGTGTAAGAAATTCTTGTAATCCTTTTTTCTTCATGGGATGAATTTTGATTCCATACTTTAATATAATATGTACGAAAAAAATCATTCTAACACAAAATTTCAAACTTCCAAAATTTCCCATATAATAATATTCTTCCAAGAGTATCAAGAATGATATTAAAGTTATTATAAGGGTACTAAAAACATTTATAGTACACATATATATAAACAATAAACATACCAAAAAAATAATTATAATATTCCATAAATACACTATTCATCGTATTCAAGAAGTCTATAGAGACCTAGACACTAGTTTCCTAGAGTCAATTGGTAAAGGTTTATGTTAGAATAATATCCAAATAATCTCATATTGAAGAACCAAATAATTTAAGAGTATTGGTAAACATTATACATAAATGTAATCTACATTATATTGTAAAAAAATAAAAAATTACATGTATATTATTTTTACAACACCATCACTCCCCTTAGTATATCCTTTTATATTAATAACAAAACAAAACATAGTATCCTAGGGAAAATAAAACATAAATAATTGGGTGATATCATATGATTATTATGGATATAAATATAGTGGAATAAATCATAAATAAATAAGAACAATCAATATATATTGGAAAATACTAATACCCAATCTATTTAAACAACAATGAGATCATAATATAGATAGAATAAATTATGATAAGTTAAGCCCTTATAAATAATCAATTGATCCTGAAACATATCCATGGATATTTTATCTAACCGAATAATAACACGGACATGAGTTACTAATCTCATAATAAGGTAATAGATAATTTTTTACATCATAAATATACCTTCAAGGCCTTATACAAATAAACATTATATAAATATGTATGGAATCATCCCAAAATATATAGATTATGTCATGAGATCTACTACATCCTGAAGGGGATATATTGGGACAACACTATAACATAATAAGTCAAAATTCAGTCTTCGTATGATAGTGGCGAATCATAATAAACATAGACATTCATATTCGTAAAAATAGAATATGATATAATAACTCATCCCCTAATCAGTAAAAATAATCATAAACCACTAAAAGTAATATGGAAAATAAAATCAAAATAGGATATCCCTATAAAAAAATCTTAAAACATGTACTGAAATAATGATGATACTATCAATAATACATATTCCTGATAAACCATAAGGTTGAATATGTGTTAATGTTTGTGATGTATAGAAACACAATAAAAATTCTTTTAAAAAAATTCCTAAAGAAGATATTAATTTCTTTTAGAAAATAAAATTTCAAAACTAAAAGTTTAAAAAACAATTTTGAAATAATATTCTTTGAAAATAAAAACTACATATTTTAAACATATATTTATATCCTTCAGTGGTCAGGATGGTGGGAAATTCGGTACATTCCATATATGTAAAAATCAACTTTTTTCATTTTTAACCAAATATGGCTTCTTTTAAAATAGGCATGATGATTCCTTTCAAAAAAATAAAAAATAAAAAAAGGGGTAAAGTTTTATTTAATGACCCGTTTATAAAATCTAGAAAACATTTTTGAAAACATTTAAAAAAATGCATTTTGTTGGAAAATATTTTTTTATAGATGATAGAAATAAAGTATATTGTTCCTAAAAACATTATTTTAAACTCATTCGTATATAAAGGGTAGAAAATTAAAGATAAAATTTTATTATCATGAAAAAACCATATAAAAATAATACTATTTTTTTATTTGTAGTTGTATCATTATATTTTATCATCAATCACATAAACATAATAAATCAAGATAAATGATAAGAGTGTACCATATAACCATTTTCACATTTCTTGCATTGAATTGTAAACCCCATGAAATAATAACATTAAATAAAATATAATATTTCATGATAATAAATAAATTCATGATTTTCAATGTACAATGAGATGAATACACACCTCATAAAATATGATATATACAAAACATGACATATGTCTCAAAGAAGGAAATTTGAGATAAAAATCCAATACAGTATGTTCGAATTCATTTTCGTGTGTTTGAACATAATGTATAATAAATATAGAATTATTATAAATGTATTATATAGAAAAATAATATATATAATACCATATTTGATTTAATTATATTTTTTATCACCAATTATGTAACAAATCATTTTTAGATTTATAGTATCAACTGATAATTGCTTCATTTTTTAGGTTTGTTTTTGTCCAGTAATTTCAGTCCTTTTAAATTGACCTTGGTTACCTCATCACCATGATTTTAAAAATGATATAAATATCATATATATTAAGTAAATATATTTTAATACTAATCAATAAATGCTTGATATTGAATATGAAATTTATTGTTCCTGGAGACGGTAAACTGTATGTAAGTATGAGCGATATTTCTATTTTCTTAATGGATGAAACGAAAGAAAAATAATTATAAATTAATATTTTTGAAATAATTATTTTTTATATATATATTATATATTAATAAAATACATATATATTATCATCCATCTAAAAGTTAATTGAGAAAATCATCATATCGCTACGTTAAAGTTGTAGTCCAAACATATAAACGAGCGACGTTAATTTATTCCAAATGACTAGAAGTTAATAAGTTATAAGTGATATTATAATTTTTTGAAAAACATTAAGGCAATAAATGTAACATATATTCACTAAATATATCCTTAATAACTTCCAGGTAAATAGTAAGTGATAAAACAGTCACATTACCTTGTATGATGGTAGTTCTTCGTTTACACGAGCAGTGTTATCATATCTCCCAAAGAATTGAAATTTATATGGTATGTGTGATATTATAAATAAATAGGTATAATATATTCATTAATATCATATATATTTAATAAATATAAATTTATATCTATCCTTTAATGGTGGTTATGGAAGACGAATTATGTCAGTTCGTTATGCAGTAGTTTGTTATACACACAATCGGTGCTTTCATGTCCCATTTTATTGAAGAGGGTGATAGATATAGGTCATTAAATTAGTAGAATAAAAATTTATTATATTATATAAAAATTTATTATTATATTATTATACATTAATAATATTAATATAAATTAAAAAAATGAGTAAAATGAAAAGGCACAGTTATAAACATCACCTCTTCTTCTGAAAACTTCTTCGGGTTTAACACTAAGGCTTCCTAACATGGTTTTCTAATATAAAGAAGTAATCTAGGATATTTGGAGGGAATTATAAAAGAAATATTTTGATGTATTTTTTTATCTATCCGACATTGGGAGTGTGAATAGGAGTGTAGAGTGTGCGTCATCTTAGAAGTGTGGGAGAGGACACACATGGATATTTTTGAAAGGAATCAATTACCCCAACATTTTCATCTTACCAAAATCATAATAAATGGGAAATTACAAAACCAAATAGTTTATAATTTCAATATATTTCCCATAAGTTGGTTTTGTAAAATTTCTTAGGTTATTGTAACCTTTATCTCTATTGCTTAATTACGAAAAATCTATTTTTATCGTAACCACTGTAATTAATTATTAAAATTTTCAATATTTATTATGTACAAAAAATAATTTGGACATATTATATGTTTTTAATTATAATAATTAAAAATATTTATTCCACTTTTACCAATTAAATTCATATAAATTTTAGAATTTAATATAAAATAAAACCCAAAGACTTGATTAAATAACAGTTTCCCAAAAAAAAGTTCACAAAATATTATCAATTGGTTATATAGAAATTGAAAATAAAATTTATTCTAGTGATAAAAAATATTAAAATTATAATAAATATAATCTAATATTACTTTATAACAAATTTGAAATATAATTTAACTCTAAAGATAATTTATAAAAAGAAAAATAAAATAAAAGTCTAATTTTAAACAATTCATCAGAACATTAATCACTTTAGAAAATTATAAAAAAGAAACAATATTAAATTTTTGATGAATTTATTTCAAATATTATATCTATTTTGTAAAATAAATTTTATAAAATTGGTAAAATTTATTTTTAATATAAGTGGTCAAAATGAGACGACGCCGCCCTTTTGAAAACAATGTATTTCAGATAATATTTATGATGTATTCAAATGATTTTTATTTTATTTATAATCAATATATAAACATTTAATTAATTTTTATAAATGTAAAAATATATATTTTTATTCATTAATACAACATATTGTCTAGTTTAAAATGTTCATGCCCAAATAATTAAATTTTAATAGACAATCATGGTTCTTTTAGTCCTTGTGTCGTGTGCATCGCAAGTTATCGATGTTGATGAATTTATTTGAAGTGAAAAAAATTTTAATGTACCAATGTGCTACAATATATTTTAAGCTTGGTGTTTCATCTCCTATACCCAATCAAATATTATTTTTCTCTTTTAAAATCAAAGGGTGTTTTATCCTGTCCACATAAATAAATTGTGCCGTCACAATTCAACTTTTTCATCATATGACTGTCCTTGGTTGAAAACCCACATCATAAAAATGATTATTAATACTTATATGTATTATAATGAAATTTAAGTATGAATTTCATCTATAATAACACATTACTAGGTTTCCATGTAGTAGATCATTGGAGATATGTGAATATATGGACATTGAATAAAGTTGTAAATTATTATAGGGAGTGATAGAGATCATTTATCATAAAAATATAAATAATGAATGTAATGTTAAGGACTAAAAAATAATAAATATGTGATGATATAAAATACCAATTGATTCATAATAGATGAGTGTAATATTAATTTTTTTTTCAACGATATTTTTTATAATGTTGTGGAATTATTTTACGCTACAAGAATATAATAAAACTTACTTACCGGGTATATTTCTATTTCATAAGTGAAAATTATACATTTATTTTTTCTCAATAAATTTCAACTTCATATATTATTCAAGGAAATTAATATCCAAATACTGAAGTTTTTATTCCGTAAGAACTAAAATTTACTCTTAATGGATCATAAATGGAATGAATAATTATACATCATATACTAGGATTTTTTCTATGACCCAAATGGTTAACACAATATATCCCATAATATTAAATTGATAAAACCTAAAAATTAATCCCAATGTTCATATTTATCCATTTAAAAAATATTTAATCTGTAGAATCATTTAAAATGTGTTCGTTAAAATTCAATGTCCAAAATTTTAGAAGGTCACTAAACATTCAAAATCAACATAATAATACATCCCCCGCCAAAATGTATCTATAATTATTACATAAAAACATTTGAATAACTTTAACACCATAAAACCATAAATAAAACATACATTCTTGCAAATAATATATTTATCTTTATTTCTTAAATAAAATAAGAAATTATCAAATTTATACAATAATTCGTGAAATGAAGTAAACTCCATCAATGATATAATAGACCATCAACAAATTCCTAAATTTAAAGGAATCCAATAGTATCCCATAGACATGTATTTATCATTATTATCTCAACATATAGAATAAATTAACTATTATCTCCCCTAAAACATTATATTTCAAAAAATATAAACTTACTAATGAATCACTTTTTTGGTACCATTAAACATTTGTCTTTTAATCCATTAAAAAAATAATTAAAATAAAATACTTATATGTTTTATGATTATTATAATGATAATATCATTTATAAAATACCTCAATAATTATTTTATTTAATCCAAATACAAATGAACATTAATCATTCCAAATTATTCTTAATCTATTAATTGAGCTTCAATATTTTATTCTGTAATACCCATTGCATTTATATGTCATATGTAGTCCCTTATTCATCAATATTAGAATCATTAATAAATAAATTAATATTCCCCTGATGAGTGTTATCCATATGACATTGACTTATATAATTTTTACACTATAATCATTTAAAACATTCAACCATCAATGATACCTATTTGAGAAACTTATTATAATCAAATTAGTTAATCAAACATTTATTTTTTTCCAGGAAATTACATGATCTTCGAACTTGTTTTCCAGTCCCAAAACATATTCACATTTTCCTCTGTCATTCACTTTTGTGTTTCTTTCAAAATTATTATCACATATGAAACGACATCATATCTCTTCTTTAGCCCCACCCCCACCCGAGATCTTTGTGACCTCTATCCTCCTATTATTTAGTGAGTATGATATTTTATTAAGGTGAAATTTGATAATTACATATCATGATGAATGATTATAAATAATAAGAATATATTATACCCATTCCATTATACAACTTGGTTTCCGATCAACAATTGGATATCACATTCAATGTTAACCTAGTTCTTTTTTATTCCCACTAATGATAAAAAGGAATGCATAATGTAAGAAAAATTAATCATAGATCATGAAAAATAATATGTATTATATCTAAATAATTAAACCTTATTTTCAATATCTGAGACAACAAGTTTAATCATATGTCATTCATCTTAATTATCTATAAAAATCCTTTATAAGGGATTACAATGAAAATTTTAATGAACCAAAGAATGTCCCTTGGTAATGTTAAACTAGGTGCGATATAAATACTCATTTCATAAACCAGGTAATTCTCGAGTCAATACTGTTTCATCTTTTTATTGACATTATCCCTAGGTACATCTATTCTAGAACCATTACCACTTGTATAACCTAGATAGGGATGTATTTATAGAAACAATTACATAATATATTCCATACAAATAACCTTAGAATATTATTTTAGGATTTTATGTAAATTAAATCATAGGTTTATTTCTCCAATCATTGTTTTCCAAAATCATATCCCAATGGTTTTTAATAAAATTACTCTAATATAAACTTTAAATACCAAGATTCTTATTACCCATAGTCAGTGGTAACATTATTAAAATGGAATAATATACAAGAAATCATATCATCAAGGTATAAATATTGTAATAGTATTAGAAAATAAGATATATAGTTTACATTAAGATTACAATTTTTATCATAAAATAAAGAAATTATTTTCTTTGATAATTTCATTATTCCTCTTAGTAATAAATGATGATCATATAAATCTATATAATTTGTAAGATCCGGAACATCATGGAGGTATGTATCTATTAATTTTAATTTAAATACATTTTTTGGGGTAAATAAAATTTTTCATGGGATAATGGGGGCCTTGAGGGTGTTTAAAGAGATCAAGACACAAAATGAAGGAAAATTGTGCCAATATGTGCATTTTTCATGATTGGTGCATGGTTAAGTTATTTGTAAAACATTACTAGTTAAAATTTGTAACCTTTAATGATGCAATATCACAAGGTTTATAAACTGTGTGGGTATCCCCATGGAAAATTTCATCCCAACATCCCTCGGACAGTTTCTTGCACATAGTTTGTGTGTGTTCTGAAAAACCTTATGGATAAACTGTGTTCTCATTCAAACGATGGAAAATTAAAGTTTTTCTATTTCTGGGTTTTAAGACTCTCACCTAAATTTATCCCACATGTACTCCCTTAAAACCCTAGTTATGAACTCAAGTGACGTATTATTCCCATGGATTGATTTCCCTTATTTCTATATATTTTGAAATGTTTTTGGTTACATATTGAAACTCAACGTAATTATAATATTCTCTTATCTTCTCTTTTCCATATTAGGGATTGTAGCTTGGGAAATAATCATATATATCCCTAAAAACAACGTTTTCTAGTTGAATCTAAGTTAAAGCTTATAATGGTGTTTTGAATAAAGATCTAATATTACGATTAAGAGTGATTTCATCATTGTATTCAAGGTAGGTTGTTTAAACATTATATACCATAATTTTTTAGTGTATTTGTTCAGATAAGTATGTGTTATTGTTTCCCTCATGATGTTATTCGAATCCCATGGTGAGTTTTATTAAAATGAAACTGAAAATGAGGATTTGAACTACCCAAAATTGTTGAGGGATATGTAAGGATTATTTTACAAATTTCGGCCACCCATGGGGTGCGCTAAAATTCACAAACCTATGAATTACTAGATTCGAGTGTGTAATTTATGTTCCTTAATGTAGATCCATTTTAGAACATGAGAATATTTTTTTGAGTCAAGATTTGAATATTTCTTGTGTGGCTAGATTTTATAACGCCTCATGAATTTATGAATATGATTGACGGGTTACAATAAGAAAATTGTGGAATATAATGAATACTATGGGTCATGAAAATAGGTTTAAAGGGATTAATGTGAACATGAAAAATGGATTGTGTTTTTTACATGAAATTTATAATGGTGGTAATCACTCCCTGATTATACAACTATTGGTAAACTGATAAGATTTCTTGTTTTCAGGTCATGATAAAGGAAAATACCCCATGATTGGGAGTTGAGTTGGGCTTTGTATGTACATAGATGGGGTTACAAACAAGGAATCATGACCATTTTCGGAATTCTACTGTTTTTTTTGTTCTCTTGGAACTATTATCATAAAATAACATATTTACTATCGGATATGGTTTGTATCCAGTTTTTGGAAATAGTTTTTTATACATGTTCATTTTCTATTACATATCATTTTTGATGATTTAATTATTTTTATTTGTTAATTACTCTGGTAAATAATGTATTGTCTTTCCATGTGACCATTTAAACACTCTCTACTTGTCAACAAAATCTGGAATATAAGGAGGCTTTCTGAAGGTCATGTGGAGACCCATCTCGTGGCACTGATTTAGTGGATTCCACGTCTGGTATATTACAATGTGGTATTCGAGGAGGTATTTTCAATGAAATTTTATCTAGGAAAAGAATATAGGAGGTTGTAGAATTTTTAGACCTTAGTAATGAGATTTTTCATGGGCGTATCCAACCCACATATGGCGGATAATCCAAGTAACCCATGGTGGGAATTATTGTTCTCATTGTGAATTGTTACATTTGATGATATTTCATGATTGGTAAACACACTTATTGTGTGATGTGATCATTTAATGATATTTAGCTCTTTGCCGGAATTGAATGGGGTTGATAATTCAAGTATAATTATGGGAACTTAAGTATATAAGTTGAATACATCATGATAGGTACACACACGAGACTGGTCTATGGGACATAATGGGTAGAATACATTTGAATTTCTTGAAATTCATGAAAATGGTGTCTAATGAAATGATGAATATGGGTAAAAATAGAAATAAAATGTCAAGAATGGTTTTAGAATTATGCTTAAAGAAGGTCATTAATGGGTAAAAAATATAGTTGTATCATGTTATGGAATGGGATACATGCCTAAAATGAGATAATTACATGGTATATATGGAAATAATTTTTAAATAGAATCCAATGTAAGATTTATAACTATGTATGTTTGTTTACCCATGCTACCCATGTCCCTTTGTAGGGATGCTCAAGGGTAGTGTTTGGGATTTGATGTTAACCTTTTGAATGGTGTATGTAATTGGTTGTTTATGGTTATTAGAGAGCCTTATTTAATAATAATTGTTTTAATTTTCACTTATATTTTATAAATCTCATGTTTGGAATTATAGAGAAGTGCCACCATGAAGATGTGTGTCAGTAAAGAGATAAGAGTATTTTTTTTATGAATGATTCCCCCTTAGTAGAGTAAGAAGACAAGGTGATTAATGGAAATAGAGAAGTGTAGTTCCATGATATCTTCACTCACATTATGTAGATGATAGAACAAGACCTAGAAAAGTTTCTGTCGAGTATGTTCATGATGACTATATTGTTTCAGTTTCAACACCCTCCAACCTTTACCAAATTGGATGAACAAGAGGTTGAAGAGTTATGGATAGAGTCCAAAATGATTATTCATGATCATTTAGAGACTTCTTCAGAGAAGTTAGTCAAGTTAGTGGTCTACATGTTGCGAGGTCTAGAAGAGAATTGGAGGGACATCATTAATCCTATAGAACTGGTAGAAGTAATGATATGGAATAATTTCAAGGATAATTTTTTGGAACACTTCTATCCAAATACCTTTAGGTAGGATAAGGATATAGAGTGTATGATTATTACCCAGGGAGAAATGTTAATGATGGATTATGAAAACTGTTCCACTATTCTGCAATGCTTTGTTCTATCATTGGAAGAGATAAGGTTGTTGTGGTGAAACATTTTTAGGATATTCTTATACCTAATATCAAGTCTCATGTAAATATCTTCCAATTAAAAAGGTTATAATTGGTAGTTGACTAAGACCTTATCTCTAAAGGGAACTGTAAGGGACCTTCAGGTAGAGGACTTGTGGTGCTAAATGGGTGGATGATTGGTGAGTCTTCCAAGGGTAGGAGGCATTATTTTTGGAATTTCCATCATGAAAAAATTTAAAGGAGTAGTCATAAGAGAGGGCCATCATCACAGGGTGTTGATCAATTGTTCTGTAACTAGAGTTACATGCTATGGTACATGAGGAATTAGTTTCCTCAACTACTAGTTGAGTGCCGACAATGCATTGGATTGGTCCATTTGTAGAGTTTTGGTATGAACCTGAAGTAGGAGTTGAGAAACATTTATTTCATCCTATTATATATTAGTTTCAAGATATCTTTCATGATTATTTCTTAGGACTTCAACCGAAAAGGGATGTCTAGTTTTTGATAAAGTTTTTACCAGATGTGGAGCCAGAATCCGTTACATCATATAGAATGGAACTAGAAGAACTCTAGAAACAATATTCTCATTTGTATTAATTGGAGAATAAAGGATTTATCCATGCTAGTATGTCACCTTGGGGGTCCTTTGTGATGTTTTCAAAGAAGGAAGACAGATCATTGAGTTTATGTGTCAATTACCGAAAGCTGAATTTGATGAAAGATATTAATAGATATCCTTTTCCTTGATTTGATTATCTATATAACCAACTAAGGGGTTCTTGGGTTTTCTCTAATATCGATTTTATATCGTGATACCCTCAGTTGAGGCGGATACCATCTCATATATTATAGACAGCTTCCCAGAACCAGTATGGGTTTCATGAGTTTTTGTGATGTCGCTCAGGTTGACCAAAACATTGGTTATTCTCATGTATTTATTGAACGGAATATTTCTCCCATAACTAGATCAGTTTATAGTTGTCTTTTTTATGACATCTTGATGTTCTCTTGAACTCCTGACGATCAGTCAAACCATCTTGACAAAATCCCTAGTACACTAAGACAATATAGACTGTATTCAATGTTATCAAAATGTTATTTCAGGATTGATGAAGTGCTTTTATGGGGTAATAAAATTTATTAGGCAAGTGTGTTTGTGGATCTAGAGAAAGTGCAGAATCTGGTATTTGAGAGTAGCCCTAGTGAGTTTCTGATTTTCAGAGTTACCTGGCATTGGTTGGTTTTTATCGAATGATAATTAAATATTTCTCCCATTGTGAAGTTCCAATATAAGGCTTAACCAAGAAGGGGGTAAATTTTGACTTTTTTGAGGAATGTGATAATGTTTTTCAATAGTTGAAGATGTTTTTGATGACTGCAGCAATCTTGATCTTACCCAAACTAGGTAAGTGGTACACCATGTTTTGTGACTCATCTAGAGGTGGACATGGGGCATTGTTGATGCGAGACAATCTAGGTGTAGTATAATGGTCAATACAGTTGATGAATCATGAAATATATTACCTTACTCATGATCTTGAGTTGGACGATGTGGTTTATTTTTTAATGTGTTAGAGGAATTACCTGTTGTGAGAGCGGTACATGATATCTAATGATTATAAAAGTCTTAAGTACACCAATTCGATGTGAGATTTGAATCATTAGTATCAAAGATGGGTTGAATACATGAATTATTTTTTTACTATGAGTTGGTTTACACACCTGGAAAAGTGAATAGTTTTGTGGATACTCTGTGTTGGATGACTAAGAATTAGGTGTTTCAAGAGTCTATCTCTGAGTGGAGAATGATGTCCTTGTTTTTTGAGATACCCCTAGAGGTGCATGATGGGAACAAGTGGATATCCCTTACATCCATAATAGTTGAGTCCTTGATTTTTAATTGGGTTAAGAAGAGTCATCTTGAGGACATGGAGTATATGTGTACAAAGGAAAGTCATATAGGTTGGGAGTCACCTTCTAGTTCAGTTGTTGTTACTGATGGAATTGTTTGAGTTCTTGTCCATGTTATGGTTCCAACAGGTGTGTGAGAAGAGTCGATGTGCGAGTTTAATGTATCTATGTGGTCAGTACATCCTGGATTGACTAAGATGTATCATGGTATTTGTATTTGTATTAGTGGTGGGAAATAAAGAAGGAGGTTTCATGTTTTGTGGAATGATGCCTCAACTATCAGCAAGTGAATTATGAGAATCAGTGCACATGTTGTTTGTTACAACCATTTCATATTCCATAATAGAATTAAGATAATTTAATGATGGATTTTTAGTTTTTATTCTACGAATTTCTTAGAATAATGATTCAATTTGGGTAGTTTTGGATCGGTTTACAATGCTGTATCACTTCTTTCGATCTAGGAGACCTTCAATGTTGAACATATAGGAATGTTATATGTTCATGAAATCGTTTGGTTGCATGGTGTATAGTTGACCTTGGTATCAGATCATGATTCATGTTTTACTTTACATATTTATTATGGATTTCAAAAGGCACTGGGTACTCTGGTGTTTTTGAGTATAGGTTTTTTCCGCAGATGGATGGGGAAATCCGAGTGTACGATTCTGGTACTTGTGGATATGTTGAGAGATTGTGTCCTATATTTTAGTGGTTCATGGAAGAAAATTGATTATTTTTTATTTTTCATGAATTAATATTTTCTAGGCTAGGATTTAGATAGAGCCATTTAATTTCCTCTATGGAAGGTCATGTAGGTCCCTACTATGTTGGTTAGAGGTAAGAGAGTCTTACATTTTGGGACTGATTCTCATGAATGATAGCTAAGAAATAGTTATGTTGATTCATAAATGCATGGATGTGTCTTAGTGTAGGAATAATTTGAAGGTATGTTGGTTTTGTAGACCTCTTGAGTTTATTTTGGGTGATAGGGTTTTTCTTTTAGTGTCACCATTTTTGGGTCACCATAGAATTTGAAAACAATGCATGTTGGCAGCAAGGTACATGAGGCCACATGATATTAGGGATAGTATTGTACTGGTGGCTCATTAATTTTATCGTTTTCAGTGGTAAAATGTAATTCATGACATATTTCATGTTTCACAACATTAGAAGTATCACCTTGATCCATCTCATGTGGATAATGTTGAATATTTTTAGATTTAGGTTGATGAATCTTTTACAAATCTTCTGGTTTTTATCATCGACTATAGAGAGAATGTCTTATGTGGAAAGGGAGTACCTTTAGTTCGCCTTATGGAAAAGCTAGGGAATTTTATAGAAGAATATTTTTTTGGAGGAATCAGATATGTTGGCCTTGTGGCACAATCTATTTTCTTGAGAGTCTCATTAATTCTTGGGAGTGTGGCTTGAGGATGAGCCATTATAAGGAGGAGAGGATGTAAGATCTAGAACATCATAGAGGGATTTATGTATTCAATTTTATTTTTGGTTCCCATGTTTTTGAATTAATTAAATGTTTTGGGGGAGTATGAGGCCTTGAAGGTATTTTGGGGGTTCAGGAAATAAAAAGAATGGAAACATGGACACTCTGTTCAAGGAGCATTATTGTTTCATGTTTAAGTAAAATGTGTGGCCTTCCCTAGAAATCCATGTAACTTTGAAAAGTGGAATATCACCCTGTTGGCACACATTTTATAAACTATGCAGGTCTTCCTAGGTAACTGTGCTAAAAAAATTCTTTTGGACACTATCTTGTACAATGTTTGTGTACGGTTTGGAAAATAATGTGGGAAATAAATGCACCCCTTTAAAAGTTGGAAAAATTATAGTTCTTCTATTTTGGGATTTTAAGACACTCACCCAAAATTCTCCTCCATTTCCTCCCTTACATCCCTAATAATGAAATAAATAAAACAATCCTTCTCAAATATTGATCTCCATCATTTCTTGATTGTTCAGAGTGCCATTGGTTGTGGATCAATGCTCTGGGTAAGTCTTATCTTCTCCTCTCTTTCCTTTTCCTGAATATTGATTGTAGCTTGGAAACAAATCTTATGAAACCCTAAAATCATATATTTTTTCTTTAATCTTCTTCAATAATTCAACAGTTGTTTAAATCAAGGTCCAATGCGATTTCTAAGAGTGCATTAATTATCAGATTTGAGGTTTGTGGTCTACACATTATATCACATGGTTTTTCTGTGGATTCTTCCATATGAGTATGTGTTCTTTCACCCATATTATTGTTATCTGATTATTTTTGGTGATTTTGGTTAAACTGAACATCCAAATGATGATTTTAACTCCTCACGATCCTCATGAGATTTATTGAGAATGATTTGACCAATTTGGATCACCCATGGGGTGCACCAACATTCCTGAACTGAGGAATTGGTAGAGTCAAGCATGGAATTGATGTATGATAATGAAGATCCCTTTTTGAACATGTTAATATGTTTAGTTGAGTTCAAAATGGAATACTAACAATGTTCTAATATTTTATAATGTCTTGTGAATTGATTAATATGATTAGTGTTTTAATATAAGGTTATTTTTTAATATGTAAAATGGGATGGGGTGTAAAAATGGGTTTAATGGGATTGAGCTGAATATGGAATATGGATTTTGATTTATACTTTAAAAGAATAAGGGAGTTAATACATGGGAAATGATGAACATGTCATATAATTTATCTTAAAGAAGTTGTTAAATATGTTAAATGGGTTAACATATGTGAATTAGTGAATACTCTTAATGAATTTAGGAATATGAAATGAGAATTAGGATAAATATAAATGTAATGTAAATGAAAAAGTTTTAACGGGTTATGAAATAATATTTATTCCCATGTTGATTATTGTGTATTATGATTGATATTTGTAATAGTTTTTTTATTGTGATATGATATGTGAGGTGAATGGATATGTATAAGAATGTGAGCATTGCTTGGTAGAGTGGGGTATTGAATGAGGATCTACGTCAATAGGTTAATTTTGACCGAGGCTCTAATATCCACCCTAAAATGCACAGGTTAGGGAAGGGGGTGGAGTTCTATTACCACAACTATTTCATTCCAATTAGATTGAGGCCTTAAGGTGAGGATTTTGTGGTTTTTGTGATGTGATTATCCCTAATGAGATAGATACATGACTTATTCCCTAATGAATATTGAAAAATACCTTGAATCCTTATGTGAATGATGTAAATTCATAACCCATGGAACACAAGTCGATAATTAATTAAGTAATAAAGAAGATGAAAATGATTAATTTGGTACTAAATTTGAAATTATCAAATTAAAGTATGTTAAATAATGTTACTTGAACTCTTTTCTATTGATTGTAATTTATTTAGTACTTTCATTCACTATCTATTTCAATTGATATTTCATATAAAATATTGGTGTTGCCCAACTAAGTTGTATACACACCCTTATCAGGTCTTTAATGGGTACCTGGTCAGATTTAATGCTTTCATGTTAAGATAATGGTAGAGGCCTCGTTCTTGGGAGTGGATTTGGGATTGGGATATACATGGATGAGGTTCCAAACATAGATTCAATACTGTATTGGGAATTTTTCTATTTTTCATTAATTTATTAATTGGTCACTTGATGTTATTAGAATGAAATGATATATTTTCTGTTTGCTATGGATTGTACCCAGTTTTGGGAAGTGTTTATTTATGCATGTTCTTTGGTTATTACATATCATTTCCATAATATTATTTATTTTCTATTGTGGAATACTATAGTAAAGAGGGTATAGTCTCATTTTGTGATCATTGAGACCCTTTATAGTAGTTTGTATCCTCTGGAATATAGGAAGGTGTTCTTGATTTCTTTTGGCGATGTAGCTCAGGGAACCAATTCAGTGGCTTTCGAGTCAGGGATGTTGCATAAATAATCACATGATAAAATAAATTATCCATATATATTATAACTCATCAAATAATCACATGGGAATAAATAAATAATATCTTAATGATGGAATGGATAATTTTAGGCATCATTATTATATCCTCAATGCCTCATTCTAATAAATCATAAATAAAGGGTTAATGCATCATCCAAAAAATGAAGCTAGTTTATCTAATGAGACCTGCATATTCATCGAGACTATATAGATGTCCACTGCCATGAATTACTATGTCGAATTAATTCCTCATATGAATGGGGTGAAACAAAATAAATATAAATCATTGTATTGGAAAACTAGAATATAAAATCATAATATTTTCTCTAATCAATATACAAATTCTTAAAGCATTCACCGTAATATGGATCCTGAATTAAAATAAAAAATCTAACCAAAATAATCATAAACCATTCAAAGAAATAATAAGGATGGTATCATTACACAATATTCTTGATAGAGAATAATGTAAAATGATGGTTTTCTATATTGATAAATAGAAATTCCACACAAATTCCATTAAAATAATCTTGAGGAAAAAACATTTTCATTTTCAAAATAACCTTTTAAAACTAAAACATAAAAAAATTGAAAATAATATTAAATTAAGAAATCTAGAAACATCTAAAATAATTAATAAAATATGTAATGGTAATTATTGAAATAGATTTCATACAGACTATATATGTCATAATATATTTATTTAAAATTTTCTATAAAATCCCAATGTTCTTTATTTGGAAAATGACATGAATATTTCTTTAAACAAATTTGTTTAAAAATATAACTGATAAATCATTTCAAAAATTCCAAATAAATTTTTAATTAAAAAAACAATAATTTGGATGAAAATATATTTTCATCCAGTAATATAAATAAATATTATGTTTCTTAAAAGAATTTATTTGAGCACTTAAGTAAAAAAAATAAGAAAATTAAGGGATGACATTAATTGTCGTGAAATAAAAATGGTAAATTGAAATTATTTAGTTTCCTAAGAGACGAATCATAATATTTTATTCTCGGAAGGGAAAACATAAATCATCTCAATTCACTATGAGATTATACCATAAAACCATTATCACCTTTGTAACATTTAATCATAAACAACATGAAATGATTATATTTAATGAAATGTAAAATTTCATGAGAATAGAAAAATTCATCATATTACATATCCAATTGGTTTTATATACACCATATTAATTCTTATAGGTATATGAAATGACATATGCCTCAAATATTGAAAATTAAGAAAAAAATCATTTACCTCAAGTTTGACATCCATAGAATATATCCAAATCTCATATATAATTAAGACTGGTTTATTGTAAATATACTACAAGAAGCATTATTATATATCAACTACCATATATTATTTACTCATGGTCTTTTATCACCCATTCCATAATAATTATTTCTTAAAATAACTATTTTGGGTGATAATTGATTTGTTTTTTTTGTATGTTTTGGTTCAGAAATTTATTTCCTTTTAAATTGATCATGGTTACATAATATAAATTATGTCAAACATGATATAAATATCATATATATTCACTATGTTGTAATTTATAGTGGTCCATAACTGTTAATAATAGAAAATGAAGTACATCGTTGATGAAGATGGTAGGTCACACGTGTGAATGAACGTTGTTCCCATTTTATAGATATATGTCATAAAAGGAAAACATATTAATTCAATTATAAATAATCATTATATATATATATTATTTAAAATAATAAAATCCTTCATTATTACCAACCATGTAAAAATAAATTCAAAAACATGTCCAATCGCAACGTAGAAGTGGTAGTCCAAACGTACGTGCAAACCACATTATTGGTGGTTGTCCTCGGTAAAATCGATCAATATTTTTCTTTCCCATTTGTTGGAATATGATATTTATATATTTCACTACATTATCATAATTACCTATTATCTTATTTGTTATTTTTTTATATTATCATTGATTAATATGATCAAAAATACTTATAAGAGGTAGTAAAATTATAACACATGTTTAAAACTTTATCTCTTCTTTGAAAAAACTAAATAAATTATCCCTAAATATTTCGAATATTGAATTTATAAAAAAAATACCTATATTATGTAGTTAGTAAATAATGGAAGATATTTATTTATGTTTTTTCATGAAACAAATCTCTCATGGAGAGTGAATAATTTATAAGAGTGGGTGGCCTTTAATAAGTGGGGGAGGTCAAACTAAGAATTTTTAAAAGGACTAAATTACAGCCACATTTATATCCTGATAAAAGTATAGAAATTCATAATTCTAAAACCATATAGGATTTAATATCAAATTATTTCCATAAAATTACTGTTGGGAGATGTTTTAGGTCATTGAAATACTTATCTTTTTAGTATAACACCCTATTTAAGAAGTTTTTACCTTAACTAAGTAAATAATTTTTATTAATTTCACTATTAATTATGGTCAGATAATTAATTAGAATATATTAAATCAGAATAACTACTATAAAAAAATTATTTAATCATTTTTTCAAAATTAAATTGACAAAAGTGGATGATTTTATTTAAATTGAAACTCACAAACACGATAAAAAAGTGATTTTCCTAAGAAAAGTTCTCACAATCATAGAAAGTTATCATATTTAAATTGATCCTAAATTTGATCCTAATGATATCACTTAATTAAATTTTATAATATTGGATATAAATTTACATTATAACTAATTCATAATATAAATTATCATTTTAAAAAATTTAAATCAAACAATATTTTTCCTTAAAAACAATTAATTTTCATGATTAATCCATAAATAAAACATCTTGTAAAATAATCAAAATTTAATAATAAGTTAATTTTTATATTCTGGTTTAGAAAATGAAGATAATTTTTCCAATTAAATTTTATAAATGATGTAATAATATGTTTTCAAATAAGTTTTCAAAATTTACTGAAACTTCTCTTCAGATTAAATTAGATTTTTATACAGTATTTCCTTTTTGTTAAAATTATTTTTAATTTCATTTTTAATCAATAGATAACCATTGAATTTATTTTATACATATTTAAACCATATTATTTTTCAAATTTAGTTATTTAAATTCTTACTCACCATCTAAATATATATTTTATTATAGTTATATTGAATAATAATATTTTAATCGAGTATTGTGTTATGTTTAAAAAGGAGTTGCATTCATTTCAAGTTATCAATGTGATTAAATTTATTTTAAAAAATATATATCATACTATTTTAGTGTGTTATATTTTCTTCTAGTCCAATTTTTCATTTAATATATTCTATCAAAGATAATGTTTCACTTATAAAATCTCATGGAATTCAATGATATAGGGTACATTAGTCAATGAAAATGGAATTAATATGAATTCATAATATCCATACCTCATTTGAAATGTATTATTGTTAATATATTCGTTATTTAACCATATTTTATGATACCCTTAATTAAATTTGATCTTTGAAAAATATTGATATCCATGCAGTTGATCAAATAATTAATCAATTTGAGGTAGATGATACTTGTTCTTTATAGTAAATTCATTTGTTCCCTGTAATAAATGCACAGCCACATAGATCTATCCTTCTTATTAGAAAATGCAACTAGGGTATACCAATGAGAAACAATAGATCATATAAATCCCTTATTGCACATATGTAAGTCCTGATTATTCATTAGTAACTATATCAATGTAATCATTCACAATTGGAAAATCCTCTATTTGA
The DNA here is from genome assembly GCA_963277665.1 of Viscum album. NCBI lineage: Eukaryota > Viridiplantae > Streptophyta > Magnoliopsida > Santalales > Viscaceae > Viscum > Viscum album. The sequence continues at coordinate 38,478,486 of OY728141.1, read as the reverse complement.
TGATTACCTTTCCAATTAATGGGTTTTGTCTTCTCTTCATTCCAAATAATCTCATTCAGAGCTGCTACTCAGTTTGGATAAATATTTGACTTAGACAATGATGGAACCCCTCAAGAGATAAGGTATTCCACATCATCTTCATGAATTATAAAATCCTTCTCCTTATAATAAAATTTTTCACTATATTTTTACACCATTTTCATACTAAGTATTAAATAAAAATAATTCATAGGTATAATCATGATTATTATAACGAGGTTGTGTTTATATGTCATTATGGGAATTAATTAACCCATAATTTTTGTAATGTGACTTCCAAAAAAGATTATTTATAATGACATTGGATTTCCATACATGTTTATAACACAATTTTCGATGAATATTTATTACATTACACAAATACATTCCCTAGAAACATAATAGTTTAGTACCGTTTTAATATTGTAAAAAACGTCTACTCTTGTCAAATATGTTCGATTTTTCCCAGAAATATCTTCCCTTTTAGTACCCTACATGAAACCATTATTCATAACCTATGGAAAAGAAAAATAAGAAACAGGTGAGGTATTATTCTCTTTATTGGTAAATATTAAATATACCAATTAATTATTTTATGGAATCATAATATAAGAAAATACTGTTATGTTATCATGAGAATACCTTACATTATTAATACGAAACCAATCATGGATCATAAATACAATTCATAGAATAAAACATTAACATTTCAAAAGATATGTATCAAAGGAATGAAACATCATAATAAATCAATCAATAAAATTAATTTAATGTCATAAAATTGGGTGGAAACATCATAAGTATAGAAAACCATTTCATATGTTGAGGTTAACTCCCATGACCTATATATTAGGCCTTATCACTTGTTTCCCTTGAGGGATCGAGCACATCGACTTGATTCCCATCACATATCAAGCACATTGTCATGTTTTCCATAACTATCTCATGATATATAATTCATTACCCAATGAATAGTGTTGAGACTTAGGTACCACAAATAAAAAATTTAATGTATACACCTGTTTTAAAGAAGACCATAAAAATTTAACCACCTCAGAACCCATATAACGAAAAGAGTTTCATAAAAACATCATCGTAACATAAATCATGGATATGAAGTAGGATACATAAACATCATTAAATCATAAACATAAAATACCATAATGTAGAATAATAATGTTATTATTATAATATATTATACTAAAATAATAGATTGCATCAAATAAGGTCATCTTATATGGAAAATCATTTTTGGAAGATCTCATGAAATAATTCTTAAAAAATATCTTTTCCTTCATTTAATTAGTTTTTAAAAGAGATGGAAAATAATAAAGGACAAATATTTATTTTTAAATAACAATATAAGATTTTACAGTAATCTAAAAATCATTAATTCATCATGACGATAGAATAAATAGTAATTCCATATATGTTTAAAAATATTCCTTTTGTATTTTTGTAAGAAAAATAAAAATGTTCCTTATTTTGAAAATTTCGAAAATATTATTTTAAAACAGTTTTGTACAAAGATTAAACATGGGTAAAAATGACTTTAAGAAATTGTAATAATATTTCTTTAAATTTTTTTAGAATTCATGGACACGGGATATAAATATTCCCCAATAGAAACATTAAAATAAATCAATCTAAAATATTCATGAGATTTGGAAATAAACCCTCACAACATTATAAACAATAGAATTGTATGCATCATGAAATAAAGAAAATTATATAGATATTTAAATACACTAATCTATTTATTTAGACTAATAAAACATTTAGGGTTATTATATACATTGAAAAAAAGAAACAAGAAGAGTATTAGGCATGTGTCCCAATGAAATAAAAGTGAGACAAATATCACTTACATAAAGTCTCACCTTTCCTTGTTCACATTAAAACCACACGTATAAAAAAATTTGATTTATTAAACTTTAATTTCATAAAAATAAATCTGTAATTCCATTTTTAAATTTATATAAAATATTATTATTTGTTTATTAATAATTTAAAGAAACTCTTCTAGGTGATATCATCTTTGTTTTCCAAGCATGTTTTGGTTTGGCAATCTGAGTCCTTATGCATTGATCATTGTACATTAATTTATATAATCATTATTATGATATATATATATATATATATATATATCATATATATTAATTAAATTTATATTTATTACCATACATGTAAAATATATATGAAATGTAAATCACATCGCATCATGGAGATGGTATGTCATATGCACGCACGAGGGATATTATCATTTCCCAAATTATGACGTGGTAAAATGTGAGATATGATATTATAATTCATGAAGTATAAATATTTCATTAATATCATATATAAAAATTAAAAAAATTATAATTCTCATTCAAAAAATTTGGTTTTGGAAAATGAATTGTATCACGACATGGATATGGTAAGTCGTACATACGCATGAGTGATACCGTTACTTCTTGTTCGATGGGGATGGGGTTTGATAATGTTGTTTTAATTACCATATTAACATTTAAGGATATTTAGTATTTAGAGGTAATTATTTTATGATACATATCATATATTTATATGAGACATAAGAGTGTATAAAATGTTTGTGAATGATTAGAGAGATTATCTCTTCAACAAAATGACTCTTTACGATCTCCTCTATTGGAATCTAGAGTTTGTACTTTAGGAAGTATTGCAACACTATAATATTTCAAGTGAAGTTTAGAATATAATTTGGTAGATTTTGGTCAAGATAGAATAATCCATGTGTTGAAATGATATGAGGGTGGGGGTTCCATTTATTATGAAGGTGATGAGAACTTTTGGAATTACTAAAATGAATAATTTGTAATAAATAAAATCCCAATCCAGATACATAAAAATGTAAAGGGATTATAATATAATGTGGTACATGGTGGTAATACTATTAACCAATAGATTTTATATATATATATTTTTAATCTTAATCTTTATCATTTTTATTAACTCTTAGTAAACCTATATTAATTTTAACTATAATAATGTTTTTGATATTAAAAGGTTGAAAGTTTTATTTTTAAGGTTTAAATTTGAACATAAATTTTAAACTTATTATATTTATACTATAATCCACCCCAAATGTACTTATTTAGTATTTTTATGATTTTAGAATAATTTAGTAAAATATTAATTTTACAAAATAATATTTGTGTCAGTTTAAAAAATATTCATTACATTAGATTTAATAAAATCAATATAGAAATATAACATAGAAAAAAATCCTTTAATTCAACCCAAATATATCATATACATTTATAAAACACATATGGATCCTAAATTAATTCAAATTATATTCATTTTAGTTTTTTTAATATTACTTATTTGATTTTTTCAATTAATTGAATAATTACAGCATCATAATGTTGTATTTATTTATGATAATTATTTATTCATTGAAGTTTTAAAATAAAATACCATAAACTATATAAACCAACTTGTCATTATATCACTAATTAGTTCAAAAATCATTTAATCTAACTGATTTATTTTATCACAATTCCAACATCTCTTTATCTCATTATCTAAACATCATTCACATATTAACGACTATCCTTCCATTCCAATATCGATTTACCATATCAATCTCCTTTCCTGCTTACCATTAACATTGAAAAAATTATTTAAAATCTATAAGGAAAACTATAGTGGAACAATTATTAATTGTTCCATTATTCAGTAATACCATATACCTAATTAAATATCATATTTCTTGAAATCCAATACATAAAAATTCAATTATTTCACTACTTTATTTTTGTACTAAACATATCCAAAAGTGGGTGAATAATATTTCCATTTTTCTTTGGATTTAAGAGGTTTTTTACGTAGATCAGTATCATTAACCCTCAGATTTATGCCCTAGTTAGTGTAATGACCATTATCATTACACATGAATCATAGAAGTGTGGGTGGTGCATTAGTTGGAATCTTATTTTTCTCAATCTCACTAACTAGCCTATTTATCCCCTTTAAAAATTTGTGAGCTTTATGTACTTACTTTAAATATTTAAATAACCACCTAGTTCCATTCAAACACTTTCCATGATGTTTTTTCCAACATTTCTGGCATGAATATGGCGAGAATTTCATTCCACCATGTGGTTTATTCATGTTTCCATGAGACTAGATCTTTCTTCTCTTATCAAAATGATAGGAATAGTGGGTATCACCAATTTCCATTCCAACATTGAGCTAAGATCAAAAAATTTATTCATATATACTAATGTCATTTATGCTTAATTCTCTTTAGAGACGTGTTTTTAAGACTCTAAAAATCATTCAACCTTAGTTTTAGGTTGGTTGACAACACTAGAAGTGTACATTATAGGTCTTGAAACATTTTCCTCATAATTACCAATATATTAATCAACATGTTTTTTATCATAATAAACTCAATCTATTTATTTATAAATAATATAATGAATTTACTCATTGAAAAATAATTTATTGAACTCACCCCATTATATGGATTCAATTTCATCCCATATCCTCATATTCATGAGAAAATTCAACCATTAATACTCTTACTTCAATATGATAGAAAACCAAAAATAATTTATCATGTCTTGAATATTGTATAACAACAAATATCATTTTAGATGTATTGATTTTTTTAAATTTTCAACTTATATATTAAAATACCCACGAAAATATAGTGGGTCTTACCTCATGAAGGTCTCAATAGAATTTCATTATATCCTTTTTCCTTTTGAATTCTATTCATGATTCATATAACAAAGAATTTCTATGATCATATAAATATATTTTAAAATCTTGCTCCCAAAACATTCAGTTTCTCATGAGTACAATCATTGTATTGGCTGTCACATTCATCATTAACATGGTTCATTTGAGTTCCGACCATAGACTAAAAATAGAAAATATAGTATGAGGAACAATAATTATACTAGTATAACCACATAATCATGGTAGATAACATATAAAATTTTAATATATGACCCCATAGGTTTAATACTAGGTTATTCATGATCATGATAAAAACATTGGGTTTGTTACCTATACGTAGACATGTCCTTTGGGAACTTACTAAGGATTTCTTATACATGTTTTCAAAGGATGACTAAACCTTTAATCTGATACCTACTATAACAACCATGGAGTTTCATACATGTATATTATATCCTTTTTAGTGAATATTTATTATATTACAAAAATAAAATCCAATGTACCATTATAGGTTAGTTCCTTTAGAAACCTGAAAAAATATTTCTAGTCTGGTGAAATATATTCAGTGTTTCCAAAAAATATTTTACCCTTTTGTATGCTAAATAAAACTATTCTTCATAACATATGTAATGGAAACTTAAGAAAATGGGGACCTCGTATTCAGAGTATGTTTACGTGAGGAAGATATAAATTTATTATTTCATTTAATAATATTATAAGAAATATGGGTATGTGATGAAGAAACAAACTGACAATGTTCATACCCAACCTGTCATGAATCATAAATACATGTCATAGCATAAGACATTCATATTTTAGAATATATGTTTCATAATAATGAAAAATAACAATAAATAAATAATGAACAATTAATTCCAGTCATAAATTTGTGGCCCAACATCATATGTATAGAAACCCAATTAATATGTCAAGGATAACTACCTAGACTCTCTGATCATGACTTGTTTCTTGTTTCCCCTAACGGATCAAGCACGATAACTAGTTTCCCCCCACAGATCAAACACATCGACCAATTTACTTTAAATATATCTTGAGATATAATTCATTACCTAATGAATTTTATAGAGTTATAGGTATTACGACTCACTTAATGAATATTATACATATGTGTGCCAAATGGACATAAATCATTCACCATATCAAAACCCATGAAATCAAATGAGTTTCATAAACACTTCATCATAACCTAACTCATAGAAAAGAAATGGGTTTCATAAATATAATACCAGCATAAACAAAAACAATTCAAATAAAAAATAATAATTTTATTATTGTAACATATCCCCCAGAAAATCATAAGTAACATCTCATATGGTCATCTTAGATGGAAAATGATTTTTCAAAGATCACTTAAAATAAATTTTGAGGAAAAAATACTTTCCTTTATAAAATATTTTTTAAAGAGGTGTACAATTATAAAGGAAAACATTTTATTTTAAAGTGACTAATTAGTATTTGAAAGGATGCTTTATGTAATTTATGTGTCATTATGGTATAAAATTTTCTCATTCCGTAGAAGTTAAAAAAACATTCCTTCCATAATTTTTTCATAAAAATCATAAATATCCTTGTTTTGAAATGGACAAAAATATTTATTTAAACCCATTTTTTAAAGAGATCACACATTGATGAAATTGATTCATATAAATGATAACAAACTTATAGAAAATATTATCAGAAAAAATAAACATGTGAGAAAAATATTTCCAAAAAAAAACATTCAAATAAAACAATCCTTAAAATTGATGAGATTTTGAAATAAAACCATCCCACATTATAATCAGTAAAATTGTATTCCACTAAAAATAAATAACTTTATATGGATATTTAAACATCATAATATTCATAATTAAACTAATAAAAACATTCATGTGTATCATATAAAGTACACAAATGAAAAAATTAGTCTATAAGGCATGTGTCCCATAAAAATAACAGTGGGACATAAATCCTTTAGCCCCAATCTCCAATTAACTTGTTCACATACAAACATCATGTATAATAAATAAATATGTATTATATATTTATTTCATAAAAAATTTATAAATAATACCACATATTTGTTTATGACATATTATCACCTATTTATTAATAATTAAAAACCCCTCTTATTAGTGATATGTAGTTCGTTTAACTAGCATGTTTCTGTTTGGAAACTCTGGACCTTATACTTTGATAATGGTCCCATAATTTATAGAATAATCAATATGTTATATGTTTCATAAATATTCATATATATTCAACCAAAATTATCCTTATTATTATACATGTGAAATATATATGAATAGATAATCATATCACCTTGTGTTGATGGTAACTCGTACTTATGCACAGACAACATTTTTATTTCAAATAATATTAGGTGGTGAAAAGTATATTTGATGTTATGATTCCAAAAGTAGTATTATTTCAAAAATATAATATATAAATATTAAATTCATCCTAATTACCATTCAAAAAAAAATTTGATGGAGAATTAATTGTATCTTTATGTGGATACGTTAAGTTATACATAGGCACGGACAATACTTTCACATGTTGTTTGAAGGTAAAGGGAATATATAGTGGTGTTTTCATATTCTTAATAAAATTTAATCACATTGAAGATTTTGATTTTTTTATTTTTTGACATATATATCATAGATTTCTATGATGGATAGAAGAGAAGAAAAAGATGGTTTTTGGTTAGAGTGATTACCTCTTCTTTGAAATGCTCCATTGGATCTCATCTGAAGGACTCTAGAGTATGTCCTCTGGGGATTAAATAACCTCTATAATATGGATAGGAAATTTTTGAAGTTATTTTCTCATAATTTAGTTGATATGTAATATTATATTTGGTAAAATGAGATGTGGGAGGAGGTTTCTTTATATAATGAATGTGTGGGTCACATTTGGAATTTCTCAAAACATTAATTTATAATAAATTAAATATCAACCAAAATACCTCTAAATGTAAATGTATACTATTATAATGTTTCATAGGGGGATTATAAAATCATTCAATATTTTTTAGAATTTTTTCCAAATTATAAACATTCTCAATTAGATTAACTCTTTGTTAACCTATTTTAATTTCAACCACGATAACCAATTTTAACGATATAAAATGGTTGGTAGTTTTAATTATAATGTTTCAATAAAAACATAAATGGTAAATTTATGATATTTTAGAACATAAATGATCTTATTTTTTTATTTACTACATTTTATTATTATTAACTAATCTAATAATATATTAATTTTTTACAATATCTTTAGTGTCAATTTTGACAGTATTCATTTATTTTACTTCTATAAAATAAATAAAACAAGATAACATCAAAAAAATTGATTTATTTCACTCCAAAAATTTTATATGATCCTATATGTTTCTTTATCATCCAAATTACTATAAATTTTGTTTCTTTTAAATTTTTCATATCGCTTAATTTATTCCTTCATTAATTGATTAATTACTACATAATCAATTTATAATAATTTAATATTAATATTTCTCCAAAAAATTATAATAAAATACTATAATGTTAATAAAACTTTTAAATTTTATAATAATATTTATAATCTATTATATCTTTTATTTAACCCCACATTAAAAATATAATACTTGTTAAAACCAAGAGTGTGATATTTGGTCACTCTCTCTAATTTAATAAAAATATATGTCATTTTTAAGTAAAAGTTGTCATTGAATAATTAAATCAAGAATTTTTATTTAAATGATAAAATTAAAAGCACCAATAAAATTTGGTATAGTTTTAGGGCCATTTTAATGTCATTATAACTTTTTTAACCAAAATTACGCAATTTAACCATTACTATCGTAACAAAAATTACAAATGTTACAATTCATATTGGACAAATATAAACGGGGAATATATAACAAATATTTATGTTTTTATTTGAAATATGAAATACAATTTTAAAAATTCAAAACACATAATTGGATAAAATTAATTCAAAATTAATCTTGTACACGATGACATAAAAATTGTTTTTATGTGAAAATGTTCAAAATATTTAAATGTTTTGAAATCCAAATTCAATGTAAAATTGATTCCAATGAAATAAATTTTATTAAATTTTTATGAAATTTAACTAATTATAACATAAAACAACTCAAAAATATTATTTTACATTATAATTTATTTATATGATAAAGCATATATAAATTAATATTCGGTGTTTTTCATTATTCATCAAAACATTAAACTTATCAGAAAAATACCAAAAATTGAAACCAAAGTCAATATTGATTTCATGATTTAAACGATTAATTATATTTTTTTAATTAAAATTTGTAAAATTTATAAAATTGAATATTAAAAAAAGTGAACCATTAAAAGAAAATAGAACTTCTTTTTGAAAAAATACATTTTTAAGAATAAATGTTTATTTATATTTAAATCATGTCTAAAAAATATGATTATTGGTTAAAATTTGATATAATATTATATATATATCTATATATATATATTTCATTACTATAATCAAACAAGATGTATTTTTTTATTTTATTGGTATAATTTTTTTTTCCTTTAAATAGTTTTTTAGAAAATGATTTCTTTTAAATTTAAAAAGGGGTTTACATGTGTAAACCATACATTCATAATTATGTTAATATAATTCATACCCAACATTATAATGGAAAGGTTATATTTTTTTTTAATAATATAATTTCTATAATAAAATTATTTCTTTTAGAAACTCAATGTTAGGTGTAATAGGAGATATGTTATTGTTGCGTATAAATAAAACATCAAAGAAATAAATTTAATTAAAAAATATATTTCATAAAAATAATAGGGTGTTTTGATATTGATGAATAATACCATTATTAAGGTGTCAGGGAAGTATATGGTTTTCTTGTAAAATATAGATGATATAAATGAGTAAAAATATAAATAATCGAATGATGCGTTAACTAAGTTTGAGGATATGATTAATGTGACTACCATTATATGATTAGATACATCAACATCTTCTATTATGATCACATAATCTTGGCCTAGATATCAATTCCATTTCTATAATAAATATTCTTAATGCATATTACAATCATTTTCAAAGTGTCTCATTTAATTGTAGATGATGTTTTTAAAATTGTAAGCTTCTTCCATTTACTTAAAATCAATAGCATGGTGTCCTTTGTCTATAAAATTTTAGCAAAATATCATTCCCAATGAGGATATTCCACCATGCTTCCTTTCACATTTATTATATGGTAGAAAATGCACCCTTCCCTTATTCCCTTTATTTATATTTCCAATTATAGTGTTCTTAGTTGTAATATTATAATAATTCTTCCTATTGAAGTCATAGGACTATAAAAATACATTATTGGTATTGATATGATATAATATGTCCTCATATGACTAGAATGTTTGGGAGACCAATGCCCTTAAAAGGGATGTAATATTCTAATTCAAGAATCAGTCAATATTTCTCTTCTAATTATGTATGTAGTTTTTATCATTCATTTTTAACCTTGTAAATATATCATCACAAATAGAAACATTTTCCAATTCCATAGGTCTTATACTTAGTAATTATACCTCAATTTCTCATCATTTCTCATAGCGATGTGTTTTTCTATGAAAATTACCATAAACTCCTTCCAATTGATTCATGTTATTTCCTCCTCCTCATTAGTGTTCTAATTATGTGACCACCAATTATTTGTATCCCTTGAGAGATATTAAAATTTAATGAAAGCCTTCATCATTTTATTTCTTCCCACATTGGTAAATGTCTCCTCTAAGGATCTTTTCCATTTTTTAATATACAAATGGATTTGTATTACCATTTAATAATATAGGTTTCAGACATATAAAGTTGTACAATATTTTTGTATCACATGGTGGATCAGTAGGCTTATATATACATGAATGTTTATTTATTATAACCTGATTAATTTTCCCAAATATAGTTATAATTATGTTATCTTTTGTTATAGATCTTTCCCCATCTTCGTTGTCTTTCCCATGAGAGAAATCCATTCAGGGGTAATGTTTATTGGTATGGTTCTAATTCCTTATTCTATATTACATTTCAATAAAATTTCATATACTAAATAATATCATAAATTTTCGAAACATAATGTATAAAACCAAAAAATATAAAACACATAATATAAATTGAAAAAATTATGCATTTTTGTTCATAAAATTGTAAACATGGATTCTTTGGGAATGTATTCATATCATCATGGTATTTTCAAATTCATTATATTGGTCATTAAATAAAATGTGCATTATATTAAGTATATTTACAAAGAGTGTCAATACAGGAGTGCAGTAAGGCATGTCATCAAGACCTAGGTGATAATCGATTCAAACATCAGTTCACTTTTAGTAAATAGTAATGGATTTATTTCTAGGAAATCCACATAATATCGAAATTAAAAAACTATAAGTTGTTATAAAATTCTTATAATTATCAGAAAATTTAGTCATAATATTATGTCCCCTGATATATGATTTCCTAAATTTATTTCCCATGGTTTCTACTAAAATTTCTCTAATACCAATTTTAAAAACACTGACCCTAGTTGGATAATTTTTTTGGTTACTTTTTTTCATTCAAACTACATACATGATATCACATCCTGAAGGAATAAATAGTTTAGTACTCTTTTAAAACTACATAGATACTTGAATCCCATATAAAAAACTGAAAACATAAAATAATAAATGGTATATAAATTTAGTACACCATAATTCCCATTATCATATCACTATATATCAATAATAATACACATCCTAGAGTCTTTGAGAAAGGAAATATAAGAAATGAGGGAGTTTTAATGCTTATTAATTGTATGCATACAGTAGAACCTATCATCAAAAAAAATAAGGATTAATCAACAAGGAATAGTGAATAACATAAAAAGATAAATTTAATCAATAACTTCAACATGAAGATTAATATAGTATGAAAAAATGATGATCAAATAATAAAGTATAAATATTCACATAATCCAGAAAGTTATCCATAGATATTCTAATTAATTGGATATTCGCATAGAACATCTATAATTAATATCATAATAAGGTAATGAAAAATCTCAATCATCATAAAAAAACCATAAAGTCCTTATTCGATGATATCTTACAAAAATGTGTAAGGCCTCGGCCAAAAACTCATGCTAGTTTATCTTATGAGACCTACCAATGCATCGAGGTGCTATAGCAGCCCCCACCAATCAAATACTAACTCTAATTTATTTCTCATGTGGAACAGTAGAAACATAATCAAAATAAACATTCATATATGAGAAAAATAACACACAATCATACTACCTTTCCAAATCAATAAACAAATCAATAACCAATAAGAGTAAAATGGGGAATAGTATAAAAATAGTACATCCATATTTGAAATTCCCTTTATAACTCATCTACCTCAACCCCCATTCTAAATTGTATTTTTCTTAAAAACTAGTGAACGCGTTATTCTCTGTTAGGGGGGTTGAAAGGAATGAAAATATTATTAATATTTTGTTCATAAAAAATGTGTGGAATGAAAATTTTGATTAACCTTAAACATTATAATACACATTGATAAAATTGAAACTGAATATCATATAATTTAGAATGCCCTAATTCTGATACTAATCCTTGTATAATTTCATGAGCATAGATTTTGGAAAGTGTGGCTATCTAATATAAAATTTCATTGTTTATATTTTCATCCAAATAATAAATTCCCATTACATGTCCAATGGATACTGTGGTATTAGATTAAGTTTATGGGGTACCCAAAATAAATAGCATAGTTTTGGTAATTATTTTAGTTTAAATACGAGTACTCAATAAAAAACAAAAAAACAATAAATTTGCATGTAGAGTAATGAAATGATATAATGCATGGCTCTCAGCACTAGGGGATCATGACCCCATATTTATCTGGCCCAGAGTTAGTAATATTATCTCTATTTGTGGTAATTTTAAATTTTTTGACTAAGATAACTTGAGATGATGCCTGAGTATGAGGGCATTACATAGTGCCCTAAGGTCTTTGATCCTGAGAGTCATCGGAAAAGTCTCACTACATGGGTTGACTCTATTGAGGGAAATTTAAATTAAAATGGAAAAATTGAAAAAAGAAAACATAAAAAAATATAATTTTGTTTAATACTCATCTTATTATTGAAATGAAATTCCACCTATAACTTCCATCATTTCTCTCTTGAATAACCATTAACCCCCATTTCTATTGTGATGCACAACACATAATAACATTTAATTGATATTAGATGAAATATGGAGATAAATTTGAACAGTGTAATAGGATTTGGATATGGATGTTCTTATGAAGATATCTTGTATTAAATGATTTTAAGGGGTTTTATGATTGTTTTTTAAAAGGGTTCTTAGTGATCATTGTGAATTTAAATGTTTTAGAAAAGGGAATTCGAATTTCATACATTTTTTATTAGGACAAGAAAAACTCATGTTGGGGGGTGTGATTAGCCACTATATAAAGATAATATTCATTATTATTATATATTTTTTTCATGTTATTTATTATTAATAAACACAATTTTAGTGCATTTTATACTTTGAACATTAATTCACAATATGATTGTAATTCCCTCTTAAAATGCACTATTACATGGTACTTTTTTGAACACCTCCTAAAATACAAAATGGTATTGATTTTATTTTCATATTTTATTTTTAGGTCACCCATGATTTAAGTAAAAATTCATGCTTTTGGAGAACATGAACATTCTCTTTAGAAGACCACCAAAGTTAGATTTTAATCAACAATATTTTGGGCCAAATAAACTGGACAACAACCCAATAAAGTAAATATAGCGGGAATGATCCAATCTCAATAAATTTGAAAATTGAACGGAATATAGGGGACATCATGGGGAACATTTCAGAAAAAAGTTAAAAGAGCTAATTTAGAGTTTTAAATGATGTTTCATCTGGCACAGTTTGGAGATAAAATTCTGAGCCAGATTATGCAGCCCAGAAAAAACAGCCCAAAAATGTAAGAATATCTTGCAAACCATATTCTATTTTGGGATGAACTTTTACAAGTTATCAGGGTACATCCATATATTCATTTGTGTCTTCTATATAACACCACAAGTATGACATCTTGATTCATGTTTGAACACATCTGTCGAGTCATGCATGTTGGATCAGATTGTTTTTCAAGGGTGGAAAAATCAACTCTCCCTCAACTTTCCACCTACTTATGCCCTACAAAAATTAATTCAGGACACATGATAAAATTGCAGGCTCTACCCAAGGATTCAAAATTCCTATTTAAGGTAGTTATTGTGTAGTTTTTTGTAATCTTTGGTGTTTTGTTAAATTGTAATGTTATTCTGCGATTTTTTATCCCTAAATTGTCTTTCTCATGTAAGTTGTTCAATTCACCTTATTTTCTTTATAAAATAATTTATTCTACTCTTATTTTGTTATTATTTATATCAATTTGATACTGTCATTTCACATTGTGAATTTATTCACACTAATCCTTGTGAAATTATCACACAACGGTGGAGTGGTTGTTATTTCATTATTTTTTTACTTCCCCAATTCGTCCCTAAAAAGTATTTATTTTGCTTCCATTGTAAAAATAGAATCAATTAATGGATAACCCAATTATGTGGTGATCCAAGGGAGTAGAAGGGGTCTGTATTGGATTTTATTTCTCACCCCATTAATTTCTAATCACGTTTTTAAATTGATATTTTTGTTTGAAGATCATTAAACTCTGTCATCCTTATTGAATTTAAGGCCACACATTTAATGTTCTAATAAAAACCTTTTCATTAAAGTGCTCAAAAAATTGATACATCAAGTGTATAGGTGATTATTATTAAAATGTGTAGGTAATAAAATAGTATGTTGTGATGTCATTTGATCTTCTTAAATGAACCCATCTAAAATATTGAAAATTGAAATAGTTTAAAAAGGAATGCATCTAATCCTCAACAAGTGATAACCTATGATAAAATAATTATTTAAATTAAATTCACTTAAGTATCTTAGATTTAACTTGATCCCATTTAAAATCAACCCATGTTGGCCACTTCAGAGCAAAAAACAATCCTTAGAATGTATGTTTCTGTAGGTTACTTCTTAGGTCTCTGAGGATTTTCAACCCAAGTTAAACTACTATTGAATGCATGGACCTAAAATCTTTAGTAAATTTGGATGAGACCATTATGATACATAAATTTCATTATATTAGTTAAATTTCTATTATACAATTCTTTTAATCAACTAAGAAAAAAATAACATCGATCCTGTGTGTATGTGGTCTACCGCCTCCCTGAAGAGATGCTGTTTATTTTTCATCATCATCTCTCATGGATTGTATCAAGGTTGTATTTAATAAATTAATATTACTCATATACAAAATATTGTATTCTAATTCCTCATATTTCATCACTATTTCCATTCATTGAGAAATGCGATCATTAATAGTCTGTATGGTAGACAACCACCACCATAAAAGATGAATTTGAAATTTTTATACCACCCTTCATTAGTGGTTAATAAAATGGTTTTGATGATTGTATATAATTTTTATGAAATGTTTAATGTTTTTCATATTTCATATAATCATTATCTAAATACATCTAGTTAATCATTAAATCCTTATAACATGTTTCTGTTTGGGTCGATTTAACCAGTTATGTAAATAATGTTATAATGTTTTTGTTAGAAATGATTATAGAATTTCATATAATTGTAATATAAAGTAATAATTATATATTGAAATTTTTTAATTTTTTATGGTTTTTTTGTGTTTAAAATATATATTTATATATCATATATTGATCATTAAACACATCAAAAATTAGTTAATCATGTTTTCTATTTTCAAAATCTATATTCATGTTTTTTAATAGATGAAAATAAGACATAATTAATAATTAAAAAATTGGATTATTCTTTATCGAATGATCTAAAATGATTAAATTGAATACACACGGTGAAAATTGATATTTTTTCTATGATGTTTGTATGGAACAAACAACTGAATGTTCTAAAACATGGAATTGACAACAAACTATAATTGATTAATATATTTGGATGACATGGATATAAAATAATTATAAAATTGTATTATATTCATATTATAGTTTTAAATAAGTTATTAATATTTTTATGTTCACTATACATGAGTTTATTGAATATTTTAGTAATTGATAATATAATGTATGGTTTTTTTACAAAATTATTTTTTTTAGATATGTTTTTTTATTACGTTCGTAATTTATTTTTGTAGTTAATTACCTTAATAATAAAAATTTTATATCATGATATTATATTTATTCATGTTAATTATAGTTTTATTTAAAACCCCCACTTAAAATAAGTTTTTAGTCAAATTATCCTCTAGTTGTAAGGAGTTTTTGAGGCTCGAATATTTTTTCAGCCATAATCACTCTTATTTTACTATTATATTCTAATATTGGTCTACTATAACATATGATTACGTTAGTTATAATTCAACCTTTCTTCTGATTAATTTATGTTTCACACTAAATTATGCATCCTTGATAATCCTATTATTCAAAATAATTTATTATTCTTAAGAATTATTTCTATCTATTTTAAAAGAAATTCCTCTATAATAATGTTTTTACTTATAGAAAATTTTATACATTATCTAGTGGAAACTAATGTTGGATATATCTAAAATTATCCTCATATTAAAAATTATTAATTTTAAATCAAATTATGTGTTATCATTTTATCTATGTGGGTTTTAAAAAAAGGTGTTTATATATATTTAAAAATTATTTTCCTTATAATGATAATATATTATTCTATAATACTTCACATTTTGATGTATGTATCGTTTATTATAATGGTATTTGTAATTGAATTAAATATTTTGTAATATATTATGATTCTTTTCTCTTACTATTCATAAAAATTGGTTTTCTAAAGTAAAATCTAAATCACCTCATTGAAATATGATCTTAGGAAATTCTTTTTACAAAAAAATCTCATTATTGTTTTTATTCGATTTTCAAAGGATTTTTCTCCATGGAAGTAATGGATCATAAATCACACTATTTGGGAAATTTTTAAATAATTAGTTTTAGTGGTCATATTTTTTGGCATCATATGATCATTATTTTTTATGTGGTTTCATTTTTAAATTTAGTGTAACCTATTTTCATTCCACGGGTCATTTATGATAAGATTATTGATTTGATTTTAAATGGACCTAATATGTGTGGATGATGATTTTTGGGGTCCCATATCCCTCTCTAATGAATTTTTAGTGATTTATATCATATCTTAAAATGAAATGATTCTTTAATGATATATGGGAATATTTTCCCACATGTTTGTTGTGTGATAGTGATTTAAAAATCCTTATTCACAAGTTGATGCATGACCACGATGTGTCAAGATTTTTTCACAAAATTTTCTTTGATTATATTTATGCTATATATTTGTTTATACAATGATCTAATGAAATTACATATTTCATATTTATGTGATTATGATTCATGAATTATGTTTAATATTTCATTATTTTCTACACTTTTTCAATTGTATATATTTCTTTATTTAAGATTACATGTCCTTCAATACAACTGAACTACAAAATGAATCTATCCAAACTAATGACCACACTATCTCCATGTGACCTCACATGTCACTCTCCAATACAATGATTGACCATCAGTCACAGAAAATAAACTCATTCTAGAATCTACCGAAGGGATAAAAATAGAAAAGAACTATAGTTTTGAGTATTAAAACTCAATAATATAACATGATAATCTATTCCCAATGAATATCCATTATAATAAAAAAACATCAATTAAAATTTTTAAATGAAATATATAAAACTAATATTTTCTATAAATTTTTGCAAAAAACACAGTATGACCCATTTCCCTTATTCATTTTCAAAACCATGTACATTCAAATAGTGAGATATTTAACTTTCAAGGGGAAAGTGATGCCTACAATTTCATCTTATACAAAAGAGGATGAAATAATTTTCTTTAAAAAAAATTTCATAATTTTTTTAAAGAAACACACCACATTCCAAGATAACATCAAATAATAATGCACTGCAACAATAACACAACAAGGGTAATGGAAATAACATATAAGTACTACATTCATTACTATAATCATCAAAATCAAATAGACATAGTTGAACCCAGGTAATAATGAATAATACATAAGATACTAATACATGAGACCCCATAATTTCTAGTATGCCACAAATGATGATATCATAACACTCAATACACTCTTCCACCCTAAAACAGGATAGAAAGAGGGAAAATACTATAGCAAGGAAACCAAATATATCCACCAACTATGGACACCAGTCAGTACGTAAACTACCAGTGCAGAAGTCATCCTATGGATAATCTCTCAATATTCTAGGTTCTTATGACAAAATTATATAATGGGGGTGACCCATCCAATTCGAGATGAACATTCCATCACACGTATATGTAATAATAAATCAACAACAGGCATAAACAAAAGCCACTCCAAGGACCAGTCTTATGCTATAGAAATGATAAAACACAAATAGTCTAAAGTGAGGCACTCTGAAAATTGATTGTAATAATTAAAAAGATAGAAAATTCCATACATTATAAACAAAAATGGTATGTGAAACCTCCAAAGGTGGTTTTCATTAAAAAAATATTTTCATCATTTTCACATTGTTTTCAAACCGGCCTTCAATAATTTTACGACACAAACATTTAACAACGATAAAAAATATACTTTTATGAAAGAAAAGTAAAAACACAATTTACACAACCCAACATCTATAAATTTCATTGAAACATTTAAGTTTCACATTTAAGGAATATACAAATTTTATAAAAATGTCAAATGGTCCATTTAACGACAACACAAACCACAACACCTTAAAAACAACTACATATTCTTTTTAAAAATAAAAACCACTTTGTAAAATAATTCGATGATCTTAAATAACATTTCTCATGATTCCAAAATATTAATAAATCCAAAAAAATTATTTTATATCAAATTTAACATATAAAATACAAAATGGGAATTTAATAAACACCTTCGATGAAATATTTCACAAAAAAAATTCAATGCAACACCAATCAAGAAATAAAGCAACAATTTGAATGGAAAAACTTTATTCAAAGTGATAAACTATATTTTAAATGTCACTAACTATGTTTCAAATCAAACCGATCATTTTTTAAAAAAATAAGTGTGCACAGTTTTTACAAAATTACATTATTTATCACAAAACAAGGCATGAACTACTACTTTTCCCACCAAATAGTTTAACCATAGCTCATGTAACAACATTCAGAACGTATAATTGAGTTATATACCATTAAATCAAATATTATGAAATTCTAAAGGCTATTTCATGGAAATCCTTCCTCAAGTCCATAGCATAATGGAAAAGCACCCACAATATCACTCTACGAGGGTTCAAAAACACTAAATCTATGAAAAACCCCCTAAAACAAAAAAAACACCATTAAAATCATGGTAAAATATAACTATAGTTTTAGAATGACAAAGTGATATGAGATAAACAAGAAAAAAAAGATATAACAAGGAACATGGTGGAGAAAGGAGAGGAAATTACCTCAAGGAAACTAGCCCCAACTTGATGATATCTTAGATCGACACCAAAGGATGAGGATGAATGGTTTTTTGTAAATGGAGAGGGCTCCTGAGGTATAAAATAACCATGTGGGGGTTATTTTTTAAGATTTTGGTCCAAAAATATTGAGGGGGAGGTAGAAATTTTAAAATTTTAATTCTAGGTAGACTCGCAATTTTAGGCCTCATGGTTTATAAAACCATGCGCCAAACATTTGGGAAGACATAAGAGAGACCTCACAGTTTATCCTATTTGGAAGAACTCAAGTGCACCATAATGTGAAAGTTTTATACCAACCACACGGTTACCTAAGATTGGCCTCATGGTTTATCAGTCCAAGAACCAACCATTCATTGTACCTTTGTAATCCAAACATCCATGTTTTCTCAAAAAAAAACTGAAACAACCCAAGGCTAAACTATAAGGAAAAGCCTAGAAAAATAAAACAATTAAAAACCCAAAAAAACTCACCCAGAACCTGAGATAAGACCTAGATTCCCAATGAACCATAAAATATACCAAAATAAGGAAACTAGACTGTGACATGAGTTCTGTTTGAATATTTAATAAATTCATAGTATAGGTGGATATGAAAATTTTAGAGGCACCAATATAAAATAAAAAAGACATTAAAATTTCATCAATATTAATTGTACCTCTAAATGTTGTAGGGATCAGTTCAAATTCATATGGAGACTCATCCAATACATGAAGAGGCTTCATTATTGATACATGTGGATAAACCCAATTTATTCTTGTGATCAAAGTGTCCATAAGATCTATATATCATTTGTGCCTCTACAAAAAATTCATCTCGTGCCCAAATTTTCCAAATTAGAAAAAATTCAATTATTCTTTGATAGACACTACAGAAGATTTGGGGAATGTCTCCTTTTCTAGATTTACCACCACTATGGCTTCCAATATGAGATTCATCTAGCTTACTCTTACATTTAATGACACCAAACAATATTTCAATGAGATTAGAATAAATTTTCTTCAAACATGATTTAACAGACATATTTTTTTCCTACATTATCTAAGGAATTCACATATGTGGCATGTTTCAAGAGGAAAATCAATGATCAGTTATCTGGACAAAGACCCATATCAAACCTCTAAGATTTAAGTGTCCCATTTGATACAACCTCTATAAATAAATGAACAATTAGGGAGAAATGGTAAGAATACTGAGTAACATTTGGATCTCCATGATGAGTTTAATGAACTCTATAAACAAATAAAATACCATTGATTTAGAATATAATTGTTCAATGAAGAGTGACATAATATTATTCTATTCTATTACCGCATTATTCTCCATTTTAACTATTTAATATAAAAATCTTTCTACTGATTCCTTCAATATTTAAGTCATCAAATATAAAGAACCAAAAATATCATATAATTTTTTTAAATTATGTGGATATATTTCAAGACTGAAAAATTTTCCAACATGTGAATACAAGGCTCGAAGATCCCAGAACGCATTTTTGATCTTTTTTAATGTGTTTTCAGTAAATGTGCGAGTGAGATTTTTTATCTTTTGAACCAGTTCTTAGATTGAAAATATGATGGCACCATTTAATTTACCACACTTGGATTCTCTTAGGTGAAACTTAACATTGACCAGCAAGGGTCGAATGAAAAAGAAGATTTTTGGACATTTCGTAAAAATAATAATAAAATAACACTTTCGGTTATTTTATTCTTATTAAATTTTTGAACGATGATTGATGGAACCAAAGTGTAACGACGATCATAAAATGAGAGTCATTTAATGACCTGTTACTTTTTTTTGAATTTTAAACACTCATTTATTTAACAGTTCATTAATTATGGTTCATTAAGGAACCTCATTAATAAAAACAATGTCAAGAAAGAATTATTTTTTTATTATCTCCACTGGGAAAGGGATTCAAAATTGTTGGAGAAACCTCTGATGTGATGCTGATGAATTTCCTCTGTAATGTGGAATAGTGAATGAATGTCGATCTTTGGAGGAATTGATTTAAAGATCGATAAGTGTAGAAGACTCTCGAGATATAGTGAATGTAGAATACCTTCCATCATCCACAGTGGATTCCAATGAATCCAGGTAGGGTGTTTATGTGTTTAATGATTTTTCTTTTCTATTCTTGAAAAATACAATGAACACGGATCAACCGAATAATGGGCTGATTCCTGACTCATTATTTCCCGTAGGTGGTTGTTTTGAGGTCTTGATTTTGGGATTTTTCTTATTCAATTTGATAATTGTTATCACCCCCTGACAAAATGCCAACGGGGAGGGTTCAGGCCAAACCGAACAAGGCCTGGACCTTCATCCACTCTTGGATATGGTGTGTTCATCATGTGTGGTTGAGAAATATGGAAGAAAAGGGATTTTGTGGTATTATTAGTGAAGAAGATGACCAGAGGGGCCTGTTGGTGCAAGCAGGATGGAAAAAGGACCACCTGAGCATATTATGTGTCCACAGAAGGTGCTAGTGACTGGCGGTAGTGGTTGGCCCATGCCGGCCGCATGGAGAAAGTGCTATATGCACGCACCGCAGTGGCAATTTCCATATACGAATGGTCATGAAAAATGGATAAATCGGCAATGAGTTGTCGTGTGGACATAGAGCGGCCCACTCGGTGGGCGCAAAATAGTTAGCTCATTCCGGCCATTTTAGGAAATGAGGTGATTCCCCGCTCGCACTGCCAATTGGGAGAACCAAATGCCCAACATCTGGTCCAGATCAACTATCCCTCCAGCCAGGCTGGGTTCTCTAAGAGGCATGGAACCGCCGGAAGGACTGGACCCGCCAGCAAGGTCGAACCCTCCACTGGACCCAAAGGGTCTTACCTGCCACCATACCTCGACCCGATATGCCTCATTTCACTAAACCTGATATAACTCACAAACTGAGTGTCCAATTTATGTGCTGGGTATAACATGATGACCCTTGAAGTGAGGTGGTCCTTTAAAGATACTCTCCTTGATTTTCTGAAAAAGATGGAGTACATCCATGATAGATCAGACTCGAATCCAACTAGGCCCTATTTACTTTTTTACCTATCTCTTACATACTAGGCATCCGATTAACATGCCATTTATCGTGTTGTAACCCTTACAACAGGACTTTGATTTGGGTTACTTCTATGTGGGACTTTGTGGCAGTTGAGATATGACTAGTTCTTTGAGTAATAGATCCTGTGGAATAAAGCCTGCTAAGTGAGGGAATCCTGTGGCAATCTAGGATGTGATGAAGGATTAGAAATCCTCTATGAGTCAGCACCTAGAAATCCGCAGTGGTTCAGTATGGAGCGATCCACTGTGGGTTAGAACCTATCGATCCTTTGTGGGACAACACATAGCAATCTTTTATGATTCAACAAAAATCGATCCTCTATGGGTCATCACTGAGGGAACCATTGTGGGTTAGCATATAGCAATCTTCTGTGGGACAAAACCAAGGGATCCTTTATGGGTCTACACCTAGTGACCATGCACATTCCATCAGAAAAATCCTCCTGACAGAATAAGATGATATAGATTTGTCTCTAATTATCTTTATTCCTGTTTTTTATGTTGTATATCGGGTGTGAGATGACTTTTTATTTGTTCTTGGCAATTGAGATCATGCTTTTTGGGTTTTCCTTGTTTAATTCGGAGAGGCCTTCAAAGGTATCAAGGTACCTACTAAGAATTTTTATAATCACCCATGCATGGGATTCTCCGGAACCTTGTTGTGTCTCGTGCAGATAACAGGCAGCTTGAATGAGACATTGGAGAGCCAGGGCCAGGCGTTTAACAGAGGCGGCCGATTGATGTGGCAAGCTGTGGTGATAAATTGTACATACCCTTCTGGTGTGATACTTGGTTGATGATCTATGGAGATAGATGTTCCTTTTTACTAAAATACTCTTTTAGTTGGGATTTTATACTAGCCCCTTTACCTGCAATACTTACTTTTACTCTTAGTGATGGTTTATCTACTCTTTTTTTGTTGTGTTTTTTTTGTGTGCAGTGTTCCCGGTCTGTGTGTATACAGGTTTAAAGGTAATGCCTTCTATTTTTGGGGTTTTTTATTCTAGTTCTAGGGTCAAGATGCTGGCCTATAGATGGTGGGATTGGGGTAGTCATAGAACGATCCCTGGGGGATGGGTCGTGACAATGTTGTATCAGAGGGTGACTGGTTCTATCAGAAGAAATAAGAGCCTATATTTTTAATGGGGGGATAGGGTTATGTGTTTTGGGATTAGTTTTTATTTTGGGGGGTCCAGTATTGGTGTGGAGGCTGATGTATCCATAAAATGAGACCCTAAATTCAGTTTTACAACTCGATACATGAAAAAACATGTTTACTGTGTTTTGAATATTTTTTTCTATTGATCTCTTTTGAGTCAGGTCACCAAGTATATCTAATTGAATGTGGCGCATATGTTTAATTTCAGAATTCCCCTGTATAGACAGTTATCTAGGAATCTAGTGAAGGATCATGATGATGGACTACCGAGTGCTTTGGCTTCAGTGTAGGGCCACTTTTAGTGATAAAACTTATGGGTTGAGTACCATCTCCACCACCACCCATTGGGTAGAAGTGGCTACCAAACCCACCAGTGTATATTTCATGCTGACTAAATTAATTTCATGAGTTCTATAGATAGATTCCTATGAGGTTTTCAGGTGAGATACATCCTTAAATAAGTGAGGACTGGCGGGAGGCTATGTCACAACGTTTCCACATGGTTGAGACACCAGCTGACAAGATGGTGATCCTAACTGCAAGTCTCTTTTAGAGAACGATTGGAAGATGGTGGTTCCTAATGCTCTAAACACATGAAGAGATTTATATTTCCTAGTTAGACTTCAATATCCTATTCAACACTGAGCTTATACCAAAGACATTATGCTCAATGCGTATTCATTTTCTACTGCACTTACAAAAGGGTTGACTAACAGTGGACCAATACTAGGTGAGATTCAATGACCTCTCCCACTACTCCCCTAACAAGGTATAATAACCTTTTTTAAGGGCCCATACCTTTTAGTATAGACTCAGATGGGAGATATGAGTGATAATGATATCGCTCAACATTCTGATGCAGGATAGTGTTCTAGAGAGAGCAGTAATGGAGAAGAATTTCTTTATTGAGCAGGCAGTGATGGTGATAGATTCCATTAGATGATAGACATCTAATTCATATACAATAGTCCGTAGGAAGATGACTGAGAGGTCCAAGTAGGAAAGACCTTCCATAGGGAAACCCAAATATGTAGGGTCGGTGGTGTGGTGCTCACGATGTAGAGGAGGTCAACAGAAGAGTATACTGTGCTACTCGTGTAGTGGCCAAGGTCATATGGATCGTGACTACCTGACCTGCCATAATGATGACCACAAGATGGTCGAGGGACCACCAATACAGTTACAAAGGTTCGAGCGAGGAATTACATAGAGCGGGCAACATGGTCGAAGAGCAGGCCATGCAGCAGGCGGTAGGTGACAGATTGAGGTACTACCGCCACCACCCCCAGGAGGTCCACCCCGACTTTAATGAGTAGGTGGACAAGGATGAGATTAGCTACAGGAAGTATATTCCTATGACCATGGTGCTCTGGAGATGATTCGAGGTACGTTCTGTGTTTACTTCCCTCTAGTAGCAGTTCTTATGGACACATGTGACAGTCACACTTTCATTGTCACAACTCTTGTTTGGAGCATAGATATTCCGAGGGAGATTTTGTCTTGATCATTATTATTAGAGACTCTTATGAAATATTACTCAACGATTACACATTGGGGTCGGTAGTGGGATCCTACACTAGGAGTTAAGAGCTTTGGCTAGGATATACTGATAGTACTGTCGAGGTCTTATGAAATCATCTTGGGTATGGACATGTTATCCATCGTCCTTGCTCATATCAACTATTTTAGGCACAATGAATAGTGTGTCTGTGAGGATGGGACCGGGTTTTCCTTCACCGACAATAAAGGATCCTTAACAACATAGGATGGAAATCCTCGGAAAAGGGTAAAACCAATCACTCATTAGTTAGAAAGACTTACCCTTGGTGTAACTGACAAGATCAGTATGATCTATCCTGTAGTGGTGGACCAGTATGCTTATGCATTTTCTGAGGATGTTCCATGACTACCTCATCATAGAGAGGTAGAATTATAAATAGACAAGTACCCCAAGATGACAAATATATCTACAACAACATATCTTTTGGCTCTCATGGAGCTTTTTGAATATAGGGTTCATTTGTCGGACTTGTAGAGGAAGTGGTTCATAAGAACTAGTGTTTCTTCTTGAGAAGCCTTGATTTTGTTTACTAAGAAGGAAGATGGGATTTTGAGGCTTTTATTGGACTATCGGCGCCTAAATTAGGTGACTGTGAAGAACATGTATCCTCTTCTGAGGATGGATGAGATCTTCAAATAGCTATAAGGAGCATGATAGCTTTCAAATATAGACCTCAGATCAGGCTAACAACACCTTAGGGTATGAGATGTGGACGTATTGAAAATTGATTTAAGATGGTGGTATGGCCACTATGATTTCATGGTGATTCCTTTCGTCATGGCCAATTCCCTAGAAGTGTTCATGGGACTCATGAAAAGGATCTTCCAGCCTTACCTCGATGGCTTTGTGGTGGTCTTCATTGAAAACATCTTAGTGTACTCAGCGTTGGAGGAGGACCGTGCCACGCATCTGTAGATAGTCCTTGATACACTCCAAGAACACCAGCTTTATGGAATGCTCTCGATGTTCCAGTTCTGGATACAGGAAGTCCATTTTATAATACACGTCATCTCAAAGGAAGTAGATGTAGTGGATTCGATAAAGATAGAGGTAGTGCTTTCTTAGGGGCCACCGAGGAGCATGATGGAGGTGCATAGTTTCATCAGGTTGGCTGGGTACTACAGGATATTTGTACACAACTTTTCTAGAGTATCATCACCCTTGTCAGCTTTGACAAACAAGGGTCATCCCTTTATATGAAAAGGAAGATGCAAGTAGTGTTTCCAGATGCAAAGGTAGAGACTGACAAGTTCCCCAATCATGAGTTTACTAGAAGAGGGTTTTGGGTATGTAGTCTAATGCAATGCTTCAGGGACCAATCTTGGATATTTCCTGTTGCATGACTGAGCAGTTATCGCCTATGGCTCACCAACACTGAGGAAACATGAGAATAACTACTCGAATCATGACATGGAGTAAGTAGAAGTGGTCTTTTATTGAAGATGTGGTGAAACAACATGTTTGGTGAATGGTTTACTCTATTATCCAATTACAATAGTCTCAGGTATATCTTCCTAGAAAAGGACATCAACCAGAGATATTAGCAGTGGATGGAATTCCTATAGGACTCTGACATTTAGATATTATACACACCTAGTAAGGGAAATATAGTTGTAGATGCACTCAGTAGAAAGCCATGTTTATAGTTTTTAAGTATGGTGATAGATATGCAAGTTTTGTTGTAGATATCCTTCACGGATAGTGATGAAGGAGCATACCTCCAGTCTATGATTGTCACTGCCCCACTCCTTCAGCATCTTCAGGACACAAATGATGAGAAAATTGACTACGAGGCCCATCATTCCCTGATATCCTTAGGACATTCTCTTAATTTATTTTTGATTGGTGTGGGGAACATATTCCTTTTTTGAGGACACACCATGGTACCAGTGACATTTCACGAGGAGGTGTTGAGAGAGTTACACACATCCCCTTTGTAAGTACAACTTGGAGTGGCAAAGACATATCAGGACCTCTAATGTTGGTACTGGGGGACAGGGGTGAAGAAAGAAGCGGAAAAGTTTATTTCACGATACCTCATTTGTCCGCAAGTGAAGGCCATGTATTAGGCTCCAACAAGAATAGCACAGCAACTAATGGTACCAGAATTAAAGTGGGATAGTATCTCCATTGACTTTTTGATATGGATACCATTCAAGTTTTGGCGCCACAACTCTATTTTGGTTATTATTGATCAAATCACAATGTTGGCCAATTTTCTACCCATCTGAGAGAAGGAATTAGTATAGGTCTTGGGAAGCCTCAACGTCTAGGAAATAAAATGGCTTTACTGGTTGAGTTTGCATACAATAATAGTTATCACTCCATAGTTGACATGGAACTGATTGAAGCCTCGTGTGGCAGACCATGCAGATCACCTCTATATTGGACAGACCCAGAGGAGTCATCATTTATGTGTCTAGAGTTTCTATGATCTACCACTGAGAATATGCATATCATCCTAGATTGGATGTTGACTGCTAAATTTTGAAAAAATTCTTATCCAAAGAGGTGATGAGGACCCTCAGAATTCAAAGAGGGAGACCATGACTTCCTATGGGATTCCCCCTAAAAAGGATTATAGAGATTTGGTCGGCGTGTCAAGATATCTCTAAGGTTCATCAGACCTTTTAATAATATAAACAGATATGGAGAGATGGCATACCACCTACATCATTCCTCAAATATGCATCGAGTGGACAATGTTTTCAATGTGTCGCAGCTCAAGAGATTCATGCATGATTCGTCATAGATCTTCGATTGGGGTGAGATAAAAATTGATGATGAGATGATGTTCGAGGAGTTTCTATAGGAGATAGATTATTGATGACAGTGTGTCCTTCATGGATGGTCTAATACCCTACTACTAGTTTGGTAGTAGAATGGGAACAACCAGGACAGAATATGGGAGCGAGAGGCTCAAATTCTTGCTCAGTACCCACATTTGTTTTCATAGATTTTTTGTAGTTTTTGGGAGATAAAACCTTAATGTGGGGAGAATTTAAAGACCCTGAAACTCTATATAATTTTTTTAAAAAATTATATGGATTTTTTGGAGACTTCAAAATTTGACGATATGTGAATCTGAGGCCTAGAGAGTCCAAAATGTATTTTTGAACATTTTTTAATTTATGTTATGAAAACGTGAGAGAAAAATTTTATATCTTTTGAATCGGTTCTTTGATTTAAAATTTGAGGGAACCATTGAATTTGTAGCCCCAATATTCGGTTAGGAAAAGTATAACACTGACTAGAAAGGGTCGGACAAAAATTTCATTTCTTGGACATTTCTAAAAGAAAATAATAAAATATCTATTTGAGTTATTTTATTCTTCTTCAATCATTGATAGATGGTTGGCGGAACAGCAATGTAAAGACGATTATTAAATGAGAGGCATTTAATGACATGTTACTTTTGTTGTGAAACTGCAACACTTTCTTATTTAATGGTTCATAAATTATAGTTCATTAAAGAACCAAATTATTGAACACAACATCAAGGATGGATACTTCTTATTTTTCCTTCCATTGAAAAATGAATTCACAGACATTCCACTCCAACAAAGAATGGTGAAAAAATGACAAAAGTTGGAGGAATTGATCCGAAGATCGACAACTGGCAAAGAACATAGAGTGAAAACGAACGTGAAATACCATCCTTCGTCCGTAACAGATTCCACCGAATCCAGGGAGGGTATTTATGTATTTAATGATTCCTCATTTAAAATAATGAAAAATACAACAGAGTCAACCAACTAACAGGTTGATATGTGAATCATTATTTATGGCGGGTGGTTGTTGTGGGGTCTTTATTTGGAAAATTTTATTATTCTATTTGATAATTGTTATCTCCCCTATGATAAAGTGCTAAACCAGAGGGAGAAGGCCAAACCGAACTAGGCCCAGACCGTCGTCCACTCTTTTATATTGTGCATTCATCATTGGTGACTGAGCAACATGGAAGAAAATAAATTCTGTGGGCTTCATATTGAAGGCAGTGACCTGAGGGGCCCGTAGGAATAGACGGAAGGAAAAACGCATGACCGAAACAACTCTGGTGGCCCACGAAAGATGTTGCTGGTGTGACAGCACTGTCCAGCCCAAGCCATCTGTGTGGAGTAATCTCCGACGATGCACCTCCTATAGATGGAGAGGCTCGCTTGGGATGATCGGTTGGTTCACAATGGCCAGCTCCTGCCAGCCATTTTGAGAGACGAGGTGGCACCCCGCGTCCGATCTAATGCAATCGACCCGCCAGTTAGGCCGGGTTCTCGAGGCAGGCGAAAACCTCCATTCGGGCTAGACCAGCAACAATCGGCCATACCCATGGTCCTAATGGGCTGTCCATGTCATACTTGTACGGGACCGAGACCTCACCGACCCCATTTCACTAAAACTGGCGTTACCCACAAACTGGTTGTCTGATTGACGTGTCGTCTATGGCGTGAGGACCCTTGAGATGAGGCAAGCCTTTTGAGATACTCAAAATGGGTTTCAACAGAAGTTTTATTGCTACTAGATTGGATTAAACTCAATTCCAAATGGCCACTAACAACATTTTTGCATGTATCTTACCAATAGGGTGTTTGATTCATGCATTTTCTATAGTGTTGGGACCCTTATAATAAGATAGTCCTTTGGTATTATTGAATTTTGGACTTCATGGTGGTTTAGATATGACCGGTGTCTTGAGGAGAGGATCCTCTATTATCAAGCATGCTATGTGATGAAAGAGTAACGATCCTCTATGGGTCAGCACCAAGCGGTCCTCCATGGTTTAGCACATAGCAGTCCTATGTGGGTCTTCACCTAGTGATCCTTCATGCGTTAGCAAGTAGGGATCCTTCGTGGGTCAGCACCGAGTAATCCTCTGTGGGTCAACAATGACCGATCCTCTATGGGTCAGCACGTAGCGATCCTCTTTGGGACAACACATAGCGATCCTATATAGGTCATCTCCTAGATACAATGTGTGGTCCAATAGAAAAATCCTCTCAAAAGAATATGATAATCTATCTTTATGAATAATCATCTATATTCTTATTCTTTAAGTTGTATAGCTTGTGTGAGCTATCTTTTTATTTATACTACTTGATTGAGATCATGCTTTTTGGTTATTCCTTGTGGAATTCTAAGAGACCTTTGGGGGTCTCACAGTTTCTACTATGTATTGATGTACTCAAACCTTCATGGGATTTGCCTACACCTTGTTGTGTCTGGTGCAGATGAAAGATAGGTTGATTAACTCTTTGGAGATCCAGGGATAGATGGTACATAGAGGTGACCGATTGACATAACGAGTCGCAATGACAAGTTGTACCTACCTTTCAGGTAGGATCCATGGCAGATGATTGCGAGAGATAGTTTTTGCATTTTGTTGTACAACTCTTTATATTGGGAGTATATGCTAGCAACATTACATTTAGTAAATAATTTTACTCCTAACGGTGGATTTTGGGGGTTGTTGTTCTACTCCTTTTTTTCTTTGTGTTTTTCTTGTGTGTAGTGTGCCCTGTATGTGTGTGTAAAGGTTTAAATTCAATTCCTTCCCTTTTTGGGTTTCTCCTTTCCAGTTTCAGTCACTAGACCTGGTCTATGGAATGTGGGCTTGTTGTAGTCACGACACAACCCTCAGGGTATGGGTCGTGACATCATATGTTTCCTTAATATTTTCTGTAATATTTTTAAACTCAAATACTTTATACCTTTTATATGACCAATAATATCAATTCTTAGGATCATTAGAAATAGAAAAATATTTTTGATTTATATGATGAAATTATTAAGAACTATATATTCTACTATATTATTAGGTTAGAACCTCTATAACCAAATTGGGAATAGGTATAGTAACGTATTCCAAAGGTTGGACCAAATGGAAAATAACTTCTACACAATTCTGATCAACTAGAGGGTTTAGTTACTATAGTTTATTGGTAGATCCCTCATTGTGACTCTTCGAATATCTTCTTGGTAGCATGGTACTACACGTCAAAAAATAGATGACAAGGTAAAAATTAGTCATGATATATGAGATCATGAACATTTTTAAACTGAATTCAACTAGAAAACATAAGTCTTGATTCAATGCTTTGGAAAAATTGTATAAATCAATCAATCAACTACTCAAATAAAAATTTATCCAAAACACATGGTAACTTATGTCTTATTTTGAAGATATATGAATGTGATATTTCTCGTAACCTTCCCCATAAGTGTGAAAATCATCCCTAATATCTTCCATTGAAACCCAAACTACATTCCAATAAAAAATAAGTTGTTCGAGAATATAAATAGTAATTTTTTATGAAGAAACATAGAAAATACACCAAAATGATATACAAAGTTGACCTGAAATGGACCAAAGAGAATTCTAAATCACTAAAGGCTATAAAAAATCTGGGAATCAATACAAAAAAGGGGGAATAAATTTTCCGAAATATTAACTCATCATGACTAAGAAATGGGTACAAAGAATATTCATTATTCAAAAAACTCTATAAGAGAGATAATACTATATAAATAGATACAATATTTAGAAAGAAGCATGTTGACCCAAGTCATCAGAAGAGAACAACCATAAATCAACCCAAAAATAAATTTATTAAGTGGATCTCATGTTATTCTAATCTCTAAAAACTATCATGGTACGCTTTTTAAGAATATATTTACCAAGACCCCAACATCTTGAAGATGGTACCTATTACTATTACATTGGCATAATATATACAGAATTACATCTGGAATTATTAAATACTTTATTATTCTTGGTAAACCAGATACATATATGAGTAACAAATTACATTTCAATACACAAATTACTATTTTTTAGAGAATATCTTAATTTTATCTAGCATATCAATGTATATCATACATAGTAAGAATCAGAGAATCTTAGGAAAATGAAAAAAATAATGGTGAGCTCAAATTCTCAGTAAGGGTTAAATATTGTATAAAAAATAATGAATTAATGAGAATAATAAACATGTAAAGATAAATATTTGTACACAAATTCCATTTAAATAACTAGATAGTGAAAAGTAAATATGGAAAGGTAAATAAATAATCACACATGACATTCAAATAAATAGATAGAGAAAAATAAATATGGGTAGGTAAATTACTGAAAAAATATATAATTTTATCAATGAAATGATAATGAAATTCATCTATAGATAATTTCATAATGAAAATATCCTGGATAGTAATAACTAAATTTCAAATGAAAGAAATAATTAATTATTGTATGCCATTTTTTCCAGGTAGATGGTACCTTTACCCTCAATACCTTTCAAGATATGTTTTAAAACATACATAGTAAAATATTATTTTCTTATTCTAGAAAAATAATTCATCCCATGAGACTACCATTGTAATATCTCCGAATTTCCAATCTCAGATTTTTTATATAAATATTATATAAAATGGATTATGTTGTAAATAAACAAACTAATGATATTTTAGAGATCAATTTCTTTAAATATACGTGAAAATAATCTATTAATTAATTTGATTATAAGTCAATTGTAATACTTATAATTAGTTATAATTATTATTTATAGTTTTAAATTTCATTTTAAAAACAAAATATTTTTTTAAAGAAAATATGAAAATAATAGTATTATTTTAATTATTTTTATCAAAATATTATTTAACATTTTAAAATATATATATATATATACTCACTATGATAAATTATGTTGGAAATATATTCAATGTTAATTTTTTAACGTATGATAATAATTGTTTAATCTTAAAAAAGGAATAATATTAACACATATATAATTTGGTTTTATAAAATTTAGTTTTTGAAATAACACACACATACACACACACAGAGATATATATGAAATTATAATTATTATTTATGATTATATTATAAAATTCTTACTATTATAAATATTGTTTTACAAAACTATGGTTGTATATTATTATTAATTTAATAAAATGTTGAAATTATATATATTATTTGAAATTATACATATTTTATAATATGATTTTATAAAATTTCAATTGTGATAAAATTAAATTTATACATATAAGAATATACCTGTTTTTTATAAATATATATAATAAAAAATAAATTTATTTACATATATACATATTTAAAAACCATAAAATGATATATATATATATACGTATTTAAAAGAATAAAAATATATAAAAAAGATGAAATGTTTTATAAACATATAAATAGGTTATAAAAGTATAAATTATAAATAAATATAATTAATTAAAATAATAACAAGATCTAAAAAATATATATAAGTATATGTAATTGTCATCATATTTTTCTATATAAATATTTAGAAATTATACGTTCTATATAAATATATATATATATATCATCATTTTTTATTTATATATATGCATTTTATTATAATAAAGGGACTGAAAAAACTAATAAAATAATAAAATTTGAAATTACTGAGACATTTAAATGAGTTAATCATTAAAAAATAATCACAATAGAGAGACATGACTCACAAAAAAGGAAATGTGAAAATCATAAATATTTTTTAAAAAATAGAAATAAAAAATACGAAATATACAAGAATAAAAATAAGAAATTGGGACACACAAAAGTAAAAAAAAATAAAGGTGGGTTATGGGAAACCTGAAGCACAAAAGGCAATAAAAGGCCTTATAAATATATAATATATTTTTTAAGTGGAATAATTTTTCAAGTAAACATTTAATATTTTAATGTGATGTTTTTAATAAGCATATTAATAAAAAGAATATTATTATTTAAAAATATAAATAGATTATAAAATTATTTCGTTTAATAATAAATTATAATTTCTTTAATGTATTAAAGTTAAACCTGACATATATTATGTTTACCTTTATATAATGAATATTAACTAAATTAATTATATAATAATAATAATAATATAATAATAATAATAACATTGGATTAAAAAAATGTGAATCAGTAATAATAAAATGATATAATGAGATGGAAGAAATAATAATAATGATAAGAATAAGAATTGATCTATAAGGGTAGAAATCGTAGCTCATTTAGGGAATAAAACCAAAGTCGAGTAGCTATATTAAGTAGAGTCATGATAGGGAGTTGAGGTCCAAGTCGAGATGGGGGAGACATGTCAACCAACCATGGCCTCTTCGATTTTTGGATGAAGATCAAGGGAAAATTGACTGCAGATGTTGAGATAGAATATATATCTAGATTCGAGTTTGAGTAATAGAACATATCTCAGGATATGTTTATTGGTTTGTCACAGTTAGTGTTTAATTTCAAGTTTTCCAGATCTATTGGGGGTGTAATTTTTATTCCTAGATGTCGAATATTTTCTAGAATATTTATCACGGATTGGTTCATTGAGATTTTTTTGTTTTTTATTATTTTTGTACCAAGATCATAATATTTTCCCTCTGGTTTATTGGTTTTGATTTATCAATTTACAGTAATATTTTGATCTGCAATATTTATCAGGATGTTTTATATTTATTTTATTATTGTTTTGGTACTATTTATGTTGGTTTTCTTTTAGAAATATAATTGAAACTCTATCAACACCAATACACGGATCTTGCAGTTCCATCATGAAGAGATAATTATTTTCGATATCCAATTTTAATCATTTTAAATTTTTGTTTTTCTATGGTTGTCTTTCTCAATACACAATCAGTTATAATCTCCTCAAATCCAATGTTTTTTGATGTGATTTTATAATTAAGATATTGTATAAACATAGAATTCATTCATATAAAAGAACCTTCTCCCATTGTGAAAATGTAATATGAAACTCAATCAGTCTTTCTTTCTTGTTGAATGTGAGTGGAGTAGACATTTGTTCTTCACTATCTTTTTGTCAGTCATGAGATATAGATTATGAAATTTTGTTCTGTGAAGAAAAAGAAGTCTTGTGGATTCATCTGCTCATGTTTCTTATATGGGATTTTTATTCTTTTGAAACATATAGAAAGCTATATGTTTATTTTTTTCCATGGTTTTTGGTTCTTTATTCTACTGAATTATGGAGTGGTGAAAATTTTATTTTAAAATTGTGTTTTTATTCTTATTGATCAAATTACTTTACTATACACGGTGATACATGCATGTATATATATATATATACTTGTTTTCTTATATGTATATTTTCTAATAATTTCAAACTAAAGGGAAATCTATTAATTTAATATGATTGTATATGTATGATTTATTTTCAAATTGAAGTGTGTGTAGCTGCTTATATGTGTTTTTTGGGGGTGTTGATATGATTTTTTCATGAGTAAGGGTGATGGTAAATTCTTTTTAGGAATCTTGTCCCCTATAATTTATTTATTTTAATATGATATGTAAGGGGAAATTATATTATTTCCAACAATTCTATAGATCTCTCAGTTAATATTCTCATAAATGTACAATTTAGGTATATATGTAATTATGTGTTTATATGGGAGTGTAATAATATATACTTTGAAATTAAAAATCGTGATATTGTTTTTATGGAATTATTCTATAAATATATATATATATGAATATGTATATGAATACGTAATCATATCCATTTATATAACATTGTTTTCCAGAAATTATAGGTTATAAGATAACATCCAAATATTTTCACATATCAACAATTGTTGTCAAATTTTGGTAGTGAAGAAAATTTATTTTTTTCTATAATTATTACATTTATTGTCAGTACTATTTATTACAAATATAATGGTTATATATACTCTAATTTTATAACTATTATATAAAATTGTGACTTCTATTTATTCGTAGTGTGTATATAAATATATATAACTATATATATATACAAGTAATGATGAGATGTTCAAGGGCATGATTATATTTTTTACCAGGTTTCTAAAAAAGTGTCTCTATTATGTCATCATGATATATTAACATTATGTATGTCATGTCTACATATAAACATGGCCATCTGTTATGAATATCAGCGATACCCATTGCATTTATAATAAATCCGTGGCTTCAATTTAAATATTGAGGATTAATTTCAAAATTAATAAGTACACCATTTTCATTGAATGTTTTTTATTTAAAAGGGTGATTTTATAGTTTTAGGTGTGATACATAATTAGTTAATTCTTAATAATTTTAAATAATAAAAAGGGGTTTTAACTAATTTAATCGAAGAATTTATATTTTCCGGTCATCAACCTATTCATATAATCATGTAAGTAATAGTATTATCAATGTAGTTACATAAGATACATTTTTAAATTATCACTTTTTGTAAAATGAATCACATGAGGTAATGAATTGGATTTGGAGTACATGAATGAGTAATATTATTAACATTTGATGGATCGATAAATGACATGAGTTTTGGCGATATCAAAAAGAACTATAATTTTTAAAGAAATGTTTATATATATATATATATGTATTATCATCAAACAAAAGTTTATTCATATTTGGGTGTGATTAAATGTTTTGTGTGTAACAGGTGGTTTCTTTGAATCTCTAAATATTCTAAAATGATTAATAAATCCATGTACTATTTATAAGCCATTATTGCAGTTATATATATATATATATAACAAAGACTATGTTTTAAATTTAATTTTATATTATCTTTTCCAAATGATATTTTCATTTATCGTTGTTTTTTATAAATCCTACATTTATTCCTCACTGATGACTTTTATGAATACAATATGTATATATATATGTATGTATGGGAAACCATAAGTACTTAATTATATATATATATATAATGATAAAATGTTTATAAACATGTTATAATTATCATCGTCATGTTTTTGAAACACGCACACAACATGTCATTGTGTTATTTAAAATGTAAGGATGTTGAATCTACATACATTCTTGCCCATAACTCAAGTGTAACATTGACACAGACTTTCAATCATAATAAACTCATGGATTCATGTAAATTTTTAGGGTTTACTTACAAGATTATCAAACACAATTATTTCTTCAAGAATTCAAATGTAGATGCTCTTATGTGCACAATGTATCTTAGAGAGCACGTGTGTGTGTGTTTTATTATCAAATTATTTTTAATTTTTTAATAAAGACATTTATTTCATGTGAGGAATTATTGATTCATGATATTACATTAAATAGTTAATGAATAGTTTGATGGGTTAATTTGATACCATTCAGTTTATTGAAAAGAGTGGTTATTAATTATTGGGGATGTTATTTACCGGAAATACATATAAATTGAACCCCACTCATATGAAGAATACATCAGTCATATTATGTGATACGTGGGGCCCGCTATATCACTTCAATGAATCTATAGGTCTTATAAGACAAATAGATATTTAATTAGTCAAGGCCTTTCCCATTTCCATATATGGTTTTGGCCGAGACCTTAATCAATTTTAAATGTCTTGGACGAGGCCTCGATGTGATTTCTTGATGCATCTGTAGTTCTTATGAGAAAAATTGGTATTGACATGGCCGGGGCCTTTACCATTCTTTTTTAGATATTGTTTTGGCTGAGGGAATAATCATTTTTAGTTGTCTTTGTCGCGCCCTTGATGGTATGTTTTACAATGTCTGGAAAAAGCAATTCCTTCAATATGGTCCCAGTAATTGGTAGTTAATGTGGTTATAAGACTACTAGAAAACCTATGGATAATAACCATTGTTCTATGTAAAAATTATAAAAACATAATATTTTTCGTGAAAATTTTCATCTCCCCCACTAGTATGTTATGGATAATCTATTTGGGACCATTATCAAGCATTAATTATCATATTATGTATTTTTTAAAAGTATATGCATATTATTATAATTTATTATAATTGTAGTTTTTGAATAAGTATATTAATTTTTGAGCCTATGATCCTCGAAAGAATGTTTTTAGTTACTCTTGGAATATGGTGATGACTTGTCCCATGAAAGGTATTTATCAATAGATTTTAAACCCCTTACTATTAAATTAAATGCTAAGCCCTTATATTAAAATTATTTTCATAGGTCACATTGTTGTTCCAATGTAGGAAGTCATTTTTTTGCGCACACTAAAGTAAATTTACATTTCTTCTGATTAATTTTAATAAAAATTTGAGCTTAAATATAATTCTCTAGAACCAAAACTAGTAAAATGTTATCTTTTGTGTAATATATAAAGCTAGGTTCATATAATTAATAATAGAGGAATGGTCAAGAAAACATTAGAGATTAGTTGTTACCAAGTCAAGAAGATTAATGGTCCTAGTGTTTCTTAATTTTCAAGATAGAAATTCAGAATTCTTTTTAGTCTAACGAAACGAATTACGAGGATGCAATTCTATTGAGGGGAGAATAACGTAACATCCTAGAATATCTAAATTTAGCTTTATCATATAAATATTTTATAAAATGGATTATATTGAAATTAAAACAAATTATTGATATTTTTTAGATGATTTTCTTCAAAAAAATTAAAATTAAGTGTATCAATTAATTTGAATATTAGTAATTTATAATAATTATAATTAGTTATAATTATTATTTATCGTTTTAAATTTTATTTTAAAAAAATATTGTTATATTTTCTTAAAATAATATTTGGGAATAACAATATTAATTTAATTGTTTTTATCAAAAGATTATTTGACATTTTTAATAAATAAAAAATATATATTGACTATACTAAATTATGTTACAAATATATTCACTATTAAGGTTTTAAGGTATGATAATAATTATTTAATATGAAAAAATGAATACTATTAATATATGAATAATTTGGTTTTATAAACATTGGTTTTCGAAATAACACATACACACACAAACAAACACACACATGCGCGCATATATATATATATATATGAAATTATAATTATTAATTATGATTATATTTTAAAATTATTACTATTATAAATTTTTTATTATAAAACTATGATTTTAAATTAAAAATATTTTAATAAAATTTTGTAATTATATATATTATTTGAAATTATACATATTTTATAATATGATTTTATAAAATTTCATATGTCATAAAAAAATTGATTTATACTAATAAAAATATACACGTTCATTTTGAATATATATAATAAAAAATAATTTATTTATATATATAAATATTTAAAATCGCTAAAGTAATATATATATATATATAATAAATTTAAAATAATTAAAAAAAGATGAAAAAGATGATATGTTTTATGAAAATATATATAATTTATAAAACTATAAATTATAAATATATATAGTTATTTTATATAATAAAATTATCTAATATATATATATATAAAAATATTCAATTATCATTCTATTTTATTATATATAAATATTTTATAATTATATGTTCTATATATATACCATCGTTCTTTTATTTTGACTACATGTATTTTATTATAATAGAGGGGTAGAAAAAAAATAATAATAAAGAAAAAGTGAAATGATTGAGACATTGAAATAAGTGAAACGTGAAGAAAAAATCACAAAAGAAAAACATGGCTCACCAAAAGAAAAAAAATGTGAAAAAAATAAATTCTTTAAGAAAATGGAAATAAAATAATTAAAAAATATAAAAATAAAAAATTTGATATTCGGACACACAAAATTAAAAGCTAAATTTGAAAGGCATGTTACGGTAAATGTGATGGGAAAAAGAAAAAAACACATTATTAATATTTATATTTTATTATTAAAGTGGTATAATTTATTGAAATAAACATTGAATATTTTAATTTTTTGTTTTTAATGAGTGTATTAATAAAATGAATATTATTTCTGAAAAATATAATTAAATTATAAATTATTTTGTTTAATAATAAATTATAATTTTTTCATAGTATTAAAGTTAAATTTATTTATATAATATGTTTACCATCATATAAAGTATATTAAATTAATTAGTTATATAATAATAATGATATAATAATAATAACAACAAATTACAAAATGATGAATAACTAATAATTAAACGATATAACGAGATTAAAAAAATAATAATAATGGGAAGAAGAATGGATCAATTAGGGTAGACATCATAACTCATTTAGGGATGAAATCCAAAGCTGAGAAACTGTCTGTGGTAGAGTTGTGACTAGGAGTCAAGGGATGAATCTATCTGGGGTGACAAGTCGAGCTACCATGGCTTCATGGATTTTTGAATGAAGATCAAGGGAAAATGGGGTGAAAATATTGAGATTGAGTCAATATCTAAATTTGATTTTGAGGAAGAGAACTAATACTAGGAAACATCAACCATTTTTTTGTATTTATGGTTTCGTTTCTAGTTTTCCAAATCTAGTGTGTGGTAAGTGTTATTTTTATTCCTAAATGCCGAATATTTTATAGACTATGTATCACATATTGGTTCGTTGGGGAATTTCATTTTTTGTTTCATATGTTTTTACCTCGATCATAATCTTCTTTACTATTTCATGGTGTAGTTGTCTAGATTTATCAATTTACAATCACCTTTTAAACTACATTCATTATCATGTTGTTTTTATTACTTTGGTCAGTATTATGGTACTTTTTTAGTTGGTTTACTTCAATAAAAAAACCCAAAATCATTTTACCCTAGTACACTGAGCTTTTAATTCATGCATGAATGAAAATTTAGTTCAGATATCATATTTTAATCATTTTAAATTTATTTTCTATGACTGTATTTCTCAATACACCACCCGTTATAATCTGATCTGATTTAAAGAGTCTACATGTTCTTAAATAATTATGACATTATTTAAATGTATAATTCTTTCCTATAAAAGAACCTTCTTCCTTTATGAGATTAGAATCTATAACTTATTCTTTATATCCATCAAGTTGATTGTTAGTGGCAAAGACATTACTAATTTTCTTAGTGTTTATCCAGCATGAGATATAGAAAAATAAAATTTGTTCTTCCAAGAAAAAAGAAGTCTTACCAAGTCATCCTCTCATGTTTTTTATAACGTATGTCTTTTTTTTCAAACATAAAACAAGATATATGTTAATTTTTATTCTCTAGTTTTTGGTTGATTAATCTACTGAATTATAGAAGGGTGAAAATGTTATCTTAAAATTATGATTTTATTCTTTTTGTTCAATTTTTTTAATTACATTGTTATACATGCATGTGTATATATATGTTCATATATATATATATAACTATTTTCTTATATATTTATTTTTAAAAAAATATTAATGTAAGGAGACTTCTATTTTTTATTATAATTTTATATTAATGATTTATTTTCGTATTTAAGTCTGTTTAGGTGATTATGTGTGTTTTTTGGGTGTTTCTATAATTTGTTCATGAGTAAGGGAAAAGTTAAATTCATTTTTAGAATAATTTCCATTGCAATCCCTTTATTTTACTAATATTTGTAAGGGGAAATTATTTTATTTCAAACAAGTCACATGATTTCTCAGTTAATATTTTATTGAATGCACAATTCAAGTAAGTATTTAATTTTGTGTTTATATGTGAGTGTTATACTATATTCTTTAAACTTCTAAATAATAAAATTATTTTTTATTGAATTATTATACACATATCTATAAATATATTTATATTAATATATATTCATATCCTTTTATATAACTATTTTTCCAGAAATTATATGGTATCAGACAACATCATAATATTTTTAAATACTGACCATAATTCTCAAATTATGGTAGTGAAGAAAATTTATTGTTATCTATAACAATATCATTTATTGTCCATTCTATGTATAACATATAAAATGTTTAAATAAACTTTACGTTTATATTTATTATTTAAATTCATGACTTGTGTGTATTTTTGTTGTGTGTATATATATATATGCATGTAAAAATGAAATTTTTAAAGACGTTATTATAATTTTTAATATTATATTTATAAAAAAGTGTGCATATCATGTCGTCACGTTATATTAACATTATGTATGCCACATATGGATATAATAATGTCCATGAATTACACATGTCTTCAAGACCAATTGCATTTATAATAAATTTTTGTCATCAATTTATATTTTAATGTTTAATATAAATATTAATAAGAACAATGCTTTCATTGAATGTTTTTTATTTTTAATATTACTTTTATAGTTTTATGTGTGATACATAATTAGTTATTCCTTAAGAATGTTATATAATACAATTGGTAACTTATTAATGTAATGCAACGAATTTATATTTTCATGTTATCGACCTATTCATATTATGAATTATGAAATTGTGTGATGAATATATTTACATACGAAATAGATTTAAATTATCAATTATTATAAAATGAATCAAATGAGTTATTGAAAGTGATTTGGGTTATATGGATGATTAATATTATAAAAATATTATGTAAATTTAAATAAGATGATTTTTTGGTTGTATCAAAACACACAAGTTATTCCGAATAATATTTTATATATATATATATATAAGTATTTCCTTCAAACTAAGTATTATTCATATGTGGGTGTGATTTAATTTTTTTTGGGGTAACAGGTTGTTTCATTGAAACTCTGACTACATTACAAGAATTACTAAATCCAAGTATGATTTTTATTCCATTATTCCAATTATATATTAATATAATAATGCTTATGTTTTAATTTTGATTTCTTATTAAATTGTCCAATGGATATTCTCATTTATTTCCATTTTTAAAAAAATATAAATTTATTCCGCACTGATGGGTTTTATGAATAATATATTTGTATATATATATAAACCTATATGTAAAAAATATATA
Source organism: Viscum album (assembly GCA_963277665.1). Taxonomy (NCBI): domain Eukaryota; kingdom Viridiplantae; phylum Streptophyta; class Magnoliopsida; order Santalales; family Viscaceae; genus Viscum; species Viscum album. The sequence goes on along the minus strand of OY728141.1, from coordinate 38,435,670 downwards.
TTTATGGTAATCCTTACGTATTTCATGTTATATATATTTATATAAGGATAAAATTTTTATAAACATGTTATAATTCATATCGTCATGTTTTAGAAATATTTGTATAACTTGTCATCATGTTATTTTAAATGTAAGGATGTCACATCTGAAAACAATAATAGCCATATGTCAAGCGAAACATCGAAACATTCTTTTAAATCATAATAAACTCCTTGATTCAAATAAGTATTTAGGGTTTAATTCCAAGATTATCAAACACATGAACTTTTTCAACAATTGAAATTTTTATACTGTTATGTGAAAAATGTATCTTAGAGAGCATGTTATTGTGTGTATTCCATTATGCTATTAATTTTAATTTTTGAATAAATATATTTATTACATGTGAGGAACTATTCATTCATGACATTACATTAAACAATTTCGGAATAGTTTTATGGGTATATTTGATACCATTAAATTCATTTCTAAGAATTATTATTAATTATAGGGGGTGTTATTTACCTAGAATGTGTATATACTAAACTCCACTCATATGGCTAATGATTTAGACAAATTATGTTATGGATGGGGGCCACTATATCCCCACAATGCTTTGTTAGGCCTCATGAGACAAATAGATATGGACTTGGTCGAGGACTTTCCCATTTTACGATATGGTTTTTCTCAAGCCCTTAATCATTTATAGATGTCACGGATGATGACTCGATGATATTTCTTAATTAATCAGTAGGTATCATGAGATAAATAGATATGGACTTGGATGAGGCCATTCCCTTTTTTTAGATATGGTTTTGGATAAGGTCATATTCAGTTTTAGATGTATTGGTCGTGGCCTTATTGGTATGTTTCTGAATGTATGTCATATGATTTTCCCTCAATATAAAGCTAGTAACTAGTAGTTCATGTTGTTATTATATAAGTAGAATAACCATGGTTAAGAACTATTAGTCTATGGAAAAATTATGAATAATTATAATTTCACATGAAAATTTGCAGCTGCACCACTAGTATATTATGGGTAATCTATGTGTGACCGTTATCTATCTTTAATAATAATATCATGTATTTGTTTAAAGTATATGTAAATTTTTATAATAAATTATACTTTTAGTTTTCTAATAACCATAGTAAATTTTGAGCATAATATTATCCTAAAAACTATTTTTAGTAACTCTCGAGAAATGGTGATGACATGTCTTAAGAAAGGTATTTATCAATGGTTTTTAAACCCCTTACTAAGAAATTTAACGTTCACCCCATGTTTGTAAATTATTTTCATAGGTCACTTTAATGTTCCAATGTCGGACACCATCGTTTTTTTTTTGCACAAAGAAGTAATGTTTTTTTTAAATTTTACTACAACTCTAAGCTTATATCTAATCATCCAGAACCTAGACTGGTAAAAGGTCCTCTATTTTTTAATGATTAAGATGAGGTCTGTATAACCAATGAATCAATTTTTTTAAATTATCTATTCCTAATCCCCTGTCATATTATTTCAAATAATGTCTCATATATCAAATAATCGATTTATTTCACAAAAATGTGCCTTATCAAATACCTGTATTGATTAAAGGATACAAATTTATCAATATTTCCCCAATTAAAAAATATAGTTATATGTGAACACCATATGTAAAAATTTAATATGGTCTATAATGTAATGTAATCCATGATAAATCATATTTATAAATAGGGTAAATTTAATTTTGAATGCTTATAAGAAAAATAATAACAGCAAGGAGAAGTTAATGACTATAAAAATTATTCCATGAATTGAATGTGTATATTTTCCATTGAATAAATAATCATAATCCATCCAAAGTAATAATACGTACTGTTTAAATTCAATATATACTTATTGAAGTAAAATTCATTTTTGTTGTCATTGATGAATATAAACTCCATAAAAATATCTTTAAAAAAATTAGAGATAATATTATTTTCATTTTTAATAAATTTTTGGAAATTATTTTCATTAAAATTAACTTTAAACAACATTCAATAAAAACTTCCACATAAAAATGTGATGGAAGTTTCAAATAAATGTCGGTTGTTAATCCTATACATTTCATAAATAACAATACTTTTACAACACCAAAATGTCAGAAAATATTGATGATCGGAATGAAAAAAAAATGTTCCTTTGAAAACATTTTTAAAAAGTAAAAATGTGTAAAAATATATTTCAAAACCTTTTAAAATGGATAAAAAATTGAAATATTTTTTTTAAACATGGATTTGAAGGAAAATGGAATTAAGACTGAAGTGAGAAATGAAGTTGGATTTTTCAATGCATTTTCACAATAATTTGACGTACCAAAGAGTAGAAAAATGGTATCATAACATAAAAAATTTCCTCAAAAACCTATATTAGAATAAAATTTAGTATTTTATTTAAAAAATAGACATAAAAGTTAATTTAATGGAAATTCAAGAATAAAAAATCTCCATCAAAATTATATTTTGAAATTAACTCTTCAAATAAACATAATAATGATGTTTATATTTATCAATGAATCAATTATGTGTGTCAATTTTAAATATAACTAAAAAATGGTTAAAAACCAAAATAGATAGTAAAAATTCATTAAACACAAAATATTAAAATATTAACAAAAATTAGGTAGTAATATAACCCAATAAAAAGTAATTAAACTACAAAACTCCTTACCACATGGTAAGTTTTAATTTGAATCCCCACTGATGATATAATTCAAATTAAAATTGGAAATGAAATTAATAATTATTTATTCATGATATTACATTTAAAAGGGGAGTATATACAAAATATAATATAATTTGGTCATAAAATTACAATGTGCCTCAATGAAATGAAATTGAGACACATTCTTAGCCTTACACTTCCTTTTGGGTTGATATCACAATAACCTCTCGGATAGTGGTATTAATTATGTTGTTAACTTTCCACATAACCATATTAGTATTTATAATATCATATATGATTATTTTATGAAAATTTATCACCATTTTGTTTAATAATCTATATTTATTTTCATTATTTTGTGTGTTAATTTTCTTGTTTTTAAAGTAAGTTTTGAATTTTTATTTTTATTCCAAATTCTTAGATCCTGAGTTAATCATATAAAAAATATAAATAATTATTTACATATCATATATATTCTAAATATATGTATTTATAGTAAACTATAATATTTGGTGATTGGACATGATATACACTATTCATGGAGATATTAGGTCAAACATTCACAAGAACATGGTTACAATTTTTATAATGTATTAAGAGATAGAAAAGTAAATGATATAAATATTTATATATTCATTATAGTATAATTTTTATGTTGTATATATATATCATAATTTTTAAAATAATCTTTAATACATTACACATAAAGAATGAATGGTTCAGATCACTTTATGAGGCTGTTGTCTTCATACACACAAGCAATGTTATCGTATACCTGAAAAATTTAAATCATGATGGTATGTGTTATATTATATTTACACAATAATAATCAAATTATAAATATATAAAATATAAAATATTAGTTATATTTCCACTATTATTACCTACATTAAAATGTTTAAATTGAAAAACAAACAACAATAGTTTGTGATGCGATAGTATATTATACACAAAAATGATGATTCTGTAATCCATTTGATGGAACTGTGTGAATATTAAGGTCATACCATTATAATAAAAACATATTACTAAATATAAGACTCTTATACTATTATAAAATCTTGGCATAATATAAATTTATGTATGTGGAGAATAAAATAAAATAATTTTTTAAGAATAACAATACATATTCTTTAAGTGTCCTCCATAGGCTTGCATTGAATATTTTAATGGTTTCCTTGAAGATCAATAAAACGTATTCTAGGATAAGGGGATAAAATTTATTACATGATTTGGTATGGCATTTTATGAACCAATGTTGTATGAAGGTTTGATGAATGACATAGAGGTCTGATCTTTTATAATTGGGGGAGGGGACACACTTGGTATTTTTGAAAAGTATTGAGTTCCCAAATGTTTATTTCTATTAAATTGAATTAAATAATGTTTCATTATCTAAAATATAAGTTATAACATATAAATATATCAGTAAAATGGTTTTTTATGTCTTTCAACTTCATTTTCACCCTTTTGATTAATGTTTAGTCCCTTAGAAACCACATTTTCTCTAAATCATTGTATTTAATTTTAAATGTTTTCACTAATAACATTGGTCAAAAATTATGTTATAGTTATTTGATATTATAAATTATTCTAATTCCAAATATGGAATCAGTAATTAAAAAATCAAACAACATAAGTGTAAAATAGTAGTTTAAAATAAATCTTATATATGAGATAATAAATCTGGGTTTTGAAGTGAAAACGTTTATGAATTTAATATGTAATTATATCTAAATTAAATATAAAATTATTAATATGAAATAAATAGGATTAATATAAAAATTTATCTTTTTTTAAACTAATTTACAAAATAATTTAACAATTTAAATTATTTATATAGGATGTTATTTTTTAAATAAAATCTTAAAATTTTCACTTTTCATAAAAAAACATCTCAACAAAATATAAAAAATTCAAAAAATGATAATTGTAAAATTTTTATTTAAAAAATTTGGATTATTTTCTCAAATTAAAATTATAAAATTTTCAAAATTTATTTTTAAAACATTTGTGCCATTACATTTCATAAAAAAAAATTTAGCAAAATATAACTTTTTATGACCAAAATTAGATTTATTATTATCTGATTCCAGTCAAATCTGTTATATGAATATTGAAATTTTTTATTGAATTTTTAATATATAAATTTAATTAATATCATTCACTAATAGATATTAATAAAACTTATTATGATAAAAAGCTTTGTGTGCAGAAAAATAGTTTTTTAAACATTTTCATTATATTCAATTGATTTTTATTTCTGTTTCTTATTAATTGGTAACCAATGAATTCAACCATGTATTTTCTTACGTAACTTAATATTATTAAAACACTTCATTCCAATGTATTTTTGATCATATTAAATAATTATATTATTAGTATATTATTGTTTGGTAAAACTTTATCTTGCGTGTGATGTAGGCATTCAATGAAATATATTATTGTGTTTATATCAAGATAAAAACAGTGTTCCATGTAGATAACTCCAAAAAAAGTTCACATATATCACAATACAATCTTAGAGTTTTTTTAATTAAATGTAATATAATATATAGAATTTATTTCAAATAGTAAATATGTCACAAAATCTTAAGACGTTATATTTCATTCTACGCTTAGTCCTTCCTACGATACAATATACTTAATATTATTTTAATATTTGAAACATTTGAGTTGTTACAATATCCTAAAATTAAAGAAAAATGATAAAATTTTAAACATGATCTGGGAAAATACCTATTTGATAATTTAATATTCCATTTTTTAAAAATCAACATCATAAAGGGTTACTAAAATATCCTCCCGATCAGATAGAGATGGAAGTATTAAATCATATTGAATGAAATATAAAGCGGTTCTTAAATTGAAGAGCATTGTGGTCATGATACGATATGCTCATGGAGACAATTCATGAACATTTATTGATAGTGATTAAGTTCATTGACCACAAGAATTTGAATGATAAAACCATAGTTGAGTGCCTCAAATCCCTAAATCTAATTATTGTGGAAAGGTCATTAATACAATCATAAACAATAGTAATACGAAAAAATTTGATTTAATGATCATTGTTCCAAAGTGGTGAAATTATTTCACCATCTAATAATATATAGAAATATACACACATGATATATTTATATATATATAATTTCATTATTTGGTTTTTCTTCAATAAATTTCCGATTCATTTCATATTTGAACAAATAAATATCCCCAAAAAACTTTTATATGCCCAAATAACTAAAATTTACATTTTGAGGTTCATGAGATCTAAAAAAATTAATATCTTTTCGTTCTATCACTAACTATTTCAGAAAATGAAAACTATTTATACATTAATCTATAAACCATAATTATCACACTATTGGTTCATCATTAATTTTTTCTTTTTATATTATTATAACTAAAAATAATTATATATTGATAGGTAAAGCATGTAGGATAGTGGTAGGATGAAAACCCTTATCATCCTTTAGTAATGGGATCAATACCCACTGTCCATCTAGATGCATTGAGTTGTGACCCTGCTTTAATTTTGTAAATTTTAAAAACTATATTAATTTAATTATAACTAATGTCTCCAAAACTTGATGGACTTTTTTATAATAAAATTAATCATTAAATATCCATTTTATTATGGGTTTCTGTACAAATTTTTTATAATTTCTAATATTATTATTTAACTATTATAAAAATTTCATTAATGACTATATTAACCCTAATATTTATAAATTCCCTTACACTTATATTCGTAAAATGTAAAATAATTATTTATCAAATAAACATTCCATTAAAATATATAATTTTCATAAAGGTCCCTAAAATTTCATTAATCTCATAAATCCTTAAAGGAGGTGTTCAAAACATTCAATATATGGTAAATATTAAACTCTTAACTCATGATGGTATCCATAACCCTTAAGTTTTTGAATACACTTATTCTTGTATATTTAAGATACTCATAAGTTATTTCATAATTTTTATAAAAAAATAAAATTATTAAAAATACTACTATAATATAATTATATAATGCTAATAAAGACTTCAATAATTTTGTTTTAAAATAGGTAGTTTCTTGATCTATTTGTTATCTTAGTTCATTCACTTTCACTATCTATTGAAGTACTTCATGATTATTTGTAAAAAATGTAAATTATCCTATGATCATCCCCAAAGAGTGTAAAAATATGTTCTTATTAAGTCCCATTATTATGTACTAGGTTACACACGTGTAGATCCCAATGTACCCTTTTAAGATTTATTATCCCTATGTACATCTATTCTTGAACCGCATAAAAATGTAGAATCTAAATAGGGGTGTATTTCATGGAATACCCACATAATCTATTCCTCACCAAAACATAATGATGTTATTATATACTTATCCTAGAATTATATCATAGTGTTAGGTTACTTAATATTTTTTTCCTAAATATAGTTCCACGGTTTCTACTGAACTTCCTCTAATACAAACTATAGCAACTCTAACCATAAAATCCAAGATATGGTTCTTTCCACAGTTATATTGTCATAAGATACAATGAATTACATCCGGATGAACTTAATAATTTCATATTTCTATTAAAATAGATATATAGAAAAGTCTTACATTAAATTTAAATACAGAAATTACAACATAATGGTTTTTGAAAATAAATCTCTTCTTTCTATAATATCCCTACAAAACAGTTATAGTAAACCTCAAGGAATCCAATGAAAATTAATTAAAAAATGGTGATATAAAATTTTCAATATGGCTTAAGTAGAGAAGATGAAATAGTTAATCAATGATCATAATGAACAATTAAAGGTAAATAAGTAATAATACATTTCATTTATAAAACTAGATAAAGAAAAATAAACAGGGAATGGTACATAACTATGGAAATATTCCATTCAAAAATGGAGAGGTAAGTCTCAATATCCAAAGGTAAATAACTAAAAACACATTCCATTTAATCAGTTAACTAATAATGAAATTTGTAGAATGATAATTTCATTATTAAAATATATTAGATATCAATAACTATATTATGAATGTTAGCAATGCTTAATTATTAGAAACTATGTTTTTGAGGTAAATGGTACCTTTACCATTATAAACATTCACACGGCAGTTTATAAAATATATTTGGTAAAAACTATTATCTAATTTTATCAATATAATTAGTCACATTATACGTAAGATTCTATTATGATCTAACTTGAAATGGTTTACAACCCTTTTTATACCAGTCGTCATATGTTCAATATTCAATTTAATACAAAAATAACGATTCATATCAAATATCCACACATTGTAAATTATAATTATTTATCAATATTTCCAAAATTAATCAATATCATTAAAATAAAAAAAAATAAAAATTGTATACAATTTACTTGATAATCATATACATGACTAATTATATGGATATTTATGGGATATTTGATTTTCAATTGTTATAGGAAATTGAATATCTCAAAGAGGAAGTTAATGACTACAAAAGTACATTTAAGGTACTGTATTTAAATATTATTGTTGGTAAAACCAAACTTAACCCATCAAGAGAAATAATAATGATTGTTTTAATAAAACTTATACACATTGGAGTAGGATTAAGGGTCATTTCCATGGATGAATATAAAAACCATAATAATATATTTCAAATAATTAATTTAAAAAATGTCTTTTTCATTTTGAATAACATTTTCAATGTAATTTTAAATAAAAATAACTTTTAAAACAACTTTTTAAAAAATACCCTCATAAACGAGAGATTTAATTCTCAACAAAATTTCAAAAGGTAATTTCATACATGCAATAATGAACATTCCATTTTTTGGGTAAAAAAGATAGAACAGTTTCTTGTTCAGAAATAGAAAATACGATTCCTTTGAAATTAAATTTTAAAAATAAAAAAATGGTAGAAAATTAATTTAATAAATCCTTTTAAAAAAATTTATGAAATACTTATGAAAACTTTTTTACAATGATTTTATATGAAAATAGATTTTTGACTAAACATACAAATGAAGTAAGATATTATAAAAACATTTTGAAAACAATTTTGAGTAAAAAATAGTTTAAAATGGTACCATAACTAGAAAAATGGCCTGAATTACCATAAAATATAAAATTAAAGTATTTATTGGAAAATAATCATAAAATTTCATATAATTTATATTCAAGAATAAATAATCTCAAGGAGAAGGATATTTTGAAAGGAACCATTAAAATTTGTATAAAATTTAATTGTAAATTTATAAATGCATTTATTAAGTGTATCAATACTAAATATACATAGAAAATATTAAATAAATAAATATATTTTAAAAATTCATTACACACATAATCAATGAATATTAATGACAATGATTAATAATTGAGAACTAATGGAAAGGAATTGAGCTATGAAATTCCTTTCAACATGGTAGCATTTAATTTGAGTCCCCTTAGATGAAATAATTAAAATTAAAACATAAATTACCAGTAATAATGATTTGTTAATGATATTACATGTAAATGGGTAGTACATACACCATATAAAATTTATTTGGTTCATAACAACATAAAGTTCCTCAATGAAATGAAATTGATTTCTAATCCCTTACATTTTGATTCAATTCAGTTGAATGAACATTTACATACTATATAATGGTTTAATACATTTTATTAACTTATAAAAGAACCATATTTATACTTATAATTTCATATATGATTGTTTTAAAACATCTTATCACCTAATTATTAATTGTCTTTTATTATTTTTATTATTTTGGGTGTAAATTTCCTTTTTAGAGTATGTTTTGACTTTTTATGTTTCTGATACTCTTTTGTAGAACTAGTATTCATCATCTTGAGAATGAAAAAAAATTTAAATACTATATATATTAATTATTTATTTTATTATATTGATCCATATGATTTGGTTATAGGAAATGATATACACCATTTATAGAGATGGTAGATTATACTTGCGCATGAACACTATTTCCCATTTATTATTATGATTATAGAATGAAAAATAAATGATATATATGTATATTATCATTAAATTATAATTTTTATATCATATATATAATTTATGGTTATTAAATACATCCTTAATATTTTCCATGTAAATCATAAACAAACCACATCTCAACGTGAGGTAGTAGTCTGTTGTACACACGAGAAACATTACCTTATTTCCACAAAATTGAAAACATAAATTTTTTTGTTATATAATGTTTCTATAAAATTAATAAAATAATAAATATTCTATATAAATATTTTATATATCATTATTCTTATCCTTTAAATGATGTAATGAAAAAACGAGTGACATAGGTTTGGGAGGTGGTAGTCCACCATGCACATGAATAATGATTTCATAACACATTTGATGGATATATGACAGGTTTTAGGTCATTAAAATAAATTTAAAACATATAATTATATTTAATATATTTATTTTATTATATAATAATATTATAATTAGAATTTAAGGAGTTGGTGAAGGAAATAAAAAATACTTTTTGAATAACATTACCTTTTCTTTTGGTATCCTCCTTTTGTTTACGCTAAAAACTAAATAAGATTTTTTATGACCAATATAAGGATTATAGTATTAGTTTAGAGAAGTTTGAAAGTTATTTTTCTAAGTATTTTATGATCAAATTTGGTTTTATGGTGCGAATAAGGTAAGATAATGGGTCACCTTCTGTAAATGGAAGAGAGAACGTTCAGTGTGTTTTTGAAATTTGTTGGGTAGTGCCTCATCATTTTCATGTCAATTTTCTAAAACAATTATAAATTACAGAATCAAGATATTATAAGGTCCAAATATCTCTATAAAAGTTTTTTTGGACAGGTCTCCAGGTCATTTTTACACTTAATTTTAATGTTTAGTCCATTGGTAAACTAGTTTTTCTCTTAATCCCTTTATTTTTAACAGTATTAACCAATAAATTTGGTCAAAAATTAATTTGGACTTATAATAAATTAAGATTTATTATTATTACAAATATTTAATCAATTTTTAAGAATTTAATTCACATAATGGGAGGAAATTAAGTTAATATTAATCTCAGAAATGGTATCAGAAAGCGTGTTTTGAGTAAATATTTCCAAAATATTACTATGAATTTATATCTAAATTCAATATAAAAATGATTTAAGTGACCTAAATTAGGGTAATATATTTTTAATTGTTCTAATATTTTTTTTAAATCCAATTTAAAATACAATTTATCAATATAATGTATTTAGATGAAAAAACAGTTTTTAATTAAACTCCAATATTTTTCACTATTCATCAAAAAATAAAACTTCTGAAAAAATTCCAAATATTCACACCATGATAATTTTAACATTATTATGTCAAAAATGACATTTAATTTTGTAAAATAATATTTATAAAATTATAAAAATTTATTTTCTTAAAAAATAGAATCATTAAAAGGCCAAAAAACTATCTTAAAAAAATACAGATTCCTATGGATACAATTGTATTAGTACCTCTCTTAAGAAAAAAAATATATTTTATAAATGAAATTTTTTAATTAATATATAATATATAAATTTAATTTATATCATTCACTAATAGTTATTAATTTAAATTATTATGCTAAAACACTCTATGGTGCATAAAAATATTATTTTTTAAAAAAAATCCAATATATTTATCGATTTTTATTTTCATTTCTAATTAATTGGTAACTAATGAATTAAATCATATATTTTCATAAATTTTTTAATAATATTAATTACATCCAATCAAATAACTTGGTTATAACAATCATATAAAATGATAATATTAATAGTATAGAGTTTTTCAGGAAAACCTAGTCTTGTGTGTAACAAACGATTTCGATGGAACATGTTATTGCATGTAACACATGCTAAACTAAGTGTTCCAATTAGAGAAATTTAGACATTGTGTTCCATGTAATTCTAGATAATATAATTTTTTTACATTGATTGTTAAAGAATATATTGAATTTATTTTAAATAGTCAATATTTCACAAAGTCTTCGGATATTGCTTTACTATCTACACTTGGTGTTGCATGTCATTCCCAATATCGAATATGAAGTTCATATTTTAAAATTACAATGTTTTATAAATAATATATTCCACCTCGTAGTTTTTTTTCCTTTTCTATAAACTAGAATAAAAGAATATATAATTAGATGAATGTAATGGAATATAGTGTGTAATAACTCCCAATAGGATCTCTATGATCATTTCATATGCGATATTTAATAAATAAACTATATGTTATCAATTTGAAATAAAACATGGAATGGAAATATTTTCATAGTTCAAATAAAAACATGATTTAAAAAATATATCAATGGTGAAAATTATTCTGGATTAAAAAGTGTGATTCTATCAAATCTGGTAGATATTATAGCAACACGGGCCCTTTATACAATGGTATTAAATATTTGTATATAAAAATTCAATACAATATCTAAATACATTCATGATGATCATAAAGACATAGTTCCTTTAGAAATGTGTAAAAATAAAAAATTGGTTCATAAATAAATTACATCATTTCCCATTAATTTATTCATCACAACCACCATTCTTTGATATTCCATTCATAATACATTTATTCATAAACTGATTAATGGAAACATAAGAATGATAAATATCAAATTCTTAGTATAGGTAAACAATAGAGATATGTAAGAATAATATGATCATATGGGTAATGAAAATTAGAATAACATATGAAAACCTTACCTTGCATAAGAGATATCAAAATCATGAGTCATGAAATAAATATTGGACGGTCATAAGACATGAATCATAATAAAATCAAATAACACGTTCCATGATATAATAACATTGGCATAAGACATAGAACTGTTTCAAACAAATAATCATAGAAAATAATTTTCCTATTAGTCAAGTCTCACTATCAATGTTATTATAGTGAAATAGTATTACTCCATAAAACATTATAGTAGTCAATGATAACCGCCAATACCATCCTAGTAGATAAAGCCTCATTCAGAATCGGCTTCACTCACCATTCTAGTTCAATATCCTTGACGAGATAAAAATCTACACCCAATATACTAGAGGGAGATATACTTCTCACCCATAAAATAATTAATATTTTACATATGTGTTACATAATATATTAAAACATTCAACATATCATAACCCATTTTATGAAATGGGGTTCATAAAAATTTCATCATATCATAACCACTGTAAAAGAGATAGGTTTCATAATTATATTTTTATTTCATCATAACATTAAAAGTGAAAAGAATCTTGTTTCATAATATTCTCTCACAGTATAACCCATGGAAGAGAAATAGGTTTCATAAACATCATTCCATCATAAAGACAAAACATTCAGAAAATGAATTATAATGGTATCCTTAGATTATTTCCTCATTATGTCATAGGTTACTACAAAAAAAAGTCATCTTAGATATTGATAGATTATAAATGATCATTTAAAACATTTATTGAGGAAAATATCCTATATAATTTAAAAAAACATTTTAAAGTATAAATCATTTTAAAAATAATTTTCTATAAAAATAATTATGGAATATTATAGAGGAATATTCAATTAAATTATTGTTCTCTGTAGAGGATAATTTTGTTCATTTTGTACAAGTCAAAATGAAGAGTCCATTCACATTTTTGGTAAATTCAAAAGATGAAATTTTTGAAAAATGATATGAATATACATTTCAATGAAATTTGTAAAAATTTAAAATAGTGTGTAAAAATACTATTAAATCATTTTTAGAAATTTCGAAAAATTTATTAAAACACATTTTGAAATCATGTTTTGGTAAGAAAAAATATTATTCGACCAAAGAGAAAAAAATTGATTTTTATTGAAAACATTATTATGTCATCTTGAATATATAAAGAGAGGAAAATAACGGAAATCCATTCTTATCATTACATAACTAGACGATAATAAAATTCATGTCTTTCATGACCGATGGATCATGATATATTATCATCAGAAACATAATAATAGACAATCATGATAAATGATGATATTGTAACATCAAATCATTACTACTTTGGTAACATTTAAATGTAATCCCCGTGAAGGTGAAGTTCTCAATCTGGATCCTCATTTAGTTATATCGTTTTTTTTTAATTTTTCTTTATTTATGAAACAACCTTTACATCTTGTTAAATATTTCCTTCCCTTCTAAATTCTAACAACCATGGGAACTCAAGATTTACAAGGTTCACTACTCAAAAATATTATCTAGATCCTTGGTATGGTATGGAAACAATCCAGAACTACATAATAAATGTGAAAATATTCTTTTTATGTGGAATATAATGAGTAGTATGTGACCTACACCCCTGTAGCACATTGAAAACAATCCAATTGTGTGTGTTCTCCATCTTTGAAAAAATGGGGTAATTCATTGTTTCTATGCTTCTTGAAGAACTTTCACAAATCAAAAGCCTCAAAACAATTTTTCACTTTCCTACCTAGAAGCTGGTAAGAACCTCCTGGTGCAAACTGATTTTTCATCACTCCATGCTTGCAGGCCTACCTTCTTGCATTCCACTAACAACATGAGTGCCACTAGTGGGCACAACTCACAATTTTTGATCCACTTCTGTCTTATACACAGGAAACTTCTTTCACACAACTCCCTGCACGCACGCAACTAACAACATGCATGCCACTACTGCTTGCACGCCACTCTTGTGGATAACACACAACATGTGTGAAACATCAGGTTATATTCCACTTTTTACTACATTTGTGATTAGAGAAAAAATCCTTATTAAGTATTAATAATATCAAAAATAATGGTGGTATATATCTATTATAGGCATTTTTCTGACCCTACACGTGAGGCATGCATCTCATCTTTTGAGCCACTCCATGACTTGTGTGCCACTCTTTGACTTGATAACCACACACACTAGCACGTCATTCATACTTGCATGCCACTTAAACTTACTCACAACTTCATACAATCATCAAACTCTTTAAATTTCATGCCACATTCTTTCCTTTGTCATATTTTTATTTGATGATTTTGAAATATTACTTGCGCACAACATACACTTGTGTGCCACTTGTAATTATGTTCCAATTCATATTTGTGCTCAACTCATTAACATGCACACCACTTTCTTTCTTTTTAAAAAACTGTAGGATTGAAATAATGATGTAGATGCCCAATATACAAGAGGGGGGGTGAATTGTACACTTTAAGAATTTCCATAAACAAGGAAAGATCTAAGTTTAACAAAGCTAAACTAAAAAAATTCACAACTCCTCTAATACCAATTGAAAGATTGGTATATGGTATGAAGTTTAAAACTTCTAGTTCTATGTACTTTGCTTAAAATTGGAAAGTGATTCTGAAAAACAGGTTCTGGAAATATGGATCCAGAAATTTAAACTTAACCAATGTTTGCAATATGAGATTTTACCTTAATGTGTATAGAATTTAAACTAATCAGAGTACAAGTGTAAAGAAATATAAGATGATTATACTTTCCTTAAAATACGAAATGCAATTGAAAACAAGTAGTAAAAACTAAAAGTAACAAGATATAAATATTTTAACCCAAAGAGAAGGTTATCCAACAACCTTGGATAAAGGTCCCTTGATTTATACGTTCAAGAAAGTCTATCTTACCCACTCCAGGGTAAGCCCTCGATATGAAGATCGGTGTCTCTATCTTTCTATCCCCGCAATCCCTTCACTTCAAGGTAGTTGGAACCTCTGTCTTCTTCAGTAAGGAAGCCCTCGAACTTCAAGATAGTCTGCACCTCTATCTTCCTATCCCTAGAATCCCCCGAATGTAATCACCAACATTCAGAGTCGCACGAAGCAATCTGAACGAGCGGTTCAGTACGCACAAAGCATGAAAAGCTTCTCTCTTTAGAAATCACCTCAACAGCATGTGGTATCTAGAGTGATCAACTTGTTGTTGAGCTCTTCCAAATGAGCTCCTATTTATAGGCTTGGTTGGAACGATCGGCTCCCTCCTCCAACAGTCATATTTTCCGTGAATATCGGAGGGACCTGTACACGTGTCACTAAACCAATGGTTAATTAGAAATAGAATGGATGAAATCGTTTTATAACCAAACACGTTTAACTGAAAGCAAGACAACATTTTACAATGAAACAAGTGTAAGTATAATTAAAACAAGAATTCAGAGTGTAGGTAAATAAATGCTTGGAGTCTAACCAAAATGGAATTCGGAGTCTATGTTAAAAAATGTTCGGATTTTGTTTTATAGGAATTCGAAACCTGAAATATGTAGAAGGCCAGAGTCTGAATTTCTAAGGAAATTCAGAGTCTCATTTCACTAGAGTTTATAATCTGAACTTGCAAAGTTTGAAGTCTAAGTAGTAAAAGTTTGGAGTCGAACTTCATAAGAGTTTGGAGTCAAACTCATGAATGTTCAGAGTCGAACTTCATAAGAGTTCAGAGTCGAACTCATGAAAGTTCGGTGTCGAACTTTATAAATGTTCGGAGTCAAACTCATGAAATTTCAGAGTCGAACTTCATAAGAGTTTGGAGTCGAACTCATGAATGTTCATAGTTTAACTTCATAAGATATCAGAGTCGAAATCATAAATGTTTGAGTCAAACTTCATAAGAGTTCATATCTATAATTCGGAGTGGAACTTCATTATATTTCACATCCTGAATTTGGAGTGGAACTTCATTATAGTTCACATCCAGAATTTAGAGTGGAACATCATTATAGATCACATCCAGAATTCGGATCCTAAAAACTGAATACTCCAATTCTTGACATTATATGATTCTAGGGTTTGGGGTATGAATCTGGTTTTTGTACTTAAGAAAAATATTGATATGTATAAGAAAATATAGGTTAGGGTAAATTTCCTTATGGAAGTAAAATTTCGATTTGCTTAAGTATAAGGTGTTTTTGATTTTCAAAATAAGAAGGAATGGAAAAGTCATAAGGAAAACCTTATTTACTCAACAATCTCCCCCTTTTTCGAAAGCAAAAACATCCTTACGAAATAGAATCTAAGGTCTTTGAAAATTTTAATTAGACTTTGAAATTAAAAATTATCTACCTTTGTTCATGGATGAAAGTGAATATAACTAACTCCCTCTTTGGAATTGAGACTCTAAGGATTGTATTCTTAATTTCCGGAGTGGAGTTTTCATTATCATGGGAATGAAAAACTTCGTAGTGAGCAACTCCCCCTTACTTTAAGAATATCTTCACTTAGAAATTTTTATTCTTCATTTTAAATTTTTTCTTCTCCTATTTTTAGTGTTTCTTTTTACTTCTCCCCTTAAGGAGTATTTATTTTTCCTTCTCCCCCTTTGTGATTTTCAAAAAAAAATGAAGGGAATGGAAAAGAAAATATGGTACCTGAAACATTTGTATATAACAAGATACAACCAACCAAATTTTCATTAGAGTTGAAACATTTTTACAAAGGAATTAAATTACAACAAAAGATCATAGTGGATTTATTTGTCTTACATTTCCTTTGGGATCAACTTCTTCAAAAATGTTTTGAGCTTCTCCAAGTCTCTTTGGTCTTCCTCAACTTGCCTCTCCATGGATTTTTTCTTTTCGTCTTGGGCTTTCAAAGAATCTAACTGAGCCTCGATGGATTCTTTTTGCATCTTTATTAATTCATCTTGATTTACAAGCCTTTTCTTAAGCTCAATCTGTAGATTTCTATCTCATATAAAATTTTGAGCCAGAGAGTTAGCCTTATCATTTAATTCCTTCACTTGTTGACTCTGAGAACTCTGCTCAACAAACAGCTCATCCTGAAGATTCTTAATCTTCTTTATCCTCGGTGTCAAAAGCATATTTCACGTCATTTTAAAAATTATCATAGTTATCCATGTCTTCTTCAAATTTCTTAGACCATAGGGTTGTTTTTCTGCAATACTTTCTATGCACATCATAATAGATAAGAAAAATTTTATGGTTGGCCTCAATCTTTATACACTTATCCATGACCATGGATAAGGAATCTGATTTCTGATTCATACTCTGTTGCAGCATCTGGCATCTGGAATCTCTAGTTCAAAAAATCGGAATGGTGTCCACCAACATCTTCAGAGATTCCACCACAAAATCATTCCGATGAGCTGATGGCTCCAAATCAGATAACTCTCTTAGAGATTGTTCTTCTTCAATTTGCACCAGTTTTCTCTTAGAAGAACCACCAACTTCCTTCTTCCTGAAAAAATATTTTTTTGGTGTATCCATCAGAACTTGCTTCCCCTTTTCAGCTTTCAGAATGGGTTCCTCATTAAGATACTCTTCCTTAGATTCAGTAACTTGAATAATCTGATCTTTATCCCATTTCTCCTTTTCTACTTCATCCACTTCAAAATCCTTCTCATAGGATTCTTCCTCATCATACAAAAAATTTTCTTATTCTTGTTGTTTCTTATCATCATCGTTACTATCTTTCTCAACTCCCTTTACTGGAGTAACTAATTTTGTGGATTCTGCCTTATCTTGATAATCCTATACTTTCTTGAGCAAGGCATCCAAATCTTCACTTCCCTATTCTTCTTATTCTTCTTCATCAACCTCTTCCACTAATTCTTCCCCAACTACTTGTTTTTCTACTTCATCAACATCATATTCACCCTTAAACTTTTCAGGAGTGATATAGTTATTAGCTGGAGTTTCTGGTAAAGAAAGTTATGTAAGGAAAGTTTTCGAAACCAGAATCTGTTCAGAAGCTATTTCAGTATCTCTCAAAAGATATTGCACTAGTTCAGCTTTAGAAAACTCCTTTTTCATCTTATTTTCTTTTTCTTCTGTTCTAACTCATCCGCAACTCTCTCTTTTAAGGCCTTAGCCTCTACAGGGTCCAATATGAACTGTGGATCCCCTTCTTTCCCCTTCTCTTTGTCTTCCCTCCACTTCACAACAACCTCATAAGGATAATATTTTTGTTTCTTCGGTTTGGGGGGAGCATACTAAGTTTCCTTAGGCTTGGGATTTTCTTCATATTTAACCACATCCCTAAGCTTTCTCTTCTTCCTTGCCTTTTTAGATGGTTCTGAAGTCTATGTATCTTTATGAGCTGCCTTAACCTCTTGCACATATAGAGGGTAGAAATCTCTAGACTCACTAGAAAAACCCATCTTCTTCCTCTTCAAAGTATCATCACTTACCAGCATAAGCTTACAATTCCAGAAAATTTATTTTCATGAAACCTTGAAGGATTCTAAACACCGAACTTTTAGCTTAGATAGTAAGGAATTGAACATGATTATCTGAGCTCTTAGCTTTCCTTCCTTGAGGTTCTTGATCGTAATCAGAACGTGCCTCATCAAATTTATCTTTCATAGATTTACCATGAAATCTAAGATATGGATATATCTTTTCTTCAGATTATCCTTGTCACCTATTCTTGGCACTAGAAAAACTTGTACCCGCACCTATAGAATTTTATTGTTCGGAGTGGGATGAGTAATCATGGAAGTCATAGCATCCTTATGCCCAAGGCATTTTAATGTCTTAACCTTGTTGAATCTTCCTTGCTAATCTGAAAGCTTATGTGAACAAAACTCTGCTTCCCCTTCATAGGATAAACCAACCAAGCTCGCGGCCTTGGTGTAAGATAACTTGTAAGTCTTCCCATAAGACTTGAATGGAAACTAGTCTCTGCCATCTTCCTTTTGGAAAGAAACAGACTAATAGAAATCAAACAACAAATCAGTATAAACTGAATCCTGTTTATCTGACTTTTCTAAGAAAACATCCTCACATCCATTCAATATAATATTCTTTAATATAAGGGAATCAAAATTATAGAAATCTGAATGGACTAACCTTTCCCTAAAAAATAACCACTTTGAGATTGGTTTTGAGGTAGACATATCTTGGGATGTCGCTTCAATATAGATTCAGAACTGAGAGTTTTGAAAGATTCAAAATGGATTTGAAAAGATCAGAACCGACCTTAAGAAGAGCAGCACGGCTTCGAGATGCGAAAGCTTTGAAAAACAGATGTGGTACGAGTCTTGGGGTCCCCTTTATGTAGGAGATGGAGGTGACCTTTTGTCTTCAAATATCCATCTAACGGTTAAAAACTTTTTCATTTGATCTGACGGTTGAGAACATTCCTCAAGGAAAACATGACTCCAATGTTTTGAGGTTTTAAGAAAAAAATTCGGATTTAAGGAAAACTAGAATCCTAATTATTTTAAAACTCAGGAAAATACCAACAAGAAAAATATGATTATGAAAATTTATGTACGGAAATCATACCTTTCTGATTGGTTAGAAAGATTGTTCATAATTGGTAATATTCTTCTTGAAAAAAAACTCTTTACGATAAATCCCAGTATGAAAGTCTCATTATGAAAATTCTCATTATAAAAATTCTCAATATGAAAATCTCAGTACAAAAATTTCATTATGAAACTTGTCATTACGAAAATCTCATTATGAAAATTCCCAATACAAAAATCTCAGTACGAAAATTTCATTAAGAAACTTGTTAGTATGAAAGTCTCATTATGAAAATTCTCAATACAAAAATCTCAGTATGAAAATTTCATTACAAAACTTGTCAGTACGAAAATCTCATTACGAAAATTCTCAGTACGAAAATCCATTACGAAAACATCGGTTCTGAAAATTTTCATTATGAAAATTTTAGTTTTGAAATTTTCCATTTTGAAAATATCCATTCCGAAAATATCCATTCTGGGAATATCCATTCAAATAATTTTTCAAAATTTTGTTACGAAAAATTTAGTTACCTATGTTTGGAATGAAAAACTGTCAATGAAAAAAAATTGATTAAGCTAGCATTTAAATGTACTCCCTCTATGATAATGAGTTTATTATTGTAAGGCGAATTGTTCAAAAAGAAGATAATGAAGAAGGATTACCTTACGTTTATCATTTATAAATTATGTTTAATGTATTCAAATATATCGGAGGGTAATGATTTTTGTGAAAATATCAGCATGTTGATCTCGCGTTCCAATAAACTAAAGAATGATATATCCTTTAAGTCTGTGATCCCTAAGAAAGTGATGCCTAGTATCTATGTGCTTTGCGCGAAAGGGGTGTGCAGGGTTTTTTCTAAGGGCAATGGGACTTGTGTTATTTCACAAAATTTGAGTCTTAGTAAAATTCAAGCCATTGTCTATGAGTGTGTGTTGCATCCATGAAACTTGAGCACAACAACTTCCAGCTGCAACATATTCTACTTCAGTAGTGGAGAGTCCTACTGAGTGTTTTTTCTAGAATGACCAAGAAACTAATGAATCTATTATAAATGAAAAGTTCCAGATGTACTCTTTCTATCTATTCTACATCCACCAAAGTCAGCATCCAAAAAGCTTTTTAAAACAAAATCATTTCCTAAAGTATCAAATAATCCTCGATCTATGGTTCCCTTTAAGTAGCGAAAAATTCTTTTCACTGCCTTCAAGAGAGATTCCTTAGGATTGGATTGGTATCTTGCACATAAAAATACTGAAAATATTAGTTCTGGACAAGTAGTTGTCAAGTATAGTAGACTTCCTATCATACCTCTAAAATATGATTGATCTACTTGTTTCCCAGCTTCATCAAGATCTAAAGAGTTCGAGGTACCGATAAGAGTACTTTACTCTTAGTGTTGTCATATCAATCCTTTTTAAGAAGATATTTAATATACTTATGTTGAGATATATAGGTTCCTTCTGGTCTTTGAGAAATTTGAAAACCAAGGAAAAATGTTAACTCACACATCATACTAATGTCAAACTCAGATTTCATTAGACTTTCAAAAGAGTCTGTTAAATATTACTGAGTTGAACCAAATATAATGTCATCAACATAAATTTGAACTATCAAAAAAAATTTCTTATCCTTTTTTATAAAAAGGGTTGGATATTAATTTCCCTTAACATAGTTATTTTGAAGCAAAAATCCTATAAGTCTATCATACCAGGATCGTGGGGCTTGTTTAAGGCCATACAAAGCTTTGGTAAGTCTAAAAACATGATCAGGATGTTTTGTGTCTTCAAATCCAGGAGGTTGTTCAACAAAAACTTCCTCTTGAACATAAACATTAAGGAAAGAACATTTTACATCCATTTGAAAAAGTTTAAAATTAAAGAATCCTGCAAAGGCATGTAAAATACAAATAGATTCAAGTCTAGCTACTGAAGTATAGGTTTCTTCATAGTCTATTCCATCTTGCTGATTATAGCCTTTAGCAACAAGTCCAGCTGTATTTCTTATAATGACTCCATTTTCATCAAACTTATTTCTGAAGACCCACATTACTCCAATAACAGACGTTTCCTTAGGTATTTCATCCAAGGTCCAAACTTTATTCCTTTCAAATTCATTTAGTTCATCTTGCATGGCTTTAATCCAGTCATCATAACCTAATGCTTCATCAGTGCTTTTTGGTTCAAATTGGGAATGGAATGCTAGATGTTCTACCTCATTTCTCAAGGAACTTTTAGTCCTTACAGGTTTATTTAAATCACTGATGATACTATCACTTGTATGATTATTAAGAAACACCTGGTTTGGGTTTTGTAAAACCTGTTCATCAACATAGGGTAGAAATTCTTCTGGGGTAAATGTTTCAGAAGTATCTTCTTGAACATTTTCCTTACCAAAAGGATCTTCTATCAAAGGTTCATAATCAGTTTTTTAAAACACATCCGATGATGTAAGTTGTAATGGTTTAAAAACAAAGTTATCAGATTCATCAAATTTTACATGCACTGTTTCTTCAACAGTACATGTGTTTTTATTGAAATCTCAATAAGCCTTATAAGTTGTGGAGTAGCCTAAGAAAATTCCTTCATCATTTTTTGATATGAATTTGTGAAGATTATCTTTAGTATTCAGGATGATTACCTTGAATCCAAAAACCTTGATGTAGGAATATATAGGTTTTCTACCATTCCATAACTCATAAAGAGTTTTATTAAGAAATGGTCTAATCAAAACTCGATTTAGAGTATAACAAGCAGTACTTACAGATTTAGCCCAGAAATGTCTAGCTATAGAATATTCACTCAATATGGTTCTAGTTATCTATTGAAGAATTCTATTTTTTCTTTTCTACTACACCATTTTGTTTATGAGTTCTCGGGGCTGAAAATTCGTGATTAATACCTTCTACACTACAAAATGTTTCAAAATTAGAATTTTGAAATTCTCCTCCATGATCACTATGAATAGTTTTCATTGGAAGGTTTTTCTCATTTTTATCTTCGGCTCTAAAACTTCTAAAATAATAAAAATATTTAGACTTCTTTTCTAGAAAATAGACCCATGTAAATCTAGTGTAATCATCAACGAGAACAATCACATAGTATTTGCCTCCAATGCTTCCAGTTTGTGTTGGACAAAAAAGATCCATGTGCACTAAATGTAATGCATCAGCTGTTGAGACTTCACCGACTGATTTAAAACTTGATTTATGTTGCTTGACATATTGAAAAGGATCATAAACTTTAGAAGAATAGAATCTAAGCTCCGGTATATCCTTAACTAGTTTCTTCTTAGAAATTTTACATAATTTTATAAGGTTATAGTGACCTAGTCTTCTATTCCATAACCAGGAATGATCTTCCATTTCACTAAGGGAAGGTAGGTCTTGGCTCTTAAGGTCTTCTAAGTTTAATGTGTAAACATTCTCTTTCCTATTAGCTGAGAGAATAAATTCTTCCTTGGAATTGTGAACTAAGCACTTATGATTCATAAAATTCACAAAGTATCCTTTATTACATAATTTACTTATGCTAATTAGGTTGTGCTTAAGAACCTTTACAAACAAAACATTTGAAATCAACGTTTTACCAAGAAGAACAATATTACTCATACCAATAATTTCTCCCTGAGCATTATCTCCGAAATTTAAATTTCCTCCTTTAGTATTGATAATATTTTCAAAATAGCTTTTGTTATCAGTCATGTGCCGAGAACATCCAATATCCATGTACCATTTATTGTTATTGGTACTTACTTTATCTTCCTGAAAATAAGAATAGAGTTAGACTTTTGGAATCCAAACTTGTTTGGATCCGAGATTTCTAGATAACAAAATTTTAGGCACCCACATCTTCTTAGAAAAGTAAGCTTTATGAAAACCGAAAGATTGGGTTTTATTTAAAGAGAAATTCTTTGCCCAGTGACCACCACATTTACACTTGGTACAAAATGGGGATCTTTTTGGAACAATTTAGTTGTTAATAAAAGATGGTATTGTATGGGTATAAACAAATCCAGATTCTTCTGTCCAGAAGATTCATAATCAGAAGATTCATCTGACGAGTTACCACCACTGGAACTATAAGTATCATTATCTTTCAGAAGATTCTTATCTTTGGATTTATAATAATTTTTTCTATTCCTTTCAGAATACCTCTCTTTTCTTTCTTTCTTTTTGAGCAAAGGACAATACGATCTAATATGTCCATCTCTCTTACATTCATAACAATTAACTTCTCCATCTTTCCTATCTTTCCATTCTTTTTTCTTATACTTGGATTAGAAATCTCTCTGGCCAGCTATCTTGTTCATCCTTTGAGCAAAATTTTCTAACTCATTCTCTAAGACTTCACTCTCACTAGATTCTGATTGAATGACCACCTTATTAGACTTGGATCGCGTTACTCTCTTAGGAGTATTAGCCTTCATATGATTTAAAGTTGTGGTAAAAGAAATAGTACCATTTTCATTCTTCTTTTTGATGTTGTCATCATCTCTCTTCATTCTTGTTTCATATTGAAAAAGAGTTCCAAATAGATCATCTAACGAAATTTGAGTAACCTTCATGTTCTCATCAATAGCTGTTCTTTTTTATTCCCATTCATTGGGCATAATATCAATAATCTTATCCATAAGAGTTTCATCATCCAGACCTTTCTCTCCCATAGATTGTAAACTGTTTACAATTTTCATAAACCTCTGTTGAACTTTGCAAATGGGTTCTCCATATGGAATGTTGAAACCATGATATTCTGCTCTCAGCATAGCTCTTCTTGTCTCAATCACTTTGGATGTACCAAATTGTGTCACCTTAAGTTTCTTCCATATACATTTAGTTGTTTCACCTGAGGAAATTTTAATATATATGTTCCTAGTCATTGAACATAGTAGAGTGTTGCCTACCATATAGTTTAATTGATAATCATGTTTATCTTGGTTTTTGTAAGCACTCACTTCCTTATTAAGAATTTTATAACCTCTAGTAAGCATAACAAAGTTATCTACTCCAGTATTGATAACAAAAGTCTTCAGTCGATCTCTCTAGTATTCATAGTCATTACCATCAAAAAGTGGTGGCCTTGTAGGATTAAGGTTGTCAATAGATCCAACATTTAAACCTACCATTCTTAAAATAACCTTTGGCACAAAAACTTATTAGCAACAAGGGTTCGTAATTAAAGAAAATATATGAATCCGCGAAAATAATATGACTTCGGAAAATTAACTCTGAATGTTATGTATAACAAAAAAACTATAGTAGATGTAAAGAAAAGATGAATCTGAAGTTTATGAGTCCAAAAAATATGAATATGAAAATTCCCTTCGGAATATAATTGTGAGATTGAATCAGATTAAACAAAACCCTTGGGGTTTGAGTTAACCTGCTCTGATACCAATTTTAGGATTGAAATAATGATGTAGATTTTCAATATACAAGAGGGGGGGTGAATTGTACACTTTAAAAATTTCCTTAACCAAGAAAGATCTATGTTTAACAAAGTTAAAATAAGAAAAATTCACAACACCTCTAATACAAATTGAAGGATTGGTATATGGTATGAAGTTACAAACTTCTAGTTCTATGTAATTTTCATTAAACTGGAAAGTGATTCCAAAAAATAGGTTCAGGAAATATGGATCCAGAAAGTTAAACTTAACCAAAGTTTACAATATGAGATTCTACCTTAAAGCATATAGAATCTAAACTAATCAGAGTACAAGTGTAAGGAAATATAAGAAGATTATACTTTCCTTACAATATGAAATGCAGTGGAAAACCAGTAGTAAAAACTACAAGTAACAAGATATAAATCTTTTAACCCATAGAGAAGGGTATCCAACAACCTTGGATAAAGGTCCCTTGATAAATACTTTCAAGCATGTCGGTCTTACCCAGGCCAGGGTGAGCCCTCGATACGAAGATCGGTGTCTCTGTCTTTCTATACCCGCAAGCCCTCAACTTCAAGGTAGTTGGACCCTATGTCTTCCTCAGCAAGGAAGCCTCGAACTTCAAGGTAGTCGGAACCTCTGTCTTCCTATCCCCGGAATCCCTCGAATGTAATCACCAACATTCAGAGTTTCATGAAGAAATCTGAAAAAGTGGTTCAGTATGCATAAATCATGAAAAGATTCTCTCTCTAGAAATCACCTTAACAACGTGTGGTCTCTATAGTGATCAACTTGTTGTTGAGATCTTTCAAATGAGCACCTATTTATAGGATCAGTTCGAATGATCGACTCCCTCCTCCGACGGTCATATTTTCCCTGTATATCGGATAGACCTGTAAACATGTCACTAAACCAATGGTTAATTATAAAAATAATGGACGACATCGTTTTATAACAAAACATTTGTAACTAAAAGCACGACATCATTTTATAATGAAACATGTGTAAGTATAAGTAAAACTAGAATTCGTAGTATAGGTAAATAAAAGTTCGGAGTAAAAAAATGGAATTCGGAGTCGATGTTAAAAAATGTTTGGATTCTATTTTATAGGAATTCGGAACCTGAAATATGTAGAAGTTTGGAGTCTGAATTTCTAAGGAAATTCAGAGTCTGGTTTCACCAGAGTTCAGAATCTGAACTTGCAGAGTTCAAAGTCGAACTAGTAAAAGTTCGAAGTTGAACTTCATAAGTGTTCGGACTCAAACTCATGAAATTTCGGAGTCGAACTTCAAAAGAGTTAGGATTGGAACTCATGAATGTTCCGAGTCGAACTTCATAAGAGTTCAGAGTCGAACTCATGAATGTTCGGAGTCGAACTTCATAAGAGTTTGGAGTTGAACTCATTAATGTTCGGAGTCGAACTTCATAAGAGTTCGGAGTCGAACTAATGAATGTTCGGAGTCAAACTTCATAAGAATTTGTATCTAGAATTTGGAGTGGAATTTCATTATAGTTCGCATCCATAATTCAGAGTGGAACTTCATTATAGTCCACTTGTAGAATTTGTAGAGGAACTTCATTATAGTTCACATCTAGAATTCGGATCCTAAAAACAGAATACTCCAATTCATGAAATTATATGATTCTGGGGTTTTGGGTATGAATATGGTTTTTATACTTAAGAACAACATTGATATGTATAAGAAAATCTAGGTTAGGGTAGATTTCCTTAAAGAAGAAAATTTTCCTTATGGATGTAAAATGTGGATTTGCTTAAGTATATGGTGTTTGTGATTTTCAAAAAAATATGGAATGGAAAATTCATAATGAAAACCTTATTGACTCAACAAAAACACATATTTACTGCCCTATATTCATAATCCATTCGTCAAAATTTCTCCAAAATTATGATATTTGTGAAATAAAAATCAGCAAAGCATTGTCATAGTTTACAAGTCCTTTTACAATGTGAGTTGATTTATCTTCTTTGACAACAAAAAACAAAACCTTCTCAGGCCAACATGGTCCCAACGTAAGGGATATCCTTAAATAAATAATAAAACATCATGAAGAAAAACTAAATTCGTGATATTAAATTTCAATGGATATTTATATACACATCATAAAAAAAGATAAAATAAAAACATTACATAAGTCTCAAAGAAAGAAAACTGAGACGAAGTTCATTGGCCGCTTTGGTAACTATTTAACCATAAACTCCCCGAAATAGAGATCCTAAAATGTATACATAAATCTTAATAATTTTCCTGAATTTAATATAAAAAATACATTCATGGGTATTATATACATCACATAAAATAAATAATTCATTCATATGGCATATGTATCATAGAAAATAAATGTGAGATGGAAATATCATACCTTAAGTATATATTTTCATCTTAGACATTAAAACATTTTATATAGTGAATATAAATTTATTATACATCTATTAAATATTTTTTCTTAATATATTGTACCATGTTTTTATTATTTTATGTTCTTTTATTACCTGCATATCAACATTTTCATGTTAAAATTGTGTTTTTTGAAATGACTACTTTGTTTTTCATGAATGTTTTGATTTTTTATTATTGGTACTATTACAATGATCATGGTTAAATATTCCCCATATTGTAAAACAAGATATAAATATACTATATATTCAATATATTTTTTTAATTGAAATCCATAATTTCTAGAGATAGAAAATAAAATACATAGTCTATTGAGAAGGTATTCAACTCTTGTTCATGATCATTATTTCCATTTTAATGATGGATTGAAAGAACAATATTTAAATAATATATTAACATCCTACATTAATTTTTATTTTAAACATGTCCCATATTTTCATTAAAAACATCATCATTTTAATCCATTTAAAGTGTTAGTGAATCTCATTACTTCACGAGGCGGTAGTCTGTCGTACGTATGAGCGAAATTATAGTATCCCCATATAATGGAAACTATGTAGTTATCTTTCATATAATAATTTAATAATTATAATGATATCATAAATATAATAAATAATTATTTATTAAATAATTATATTGAGTACTGAGAGGTGGTGATGGAAAACAAATATCATTGGTTCGTGTGGTAGTAGTCCACCGTACACAATAATGATAATTTCATATACATTTTGATTGAAGAGGTTATGATATTAGGAAATTAAATTAAAATGACAGCATATATTAATATGTAATATAATGAGTTTAATATATCATTTTTGTTTAATGGTAACAAATGGTATTGGATGAAGAAATAAAATAAAATTCTTGGTTAGGTCAGTTACCACTTCTTCAGACAACAACTTTTGGTTTGAACAAAATAAGATTATTATGATCGATTTATCAAAAAAATAATTATTATATGATTATATTAGAGAAGAAATTCATTATTATGGGTAGGTATTGGCTTATCTAAATGTTTTTGGATGTATGAAGAGGAGAGGATTGGGTTGTCCTTTTATAAGTGAGTGGAGTGTCCAACTTATAATTTTGTAAAAAAAACAAGAATACCCAAATTATCTTCATGCCACATGGCACTAAAAGTGAAAAGTAAAGAGAATATAATAGATAAAGAAGATATATGGCATGAAAAATGGTTGTCTTACATTATTTATATCATTTTTAAGGCTTATCATTTTCGTTTAACCCCTGCTAAACTAATTATTACCTTAACTATGGTAAATAAATTTTACAATTTTTAACACTCGTTTTCGTCAAACAATCATTTGAACAAATTAGAAAATATAAATTATTCTGATTCAAAATCTGGAATACAATTTTCCAAATTTCATTCCCCAAATTAGAAAATTTTGATTTAAAATTAAACTCTTAGACATGATGAGAAGTCTTCCTTCCAAAGAGAAAATGTTGAAATGTTTTAAAATTTTTATATCTAAATACGATATAAAATATATTCAAATGAAATAAATAATATTATTTTATATCTAATTGAATTAATTTTAATTTAAAACCCATTTTAAAATAAAAAACTATATAAATTTTTAAATAAAAATTTAGTTTTTAATAAAAAACTCATATTCTTCCTTATTCACTCAAAAATTTATCATTTCAAAAAAATCAAAAGAATTAAACCCAATATAAATTTTAAAATGTGGTTTTAAATTTTTTATTTATTTTATCATAGTATTTTTATAATATTTTTATAATGATTTTTTAATTTTCTTCAAACATAGAAATCAAAATCACTTTCTAGAAAAAAATATTATTTTTGAAACATAAAAAGACTATATAAAGTATCAATATTTTTTATCAATATTTTTTATTGATGTAAAAACATTATACATATTTTTCATATTCATTATTCAATGATTAATTTCTATTTAATAAATGTATTATTTAAATAATAATATTAATAATTTTTCAGGGTTCGTTGAAACTCAGTGTTTCATGTAATGAAAGATAAACTCAGTGTTGTGTGTAATAAAATCAATAAATGAAATTTAATTTATTTGAAAAAAAAGTTCCTACAAATATACGGTGTTTCATTTTAAGCCCTTAAAATGAATTTATATGATAATATTCATCACTCTAATTCAAAAATATGAGGATACTTATACATAATCATTTTCTCATGTTACCATGTAGCTTCTTCGAAATAGTGGATTCACCAGAAAAACATTGACATGGTGATTAGTCCATTTTTATTGAAATTTATATGTGTGATATAAAATCTCTAATTGGTTTTTCTAGAAGAAAGATCATTATTTATCCATATTATTTCTGAGTTCAGTACATGTGAAGGGTCACGTATGTGCTTCTTAAGGAGAGATACATAGAGCACATTGTGGAATTTATATATGTTTATAGGAAGCCCCAAATGATAGACTATCATCCTTATATGATCAATAATTTAAAAAGTATTGATATACCCAGGTCATAGTTTCCCGTTATTTCTAAATATCATTAACTTCTCCCATTAACAACTTCAAAAAAACACCTTATCACTAAAATAAAATTATAGATCATCACTAGTGATAGTCAATATAACTTTTATGTCAACTCTGGTCTAACATTGTGTGTTACTAAATTTCTCTGATATTACCTATTATTTTTTCATCTATATCATGTCACAACTGATTTCATTATCCCACTTAATTCTAGAACATTAGATCTTTAAAGTTCATTCTATTGGGGTCTTTGTAAGGATTCATATTAAAGACCAACAGAAATATATTATTGTATGAATACTCAACTAGAGTATTGTGTTGATCACAACCATATTTTGAATTTGTAGAACATGATTTCATCATATCCTCCAATGTTTTAATTTTTCTATCCATTGATCAAACTTAACTCCATATCCATAGCATGTTAAAAACTTTTTAAAAAAAAGAGATAAACTTTATATCATGACAAGACCCGATGTAATGTGGTATTCCATAAATCATTAACACTTCTTCAATGTATATTCTGGATATAATATCAAGATAGAATCCTTGTATAACAACGATGAAGTGCGTTGACTTTGTAAGGTGATCGAATACAACCCTTATATAATTTTTTTTAGATATTTTGGGGATTCTGACACCAAAATTGATTGTGATATTTTCCAATTTTCATTATATTATGTGTAATGTATTTAACATAGACTTATACCTTTCTCTCATTTCTTACTTGATTACATTCAAATAAATGATATATAAACTCTGTGATATTTCTATTCATGCTATCCTAAAAAAATAACCCTTAAAATCACTATATATATTTGTACTTCAAGGATGAATTAAGAATGAATCACTATAAGATTTATTTATAACTTATTCTTCTAATAATGTTCTCAAGGAATACATATGTTGTTATAGAACCCCAATATTACATCTTGATCAAGGTTAAACTCAAGATTATTTTTACCTTTTTTTCATCTCTGTAACTTCCATATTCACTTCATTCATTTTTCATGGATATAAGGTTGAACATTAAATTGGGAAATACAAATTTCTCCCCTTTAATTAGGATATATAGATTCATTATTTTAAAATACATAAATATTTTTTCTATTTTGATCCTCGTTATGGATCGTCTAGAACGATCCTTTTGACTCCAAGTGTTTTCAACCTTGTTCATTTTCTATTGGTGTTAATGTGTTGAGTAGTCATAATCAGTAATCAAATTTGACCATCTTCAATTGTTCATATTCAAAATTTTATATTTGAACATATAAATTATATTTTTTTTATCATTCTATATATCATACGTTTCTCTGTAAATATAATGCCTCTATATATTTAATAAAAAAGTACCATAACAAAATCCAAATCAGAATTTGGGTAATGTTTTTCATGAACTATAATTTTTTGTGAGGAATTGGATATAATGATTTCATTCTACATAATAACTCGTCCCAATTTCATATTTTATGCATCAATAAAGATTAAAAAACCTTATCCACATTATATTAATTAAATAAGTGGTATGCTAACTAATCTAATCTTCACTTCCATGAAATTTTCCTCACATTCCTCTATCCATATTAACATGGCCCCCTTCTGAGTTAATATGGGGATTGTATTATATATTCATGAAAAATTACCCACAACACAATTATAATCTCCAAAATAACCAATAAAACTACACATTGAGTCACTACGGTTGGTCTTAGCCAATAATCAGTAGGTGTCAACTTTGATGAATCTACTAACATACACTCTCATAAGATTTTGTGGCCCAAAAATGAAACCTTTTGAAACTAAAATACACACTTTATTTATTTTTATTATAAATTCTCATTATATAGGTTTCTTAGTATAATTATTGGATGACCTTTATGCACTTCCGTGATCTTTTAATATATAAAAATATCATTTATAAAGAATATAACAAACTAGTTTATGTAATATATAAGGAAACTCTTCCTTAAATACATTAAGATAAAATAGTAATTAGTAAGATAATATTAAATAACTATATATTCCTAGTTAAAATACCTTATATAGAATTTTTTCATGGTTATATCATCCTTCTTATCCACCAATCGATGATTTCAATAATGAACGTTATCATTGGAAAATAACTAAGCTCTTCATTATCGATCAAATATGTCATCAATAATTTTTAGTGGATACTTCTTCTTGATCATGATATTGTTTAACTCTCAATAAAAAAACTGGAGTCACATCAATGAATATTTTATTTTACCAATGAAAATAGTTACACCCCATGGTGACACTCATGGACAAATGAATCCATTGATAATGATATCCTATATTTTTTTCAACTTCAACAACTCAATCACTTCTCTTCGAATGAAAGTATTTTAAATTGGTGTGGCACCATGTGAGAGTTATATTGAAGACTCAAAATTACGTTTTTGTTGAAGGATATCGAACTATTCTATTATGAAAACAAAAATCTCTTACACAATATGTTTATAATCAATTTTGACTTTTTCTCAACCCATTTGTGATAAAATCACATCTTTAATAAGAATAAAAAACCATACACTGGATGATATTTCCATCGAAAGTTCATATTAATCATCGCACAAGTAGATGATAATAGGTAGGTTTGGAATATAAAATTTGACTTCTCTTTCTCGATAATTGATCTGGGATTTATGTAGGGAATGAAAATACATGCCTTTGATAAAATCAATCCCAACAAGTTGAAGAATGAAATGATTTCCTGGAAACATATTGTGACAAAATTTAAATGGAGAAGAATAATAAATTGGACAAGTGATCAATATACCATTTGGGGTTTTCACTATAATTCTTCATCTAATAATTTTGGTGGAATCTTAATTCCCATAGAAATTTTTTTATATATGAAATAATGGTTAGGTATAAAGTCAAATATTGATTTATCAATTCTATAGTAGATTGTAAGTACTAATCACCGTGTAGATATCACACCGCTAATCAAAAATACCTTTACAATGAGATTTCCCATTATCTCTCACATTAAAAGTTTGTTGAAATCGATTAGTGTCATTAACCTCCATATTTGGGAATTAGATATTTTAACACTCATACTCCATTATTTTTAAAAGTAAGAGTGTGGGTGGTTTTTTTCAGTCTGTCTCTATGTTTTCATCATTATCTAACATCAACCCATCACGTTTGACTTCAATTTTCTGATGACCTTCCCTAAAAACATTAAACATTTACATGTCAGGTTACGATACTTTCATCAATTTTTCTTCCCTCACTTGGATTATAATGGAAATATCTTCTTATTCTCTATATATTTTTTATATTTTCCATTTAAATATATATTTATCTTCTAATAAAAACCACGAGATTAATATGTAAATCTAACCTCCATTTCCACCATGAATGTGTGTCAATCAATATTTCAATATATACTGAATCCTTTTATGGATAATTCCTTTTAGAGACTTGGTTTTAAGCCATTAAAGAATTGATATACCACACATTATGGTTGGACAATAATATCATAAGAATACTACCAAAGTCATACAATATTTCATTGTTGTTACTAATGGATTCATAATGCATTTTATTTATCTCAATGAACTCCTTATCCATATTTGAATGATAAATATGAGGAAAGTACTTATTGAGAAACATTTTTGATAACACCTTTCAATGAATGGGGTCAATTTCATCATATTCCCTTTTATATTTTAATAGAGTCCGCAATTTATTCCCTAAACCTTCCAAATGATAGAATTCCAAAATTAAAATTTCATTTTATGCACACTAGAAACAAGAAAATTACATTAATTGGAAATGATCCATTTATTTATAACTCTAATACCAACTGATTCAGTGAAATAAATTGGACATCGCCTCATGAAAGAATCAATATAATATAGTTCCTTCGTTTTTAAATTTGGACGTTTAGAATGATTAATATATTGAGAATGTATTTTGAGAATTAAAATTATATTTTACCTTCCAAAACCTATTATGTATGTATACTCAGGGGTAAAATCATTGAATTTTCCATCACACTCAGCATTAATATAGTTCGTTTAGGATGAATCTATTGAATAAACTAGAAAATGTTCAAGAAACTACAATAATTTTTGGGAACCACATATTCATGGAAATTATTTTGTAAATATAAATCATGAAAAATTCTTTTTAATATTCGACATATTAGTTTAATCCTATGATTGTCACATTCAATATCTATTTAAATCCTTAATGATTGTTCATAAATAGATTTTTAATTTCCAATGAATATCCCATAGTATATTCAATCTAGGTGTGAAATAAGTCCCATTGCTATGCACTAGGTGATGAGCGATTCCAGCTTAATCCATACTTTTTAAAGTTATTACACCTATATACAATTATTCTTATTATATATCCACTTCTATTATCTATATAGAAATTTAATTACATGGAAACCTCTCACTCAATCAGTTACCAAATTTGTTGGACATTTTCTTATACTTTATCTCATTCTTGAGTTATCTATATATGTACCACTAGACATGTAATTAGAAATATCCCTCAGAATATAACTAATGTTTTATCATTCTATTTTACAATGACTAAATGAAATTTTTATATGATACAAAATAAAATTACCCATTAGTTCCATATAACTATATTACATATTTTTATATAAACAATAATTAAATTTGAAAAACACGTCCCTGGGGATCATAATGTTTTTGTGCCTTTGGAAGAAAGGATACAAAAACAAGTGGCTCAAATTTGAACAACATCATCTACCACAATTTTTATTATAAACATGACCCTTATTATACATGTCATATAAAATACATTTTTTTACATAAGGAAAGTAAACATAAGAAATAATGAGCTTATATGGTCAATAAGATTAAACAAGGTATATATGTAAGCATAACATGACCATAAGGGTGTGATAACATGATGATAACATTTTAAATCCATACCCTGATTATCATAGATCGAAGTCATGAGTCATGACATAATGATTGGTTTTTCATATGACATGAATCATAAAGATAAAAAATAATGTGAGTAATGAGAGCATTACATTGGCATAAGAAATAGTTTTTTTATACTCATAAGCATAGAAAATAATTTCAATAGTAGTCAAGGATAACCTCAAAGGATATCATAGTAGAATGGGTTCACAATAAAAAGCATCATAGTAGTAAATGATCACACCCAATATTATCACAGTGGAAAAATTATCTTAATGAAATGTGTTTACTATCCATTAAAGTCATGCACAACTCATGATATATAAATCATTACCCAATGAATTGGAGGGGGATAGAGGTCCTAGACATCACATAATGAAAAAAAAAATTATGTGATCCATAAGATCATAAAACACTCCCTATTTCATAAAAAATAAAACTAACTGGGTTTCACAAATATTTATCATATCATAACTGAGGGTAGTTTGATAGGTTTTAATATATTTTCTCCATTTCAAAATAACATAACACGTAAAAATAAGTGTGTTTAATACAAAATCTTTATAGTATAGATCATGGAAGAGAAATTAGTTTTATTAATAGCATGCTATTATAAAAATAAATCATTCAATGGAACTTTATAATTTTCATCATTGGATCATATCACCAGAAAGTACTAGGTAACATTAATATATTTAATCTTTTATTTGAAAAGATTTCAAATGATCATATAAAATATTTCAATAGTATAATATCATTTATATTCAGAAAATAATTTTTAAAACAAAAAAACATTTTCAAAGTACTTTTTATTGAAATTAATCTCTTAGTATTTCAATGGAATCTTCAATGAAATGGTTAGTTATGATGGTGTGAAGTTATGTTTATTTTTTCATGTTAAAATGATGAATCCTTTTACATTTGGAGTAATGGAAAAATGAAAATTATTTGGAAAAATAAATGAATATTCCATTATAAAAATTTTAAAAAAAATCCATTAGGGTTAAAAATTTATATTCTAAATCATATTTAAAATGTTAAAAATATTTTTTTAAAGTTTTTTAAAACATCATTTTGGTATAAATTATTTTTCTACTGAAGGTATAAGTAAATATGATTTTTAATAAAATGATAATTTAAATTTATGAGTACAAAAAGAGAGGAAAATTATACTAAAAGTATGTAATGTCATGAAATAAGTATAAGAGAATAAAATTATTCAGTTTCAAGAGAGATGGATCCTAATATTTAATCATCAGAAACATAATCTAAAACAATCCTGGAAAATTATCAGATCATAAAATCAAATCTATACCATGTGTGACTTCCCTGACCCAGATGACACATAAGGGGTTCCCCAAGGCCGGTGTGCCACAAGGCTTCAAGCACATCTCCCCAAATTCCAGAGGCTACCAAACAGCATCGAGGTCGTTAGGTGTGTTGGTGGGGAGACTATACCCACACTACCAAAGTATAACAGAATGGGTGAGAGTAAACATATGTGAATAGTGGAAGAAATATATATAAACAGAAGGCATAATGAATAAATAGAGACAACATTAATAATAACAGAAATAACTGGAATAAAATTCAACAACTGGTGATATTTCTTGTACTAGAAATCTAGAAAACATGGATACTAACAACATGAATAACATCTTACCCATAGAATAAAAGAAATAAAATACTATCCCAAGAATCATGAGTTCCATCACATTCCTCTACTATCAAGCATCATACTAAACAACCAGCAATCAAGTGTTTGATGTTGTATGGTTCTCATTTTCAACCACTACAACGATGTAATCCACCCCAGGTACCAACGGTGCCCAGAGAGTGTGTGAGATAAATCTCAATGGGCCACCACTAACGGTGTCTATAACATTCAGTCTGTATAGTGTAAATGTAAAAGTGTGTAGGTATGCATATATAAATTAAATAAGTACTATTTAACTAAATACACATGTACCTGCCTCATCCCATAGCTAGTGTCTGCACATGTTAACAATTCATTCTCTCATTATTACCAAATTAATGTTGATATGTATCGTGATCCTCAAACAACACCATCATCAACTCTTAATAGTATAAATAATGAAGGTTTCAATATGTAACAAGGAAACCATGGTTAATGATATATAATAATGAAATCCAATGGTAAAAACCAAGGCGACGTAGACCTCAAGGGTTGCTAACTTAGTAATAACATTATCGTGACTATGGAAAGTAGTGTAATCCAAGGAGCATGTCCAAATCATTACACAAAAAATTTCCTTCTAAATCCAAGGAGTTCGTCTAAGGTAGTATGGGTCTATGAAGAGACTGTCCCCTATGGGTTATAACCATGGCATCTACATGTCAATTCTAGATCCAAGGAGTGTATCTGAGGAATCCTTTAATAATATATATGGATCCTACAGGGTCATGTTGGGCATCTAATAACAGACACGGATCGGGATCCTAGTGGTTCCCAAGCAAAGAAAGTTGTATCCTTGAATTTGAGCGGGGTTATTGGGATCTTGTGGAATTCCTCGATTGGAATCCAAGGCGATCTCGAGTCTGGTAATTCTTATTTGATTATGATTTAATGGAATATTTCAGTCAGTTCAATTCTTTCCTTTCATTAGTATCGTAAGGTCAAGTAGCATGCATCCTTTTTATCATGTGATTTGGTTTAAGTCTTTCCTTTCATTAGTGGGAGAATTCCATGCAGTATGCAACCATTCATTTAATCCACCCACGAAATGTCCAAAAATTTAAGGTTCATTCGGTTTCCTTCCATTAATGTGGTTAGGGGAGCTATAGATATGTAACCAATTAATCATTCACATTCAATTATCAAATTGAATATATTAATATAGGCGGTTCATGTGGTACTTATACATGGTACTTTCCATTATATAATTCACAATATAAATCAATCCACTTAATATAAAAAATCTTGCACAAAGAGTGGTCATGCCATGGCATACATGAACGGTGGCGCAAACATGCTAAAACAATATACCACAGTTATGGAATAATCATCAACATGGAAATGAGGGAGTTGTGGTCTTAAAAACCTAAAATTAATCACATATTTGGAAGGATGATGACCATACAGTTCTAAGGATTATAAAAATGGCATACAAACTCTATAAATGGCACAAAAATGAAATCATTGGGGCCCACATGACAAATCCAAAATCAATGAACTTTATGGATGAGTTATAGACCGCCCACCTTAGGGTTGTATGATTCTTATCCTCTGGAATTATCCCTTGATTTAGCTCAGATATAAGTAGATATAATAAAAATATTAAAAATCTCATACCCTAATATCTCGATCAAGAGAAAAAGAGAAGGAGAACGACTCAACAAGACACAAGTACTTACAGTTTTTCATCCGACGTGATGAACAGAAACATGATAGGTTTATGGATGAAATATATATAATGGTTCCATGGTTGGATCTTCAAAAATACCATAATTGAGAGATAAATATGTTAATCCCACATAACCTTGGATTATATAAGTATAAGGGATCTTAATTAGATCATTAAGGGAAAACTATAATTTTACCTATGGTTTAGCTTGTGCACATTTTGTTCACAAGGATTGAAAAACCGTGTGAAAACCATGCACTAGTACCTAGGAAAGGAGGTGCTCCCATAATTAGGTCGTGCATCTTTTCACCAATTGTGTGAGGTGGATGTGTCCAGAAAAACACAATATACAGTGTTTACTCTATACTATGGGCCAAACTTATTTTTAAAAAAAATTATGGGTTTTGGGATATGAATATTCCTCGGAAACCATGGAGAAGTTTTATAACCCTTTAGGCATCCATATTAGGTCCAAATTAATGATTTAGACTGAAATTCAAAGGATCCATACAAGAGTGAAAAACTGGGTTCTTAAAATATCCCCCGCCCATTAAAAGAACTTGTCCCTGAGTCCACCCTCCAAAGGTATAAAAACATTTTCTTATAAAAAGTATAGCCATTGGGTATATTCATAGGCTTCCCTCTACTAAGTATTATCCAATACTCTGTCGTTCATCCATTAACCTCGTACGAGAGGGATATATAGGTCATAGATAGCCTTTGTTCTCAAGTCGGCGATGCGTACTGGATACTCCTCCAAGGTATCATCAGCATCTAACTCAACTTATCTGAGATCAAAAGTATGAGATGGAACAGTATGATATTGGGGAAGCTATTAAACATGAAATACTTCGTTCATGGAATGGTTCCTTTTATGTAGTAGAAGCAGATAAGCTACTAGCCCGAATCTCCCTAGAATTTAAAAAGGCTCTACAAAACAAGGTAATAGCTTACCCTGCTTTCATAACCCAGTGTTCCCTAGCCTGGGTGATTTTTAAAGAAAAACATAATCCTTAACCTCAAACTCAAGAGGTCATAAATGGTTATCGACATATGATTTATGTCTATACTGGGATGTATCCATATGATTTTTGATCATCTGAACTTTCTCTGATGTCTTATAAACAGAATGAGGACCAAGTTGGGCTACCTCACCTACCATTAGCCTACACAAGGGTGAGCACCATGGCCTACCATATAAGGCCTTAAATGTAGGAATATGAATTTTAACATGAAATATATTATTATATGAGAACATTATGGGAGGGATATGCATCTCTCATGAACTGCTGAAATCAGTGAGACATTCTCAGAGCATATCCTATAGAACAGGTATCTTCCCTTTATATTGTCCATCAGTCTGAGGGTTAAAAGTTGTCTATAGAAGAACCTATGTTTCCATATCCTTCTGTAATCTCTATCAGAACTGTGACATTAAATGAGCGTCCCTATCTGAAACGATAGTATGTCGAACCTCGTGTAGTCATATGATCTCATGAACATACATTCTTCCCATATCATCAACTGAGAAATTCTTTTATATAAAAATGAATTGGGTGATTTTTTTAGATTGTCAATGACTACCTATATAGCATTGCTACCCCTCAGCGACTTATGTAATAAAACTATAGAATCCATTGAAAAATAATTCTATTTCCATTCAGAGAATAAAAGTAGCTATAACAATCCCAAAGGTATTTGGTGTTATGCCTTCACCTACTGATAGGTAGAACAGATAGGGATAAAGCCTTCTATTAGATGTTTTATCCCAAGACATCAATACTGGTGTCACATATCTTCATACATCATCATGATGCCTCGATGAACTACCAATTTAGAACCATGGGATTCCTTCACCAACTCCTCTCTCATATATATAGGAACCTAGATACCTCCACATAGACCCATGAAATTTTATCTATCCACCAACAAATCTAGAGGCAGGTTGTCACTTGATATACTCTCATAGAGAACCAGCCCTTCAGGATATAAAAAATTAATACTCTTCACATTCTTAAGTAGGGAACAGGTAACGGTCCATGCTAAGGTGTAATAACTCTCATGAATATCATGAACATCTATATGAATCTAAAAAAAGAGGGCCATAACCTCCATTCATCACTGGATTCCCATACGACATGTGCTTGAGTTTTCTAGCTCCGGGAATCTGCAACCACGTTTCCATTCCCTTGTGTATAATCAATCTAAAAAACAAAATATTGTAGGTATTTTCTCCATCTCCATTGTCTGAGGTTCATGTCACACTGTGAAAAGATATATTTGAGGCTCTTTTGGTTTGTTTACACCACAAAGTGCTCACCCAAAAGATGCTGTCTCCAGAAACATAAGGCATGGAAAACTGTTGATAGATCATGGTCATTATTTGGGTAATTTCCCTCATGATGACTCAACATTCAAGATCCATTCGCAATCAATCTGTCTTCCAGAATCAACACTGCTCCTATATGGATTCTGGGTGTATCACAGAAGATAGTACAACTTATACCTAGCTCACAAATAATTATAATATATGTTGATACAAGACTCTCTTTCATCTCCTGAAAGTATTTATCACATTCTTCTGACCATGTGAACATGACACCCGTATTTGTAAGACTATTAAGACGTAAATAAAGGAAAGAGAATAATTGAATGAAATACCTGTAATATCCATCCAGCATCAAGAAACATCATATGTCAATCATGTTATTGGCTTTATCTAAATAACCTATAGTAATAACCTTTTAATGGTCAACATATACATCTAATTATAAAATAATATGACCCAATAAGTGGAATTCTTCCACCTATATGTGTCACTTAGAAATCTTGACATAATTCCGGTGCTCTCTCATTGTACTCAAAACTATCACAAGATGTTTGGAATGGGCACTGTGAGTGAGAGAAAACACCAAGTTTCCATCCAAACAGATGATGAAAAGAGAGTCCATATAGTGGTGGAAAGCCTTATTCATTGAATTCATGAAAACAATATTCATTTTTTATGACCGAACATCATAACAAGGTACTCATATAGATCATACCCACTAATGAAATCTATGTAAGGTTTTTTTGATGATCCGACTCACACATGATGATAACCCTATATCAGTTCAATCCTATAGAATACCCTTTCTCCTCGAAGTTGGTCAATGAGATCATCTATTTTAGGAAGTGGATAATGTTTATGGATTATAAGCTGGTTTAACTTTATTTAATCCATGTAGATATGTAAGCTTCTATCTGGATTTTCAAAAAAATGAAGGGATAACCCCATGAGGTTGTATTGGAAAATATAAATCCATTGGCCTCTAATCCTTTAACTTCCTCTTGAGCTCATAAAGATCTATTGGTTCCAAATTGTAAGGAGGAATGGACACTGGAGTTTCTCCTAGAATAAAATCAATTATAAAATCTACCTCTCTCTCAAGAGGTAATCTAATAAATTATTGGAAAAGACATCCATGAAATGATCCACTACTAGATGATAATCAGCTTGATGTAAACCCTAATCCTTTATGACGATCTTTTCAATTTGGGTGGTCTCTCCACCTAGACCATGATACTCTAGTCCATCTTTATGACCCTGGACATTCCACTCACCTATATGTAGATATCTAATTCCCTCTAGTTATGTAAAAAATACTTTATGGTGATAGAAGTCTACAAAATCATTATAGTGAACCAAAAAATCTATTCCTAGAATGACATCAAATCCCATTATCTGTATGTTAAAGTGGTTCCCTGATAAAGGGTAACTACCGACCTCTAGGGATTTTTGTACAGTAGCATATTCAAACTTTTTATACCCCTAATTGTGTATCTAGGTTCATTACCCCATTGTAATATTGTATCTCAAGTATAAGAAATTTGTAGAAAGATATAGAGATAAAAGAGTTTGATGTACCAATATCAATTATAAAAGTTACTATAATAGAGTCTACTAGAACAGTAACTCGTACTATAGATGGTATCATTGCCTAATCCTTGGCTATTGGTTGTAGTGCTTGCAACTAACCTGATCCATGGCCTTGTGCAACAGATGTACTAACACGATCAAAGATACTCTATTAGTTCTATTGTTGACCAGGGGTCAGGATACCACGATCATGTCCCCTTCCACATCTAGACATGATGATTCTATTCCAATTCCCACCCAACGTTGCGCAAAAGAACCTACAACGGAAGGTAGAGTTGGGGCAGATTTATTTCAAAGGAAGTTGGTGGAAATTTCCTACAGAAGTTTTGAAGAATCCCCATATAGCCTCAATACCACCACTCCATTGGGTCTCTAAAACACCAAGGCATTGAATTTATCTGTTTTCCACACAGATGACACACCAACGGGATGTCGAAACAGGTGCTCTGGTTGTCGTTTCCCTAAGGAGAAACCACAAGGGAATGTTTCTTAGCACCAGAATAACTACTGGCCTAACATGGCACTGATCTTATATTCCTGGTACTATGAATTTCCATTATTTTACACTTTATGATAATATCTTGATTGAATAATACAAAAAATATAGGTAGGAAAAAGACATTGACCTAATTACTAATGGACTACTAGAGACAATACACAAAATGTCTAGTATATGAAATCTCTTCTCTGTCTAGAGTGTTGCAATGCATTTTAACTCCATGAAACATGTTGAATATTCCATGACTGAAATTGAAC
Organism: Viscum album; assembly: GCA_963277665.1. Taxonomy (NCBI): domain Eukaryota; kingdom Viridiplantae; phylum Streptophyta; class Magnoliopsida; order Santalales; family Viscaceae; genus Viscum; species Viscum album. Next base: position 38,392,499 of record OY728141.1, on the reverse strand, counting down.
CCTGATGGGGATGCATGATCTCTATGGATCTACCAGCTCTCAGTATTTGAGGGAATAATTGATCATAGAAGGTTGTCTATAAAAGAGTCCATAACATGTGGTGATGATGACTAGCCTCGGTAATCACACCCCACCAGCACTTGGCGAAATCATGAAGTATTATATGGAATGATTGATCCTCTTCTCTCGAGGCATCATCAGATGATCAATGATAGATATGGTGGATTCTAACAAAGACTCATCAGTCTGCGGACTACCATACCCTAAAAAAGTAGGAGGGTATTGCTGCTGGAACTCACAAATCAGATCATCCATCATGGGGGAAATCCAAAGAGCACCATGCATGGACTCCATTAGACGAAAGAAACTATAAAAATCATGGGCATTAGTTCCCAAATTAGTTACAAACGGTGGGAAATTATGTGGAACTTCTAGAAGTAATATTGGTGGATCTGGGCCCACCACGTCTAGAGCATGATCCTCACCACCTTCCTAGATAACGACATGAGAACTCTGGGGTATCATTGGTTTAGAAATTCCAATAACACACCTAAGAACAAGAATATAATCATAAGGTTGAATAACTAGAGGAATCAGAATACATGAAAATTTAATCCCCAAGGCATACTACCCCAAACTACCCACTTAGATGACCATTTATCGATAAGTGTTCAAGTATATATTTCATTTGATTCTGCAGTTAATTTCAAGTTTCACTCATTTACCTATAATAAACATGACAATGCGAGATATGAAGTTGAAAATAATTCAATTTAGATTTCATGAATCACCTTATAACGTATTTCTATTTCCGATGAATCAGTTCCCATACTCATATAGAGATAAATGTCACCCATTTATTTTATCATAATGGATTGACTCTGTAAATCACTCATCCCAATCCATGAGGGCCCATAAACCTCATTAACTAACATTGGAAATCACTCAATCACAACCAAATGTTATACAAGTAAAAGAGAAATATCATAACATCACACAACAATCATAAGCATATCAAGAAATTCTAAGCTATGAAATGAACAAATATAGAATGGAAATGTGCAGGACATGTATATTATATGTGCCTATAATGATATATGTAGGAATTCTCCTTCACCTCATATCATTGGCATAAGGATGAAACAAATCCTCAACAAGAGTAATATTCAACCAGACCACACAACATGTTCATCACCCAATGGGGAAATAATATCATATGTAATAGAAAAAATAGAAAAACAATTCAATTTTGTGTAACTTGGATTTTACACTGAACATGGGTTCATAATTCCCAAGAACGACTTTTGACCATGTCCCAGGGGTTTCTAATATAAAATATATAATCTCAAAGTAGTAAGGAAATATAATAAGACATCTTTAATACCAAATTTTGACGTCCAAGACCCAAATTCCACATAAGGGGTTCCTTTAGCCCGGGGGGAAACATGTAACAAATCACATCTCCTCGAATGACAGAGGATTTAGACGAGCAACGAGGTCCTAGGGTGTGTGTGTGTGGAGACTATTCCTTCATTACCAAAGTGCAGAACAGTGGGTGAAAGTAAAACTAGGTAAATAGAGGAAAATATATATAAAAATATATCTAATAGTAGAAAAATAGAGACAACAATAATAATAACTAAAAAAACTAGAATATCAATAAAAAACTAATGATATGTCATATAGCAGAAAGCTGGAAAACATGGATACCACTGATGGTGGCCCACTGATATTTATCTCACAGCCTCTCTGGTTGTTGTTCGTACCCGGGAAAATTACATGGTGGCATGATATATAAAGGGAATCCTAAAACTTCAAACACATGATTTATTGCAATTTAGTATGGATCTTTATAGAAGGGGACTGAGTTAGAACTTGTGATGATTGTGACAACCTTTGATTTCATTTATTCTTTGTGGAACATGTTATGCATTCTGCTGGTATCCATGTTTTCCAGCTTTCTGCTATATGACATATCATTAGTTTAATCCTATAATGTAATTTAGTAAAATGTAACTTAATACCCACATACATGCTTCAACCCTCATCAGCTGTCGGAACATGTCAACAATTAATTCCTTCATTATTACAAATTTTATGTTGATAGGTCTTGTGAGGAAGAGACAACACTAATATAACCTATTGATTTTATAATTTGTGCAGATTCCAATATGTAACAAAGAAAACATGGTTAATGATAGTTAATAGTGCACTCCCATGGTGATATCCAGGTTGATGTAGACCTCAAGGGATTCCTACTCAGTAATAATTATAGCCTGGATAAGGATAAGAGTGTAATCCAAGGAGCATGTCAAATGAATTCCATAATAAGGTGCCTATCAAATCCAAGGTGATCACACAAGGTAATATTGGGATAAGAAGAGACGTTGTCTTATGTGATGTAACTATAGAACCTATTTGTTAAAGATGGATCGAAAGAGTGTATCTGAGTCGTCCTTTAGTAATATAGTGAGATCCTATAGGGTCATACCGAGCATCGATGAACATAAAAATATTAGAATATAGGTGATTCTCAACAAAATCAATTTTTTTCTTAAATCGGAGTGGGGTTCTTGATTACTCCTATTATTCCACGATTAGAATCTCAGGCGAGCTTGAGTCGGGTCATTATTATTTTATTTTGAAGTTATTAACTATTTAATTTGGTTGAAGCCCTTTATTTCATTAGTGTGATAAGGTCAAGTAGCATGCAACATTTTTATCAAGTGATTTGGTTAAATCATTTCCTTTTATAAGTGTAATAAGGCCACGTATCATGAAACCATTTATTTTATTAATATTAGTCATATTCCACAATTTAAGGTTCATTATGGAACCTTCCATTAATTTGGTAAGGGGTTTTATGGATATGCAACCAATTAATCATTCAAATTCAACTATCAATTTGATTCACATACATTAGGTGGGTCAAGTGGTCTGCATATATGGGACTTTCCATTATGTTATTCACAATATAAATCAGTCCATTAAATATAGAAAAGCTTACCGTTATAGTTGTCAAGCCATGATAAACATGAACAATGGCAGTGTTAAAACACTAAACCACTATTATGGAGTAAACATTGACATGGAAAGGATGGATTTGTGTTCCTAACCACCAAAAATTAATCACATATTTATAATGAGGATGACCATACAGTTCTAATAATTATAAACATGACATTTAAATTTCATAAAAGGCATCAGATGAAATCAGTGGCCCCACACGACAAATCCAACTTAAACAAACATTAGGGGTGAGTTATAGACCACTAAACATAGGTTTTTATGATACTTATCCACCGTTATTGGCACTTGATTTTTTATGGGTTAGATTATATCTAAGAAAGAGTAACAAAATCTCATACCTTGATATCTCGATCGAGTGAAAAATAGACGTAAAACTGATAAAGAGGACTTCAGTAATTACCGTTGTGCATCTAATGAGATGAACGGAAGATAGATAGATAGATCGGTGAATTATATCTCTTGATTACAGGTTTTGATCTTAAAGAATCCCCAAATTGAGATAGAAATAGGTTAACCGTGCAAAAAATCAGATTAGGGAAGACATAGAGATCTTAATTAGATCACTATGGGAAAAAATATAGAGTACCCTATATTTACCATGTGGATGGTTTGTATGCACTATTTGATAACCCATTTTGAAAACCCTACACGTGTACTTGAGAAAAAGGGTCACTCACATAGTTCGGCTTCATGACCATGCCCTAACCGTGTGAATTGGATCTGTCCGAAATAACACAACCGGAACGGGTTTCCAAACCGTGCCGAATTCCTGCATCGTTTACTCTAAATTGTGCACCAAGCCTGATTTTTCCCAAAAGATGGTTTTCAGTATCCCAAAAATCCGTGGAAACCCTTGATACCTTTTATAACCCTTTATGTATCCATATTGGGTCTAAAGTAAATATTTAGACCAAATTTCAAAGGATCCAAACATAAGTGAAAAACCGGGTTCTTACACCATGTTAGAAACATTGAATTGTAAGAATCATGAAGGAATAACACTAAATGAAACATAAAATAATATGATAATAAATAAATTCATTTTATTACAAGTCAAAGTAGATTATATAACTCTGAAAAAGTATGCAATTCATAATATTACATATGTCTCAAGGAATGGAAATTGAGATAATGATCCCTTCCATCATTGGAAAATTTTGAACTATAAACCACATGAAATAGATATATTAAATTGTATATGTAAATGGAAATAATTTTTAGTATAATAATCATAAAATATATTCATGAAAAATATATACACCATATAAATGAAATTTGTTGTCAATATGATAGGTTTCTCATCGAAAATAATAGTTTCATGGAAATCTCTTACATTAAGTCTAGAATTCCATCGCAGTTAACACAATATACTATAAAATAAATATTATTTTATTAAAAATATAGCATATAATAATACTTATATATGCAATACAATATATTATTTTATTATGACATTTTATTACCCATCTATTTAAAATTCCATGTTGAACTCACGTTTTTGGAAATAATTTCTTTTTTTCATGAATGTTTTTGATTTTTTATTTTTTAACACTAATTTGATCATGTCATGATAATAAATAAAAATTTTAGTATGATATAAATATAATATATATTCATTATATATGTTTTTTTAGTAATTTTAACACCCCAATATTTCATAGTGAGTTATTTTCTTTAAATTCAATAGCTTATGCTACACGCAACACCGAGTTCGAGAGCACCACGACATACCAAACTAGCCGTTCAAAAGAAGTTATTAATATTATTAACTGTATTTTGAATTTTATATACTCCATATAATTTTAACTTTTGTATTTTGTGTTTTTTAAACTTATTATAAGAACAAATTCAATTTTTCAGATAACAAATGTGTTTTGAAAAAATAAATAAATTTTACCACATTTTAATGGAGAACCTTTTTAAATACAATATCTGACCCTTTTACATATTCAATTTGAATAAATAAAATTATTTTTAGAATTGGGAAATCAAAATTTACTTTGGATGAAATTTGGTATTTTTCTAATTATATTCTTTTTCTTGTGAATAGTGAGAAATAGTGTATATTAATTCAAAACTACCTTTTAATCTTATTTATTTGTAAGGATAGATTATATTTTAAATTTCTTTTAAAGTTTAGTTAGATTATATTTTTACCCTTTATCCAATTTTGGTCATTGAAATTAATTTCACTTTAAAATTATACATAAACAAATTCCAATTTTTTGATACTTATTGTTTTTTAAAAACACGCTATTTGTTTTGACAACGGGAATTAACTTTCAAATTAATTAATCCAACTTCTATGTTTTTAATTTGGTAAAATATACATCAGTTTTAATTTCATAATATAATATATAGCTTAGGTAGATTATTTTGGTATTTTTTTTGAAAAACATCAATTTTAGATGAATAGTGAAACCCCTAAGTAGTAGTTAAAAATCCAAATTTTTCATTTAAATTAAATTTTACCACTTTAATGAATTGAATTTATAAAATCCAAGATACATGGTTGTTATTAGTAAGTAAAATTTGGTTCAATAATATGAAAATATTTTTTGGTGAATAGTATCTTTTGACTTTTCTTTACCACGTTTAAAGGTAAATAGGGTAATTCAAGGTAAAAAGAATATTATAATAATAAAAAAAATTACACTTGTCCTTTGCTTATTGGATGAGGCATGGCCAACCATTGGCATCAATGGGTCTATTTTGGGACCCCATGGATCCACTTATGACTGATAATGACACATTATTATAATTAACTTAAAGTAAAGGCCAAAATGACAGAAACAAATATCTTTTAGTAAATCAATTTTTACATGGAGTTATATAAGTTATATTTTCATATATAAATATTCATTAAAAATCTGAAAATATTTCATAAATTATGGTAATTGTTTTATAATTTTTAGGAATCAAATAAATTAAATTATTTATGACACAATAATTATGTAGCATTTACCTCATTAATAAGTGATTTAAATAAATATGGTTATTAATATTAAAATAATATCCAAAACCTGACCATTTTTATTGGATAATTTTAATTCGACTATCCTACATCTTATCTTAGACTTTAATTATATTTAGACCTTTATAAACTAAAAATAACTATATAATAAAATAATATTTTCAAACTTTTCTAAAGAGCCCCACCTCCCCCTTATAAAAGGACACCATTTCCAACTCATTCCACACACCTCTAAATCCCATTTGCTCATCCAAAACAGGTAGAAATAATCTCTCAAGATCCCCATATTCCTTTCATAAGTCTTAACTTAGGAAAAAGTCATCTCAATAAATCTATTTGGTTCAAACCAAAGGAAGTTCACTAAAATAATGGTAACGCTTTCTCTTAAATTCTTTTGTTTTATTTTGTTTTATTTTACTTATCCAACCCCTAAACACTTATTATTACACTATTTTATAACAAAAACATTATCATAAATATAATAATTTGTTGGTATGAGATTTATTAGAACTAAAATAACACACACCTCCATCTAATGGGTGGAGAACATACTATTTCTTTGGATAGAAAACTAACGCCTCATGAAGCGATGATTATTCGATTATCTCCTGACGCCTCTCATGGTGGCCATTAAGATGGAACTATATTTATATATGATATATATATTATTTTTATGTTTTCTTTATGATTCTGTATTTTCTATTTATATCATTACTTTATGGTTTCCACTATGGGTAAAACGCGATAATTTCATTTTAGGAAGTGCAAATTACCACCCCCTCAAAATGATATGACTCGTTAATGCATTATGTGGGACGTATAAAGTATGGGATTAATGATATTATATATGATATTATACTATAATTATAATATACATATGTATAATTATGTTTTAATTTCATTTAAATACAAAATACAAATGAAAGTAGCATTCATGCGAACGTACAGCTTAGAGTCTCCATGAACGGTACATTTAATTTATTATCCCCAAATGTTATGTACCACTATAAATATATATATATATATATATATATATATATATATAATGTATATATAACATATATATGATATCTAAATAATGTATATCAATATATAGATAATGGACTTTTGACCACATGGAAAAATTGTAATTATAACAAGATTATTTTTTACTCCAGTTCTGAACATCGATAAAATATCTAATATGAACTCAAATAATTAACTAATAATTATAGAAATCTAATAAGTGATATAAAATGAATAATAAACTTGTAAAATGTTCTTAATAAAGTATAAATTAACTTTTTTTATTATTCAGAAAGAAAAAAGGAACATAAAAGACAAGTTGGACTTGAGGTAAGGGGCTTTTTATCTCACTTTTGATTTCGTGAGATTTCCATTGTTCGCCACATATTTATTGGATGTAGTGTATTGTGTACTTACATTTGATATATATTATCATTATTTTTTTTATATTCTTTGGATTCTGTGATTCATTTGGTGGTTATTAACTTTTTCTCATATGACTCGATTGATTACAATGAAGTAAGGGTTTTTCATCTCACTTTTATTCCCGTGAGATTCATGCAATATTGGACACTATTTCCTTTTTTGTATATTATGTGTTTCACATGATTATAATCTTGGATTAATATGATTTAATTTATGGTTATTTACATCTTAATTTTATGATCCTTCTTTTATGGGTTTTATGTTTCATAAGTTACCAAATCGGTAAGGGAATTTAAAATTTAAATTTCCACTCAATGGGATTTAAGCATATTTCATTAATTATTTTACTACAATATTATGTGTGGAATCACAATATATTACATTTGTAGTAATTTACACTCCCTTTTGTGTGGATATTCTTTTGATACAAATAATCACTCCATTGATAAATTTTCAATTCATTGATATAAACTTGATCTTAACTCAATTTCCATTCATTTAGTTAAACGTCAAAGTCATTGGTACTATTTTTACAAGAATATGTGTGAATGCCCTCTGATTTAATTACACGGAATATCCAATCATGTTGAGTGTATTTATATTTTTCACACAATATTATGTCATTGATTTAACATTTAACTAAGTATACTGTCTTTATAAGGGATTTCATCTCATGTTACATTCCTTTTATACTTCTTTGTTGTTATGATCCAATTCAATTTTATATAGTGTATATACTATCCTTTGACATAGTATAGAATTAACTCCTTTATCCTAATGATATTATAAATTTTTTATGACCTCAATTATTTTTATTCAAGCGTCTCTCATTTGGTTAGGCACTCTAACTAAAATATCATTTTAAATGTTTAAAAAATTTATTGTTCTAAATCATTCTCATTAATGTCCATGTTTTAAAAGTGGTTTTAAGGATTTATTTTTATGGACATTAATGTTTTAAAATTAAAATTTATTTAAAAATCTTCAAAGTGGTATGGAACACTTTGAATCAAAAATCCATTTTCAAATGACTTCTTGACAAATAGTGTGACTTTTAAATGTTTTCAAGAAAAAGGGGGATATTTATCTCAAATAGTTTTGATCATTATTTTCATCTATGTCACTATACATCATTTTTCTCGATTGAGGATAATTTTTTACATTACAATATTACATATTGTATTGAATGGGTTATGTTTGACTGTGGATGTGCTATTTTTATACCATTCATGATTTGTGGATAAATTATTGACATTTAGTATGATAGATTTAATAAAAATGTTAATGTTATGTTTCAAACATTCCATATGAGGAATGCATTGAACTTAGTAAGTGATGGGTGGAGCCCTCTATAGCTCCTCAATGCATCCGTAGGTCTTATGAGAAAAACTAGTGTCTTGGAATAAGGCCTTGACAAGATCATATTTGTAGTCTTCCTATAAAGCCTTGACTACGTGGTCAAGATGTTCGACATTATACATTCCATTAATACGAGATTAGATATTGATATTTCATATGGTTAATCCACTAGTAGAATACCCATGACTATGTTTTATTATGGCATTATTTACTCAGATAATATTCCTGCCATAATGTGCTCATGTTTATTATTCGTTAAGGCATGTGTTTTCAATTATTAACCATGCCTAATGTTTATGTTATCATCTGCTATATTCCTTACTCTTACTGTGCATCTAAGCTCACCCATTTTCATGTTTAATTTTCCCAGGATATGAATATGTTCGTTATGAGTGAGTTACAAGAATAATCTTGGAAACTTGGATGTTTCTAATGGAATAAATTAGTGTTGTTTTTCTTTTAAAGTTGTAATGTTGAACTTAAGTATGTATCTTCTTTCTAAGACTACTAAAATAATAGGTCCTTCGGGACTTGATGCCTTGTAATAAATCCAATGTATTAAAATAATGCACTGGATCCTGGATTCTATGGTCGGGGGGGGGTTATAGTTGGTATCAGAGGAAGTTTAGTACAAACCTTGGAAAAAAGATTTATAAAATCTCTGATTAGAGAACATTACTCAAATATAGACTATGACGATTAGTATAGAAGAACATAAATTTTTTTGGTAATGTAAATATTTTGTGGCTTTCCCAAGCAATACATCTCTGTTTGGATACGAGTAGGTAGATGTGGCTCTGGCATAGATGTACCTAGGGGTGAAAACCAAATACACCGATATGAGCAAGACTCGAACTGGAATTGGTGCACGACAATGTGCCATGATGCACTCTTGGTTATGATACTCTCGGGGGATACGCTTTGGATAATTCACATTTTCATTACAAACCAATTTGAATTATTTTAATAAAATATGATAATTAATAACCTTGGTTAATCCTAGGGTGTTTTAGATTGAAAATAAGATGTGCTGATATTTTCTAAAAAAAATTATGACAATTCTTACTCACAAAATACTTTCTGGTTTTAGTTAATGGCTGGATTCCAAGGAAGTCATAGTAACATTGAACATGATGTACAAGTTGGTAATATTGTTGCAAATGATAAAATAAATGTAATGTTGATAGGCATAAAAGATATTGTCTTCATGCCAAATCATATTTCTAAATATATGATCAATTACCAATATATTAACCAACTCCTGGACTCAACAAAGAAGAGAAAGGTGGTGAATGATAAGAGCTCCAACAGTGGAGACCATGGAGAGAAGAAATATCAATTTTCATCGTGCCATAAATGTGGAAGGAGACACCTTGGAAAGTGTCTCCATGGGGAAAAGAAATGATTTATTTGTGGGAAAGAAGGGAATAAAGTAAATAATTAAAGAGGAAAAATTAGGAGTGCTATGAAATAAAATAAAAATGATCCTAATAATTTAATGAAGTTCATTTGTTGTAAATGTAAGAGACCATTGCATCACCCAAGTCAATTCCCTATTCTATAGGATATCCTCATGGTCAAGGAAGAACCTATGTGGAAATAAATAGATATAAAAATGTTTATACTTATTAGTTCTTTTTGTTGATGAGATTAATTTGGAAAACAATTCTCTTATATGTATAACCTTTCACTTTGTTATATGAAAATTATATTAGAGGAATAATTATATTTCTTTTGTGGATATAGTTATAAATAACCATTTGAGTTTATATCACTCTTGAATATAAGGCAATTATAGGTTATTAAATTTTGGGATTAAAATGCGAGATTTGAGATAACATTGGTGGTTAATTTTGGTTATGATTATTTTTAGGAATCTATCTTTTTTGGGGAATGTTATAAAATATATTTTTTGAAAAAGGAAAACACACAGACCGAGTGACAACCCATCACATCAAAAAAAGCTATGGGAATCGGACCCACAACCAATGTGTGGCAGGGATTTATCGCCTACCACTGGACTACGTGAAGTCACTTGTTAGTATGAAAAAATATTTTTTTAGTTAAATGATTTTATGGATCAAGAATATGTTGACTTTTGGAACTTATGATTTATCCTTAGTATAAGAAAATGATTTGTTGATTATGTGATAAATGTTATTTTGGAAGATATTCTCTCTTTTGGTAACACTATATGCCTAAGGAGAAGAGAATACTAAGGGATTTCATTTGAGGTGTAATGGTGGGTTGATATCTATTTTTTTATTGTGTATTTATAATTATTTGGGTTATTTATGAAATGATAAACCTATAATAGAGAATATGTGATTAGGTTAATTACTTTTAAGTATGTGACATTATAAATAGTCGATGTTATTGGGAGAAACAATGTAACGTTGAAGACTATGTAAGAAAATTATTTTGAGTTTTGGGTCTCAATATTAGTTTGGATTATATTGAAAGAATTTATGGAAAATTGTTTATTGAATAGTATTTATTGATCTTTGGGTATTATTGGTTTAATTTTAGAAATTAAGATTAGTATTTTTTTCTCTAAAGGATTATCATTTTTGGGGATCTTCTGATTTTGTACTAACCATTTTGGTTTTTGTTAATCTCTCAATACAAGGGAAATATATATATATATATTATGGAATATGTGATTCTCTAGAAGTTGATTCTAGAGCTTTAGGTGTGACCAAGTCATCTTGAATACTATTCGTTTGGAAAAACAGACGACTTAGTGGTTGGAATTTATAACATGATAAATCTATTCTTAAAAAGTATGTATATATCATTAATTTATTATTCAATCTCGTAAATAAATTACCCATCCATTTTAAATGGAACTTAAAATAAAAAATGTTGTATGTTTACTTTCCTTACTGGGAAACTAATGGCCCTTTATCCCACCACAAGATTGTGGTTTTTGTTGTTAACTTTCTCCTAGTCATGTTTTCTATCACTCTCCATCAGAACATGACACTTATTTTATCTTCCATATCCATGTTTTCCTATATCTAATCCCATTATGGGTTATCTCGAGTGACCTTTGTACTTATCTTTCTTTATTTTAAAGTGATTTTTTTAATAACTATTTTTTTGATGTGGGAAATTCAATGAAGTTCCCAAGACCAATTTTAAAATTGCGAGGACACAATTTCAAAAGTGGGGAAGAATGTAACACCCCTAAAATCCATAGTAAGTTATTTTGTTTAAATTCAATAGCTTATGCTACACACAACACCGAGTTCGAGACCACCACGACTTACCAAACTAGCCATTCAAAAGTGTTTTTCTTTAATATTAACTTAATTTTTTTTAAATATTCTATATAATTTTAACTTATGTTTTATGTGTTTCTTAAACATATTATAAGAACAAATTCAATTTTTCATATAAAAATGTATTTTTCAAAAAAAATCAATTTTACTACATTTTAATGGAGAACCTTTTTAAGTCCAATATATGACTCATTTAAATATTAAATTTTTTAAAATAAAATTATTTTTTAGAATCGGCACAACAAAATTTACTCTGGATAAAATTTGGTATTTTTCTAATAATATTCATTTTTTAATGAATAGTGAGGAATATTGTATTTTAATTCAAAACTACCTTTTATTCAAATTTCATTATATGGTTAGATTATATTTGAAATTTGTTTTGAAGTGTAATTAGATATTATTTTTACCATTTAATAAAATTTTGGCCATTGTAATTAATTTCATTTTGAAATTATACATAAACAAGTGTCAATCTTTTGATAGTTATTGTTTTTATTAAAACACGCTATTTGTTTTAACAACATGAATTAAATTTTAAATTAATGAATCCAAAATCTATGTTTTGAATTGGGTAAAATAAACACAATTTTTTAATTTGGAATATCAAATATATCTTAGACTAAATTTTTGGTATTTTTTTGAAAAACATCAATTTTTTATGAATAGTGAAACCACTAAGTAGTAGTTAAAAATCAGAGTTTTTCATTTAAATGAAATTTTACAGCTTTTTTGAATTGAATTTTGAATATCCAAGATACATTATTTTTATTAGTAAGTAATATTTTGTTCAATAAGATAAAAATAATTTTTGGTCAATAGGGTAATTCAAGGTAAAAAAGAATATTATAATAAAAAAAAAATTTAACACATTTCCTATACTTATTGGATGAGTCATGGACTACCATTGTCATCCCTGGGTAGATTTTGTAACCCCATGGAGCCACTTATGAATGATAATGATGCTTTATTTTAATTAACTTGAGGTAAAGGCCAAAATGACAAAAATAAATATCTTTTAGTAAATCAGTTTTTACATGGGGTTATATAAGTCATAGTTTTGACTATAAATATTCATTGTAAATATAATAAGATTTCATACATTATAGTAATTGTTTTATAATTTTTAGACATCAAATAAATTAAATTATTTATGACAAAATAATGATGTATTATTTACCTCATTAATAAATGATTTAAATAAATTTGATTATTAATATTAAAATAATGTCCAAAACCTATCCAATTATTATTGGATGATTTTATTTCGACCATTAGTCATATTATCATCGACTTTAATTCGTTATGGGACTTTAGAAACCGAATATATCTATATAATAAAATAATATTTTCACACTTACTTAAAGAGACCCTCCTCCCCCTTATAAATGGACACCAATTCAAACTCATTCCACACACCTCTAAAGCCCCTTGGCACGTCCAACACCTGCCAAAATAATCACTCATGATCCCCCTATTCCTCATATAAGACTTAACTTAGGCATAAGGTGCTTCAAGAAGTCCATTTGATTTATACCATAGGAAGTTACCTAAATTAAAGGTAATGCTTTCTCTTAAATTCTTTTGTTTTATTTTGTTTTATTTTATTTTATTTTACTTCTCCAACACCCAAAACAATTTTTATTACATTATCTCATAAAAAAACCATAATACTCAAAATACTAGGATGTTTTTATAAGAATTATGCTAACTACACTTACACACAACTCCATCAAATGGGTGGAGAACATACTGTTTCTATGGATGGAAAACTAACGCCTCACGAAGCGATGATTGTTCTATTATCTCCTACCACCTCTCATGGTGGCCATTAATATTGCACTGTATTTATATATGAAATATATATTATTTTTATGTTTTATTTATGATTCTGTATTTTCTATTTATATCATTATTTTATGGTTTCCATTATGGATAGAATATGATAATTTCGTTTCAAGAAGTGCGGACTACCACCCCCTCAATGTGATATGAATCGTTATTGCCTTATGTGGGACATATAAAGGATGGGATTAATGATATTACATATGATATTATACTGGAATTATAATTTACCTATGTATCTATATGTTTAAATTCCCTTAAAATACAAAATAGAAATTAATGTAGTGTTCATGCGTATGTACGACATACCATCTCCATGAATGGTACATTTCATTTCCTATCTCCAAATGTTATTTAATGTTATAAATATATATTTATATATATATATATATACTGGATATATAACATATATATGATATCTAAATCATGTATATCATAATGGAGATAATTTCCTTTTGACCACATGAAAAAATTGTAATTATAACAAGTTCATTTTTGACTCAAGTTCCGAACATCAATAAAATATCCAATATGAACTCAAATAATTAACTAATTGTTATAGAAAGTTAATAATTGATATAAAAGTTATATTAAACTTGATAGATGTTCTTAATCAAGTATAAATTAACTTAATTTTATTATTCCGAAAGAACAAGGAACATACAAGACAAGTCGGACTTGAGGTATGTGGTTTCTTACCTCACTTTTAATTCTATGAGATATCCATTATTCGTCACTTATTTATTGGATGTGGTGTATTTTGTACTGTCATATGATATATATTATCAGGATTTTATTTATATTTATGATATTTTATTACTCATTTGGTGGTTATTAACTTTTGTTTATATGAATCAATTGATAACAACAAAGTAAGGGTTTTTCATCTCACTTTTATTCCCGTGAGATTCGTGCTATATTGGAAACTATTTCCTTTTGTGTGGAATATGTACTATCCAGAATTGTACTCATGGTTTAATATACTTAAATTAATGGGTATTTACATATTCATTATATGATCCTTATTTCTTGGGTTGTATGTTTCATATGTTACCAAATATGTAAGGGAATTTTAAATTTCAATTTCCACTTAATGGGATTTACGTATACTTCATTGATTATTTTACTCCAATATTATGTGTGAAATCACCATTTTTTATTTATGTAGTATTTTACACTCCCCTTTGTGTGGATATACTTTTGATACACACAATCACTCCATTGATAATTTCTCATGTCATTGATATAAACATGATCTTAACTCAATTTCCATTCATTGAGTTAAACATCTAAGTGATTGGTATTGTTTTTACAAGAATATGTGTGAATTTCCTCTGATTTAATTTGTTGGGAAAAAATCCCTCAAGGTAACTTTGCATTATTTTTGGGTTGATTGTGTTTGTTGACAAAGCAGGTTTTCATGGATATTTGTCGAGTTCCCAAGAAGTTGTTGACAATCCTTGTTGACAATGAACGATGACAAAGGAAAGGACAATCTGGAGGCGGTACAAAAGAGCAGTACAAGGTGGCGTCGTTTCCCAGTGTTTGCCAAATTTTTGGGGTCCAAAAATTGGAGTTTGGTGAGCATCGCGAAAATAGGATTTCCATTAAGAGCATAATTAAATATGGAAATGGAATGAATTTTGCGAAGATAGGATGCATGGTTTGGAAATCGTGAAGACCAGAAGATTGGAGGTGGTGATTCTTCATGATTACGTCAAGCTTAAAGAACGGTAGAGGCCGAATCACGTCACAGTGGTGAAGGGCTTTGCGAGTGAGATTCGCGGCGCATGCAAGAAGGAATGTTGATGGTGATGCTTCGCGACTACGTCAAGCTCCGCGAACGGAAAATTGTCGTGGTGCTTCGCGATTTGGACAGAATTCTGGCGGAAACTTTGGAGCTTCGTGATTTGAGATGATGTGGCATTGACTTCACGTGGAACTGATGAGGGTCAGTGGAATCGTCTATAAATAGAGGCCGACCCCCTTGAGAGAATCAAGAGATAATTTTCAGAGAAGATCATTCTCTCTCGATTTGGGAAGGTGGTTTGCGGAGCCAGTGTGCTTCGCGAAAGAGGATCTTCACAGCGGCTATTGTAGCTCCACGAAACCTGCGAGCTCCGCATTGGCTTAGTAAGATTTGTAAGGAATGTTGCTTTGTGACGCCTTGAGCTTCGTGAAAGTACTTCACGAAAGTGCTTCGTGAAAGTGCTTCGTGAAAAGGCAGGAGTTTCGCGAATGCTTGTTTGAGCTTTGCAAAATTGGGAGCTTCACGAATTAGGGTGCTTTGTGAAGGTGTTTCCAAAAGGAATTGCCTAGTGTTTAGAGGCAAAGAGGTATTCCTCAGTGGATGAAATTTGGACATTAACAGAGCATTCATCATTAGTTAATGATGCATGCAATCATTCAAATGAAGCGACCTACAGAACTGTAAACTGTGAGTGAATCCCTTCCAAGAGCAGTGAGCTTAGGAAGAGGAAGAATGTGATCCTCTCCACCGACAGTGAGCCAGAGAGAGAGAAATTGGGAGTTACCCTTGGGAAAGCAGTGATCTAACCCTAAACATTGTATAGACAGTGAGCTTGGGCATAGAAGTGATCTAGACTGAACAATGTATCCACATCTAGTGAAGAATAGTGGAATTTGGTACGACCGACAACTTGTCGGCGTATGCTCCTTGGACGTAGCCCAGTGAGGGTAAACCAAGTAAAAATCTCTGTGTCTTCCTCTTTGCTTCCCTGAATTGCATTCAAAGCATCATTATTAGATAAAGAGGTAAAGAAGTGAACATAGTTGACACACAAGAGAAAACCAAGTGACCCTTATAATAAAGAGGTCAAGATCCAGTGGGGTAGGAAGAACTTTGAAAAAGAATATCCATACCCTGATTCACCCCCCCCCCCTCACAGGGTATACAGGCCCCTATTGGTCCTAACATAATTACATTGAATATAAATTAATATTGAGTGTATTTATATTTTTCACACATTATTATTTCATTGATTTATCCTTTACCTAATGATATTGTCTTTATAAGGGATGTCATCTCAATTTACATTCCGTTGAGACTTCTTTGTTGTTATTCACCAATTCACATTCATATGGTGTATATACTATCCTCTAACAAAGTATATAATGAAATTGTTTATTCTAAATATATTATAAAGTTTTTATTACCTCAGTTGTTTTTATTCAAGTATCTCTCATTTGGTTAGGAACTCTTACTAAAATATCATTTTAAACATTTTAAAATTTACCCTTTTAAATCATTCTCATTAATGTGCACGTTTTAAAAGTGGTTTTAAGGATTTATTTATATTGGAGATAATGTTCTAAAAATAAAATTTTTTTTAAAAGTTTCAAAGTGGTTTGGGACACATTGAATCAAAAATCTATTTTTAAAGGACTTCTTGACAAATAGTGTGACTTTTATATGTTTTCAATAAAAAGGGGGAAATTTCTCTGAAATATTTTTGATGATTATTTTCATCTATGACAATATCCTTCATTAATCTCAATTGAGGTTAATCTGTTACAATAAAATCTTCCATATTTTATTGAATGTGTTTTGTTTGACTTTTGATGTGTTATTTTTATACCATTCATGGTTTTTGGATAAAGTATTGACATTTTTTATGATAGTTTTAATACGAATGTTTTTTTTATGTTTCGAAATTTTCATAAGAGGACTGAATTGGACTTAGTAAGTGATGGGTGGAGCCCGCTATAGATCCCCGATGCATCGGTAGGTCTCATGAGACAAACTAGTGTCTTGGCACAAGGCCTTGACAAAATCTTTTTTGTAGTCTTGGAAAAAATAGACTATGTGGTTATGATGTCCAGCATTATGAATTCCATCATTATGAGATTAGATTGTGATATTTCATGTGGTTATTATACTATTAGAATTCCTTCTACTAGTACAATACACATTACTATGCTTTATCATGGAATTATTTACTCATCTCATATTCCTTCTATAAAGTGCTCATGTTTATTATTCGTTAAGGCATGTGTTTTCAATTATTCACCTTGGATAATGTTTATGTTATCTTCCGCTATATTTACTTATCTAACTAAGAATCTGATCTCAACCCTTTTCATGTTTCATTTTCCAAAGATATGAAAAAGTTAGTTATGGGTGACTTGCAAGAATAATCTTGGAATCTTGGATGTTTCTAATGGAATAAATTAGTGTTGTTTTTCTTTTCAAGTGTAATGTTGAACTTAATTATGTATCTTGTTTCCAAGACTAGTAAACTAATCTTTCCTTTAGGACATGATTTCTTGTAATCATGCCAATATATTCAAATAATGCACTGGATCTTGGATTCTGGGGTTGGGGCGTACAGTAATCAATAATATTTAGAGATAGAAAATTAAATATGTCGTTCATGGAGATCGTATGTCGTACGCAGGGGAGAACACTTTTACCCTTTTTAGAGGGATAGAAATAAATAAATGTAAATAATTTTTTACCATTATAGAATCACATTAATTACATAAAAATCACTATTTTAGTTAAAAAAAAATCTTTATTACATTCCATGTAAATCGTGAACAAATTACATCACTATGTGAGGTGGTTTTCCATTATACACACGGGCGGTGTTATCATTTTCCAAATGAATAGAATGTAGGAATTTATATGTAACATATTAATTAAGACATTATAATAATATCATTAATATTATATTTTGACATTTAATAAATAAATACATCCAAATGTGAGAGGTGGTGATGAAAAATTAATAACAACGGTTCACGTGGAGGTAGTCCTACATACAATTGAATTGTGAATTTGTATACCATTTGATAGAAGAGTATATAATTTTTGGTAATTCCCAAAACATTACAAAATTTATGTATATATAATATAATAAGGTAACTATATCCTCATTTTTTAACAATAATTTTATTAGTTGGTGTAGTAAATAAAATAAAATGCTGCCTTAGGGGTGTTACCTCTTCTCCGAAAAACTATTTTTGGATTTCAAAAATAGTATTATAAGGTTGGATATATGATAAAAATATAGAAAAATGTATGGGGGTGTTAATTAGGTATTTTATTTGGTAATTTATTTAATAACCAAATGATTTTTGAAGTTTTAATTGGATATAATAGGGATGTACTTTTAGATGTGAGATTAGTGGTACACAGGTATGTTTTGAAAATAAAATAGAGGTCCCAGATTTTTCTCATGAAAATAGGCTAAAAATGAATAATTATATATACACTAAGATATAAGGTCGATGTATTTAGCTAAAATGGATGTTTTATGTGTTCAGGTCATTTTTATCCCTTATCATTATAGTATAGTCCACCGGTAAACCCATTTTTACCTTAACAATGGTAAATAATTTATACTATTTTTAATATTTATTGTGGAAAAAAATTATATAGAGAATATTAGATAATAAGAATTATTCTAATTATAATTATGAAATCTGTTTTTCTAAATTCCATTCATGTTACAAGAAAAATTTAATTTATAATTAAACTCGAAGACATGATTATAAAGTACTTTTTAATGAGAATAATGTTTAAAAGGATAAAAAAAATTATAAAAAATTCCATTTAAATTTATTAAAATACACTATATTGGATTAAATGAAATATATTTGAATTAATTTAACATTTTAAATCATTTTTTTAATAAATATAAACAATATAAATTAATAAATTGAAAAGGAATTTTTTAATAAAAACATGAATTGTTCACTTTTCACAGAAAAATTGTCCTTTAAAAAATCCCAAAAATTCACCATATTATAATTCTTACATGTTGATTTCAAAAATTATGCTTATTTTATCAAATTTAAATTTTAAATTTTAAAAAAATAAATTTTATTATTGTTCCAAAAATATTGACACATTTTTTTAAAATATGTTATTTTTTAAACATATAAAAACATTTTCAAAAATTACATATTTGTTATTTTTATATATATTTATATATAAAACCCTAATACATAATATTTAAAATTTGGTTTTCATGATCTGGCTCGATGGGGATCGGTTAAGAACTCCCCAAGCCCACCTCCAAAAGGATAGGTGCTATAAACTAGAACTGAGTAGGCATATCACTAACATGAGAGACATTACATAGGTCCATGTACTCATGAACACATATACAAGCTTAATAAATTATGAAATCTAAGAATACACCATGTAATCAACACATTCCTCTATCTATATCCCACATCTAGAGTATAACAGAAGTTCTAAAAGAGAAATAAAAGGAAAAAAATCTCCCACTAAGGAAAATTGTAAAAGAGTGCAACCTACTCTGAAGGAGGGGATTTTTACCAACATCAACTGCCAGAATTCTCCTCATACCATCTCTAGTAAACACCTCAGTCTATCTATCTCACTAAGCTCTGCTTTCATAAAGTCTTCCATGGACTCCGCCTATAGGCATGTGGTCTGTACAAGACACAAATCATGGGAGAGAAAAAATCGTGTAAGGGTGAGTATAAAAATACTCAGTAGAAACCAAAATAACCCCAAAAGTAATAGAGAATAACTAAAAGGAAATAGTCTTCTAAACCTAGACAAAGGGAAACCCATCCATGAGAGAAACTCTATCTTAAACCATCCTTTACATTTCATGACAAGTCATCATGATCTATAAGTTTTTCCAACCCCAACATGTAACAACGCCACAAGGACTCCCAGAAAACACGTAGATATACACATCTCAGTCTCGTAGTCTCATGAGGTTCCAACCTCATAGGCAAAAATTTGATTCTCTTCATATGACCTAATTGTAAAAATAAACTAGGAGTACACGCTATATGAGAATATTCATCACATATGGAACCTGTCTGAGAGATGAAATCGATCAAAAAATAATGATACATTTCGTAATGGTACGTCAAATAGAACATGCCCCATCAGAAATATCTTAATAGGACCAGATCTACTGCACATCATCAAATGACTTTTATTCGTTAAATTTCACTTATTATAAACTAATGAAACCCATGTGAAGAGGTTTACCCCACCCCCACCCCCCCACTACACAGAGTTCAGGGAGCACTTCTCCAGAATATGCACCTTGTGTATCCTCAGTTTAAAAATAGAACAGAGGGACCCACTCCATGACACTACCCCACAGTTATGGGATTTCTACTCTTAACTAATCTGTGAAAGCTTTTTCACTCTTGTAGATAGTGGAACACTCATCCATCCGTAGTGGGAGAACTATACTCTATATACGTATCATTCACATCAAGTGTAAGGAACTGCACCTCGTAATAGTAACCCAAATCTAATGGAGATTTAAATTCAATGGAGGGCATGCTCTCTACTACTACATGGATATGGGGGAATACTTCTTTATATGTGAGTACCTTCACCATACTACAATGGGGGGGTACTACTAAAAAAGGAATTGTTCCCAGATATTATTGGAGAGTACCACTTCGTAAATCAAGGAACAACACCCTAACCTAGAAGGGGAGTACCACTCAATGGCTAGAGGATCAACCCCCTAGAATGATAATGGAGTACCAAATCTTATATCTCATTCATTATGGGGAACCTACACCCTAGAATTGTAGGGGGGGTACCAACCCCAGTATAGTGGACCCACTCCCAGATATGTCATGAGAGTACCAAATCTGAAAGAAGGGAACAAATGGAGGACTCACACGCTGATCTGGTAGGGGAGTTCTGACACCGTGGATAGAGGAACCACTCCCTAGTTCAATAGGGGTGTGACTACTCTACCATCACCAAGATCATATGGAATCCCACACCCTATTCCATCAAGGTATTGAATCCCCATAGGAAAATACCCAAAGGTAACTAACACATGCTCACATCATAAGAAGTCCCATATCTACCAATGTAGAGATGTAAGGAAAACCCACTCATTAGTCTATAAGGTTAGTAATTGTCAAAGAGTCTCTCTATAAGAACCACACGGATCTCTAAAATAATCTTTGTACTGCTCCAAAATATTGTTTCTATATTCATGAAAGCTCGTATATTGTATGTTTTAATGGAGACCACCATCACATTCTATGTGGAAGATCACACAATATGGACTACTGAAAAGCCTGAATCTGAGTCCCATAGAAGAAGATATAGAAGTTAGAACACTCTTGGAGGATTTCTTATTAGTACACAGTGTACTTTAGGGCACATACTTTTTTGAGGCCGCCCAAGAACCTTCCCATATATCAGGTACACATGGGTTCCAACCCATTTAGGTGTAGATGGTATGTAAAATTGGTACACATCGTGTTCCTCATTACCCAGCACCTGGACCTATTCCACTTTTATACTGTTCGGCCAACCATGTCCCTGACACAACATGTATCCCATACGACACATATTCTTTAAATAAACATCCACCTTCCCATGAAAGTTTCCCATGTCTGTGTACTAGACAACAATTCTTTGTATATTTGACATTTGTTAGTACACTGTAAAGTATTTTTATACGACTAACAAAAACCTGTCCCCGGATGACACAGTTTAGGGAACTACATATTATGTAACCTTGGTACACAACATTTAGTCCTAATAGATCATCATACCTGAATAGAAAAACTTACACAGTGTGTTTCACTAAACTACACAACGTGTAGATGGAAATTCAAATTGGTAATTTCCATAAAATCACCCAATTCACCCTAAATCAACCCAAACCCCATATATCTACCTAGAAGAGATCCAAAAAATGAAATAAGGATATATAACATTAGAGTAATGAAAAAAATGGGATCAAGAGAAAACTAACATCCGCCTACCTTGATGTAAAAACTCCAATGTTTTTGTTGATGAATAGTTCTCGGATTATTTTGGTTATCTATCTAATGGTGATCTATGATAAAAACTTGGATCAATGAAACATTTTTACGATGATTTGGTGGTGGATTTGTTCACCACTATGGGGAAGAAATGGAGAAATATAGTTCTGATATCCCTTGGTTTGGGAACACCAATGTTTGGGGGTAGGGGAATTAGGTCTAGTTTATTAAATAAATTTTATTTAATTAATTAATTTGACCTCCAAACACAACATCACCATAAAAACCCCTGAGAAAAAATCCTGAAGTAGAAGACCTTAGGTCAGTCCAAAGGTAAATACAACATTCCAGACTATACCGTAGTCTCATAAATCTAATCCAAGACTCTGAACAGGTGTTTTTTACATTTCAAGAGAAACTACATGCGTGCGTTAAAATATTTTTAATATTTTTAATATCGTCAGACTGATGATCCCCGGTCCCCGACTTCTCAAACTGAATCAGCCCCCGGCTCCAAGAAATATTCTCCAAAATAATATTATGTCTATCCAGACCAAACTGAATTCATTACATCCTTCGCACCTTCGAAATTTTCATCCCTGAAAATTGAAAGGCAATGTATAAGGGAAGAAACTGAGCTCCTTACTGGAAACCTATCCTTGTGAGGTCATCAAGGGTTTTCATGCTTCTAATAAGAATTCCCCCAAAAAAACACCATGTTAAAACCACTATCATGTCCAACTTATATTATGAAGTTATTTTTTAGAAACATACCATGTCCCCTTAACTATAACAAATGGAAACCATCAAGCACCATGGTCCATATATGGTCATGGGGTCTAGCGGTACACCACCTCACTAACCTAACGCAAATACTATTGAACACCAGAGTTCACATTTAATTTTGGATGGCCTTCATGACAAACTCCTCATGAATTTGACAATCATGGTTGAATCTTGACACACAAGGGTAATCCTAAACAAAATAGAGTTGTATAAGAGTAAACACTGGTTCTTACCATGCCCTTCATCTATAAACCTCCAACTACAACAGACCTCTCCAAAAAAGAAACACTTTCACACCCAATAGTGACATCATAAATAAGTATGGATTGTATGAAATAAATACACACTGCCAAAACATCATAGGTATAACTCTACCAATATGGAATGAATCTAAGCAAGGCTCTCCCTCTCCTAGGTCCACCAAGCTAAAGGGGTCGACCAGGAATACTCCACTGGCATGGCTAGGAACTTCTCTAACACTTAATCACATAATCATGACAATAATTGGCATGTCCAATGAAATCATCCACCACACTATGATACATTCCACTTTTGGTAGAATTGACTCACCCATACAGTTTTGGGTGCATCATAAAAATGTGACGTGATGGGGAATGGGTCCCCCTTCCTGGTGAGTACAAAGATACATAAAATTTCACCACATTATCATAGATCATGTCATGTATAAAGCTAAAACCAATAATAAAATTGTAATAATTCAAAAATAAGGGTTTTTGAGACACAAACTGGGTCTTACTAGTCCCTTTGTCACAACAACCAACATGTGGTTCTACCGACGCCCCTCGTCGCCCAAGTGAACCTCGAGCCTAAAAGAAAAAAAGAGTACCCACAATAGTTTCTGATAACTACTACAACAAAATGTATAAATAATATAGTCCATAACTATATTCATACTTATATCTTCTGGTTTAAAAATTCTCAATATCCTACAACTTTCCTCACCCATGTCCTCCAACACCCTATGCCTGGCACGAACCACCTAAGGGTGGTGGTGGAAACATCCATAATAGCCTACCACCTCCTACCACCCATCCAAATCCTCTACCACGTCCACCACCATACATAACTACTTAATCCAATATATATTTGATGCATTCATGTCGAAGGTCATGGAAAAAAACAATTATAATTTATCATAGTGCAACATAGTGGCTAACTAGGGTCGTATCTCTTGAGGAGCCTTCTCAATTTAGTTCACTTAATTTTTCTAATTCACCTAATCTATCTCTTTTTGATATTTTATTATTTATGAAATAAATTTCAAATTTTTTTTGGTTTTTGATAATTAATTACAATCCCATGTAAAATGATATTTTATACTATCATAAAAATCTAAACAGAATGAGTTAATAAGAAAGAACATGGTTTTGGGATCGGTCTGGGATTCAGTTATTATTTTCCTACATGTGATTGATTTATTTTGATAATTCAAACATGAAGTATCACTTTTGAATCACTATTCCTTTCCAGAATAGAAGTATTCAGAGTCGCATGTCACTGGGGACCGCCACCCAATCATAGACATTCGCCTCGCCCAAACTTCTACTCAATTCTACCACAAACTTAATTAATCTTTAATGAAAATTCATGAAAACCTTAACCCCACCCTGAGACAAGTCTCGTGATTAGCCTCTCATCTCCTAGAGTATGAAATTACCTGGTAGAGTGGGTGAATGAAGAGAGATATAGTGAGATAGATAGAGAGAGAAAGAAAAAAATTAATGAAGAAATGTGTATGGAGAAACACAAATGCGTGGATTAATTTAAATAAAAATGAAATTACAATTTAAATTAAAACTAAAACAAAAATAAGAACTGCGAGGGGATGAGAGGAGAAGCATTGTCTCGTGCCCCCATGGGATCCCTCCATGGTTGTGGGTGTCGAGCCAATGATTTGAGAAGGAGGCGAGGGCCTCCTTTTATATGAATCATTCTGTACTCCAAAATATTTCTTGTTGTTGGACCATTAAATGGACAATTCACACATGTAAACACTTAAAAATGTATTTCGAAATGTGTTGGCCATTCACCCTCCAGATATCAGTGCATTTGACCCCAGATGAAGGAGTTATGAATTTTTCATTGGAGGTTTATGTTTCCGGATGAAGATTCTAGGAGGGTTCCTCCAAACAAATGTCATTCAATGGCTACCTTAATGACTTCAAAACTACACCGCATTTGTTTTAGAGATGGCCCTATCTATTCTAATGCTATACTAGGTGGAAACACATCATTTGGATGTGTTTTGGCCGAGTTTGGGATCTGTTATGGTTGTGGGGTCCACATTGTCCGCCCAAAACAATTTCTTACTTCAATGAATTTTTAGGCCCTTTAGATTGTCAAATAAGTTCCTGGTCAAAAAGTCAAAATTAGAGGAAATATAATCAGGATTATAAAAAAAATTCAAAAAGTTTGGACATATATTTTATGAGAAATGACCAATATACCCCTGTGGTAAAAATCTGTCCAAAATCCAGAATTATGCACTTCATTCTATTATGATCATTCTCATTATGAAATATTAATTACCGATTATTTTAATAAAACATGTAAAAAATGTGTTTTATCATTGAAAAATAGTAAAAAAAATAATCATTATTTGATAAAAAAATATGCACGTAAATTTTCTCTATCAATATCTCTACCAAGGAGGATCATTATCCATCTCTCTCTCAATAGCACGACGGGTCAGACAATATCTAATGATATTACCCTAGCCATCAAAATCATAACATCGCATCTCTTGCAGTTTACCAGATTCTCGGTGATGCTCCAGCACTATAGACCCAGGAATATATGTATAGGAATGGGTATGCCTTCGATGCCATGATCCTGTCATCTTTCATCATCGATCTCCTATAGACAACTCTGTGTCATGGCCACTGTTTTGGGTCACATCTACCTGAACCTCAGCTAGGAAACTCCTTACCACCAGATCTCTCTCTAGCACTCCAGCAAAGGTGGTAATGCATAGAAGAATAAAAAAACCCATAATATTCTGATGAATTCCCAGCTCATAAGTCCATTCTCTGAAAAATGGATCCCAACCCATGTTGAGGGAGTATCTGGATAGGTCAGTGAATCTCACTGAAAACTCTGTCACAGTCAAGGTACATTGTCAAAGTTGTAGAATCTCATGGATACACACTAATATCAATAGTTTTGAATAAATAGTTCCATTAATAGTCTATTTTAATCCACACAAGTTATCTCCACATCTTTATGAAATTGTGTCACCAAACACTACCATCTCTCGGCTAGATCATGTAGAAGACTTACTTCCAGAACCACCATCTGATCGGAAGGTATCCTCTCTAAGATGAAGACTCCCGAGACAAAATCAACCCATCAATGTATTTTCTGGGGGTCTGTATCACCCTATAATATTAGAGTTTCCTACTTCTAAAACTCTTATAGCACACTCATCCTATACACATCCTCATCCTGAAATTCTAGTGAAACCTTCTTCTCAACAAGCGGTGGAACTACCGTCTGACAACCTACAGGTAACGCCTCAGAACCAGTGCCTTATATAGAAGACTCATCGTGGGGGGGGGGTGGCATCACAACCATTCCATATAACAATGGTTTTCTATCATCGTGGTGACATCCTGAAATAGAAACAAGATGTACCAGGGTTAAAGAGTAGGTATGGGTATTTGAGTCAAGAAGGAAATGAAAAACAAAAACTCTGTCATGTATGATGCATATAACATTTATTTCCCATCAACCAGTGTCCTAATGTATTGACTATAAAATAATGTTATCAGATTACTATTGGAAGGATATGTTGGATTCTGTACAAACACTTGAACATCTAGCCTAAGAGAAGGACTAATATCATCTTAACACTATCGTTATGAATCTAAGACCATGATCATACACTACGGTCACAATGTGCAACTACCTCCTATGATAACATTCTGCCGTAACCTGATTTGATAGTGCCCGGGCTCAAAATACCCAAGACCACTTCCAATAGGTGAAGTTCTGGTGACTAGCATCGAGTAGGAATATCATTAACATGGGAGGAATTTTCTTTTTTCTTGTACACACACACACATCTAAAATCTCACAAAAAAGAAAAAAACTATATTTTATAAATGCATGATTACATTTATATCCTACAACCACAGTAAAACAGAAGTACTAATAGAAAAAAATGAAAAACAATTCCCTCCAAGGAAAACTTCAAAAGTTTACCACCACTTCTGAAAGAGGGGATCGCTTCCAACTGCAACTTTTAGAAAGCCCGTTTTTTTCAACTCTGGTAAACACCTTAGTATGTCTCACACACTAAGTTCCACCTATGTCATGTCTTCCATAGACTTCATTGAATGTCTTGCGGCCTGCAAAATTCAAAAAACATGTACGCATAAATCCCATGCAGTGTTGTGGATAAAATATCAATAAGATCCCCAAAAACCCAAAAATAAAAATGGGGAAACTAAAATGCAATAGTCCACTTGACCTTGCCAGAGGGAAACGCAATCAATATAGAGAACCCATCTCAAACCACCCTTAGTTCAACATTTCATTTCATATATGTCTACAAGGGGTGTAACCCAGAAATGTAACAACCCAACAAAGAATCCCACAAAACACCCAGATATACTCATCAAAGACTCCAAGTATCAGAAGGTTCCAACCTCATAGCCACCAACCGAATTCTCTTCATTGATTCTAATTATAATAGGAAACATGCAGAACAAAGTACATGGGATCATATATCTCTTATGGCACCCGTCCGATAGATGATCTCCATCATAAAATAAGGCTATCATAATAAATTTTATGTCTTAGAGAACGTGCTCCATCGAGAACATCTTACTAGGTCCAGCTCTAGTGCCCTACCCCATAGGTCTGGTCGTCGTTACCTTCCAAACAAAAACTATTGAAACCCATGTGAATAGGCCCTCTCCTAACCACTGCATGTATTTATGGGAGAAATTATCGAAACTATGCTTTTTGTGCATCCTCTCTATAAAGAGAGAATGGAGGGATCCATGCCTCTACACTGCCCCCACATTCGAGGGAGTATTTCTTCTAACTAACCTCTGAAACCTCTATCGCTCTTATAAAAATTATCCTATAAATTTTTCAATTGAGGGGGAACTAAATTATATCAAGGTATTATTCACATCAAGTTGAAGTGTTTTATACTTGTAATTGTAACCCACGTCTGAGGGAGCTCGAATTCCAATGGAGGACCTGATCCCTATTGCTACTCAAATATGGGGGAATAGTACTCTATATGTGAGGACATGTGACCTAATCCAACATGGGAGTTCTACACATGAAGGACTCATGACCAGATAGGATAGGGAAGTGCCACATTATAGCTCGATGATCTGGACCCTAACCCATTACGAGAGTAACACTCAATGGCTAGAGGACCCACATCCTGGAATGATAGGGGACTACCGACTCTGCCAACTTATTCACTATGGAGGACTTGCACTATACCATATTAGGGGAGTACCAACCCCGGGATAGGGTATAAGAACCGGAATATAAACCTTACATAATATTGAATTAAATGAATAATTCACATTGAGGATCTTTTTATGTTTAAATTTTTAGAGAATTAGGCCATAACTATTACATAACAACTTAAATATTACAAGTAGACACTACAACTCATTATCTATTTTTTCATAAAATAAAAACTCTTAAAAAGAAACATGTCTAGTTTCATGTTTTAGACATCTTGACTTTTCCGTGATCCCATCCATGACCCTATTCATCTTTAAGTCCTATGGAAAATATTTCAAAAAAAACTTGGGATGAGAAAAAAATCTCAGTAAGGGATACACAAAGAAGGAAACTATTAGTTTTTCAAAACAACAAGTAAACCCTGAATATCATGAGTAATACTTTTAAACATTATGACGTAGTAAATACTCTTAACTGAATAAAAGATCATTGCTTACCCTTTTGTAACCAAATTATTACCATAAAACCCATATAAAGAACACATAACATATAAAGGTAACTTGGGACAAAAACATAATTAAATAGAATAACCATACGGTCGACTTCCACACATATCACTAAATGGAATAGCCATACATCCGAATTCCATACCCAATGCATTGAAGGTTATAACGTAACAACCCGTCCTGGTATTAACGACACCACCCGTCAAATATTTTATCACGTAACCACCCGTCAAATGTCCATGTACCATCATAACACATAAAATATTGAAAATATTAACATTTCACTAATAACATTTCATTTTCA
Organism: Viscum album; assembly: GCA_963277665.1. Taxonomy (NCBI): domain Eukaryota; kingdom Viridiplantae; phylum Streptophyta; class Magnoliopsida; order Santalales; family Viscaceae; genus Viscum; species Viscum album. The sequence continues at coordinate 38,362,760 of OY728141.1, read as the reverse complement.
ATCACAAGAACAAATTTGAAGATATTGAAGTAATCAATCCTTTTTCAAAATCAATTTAAAAAATATTTTTGAATCAAAGTGTCCCATACCACTTTGAAGCTTTTAATAGAATTATAATTTTAAAACATTAATGTCCATATAAATATATACTCAAAACCATTTTTAAAACATGGAAATTAAAGATAAATATTTATAATAAAAAATCAATAAAAAATTTAAAACTGATATTTTTATTAAAGAGTTTTTAACAAAATGAGAGCCTCTTGAATACAAATAATTGTGAAATAACATTTAATCAAAACTTTATAATATCACGAGAATAATGGGATTTGGGATATAATATGTCAAATTACATTATATACACCATATAAGAGTGAATTGGTGAATAACAACAATGAAGTCTCAATGGAAATGTAAATTGAGATGAAATCCATTATAAATATGGTATCCTTAAATTAAGGATAAATCAATCTCATAATTATGTGTGAAAAAAATAAATATACCCAATATAAGTGTATATTACAAGTAAAAAAATCAGAGGTCATTCAAAAAAATTCATAGGATGACATGTTTTAATAACTACATGTTGAACCCAAAGAAATCGAAATTGGGTTAAGAAGTTCCCTTGTAAAAATTCGACTGCTTAACGACGTCACTTTAAAATTCAGAAAATGAGTCAATGATAAAAAATGGTATCTCATCAATTGGAAATAAATTTTACATAAATATGGATATAGAATAACATATCCCAACATAATAAGATGTAAATTAAAAGACATAACAAAATGAAGTCTTTTAAAAAGAGGAGGGTGAACGGTTCCCTTTCCGATTGGGTAACGTACAAAACATACACACCATGAAAGAAGGGTCATACAATGAAGATGTAAATACTCATAAATTAAATTATATTACACAAATATTACAATCATGGGTAGTACATACACCACACAAAAGGAAGTAGTGGCAAAAATAGCATGAATCTCACGGAGATAAAAACTGAGATGAAAACCCCTTACCACAGTGTAATCAATCGATTCGTATGAACCAAAGATAATAACCACCAAATGAATCTCAGAATATCATGAATATAATGATAATAATCATAATATATTTCAAAAGGAAATATAAAATACACCACATGCGATAAATAAGTGGGGAACAATGGAAATCTCACAGAAATAAATGTGAGATAAGAAATCCCTTACCTCGTGTCCGACTTGACTCGATCATTCTTTAATCTCATGAATAATAAAATAAAGTTAATTAATAATTTCTTAATAACCTTTTTAAATTTTATTATACCTTTTAAATCACTTGTTACCATGTTATAAACATTTTTTCATCTTTTAACTTAATATCACTCATTTTGTCGATATTTGGTACTTGAGTAAAAAATGAACGCCTTATATTTACAAGTTGTCCATGTGGTCAATAGTCCATTATATCCATAATGGTGTTCATGATTTATATGTCATATATAACATATATATCTATTATATACATTTATTTATAATAGTACATAACATTTGGAGGTAAGAAATGAAATGCACCATTCATTGAGATTGTAAGCCGTACGTACGCATGAATGCTACTTTAATTTCTATTTCTTATTTAATGGAATTAAAACATAATTATAAATAGGTATATTATAATTAAATTATAATATCATATATAATATCATTAACTCTATCTATTTTACATCCCACATAAGGCATTAATGAGTCACATCACTTTGAGGGGCGGTAGTCTACACTTCCTCAAATGAGATTTTCGTATTTACCCACTATGGAAACCATAAAGGCGTGCTATAAATGTAAAATAAAGAATCATAAAAAAAATAAACATAATATATATCATATATAAATACAGTTCCATCATAATGGCCACCATGAGAGTTGGTTGAAGATACTTGAACAATCATCGTTTCGTGAGGCGTTAGATTTCCATCTATAGAAACATTGTGTTCTTCATCCATTATATTGAGGTGTTTCTATGTGTATATTGAATTATTCTCATAAAAACATCCTAGTATATTGAGGATACTGGTTTTGTTACAAAATAAAGGAACAAAAAGAGTTTAGGGGTTGGAGAAGTATAATAAAAGGAAACAATTTAAGAGAAACCATTACCTTTAAATTGGGTAACTTCCTTTGGTTTGAACCAAATGGATTTCTTGAAGTGCCTTCTGCCTAAGGTAAGGCTTCTAGGGGGAGGATAGGGATGTAGGGAGATTAATTAGGCAGAGGTTGGATGATCCAAATGTCTTTTAGAGGTGTGAGGAATTGGTTAGAAGTGGTCTGCTTTTATAAGGGGGAGGAGGGGCTCTTTTGGAAAGTGTGAAAATATTATTTTATTATAAACTTATCATCGGTTTCAAAAGGTCCCAAAATCATTAAAGATAAAGATAATATGACTAATGGTCAAACTAAAATCATCAAATCATAATTGGACATGTTTTGGATAATATTTTAATCATTATAATCTTATTTATTTAAATCATTTTTTAATGAGGTAAATACTGCATCATTTTTTGTGTCATAAATAATTTAATTTATTTGATGTCTAAAATTTATAAAAAAAATAACATGATGTAAGAAATAATTTTTTATTTAAAATTAATATTTATAGTATAAAATATGACTTATATAACATCATAAAAAAATTAATTACTAAAATATTTTTGTTAATGTCAATTTTGTCTTTACATTAAATTAATTTATCTAAATTGTCATTATCACTCTGAAGTGGCTCAAAGGGGTGCCAAAATTGACCCAAATATGCCCATGGTCGTAAATGACTAATCCAATAAGGTTTGGACAAGTTTTAAGATAATTTTAAATTATTATAATATTCTTTTAACCTTGAATTACCTTATTTACCTTTAACCGCGGTAAATAAAAGTCAAAAGTTACTATTCACCGAATATTATTTTCATCTCATTGAACCACATTTTACATCTTGATAACAACCATGCATGTCAGATTTTCAAAATTCAATTCACAGAAGTGGTAAAATTTCATTTAATTGAAAAATCCAGCTTTTTTAACTACCACTAAGTGGTTTCACTATTCATCAAAAATTGTAGTTTTTCAGAAAAATACCAAAAATTAAGCCTAAGATATATTTGATATTATGAATTCAAAAATGATGTCTATTTTTTCAAATTCAAAACATATAGGTGGAATTAATTAATTTTAAAATTAATTCCAATTATCAAAACAAATAGCGTGTTTTTAAGAAAAAATAACTGTCAAAATATTGATACTTGTTTATGTCCAATTTCAAAGTGAAATTAATTCCAATGACAAAAATTGGATTAAATGGTAAAAATATATTTTAATTTCACATGAAAATAAATTAAAAAGATAATCTAAACATATAAATAAATTATAATAATAGGCACTTTTGAATTAAAATACAATATTTTCAGTATTCAATAAAAATAAACTTTATCAAAAAAATTCCAAAAAATTACACAAAGTAAATATTAATGTCCCCATTCTAAAGGAGGATTTTATTTGGTCATATAGAATTTATTAATGTGACCAAAACAAGATTTAAAAAGGATTATCCATTAAAAGATGATAAATCGGCCTTTTAATGTAAATTATGATTAAAATTAGATTCATTCACATTTTAAGCCTCTAACTTTTATTGGATAAATGTAAATAAATTTAACAAACTTGTATAATCATATTGTAGTTGGTTTTGTTCTTTCCTTCCAATACAACGGCTGGGAGTTAACAACCATTTAAAATAACAATATAATATTAATAGTGTGCAATGCAAGATTTCAATCAAACCAGTTGTTTCATATCAGGCATGCTATGGAACATAGAAACCCTTTTAAAATTAATATTTCATTAAAATTTAATAAATATGAAAAATTCATATTCTTTATTTACCTGGGATGTTACATCCTTCACCCCTTTTGGGAATTTCGTCCTCACAATTTTAAAATTTGGGCTCGGAAACATTATTGAAAGTCCCATATCGGATAAAGAGTCGGTAAGATTATCACTTTAAAAGAAAGAAAGAGAAGTAAAATGGTCACATGAGTAAACCCATACTATGATTTCATGAAAACATGGATATGGTGGAGAAAACAATGGATCATGTTCTGATGGAGAATGATAGGAAACATGATTAGTAGAAATTTAACCACAAGAAAATCACAAACTTATGATTTGTGTAAACGGTCTTTGATTACCCAATAGGAAACATAAACCAACAAAGTTTTTGTTTTATGTTCCTTTTCATAATTTTGAGGAATTCATCATCTACATAGAATAAGTCCATTAGTAAATATACTTACCTTCAAGTAGAGTTTCATCTTTTAATAAGTTTCTACCAAAACTAATCATTTCTCTAAACGATGAGCATTCAAAAAGACTTGGTCACATAAAAAGCTCAAGAATCATCTTCTAGAGAATCACATAATCCAAAAAATGAGGACTATATATTTACCTTTTATTTAGACATCAACTAAAACCAAAATTTTTAGTACAAGATTAGATAATCACCCAAAGGATAATCCTTTATAAAAATAAATACTACTCTTAATCTTTAAAATTAAACAAAAAGATCCCAAGGATCAAGAAAGACCATTAAATAAATAGTTATCCTTAAAATTACTAATGTAATCCAAACTAATATTGAAACCCAAATCTCTAAAGGATTTAATTACATAGTCTTACAAGGTAAATCTTAACATTTATCTCCAAATAACATCAGTTACTCTTAAAGTCTCACAACTGAAGGGTAATTAACCTAATCACATATCCTCAATGATAGGTAAATAATTTCCATAGATAACCCAAAATCAACTTATTCCTTATTCATAAAATCATCTAGATAAAAGTAATTTGTCATACTAACTAGGGACTTCACATAGTCCAGTGGTAGGCAATAAATACCAGTTACACTTTGGTTTAGGTTCGATTTCCACAGCATTGTCCGACGTGACGAGTTGTCACACAGTTTTCATGTTTCCCCTTTTCAAAAACTAAATAATTTTATAATGTTTCCAAAAAGAGATAAATTCATTAAAAATAACCATAACATATTTTAACCACAAATTTTATCTAATAACCTTCATTTTGCATCCCAAAATGTATTAACCGATAATTGCCTCAATTTCAAGGATCATATAAACCCAAATGGTTCTTTATAACTATATCCACAAAAGAGAAGATAATTATTCCTTAAATAAAATTTTCATATATCAAACATCAGAGTTAAAAATAATGTAAAATGACTTCTAATTTAATTCCCATCATCAAAAGAGATTTAATACTTTTAAGCATTTCACCATCCTAAATTCTACCATAACTCATGAATCTATTATATGTTGAATTCTTAAACATTAAAAAGTATTCTTGATCCATTAAACATTAATTTCCAACTTTCTCTGAAATAATTCTTTCCTACAAACAAAATCATGAATCATATCCTAATATTTCAACAATAGGAAAAAATATGTTAAGAAATAATCCATACCTTTCATTGGCCTTTGTCAGTTTCTTCATCCTCAATCAGAATGGCATTAGGTATTGGTAAACGAAAACTTGTATGATCCTGGTGATCCCATTCCCTAAACATTTTCATAGGACATGTGTTTTCATAATGACTTTGCTCACCACATTTAAAAAATTCCATTGATACTTCATAAATAACTTCTTTCCCTTTCCGAGAGTCATCTAAATACTTCCTTTTTCCATGGTAGTTTCTTGATTTATGACCTTCATTTCCGCATCTATAGCATCTTTCTGCCCCTTTGAAACATTTTCCTATGTGTTTCTTTCCACATCTTTGACACATAGGTATTTGAACATATTTACCTTTATGATTATTACTTGAACATCTGTAGGGATTTGTTTCTTGTATATATGATGTCTTATAAAAATCACCAAGGTTGAAGTGGTCAATCATGACTCCAGATAGTTGGTTGAGAATAACCACAAGAGATCTCATTGCAGCTCCCATGTCATTTAGTTTCTCATTCAGAAAACCGTCATAATTTTCTTCACATCCACTATTACTTTTGTGCTTGATAGATCTGGCCATTTACTAAAACCAAAAAGGCCACTGTGAGTGTATTAGTAAAATCATCATATAATATCTTATGAGGAGGGTAAACACTAATATATACTTATTCATGTTATCTTAAACTCGTTCAATTTATAAAAATAACTATGAATCTTTCTAAAATACTAACAATTATGGTAATGTAACTTATGCTTAAATTGTACACTAACCTCTAAAGTTATCTAAACTGACTTCTGATACCAACTATAAGGACCCAGCCATAAACCTTACATAATCTTGAATTAAATGAATAATTCACTTTGAGTATCTTTTCTGGTTTAGAGTTTTATAGAATTGGGCCATAAATATTACATAACAACTTAAATATTACAAGTAGACACTACTACTCAGTATCTATAATTTTCATAAAATAAATACTTTTAAAAAGAAACATGTCTAGTTCCATGTTTTAGACAACTTGAATTTTCCTTGATCCCATCCATGACCCTATTCATCTTTAAGACTTGTGGAAAACATTTCAACAAAAATTGGGATGAGCAAAAAATCTCACTAAGGGATACACAAAGAAGGAAACTGTTAGTTTTTCAAAAAAACAAGTAAACCATGAATATCATGAGTAATACTTTTAACCTTTATGAAGTAATAAAACGTTTTAACTGAATAAAAGATCATTATTTACCCTTTTGTAACCAAAATACTACCATAAAACCCATATAAAGAACACATAACATATAATGATAACTTAGGACATAAATATACTTAAATGGAATAACCATACGGATGACTTCCACACATATCACTAAATGGAATATCCATACGGCCAACTTTTACACCTAATGCATTGGAAGTTAAAACGTAACCATCCATCCTGGTATTAATGGAACCACCCGTCATATTTTTATCATGTAACCACCCATAAAATGTCCAGGTACCATCAGAACACATAAAATATTGAAAATATAAACATTTCACTAATAAAATTTCATTTTCAATCACAATAACTAATTTCAAGGAATTGAAATAATCAATCCGTTTTCAAAAACCATTTAAAAAAGATTTTTGAATAAAAGTCTCACATACCAATTTGAACATTTTAATGGAATTATATTTTTAAAACATTAATTTCCATATAAATAAATACCCAAAACAATTTTTAAAACATGTAAATTAAAGAAAAATATTTAGAATAATAAATCATAAAAACATTTAAAAATGATATTTTTGTTAAATAGTTTTTAACAAAATTAAAAACACTTGAATACAAATAATTGAGAAATAAAATTTAATAGGAAAATTTATAATATCATGAGAATAAAGGGACTCATGATATAATATGTCAAAGGATAGTATATACACTATATAAGAGTGAATTGGTTCATAACAACAATGAAATCTCAATGGAAATGTAAATTGAGATGAAATCCATTATAAAGATGGTATCCTTAAATTAAGGATACATCAATCTCATAATTATGAATGAAATATATAAATACAACCAATATAAGTGGATATTAAGTATAAAACAATCAGATGTAATTCACACAAACTCATAGGATGACATGTTTCAATAATTAATAGTTGAACCCAATGAAATCGAAATTGGGTTAAGAAGTTCCCTTGTAAAAATTTGACATCCTAACGGGCTCAATTTAAAATTTATAAAATGAGTTGATGATACAAAAGGTATCTCATAAATTGGAAATAAATTTTAAATAAATACGGATATATAATAACATATAACAACATAATAAGATGTAAATTAAAAGACCCAACAAAAAGAAGTCTTTTAAAAAGAGGAGGGTGAAAGGTTCCCTTACCGATTTGGTAACTTACAAAACATACTTAACATGAAAGAAGGATCATAAAATGAAGATGTAAATACTCATAAATGAAAGTATATAACACGAATAGTTCAATCATGGTCTGTATATAGACCACACAAAACTTAGAAGTGGAAAATATAGCATGAATCTCACGGGGATAAAAAGTGAGATGAAAACACCTTACCACGTTGTAATCAATCGAGTCGTATGAACCAAAGTTAATAACCACCAAATGAATCACAAAATACCATGAATATAATGATTATCATGATAATATATATCAAAAGAAGTACAAAATACACCACATGAAATAAATAAGTGGCGAACAATGGAAATCTCATTGAATTAAAAGTGAGATAAGAAATCCCTTACCTCGTGTCCAACATGACTCGATCATTCTCTAATCTCCTAAAAATAAACTACAGATAATTTATACTTTCTTAAGAACCTTTTTCAAGGTTATTATTCCTTTTATATCACTTATTACCATGTTATGATCATTATGTCATCATTTAAGTTAATATCGTTCATTTTGTCGATATTTGTTACTTGAGTCAAAAATGAAGAACTTATATTTACAAGTTGTCCATGTGGTCAATAGTCCATTATATACAAAATAGTTTTCATGATTTAGATGTGATATATAACATATATATCCATTATATACATGTATTTATAATAGTACATAAGATTTGGTGCTAAGAAATGAAATGCACCGTTCTTGGAGACGGTAAGCCGTACGTACGCATGAACGCTACTTTCATTTCTATTTCTTATTTTAATGGAATTAAAACATTATTGTACATAGGTATATTATAATTAAAGTATAATATCAAATATAATATCATTAACACTATCCTTTATACATCCCACATAAGTCATTAACGAGTCACATCACTTTGAGGGGGCGGTAGTCCGTACTTCCTCAAATGAGATTATCGTATTTACCTACTATGGAAACCATAAAGGCGTGCTATAAATGGAAAATATAGAAGAATAAAGAAAACATAAACATAATATATTTCTTATATAAATACATTTCCATTATAATGACCCCCATGAGAGGCATTTGGAGATACTTGAACAATCATCATTTCTTGAGGCGTTATATTGCCATCCACCGAAACATTATGTTCTTCATCCATTAGATGGAGGTGTGTGTATGTGTAGTTTGAATACTTCTCATAAAAAATCATAGTATATTAAGTATACTGTTTTTGTTAAAAAATAAATGAAAAATAAGAGTATAGGGGTTTGAAAAGTAGAATAAAAGAAAACAATTTAAGGTATACTGTTACCTTTAATTTGGGTAACTTCCTTTGGTTTGAACCCAAAGGACTTCTTGAAGTGTCTTATGCCAATGGTAAGGCTTCTAGGGGTAGCATAGGGATGTAGGGAGATTAATTGGAATGAGGCTGGATGAGACAAATGGATTGAGAGGTGTGAGGAATTGGTTAGAAGTGGTTTCTTTTTATAAGGGGGAGGAGGGGCTCTTTTGGAAATTGTGAAAATATTATTTTATTATAAACTTATCTTCGGTTTCAAAAGGTCCAAAAATCATTAAATATTAATATAATATGACTCATGGTCGAAATAGAATCATCCAATAAGAATTGTAAATGTTTTGGATAATATTTTAATCATTGTAATCTTATTTATTTAAATCATTTATTGATGAGGTAAATACTGCATCATTATTGTGTCATAAATAATTAATTTATTTGATGTCTAAAAAAAATAAAAAAAATACCATGTTGTAAAAAATATTTTTATATTTACAATGATTATTTAGAGTCTAAAATATGACTTATATAACACCATATAAAAATTAATTACTAAAAGTTTTTTGTTAAAGTCAATTTTGTCTTTACATTAAATTAATTAATGTAAATTGTCATTATCACTCCCAAGTGGCTCAATGGGGTCCCAAAAATAGACCAAAATATGACCATGGTCGTAAATGACTCAACCAATATGGTTTAGACTAGAGTTAAGATAATTTTGAATTATTATAATATTCTTTTAAACTTGAATTACCTTATTTACCTTTAACTATAGTAAATAATAGTCAAAAGTTACTATTCACCAAAAATTATTTTCATCTTATTGAACCACATTTTACTTCTTCATAAAAATAATCTATGTCATATTTTCAAATTTAAATTCACAGAGGTGGTAAAATTTAATTTAAATGAAAAAGTCAGTTTTTTTAACTACCACTAAGTGGTTTCACTATTAATCAAAAATTGATGTTTCTCAGAAAAATACCAAAACTTCAGCCTATGCTATATTTGATATTCCGAATTTACAAATGATGTCAATTTTTCCAAATTCAAAACATATAATTGGAATTAATTAAATTTAAAATTAATTCCCGTTATCAAAACAAATAGCGTGTTTTTAGGAAACAATAACTATCAAAAGATTGATACTTGTTTATGTCCAATTTCAAAGTGAAATTAATTCCAATGACCAACATTTGATTAATTGGTAAAAATATATTTTAATAGACTTTAAAACCATTAAAAATATAATCTAACCATATAAATAAATTATATTAAAAGGCACTTTGAATTAAAATACAATATTTTTCACTATTCATAAAAAATGAACTTTATCGGAAAAATTCCAAAAATTTACACAAAGTAAATTTTGATGTCCCCATTATAAATAAGGATTTTATTTGGTCATATAGAATGTACTAAAGTGACCTAAACTATATTTAAAAATGGTTCTCCATTAGAAGGCAATAAATCGTCCTTTAATTGTAAATTTTTCTTAAAATTAGATTCATTCACATTTTAAGCCTCTAAGTTTTATTGGATAAAATAAAATACATTTAACAAACATGTATAATCATATTGTAGTTAGTTTTGTTCATTCCATCCAATACAACAGCTAGGAGTTAACTACCATTTAAAATAACAATATTAAATTATTAATGTGGAACGCAAGATTTCAATGAAACCCGTTGTTGCATATCGGGCATGCTATCAAACATAGATACCCATTTAAAATTAATATTTAATTCAAAAATTAATAAATATGAAAAATTAATATTCTTTATTTACCTGGGATGTTACATAGAAGACCGCTTCTTGATAGGGCAAGGGAGTACCTACTCTATTGAAAAAACAGATATGGAGGACCTCTACCCTAATCCTATAGGGTATTTATGACTCTAATAATAGAGGACCTACTCCCTGGTCTAACCGAGGAGTACCTAATCTACCTTTATGAAAATCATAGGAAAACCAACAACCTAGTCCATTAGGGAAGTAACACTATTGAGGAATATACCCCAAGGTTATGAAGCTGCACCCACGTCACGATGAGTTCCATATATTCCTAATCACAAAGATAAAAAAAACCCACGCCCTAGTCCATTTGAGTAGTACCATTCTTGGCATATAACTTTACGAACCACACTAATCTCCAAAATCACATCAATACTAATCTATAAGAATATTTCTTGATTCATGCCATCTCATATCTAGTAATGAATAACGGTGACCACCATCGCATTTTACATGAAAAATCACATGGGTTGGATGACTCAAAATCCTGATTCCGAGTCCTAGAGAAGAAGATGTAGATGGAAAATGATTCCAAAAGGATCTCTTAGTAGTACATAACATGTAGCGGGGCACACAAGGTATGTGAGACCTCTTGAGTACCTACCCATGTATATTGTCCACATAGGCACTAACACATGTAGGGGTATATGGTGTGTAAAAGAGGTACATTTCATGTCTCTAATTACATAGCCCCAGTATGTGTTCCACTTCTACATGGATCAGCCGATCGTGTCCCTCGCACAACGTGCTTCTGATACTACATAGGGTGTTTTAATAAATGACCACCTTATTCTGTATTTTTCCTATTTCCATGAACTAGAACTCGTGTCCAAGTACCATGTTAATGATTTAGTTAATAACCATGTAGTTATACATAGCTATCCCAAACTATGTCCTCAAACCACATAATTTAGGGCACTACATGATGTGCAGCCATGGTATATGAAGGGTAGTCCTTAAATCACATCTTCCCTGAATAGAAATAGTTACATAATCTGTTTCCCTAAACAACATGGCATGTATATGGAAATTATAGCTAGTAATTTCATAAAAACTCACCAGATTCACCCTAATTCAACCCAAAACCAATAAATCCACCTAGCAGGTATCAATAAAATATACAGTAGGTCTCTAGAACATTATAACAACGCAAAATGAATGGGATCAAGACAAAAATCAAATATGCCTATATCTATGGAAAAATCAAGAATCTTCAGTTGAAGATCGGTACCTGGGTCATATTGATTCTCGATCTGATGACGATCTACGATGAAAACAGGGATCAACGACACTTCATTTCATGATTCAGTGGTTGTATCCTTCATCACAATGGGGGGGAAATAGAAAACAAGAGGTGAGGCCTCATTTAGTTTGGCCGCACTAAAATGAGGTTGAGGGGATTAGGATTAGGGAATGAAATTAATTTTAATTAATTAATTAATTTATCCTCATAACACCACATCACCAAAACGGTCCATGATCAAAACTCCTAGTGCAGATGACCTTAGGTTGTGCCTAGGTTAAATAGGACATTCCGAATTCAACTGCAATATCAGAAATATGATTTGATACAATGAAGGAGAGTTATTTATGTTTCAAGATAAATTGTGTGGTTGTGTTAAAATATGTATAATATTTTTAATATTTTGGTATCAAGGCTCCTCGGTACCTAGCTTCCCACCCCAACATAGCGCCTGCCTCTGTAAATATTTTCTGAAATAATCTATATTAATTTCATTCAAAACCAGGGTTATTACATGGTTATTCATAACAATTATTCGATGTTGAATGATTATATAAAAATGGTCGTTTTTAAATAATATCATTAATCAAATTTCATGGTTCGTTAAAACTCGATGTTGCATTTCATGAAATCTAAACTACGTGTTTCATTTAACGCAAGATATCAATTAAATTAAATTTATTTGAAAAAAATTAAATTAAAACTTCTGGTATTATGGATAAATAAACATTAAAAAAATAGGTATTAATAAATATTTCTACTAAAGAATATATTGGTAAATAATTTCAATCAAATAGAGGAAAAATAAAACATTTTCAATTGTAGGACCCTAGTAAATCACCTACGGTTAGTCATGGTCATAAGGTTTCACATAATCATAGAGAAATATGGGTTCTGGTCTATGTACACTCCCTTAATTCCAATCATATGGGATAATAGAGGAAAATCATAAATAATAAACTCCCTTAACTCAACATATATTTTGGGTCATTGTAAACATCAATCCATATCATGACAGTTGTTTACCTTATGTACATATCCAACTAGTTAACTAACTATAATCCAATGCATTTCATGTTAATAAAAAATTATTAGAGATTTAATTGAATTTAGTCAATATCAAACCATTCGATCAATCAATATATTCAATCCTAATTTCATATTTCAAAAACATTCCATATCTTTTCCAAGAACTGACATTAGATGGGTTGTATCACAAAATAATGTCTTTCAATTCAAATCCTCTCATATGAAATATTCTCATTTAAAATCAAGAATTATTTCATTCCATTAATATCATAAAAATAAGGATCCAAACATTAATTTCAAATAAAAATGGAATTCTAGGGATCTATATATTTATTAAAACCCCATTTTGAAAGGGAATTTACATACACACACCCTTTTCCGTGTCAAAAATCAATCAAGAGACTGAATTCAACATTTATAAATCAATTGTACATCTAATTTGTAATAATAATGAATCTATGGTTTCAATTGATATCAATTTCATTACTAAACCACATGGCTACAATCATGATTGTCAACATATAACAAAGGATCCACCAGGAGAGTCAAATGATACATAGAACAAGAGAGTTTCCAAGATCCATAAATAAATACCTCTATTTATCAATAAAATGATGATACTCCTCTATCAAATATGTTTGGATAGGAATAATATAGAATTCATAACCAAAGATAATAAAATAGTGAAAGGAATCCAACACATCCACTTACACTTTGATTCGATAAAAAAACATCATATATGATCCATAATCCCACCTATATAAACTATAAAATTTATAGGTTCAAATTAGTATTGATTAATAAGAGAATGTAATTTAAAACTATGGTCACCAGACTTTAATTAATATAATCAAATAATTCAATTCCCTTCACATTTTTGTCCACAAGGTTTGAAAAATCATGCACCAACTGTGTCCCCCATATTAGGCCATAGGAGAGAGTTGATTAGTTTCGTAACATGGTTTGAAAAATAGTGTTTCAATAGTGTGATTCTACATGGGATACCAGAAATTATAGTACATTTTTTCACAACTTTTTACAAACTATGTACCCCCTGATACCCAATGATGAATGGTTTGCGAGGGATGCAACATTATTTTTAATAATTTTGTGACCCCACAAATCTTTAAATAAGGAACATGGTTTCCTATTCAAGCCCACATTGTATTATATTCTGATTATTCAACTGCCCAGAGGCCTAGAAACATATAAAATATAAAAGTGTCCCAAAAAAATTAAACATGGAAAGAGTTTTAGGTTTTTGATATGGTTCATTAGTGGATGGAGTATATATATAATAAACAGTCATAGAAAAAAGAATCAAAATATATATTTTTTGTTTTTATATCACAAATAATTTTTATTTATGATTGATGAATTTTCCATCAAAAATTTTAGTGGAAAAAACGTGAAATGAACAATTGTGATGGACCATATCAAATAATGTTATTTGTGACCATCACATTATCTATTTTAAATACTCTATAATGATTTAAAAAAGTAAATTTGATGGATATATTCATCTATCCCAATTTACAATGGTGAAAAAATAACAAAAAAATTAAAAAATTAAAAAAATAAATATAATAAAAACAATCATAATGTTATTACATCATTTCAAACATAATATTTTTATTAGAACTAAATAAATAATAGTCATAAAACTATTAACCATAAACTACTGTTAGGTAGAGGAGGATAATTTGAATTTTGAGGGGTGAAAACCCCAAACCAAACCAACAAGAAACCCATCTTATATAACACGTCATCTAGTCATCTTTCTAACACTACTACCCACACTCCTCCTTCTGTCTCTCCACATACACTTTATAATCTCATCCTAAACTCTCAAAACATCATAATTATATGAATTGGATGGAAGTTAAAAATATCCATGAGCTAAATTTTTACCTTACTGATGACATCATTGAAGTACTATAATAATTTGTATGTGTCCTTCATGAACCAATACCTATCACCAAACCATTCTCGATACCATAAATTGTAACTGGTATCCATTCATCCCCATCAAAACCTAACTCACAAGTGAAATATTCTTAATTATAAGAATTAATCCCTCATGAATGAGAGACCAATGAACCATATGTTTTCTTAGGAAATAATTTGAAATTAGAAATAGTAAAATAATAAAATTATTACAAATATTTTAAAAAGAACACTAACCACATTTAAACGATGATTATCACAAACAAGATGCAATGTACAATAATATGTTCCCATAATCTTATAAACATAAAACTCTATAATACAGGCGTAAGTATATGAATTTATAATAAAACAACCATTTTAAATTTAATGTATATATACATTAATAAATAGTATTACATCCATATGTCACCGATGTATACCAAATGTGTGAATCTCGATCCTTTTTGTGACCTCCTTCCTCCTGTAGTTTAGACATCCAGATAATAAACTCCTCCTAAAAGTCACTCCTAGATTGTAGGTGTTAAATCCATCCCATATTTGAGATGACATATAGTCAGGTCGATGAGATATGCAAGACTATTCAAAAGTAGTATCTTAATATCTATCCATGGTTTCCTTTCAAAGGTTGTGAAAAACTAATAAAAATTCTAACATATGAAAATCCATCCTTCCTCCCAAATATGATCTATCATACTGTTATCAATCAATGTCCATGAATTCTATAATAAATTTAAAATAACATGTTTCAAATTAAATAAATTTAAAATAAAATAAATTATTTAATAATGTATAGTACCACCATCAAACATTTGTTGAATAATGACAATAGAAACCTAATCCCATGCCACCCATTTTTTAGAAAACAATCTCATAGAATCACACCATCATAAATAATATATAAATTTAAAAATAATTAAAATAAAAAACAAATAATTAGATTATTATTATGAATATTAATATAAATACATTATATATAAAAATAATAATCAATTGAACCTACCTCCACAAACGATGATCAAAATAATGATATAGAAATCATTCAAGAATAGGGCCTGGAATCACTAATCAATCAAGGATACAACCCCACATAATAGGCACAACATCATATGTATCAAATAAATGATGTTGATTATTAGGATGTTTGACATCAGTATGAGAGTGAAATAAATCAATGGGATCATCTCCACCTACATGAAAAAAATTAATACATGTAAAAAATTATTAAAATAGATATAAAATATAAGAAACTAATAAATAACATCATATAATATTCTCACATATAAATAACAATAAATACTAATATCAAATATAACAAACTAATAAAAATAATAATATAAAATTTATTTAATCTTAATATCATAATATAGTAATCTAACCAGTGAAAATTATTTTTATAGATTTGAAATATTTATAAATAATAAATACCGTGTAGAACATAAAACACTTATAATGAAAAATAATTAATACACGTATTAAATATAAAAATAATAATTACCAGCATCATTGAATAAATTTAATATATTGCCGGGTTTTGAATTCTGAAACAAACAATCTTACACATAAATAATTTTTAATCAAAATGTAAAATATAAGAAACTAATAAATACCTTAATATAATATATAAATCATCATATTATTTCTCATATTCATTTAGTATAATGTATTCACATTTATCTTTAGCATCATTAACTTCCATATGACTTATTTTCGTCATTAATTATTACTTCATAAACATTATCAATAACATCGTCCCTTAAATGTGGGGATTCATCATTAATATTTATATCTAATTGGGCTACTGATATATTTTAGGTTGTTTCCAAGAAATTTTCAATATTATTCACTTTGTAATAACCACATTGATTTTGATGAAAATTATTATTCCGAAATTTCATTTTTATTACACTCCACCTGTCATTGAAATTTATTGAAATTTGAATGTAATTTTAATTATAATCATGATGTAATAATTATTCCAAAATAAGTATTTTAATTAATGTAAGAATAATTTTATATTTAATGTCAATAAATCAATATCATGGATAAACTCATATCCTTCAATCAGTATTAAAAATAGGAAATTTAAACATTGTTATATAATTTGGTCATAAATAAAATATTTCAATTATTTCATCCATCATACCATTAAATTAAGTATCACATTATTTATAATGAGATCGTTCAAAAAACCAAAATATTCATTGATTTATTTTGTTCATTATATATAAATATATGAATTTAAAATCCACTAACCATATTCCCAATATAATATTTTGGAAAATTTTATGGAGGGGTTTTTAGCACACATAATCGTCTATCCATTTTACTCCCATGTTATGTTGCATGGAAAAAATTATTATTAATATATATAATTGAAAATTTTAATTAATTCTCCATATAAAAAAACATACATGTATTTGAAAATAACATTCAATATTTTTTGATTATTTTTTTCAAGAGAAGAAAAGGTCATTTGTATAAATATTTTTTGATATAGTCATCATATAGTCATAAAAATAAATATTGCCAATAAATTAATATTTTTTAAAAATTAAGGAAAACTATAAAATATTACATACTTTAAAGATATTTGATTTCTTAAAAATTCAGTACAAAATTTGTATGACCCTTATATAATTCTTTATATAAAAGGTGTCATTAACAATAAGCACCAAAACCAAGATCAAGATGATTAAAAACTAACAACTCATTATCTGTGAAATCTATAACATTTGCCTCTTTCTGACCGATTTGATTATGTTTTAATGTACATTATGATAAAAAATAATAAGAGTATAAATTTTAAAACTCTTTCTGCAGGTATGCTTTAATAATTGGCCTTCAACTGATGCTTTTTTACATATATTCTACTTCACTTTTTTTATAGATATCTAATTTAGTTGCATCCTACAAAATTGTACCAGTCCACCACTATTATATTCATATGAAAATTTTAATATTAATCTTTAATTTAATAAAATATTGACAAATGGAATATTTTATCTAATTTACATAAAAATTGAACAACATCTTTTTACAGTATACTCAATTCATCATAATCCGATGTTTCCATAAAAATATATTAGAATAAATATGATATTTGTGTCAAAATAACCTAGATTGACGAATTAGATAGTCCTATAAGACCAAAAGGTAGTAATATTTAAATTACAATATATAACTGATGATTTTTTAACCTGATAATATGACCATTTATAATACAATGAATAAAATTAGAATTATAACAATCTATTAACATCAAATATTTAAATCATTGATGGAACAATAATTGAAATTCTATAGAAGTTGGGTAAGACTGTTTTTTCTATCATTAAATTTTGTGATCTTTCATATTTAAGTAAATTTTGTTCAGTATTGATACATATTTGGAAAATATTTAACCATGCCTTTACATTATATTTAGTCTTATCTGGAGTGTCCAACACAGTATATACTGTTTTTTTAAAAACATTATTCTCTTTATACATTACATATAACATGTAACGAACCAAAAAACATATACCAATATGGAATGTCCCAAAAAATACTTCTACTTATCTAATTATGATCCATAACAATCCATTTATATTTTGTTCATCTATAGTTGGCCCAAAACGTGATAGGAGGAAATTCAAAGAAAATTTATTTTACCTGAATACCTAAGAGCACTGCTGGAGGGTCATCTCTTTCCATTAAAAATTTTGTAAAATTATTTATATTCTATCAAAAGGGTGATATATAGGAATAAATATATGACCATATTCCAAATAATTATCTCGTATCCCATTTATAAGAAATAATAAATTTTGTCATCCATATAATGTGGAAATGATTTTAGAACTTGTGTACCCTATCAAGATAACACACCATATGCATGAAAGTCATTTATTTTCCACAATAATTTAACATTCCATGTAAAAAAATGAACTACCATTATATCAAATTTTTATTATTTTTTTATATAATGAAATTTACTCATCAATTAGTGGATAAAAGTAAACATTAATAGTTGTCAATGTATGTCCAAGAATTAACAATTTCAAATATATATATAAAGTTACATAATCAAAATAAAAGAAGGTCAGTTGGAAAGAGTAATGAAAATAAGACAACAAGAATATTGCCGATTATAATCAAAAAATGGAAATATATAATCAGTAAAAAGACTCAAATGTATGTTATGAGGTTATAAAGAAAAATAATGATTCATCTGATCAATGTGTTTCCATGAATCACCACCACCTGGATGATTTAGGGTCTAAATGAAATAAATTATTGGTATATCCCATGCCATCAATCCAAATGATTTTCTTGACGTTGATAAACATTATAAAATCGGTCAAACTAGAAAATACCTCAACGATTTGAAAAAACATTGGACTTTATGTATTGTAACTATTTATACCTCGATTCTATACATGTTGGAAAATTAAATAATGACTCACAATCTTCATAATATAAAATACTGTCATTTGAACATGCATGGAACATCTGACAACTTTGACCCAAATTATGGACCAACCTCTAAGTTTCATAAAAAATAATGTTATGTATTTTCATCAGAAAAAAAATTATCTATAGAAAAAATATAATCCATGTGACATTTTTAAATTCTAAAATATAATTAAATAGCCATAAATTTTTAATAGCTTCATGTTTTCATATATGGAACCTAGCATATAATGCATCTTCCATATATTTTAAATAATTATAATATTGAGAAGGATTGGATTCATGATTTAAAATATCATTCTGATTCATTCTTTCATCAATAGTACATCAAACAACATCGTGTTCTAAATTATGAAATGATGAATTAGATAAAAATATATATTATTTTCTATTTAATTCCATTATCCATGCAAATAAAAAAATATAATACTTATGAGATCCAAAAATGTATCAGATGAAGTCCAAATTTTCAAAAACATTGAATATCATAATATCACATTTCTTATATAGAAATTTAATTATTCACTCAGAAAAATATTTTTAATTCGATGATTCCAATGATAAAAATGTTTCAACACCCTAAATATAGAAATGATTTATACTAATTATTTTGATAGTATTGCAATGATTTTTCCAGTCATGATCACATAATAGAGACCCATGTCTACTTCCAGATACCAAAATAATCTATAAAATATTATAAATAAGAATAATTATAAGACATTTTAACTATTTGAAAATTATTTTTTTATATTAACACCTTTTAATATTCTATGGAATATTTACAAAGTTAGGAACAAATTAAGCATGGTATTCTGAGGCTCAAATATTTCTAACATAAATAGAAAAAAAGTATAAATTTTATTATATTATGTGCATGTTATTGTGAAATAATAATAAAATATCTCATGAATGGTG
Source organism: Viscum album (assembly GCA_963277665.1). Lineage (NCBI taxonomy): Eukaryota > Viridiplantae > Streptophyta > Magnoliopsida > Santalales > Viscaceae > Viscum > Viscum album. The sequence continues at coordinate 38,342,220 of OY728141.1, read as the reverse complement.
TCTCATATGGGAAATCTCAAACAACTATTGGGTCTAGGATTCATGGTTTACCATAGGTATGATATCACATTTTACTATGTCTGTTATTTGGTAATAATACATGTGAGAGTAATTCATGTAAAATTATTATAATAATTTTTGACAAAAAATTGTAATATCTGTTGAATGGTTTATCGTATAAGAAATCAAATACGACCCTTAGGTCTAGGATATGGGGTTTACACAACTCGTGACAAAAATTTTGAGCATATTGGGTGTTCACATACATCTCTTTCTAGGGTAATTCATTTAATAATTTTTGTACAGTGTTTCACAAAAAAATTGAATTATCTCTCGAATTTTGTATCATATGAGAAATTTGAGACCATAGTTAGTTCTAAGATGCAGGGTTAATAGTAAGTGATATATAACTTTTTGATCGGGTGATTTGTAACATCAAACACGATGGTAATTTATTTAATATTTTGTTAATATTTTATTACAAAAAAAAAATCATATCCCAAAAGGTTTGACATAATAGAAATATGAGACGATTGGTGGGAATGGGATATGGTTTTTACCCTATAAGGACAGAAAATTTCTACACATCAGGTTTTTTGTGACATCACACATGAGGGTATAATTTTTAAAATTTTATTGATATTATATATATATTTTTTTACAAATTATATTAATTTTGTAATATTTACTAATTATTAATGATATTTAACTATTATTTATTAATTATTAAAACAACTAATTATTAATACTATTTTTGATTATTAGTACAATATAATAATTTTTGTTATTTTTTAGAAATTGTTTTAATATATTATATTTCTTATAATTAATTGAAAAAAATATTAATTATAATATATATTAATTATCTAATAAAAATTATTCATTAATTGTAAATATAATTAAGCAAGACATATTTATAATTACAATTATTTCTATTTATTTTCATGATGCCCAAAAAGATTATATATTAACATAAAAAATGGTCATTACATTTATAAACATGTATATTTTTTTACTGCTAAATTGGTCCTTTATTAACCTATAATAATTATAGATATATGTTTTTATAATATATTTTTTTCATTAAAATAATTTTTATAATGTTTTTTAATAATTTTTTTGAAAAAACATCTCAAATTTTTTCTTAAAGTTGGGTTTCTCATTATATTTATAAAATACTCATTTATTATTTATTTCATGTTATATGTGTGTGTGTGTGTGTAAATATTTATATATTATATTATTATTTTTCTCATATATATATATATATCAAATATATTTTTACATGTTTTTCGACAAATAGAAATATCCAATATATATATATATATATACATAGAAGTATATATATATGTATTAAAAACCATTCATGGTTATTTAGACTTTTAGCTCGATATATTTACATGTTTATATATATATACAAAACTATATTCACATGTTTTATATACATGAAAAACAATCATAATTCAAAATTAAAACATGGTTTAACATCACTATCACAATCCACAAATTATTATATTTCAAGAAAAATTATATCACCAAATGCTTGAAATATATTTGAAAAAATAAATATATTTAAATAAACTCCATAAAAATCCAACATCCAAATAAATAATTTTCATTTTCCTCATATATGTAATAAAAACATAAAATAATAACATTACAGTACCAATAATACAAAATAGAGAAATCTATTAAAAATATAGGTCATCAAATTTGTAAAATACCTCAAACAGTTGATATCATAATTTAGGATCTGGTGGACACCCATAGAGGGAATAATTTACTTTAAATAACCCTAAATACCAAATATACCATAAAATAGAGTAAATTTATTAATCTAGGGTTTTACTAAACCAATTATCAAAATATATAAATTGAAATTGAAAAAATAATGCAGTATAAATTAAGAGTATGGACCAAGTGGATATGAACATAAATATGGAAGAAATCAACTATGAGGCATTTAAGAATTTGTCTTTCATTAATTTACAAGCCAATAGGTTAAGGCTGAGCACCAGAATCCATTATGTTTTCATTAGCCACTTTCAATCCCTTCTTGGATGTGGGATGGGATCTATGTAGTCTTTGTGGTTGGGTTACCACATACCCCAATAAACAAGAATGTGATATGTGATTTTATCAACCAGATGTAAAAAGTACCTCACAATATACCCATTCCTAACACAACCATGGTTGAGGATTTCATAAGTCTCTATGTGAAATAGAGTGTTTTCTTTCACAATGTTCCATCTTGTACAGCCTCTAATTAGGATCCTTGCTTCACTTCTCATTTTTGGAGAGGCCTTGAGTAGGAAATAGGATCTTAGGTCTGCTAGATCATGAAATACCATATGTAGTTGGATTTCAAGATATAAAGAGCTTTACAGATTCTTGAGGATATTCTATGTGTTTTAATTATCAACTTTTGCGGAGCTTGGGATGATATTTTTGGGATGACAATTTTATTAAAACAATAATTACCAGTCCACAATTAGAATGGATAATTTTGAGGCTATATATAGCCATCACTGTATATCTCTATTCTGTTGGTCAAATATCGATGATGGTTTTTTGGTTGGGCTGAATATAGTTCAAGATACGGCTGTTAAGATTTTTTTATTCCTAAAATAATTATGAAGGTGTAGATTTGGTATAAGTCTTATATTTATCACCATAATAAACCATATTAAATCTCAGACGGTGACCAGGTATTCTTGAATGATTCACATAATTTGGGTCATCAACATCTTGGGAGCCAGGGGAATATTTCTCTCTTTTTGTGGGGCCTTTGAGATTGTTGATTAGGTACAAATAGTTTCTTATCATTTATTTATTCCACCACATATTATTTAGATACATAATGTGTTACATGTATATTAGATTAGAATGTATCAATCTAATCCATCTCATGTTCTGAGCTCGAGTGATCATGTGGTTGAACCAAATTATACCCGACTGAATGGCCCGACAAGATAGTTGATTCTTAATCCAATGAAATTTGTTGATGGAAAATACCTTTTGTTCAAGTGCTATGGATTCATAGTACAGATTCTCATGATACATGGGAGAGGGGGGCACTGATAAGAGATAAATGTCCTCATCCTTTTGGAATGAATGCTTCTATGTAGGATTTCTAGAGAGAAAATGTTTATATAGTGGTAGGTTGTGACATCATGTTACATTTCATAGGTATTCTAAATCATATTTTAAAACATGCATTTATAAAATTTCATTTTTTGTGATTTTGATTGATAACATTGGAAATTTTGAAATATCTGGGCTACTACACTATTGAAGCATGGTTTTCCAGAACCATGTGCCATCTCTGGGAAATCCATTCCAAGATATATAGTGGTGTTTTTATGTTGGAACATTTTTAAAAAAACCATGCATCAACATTCTATAAATTGTGAACTATTAAAAATGGAGTTCATGACTAGGGCTTAGGGTTTTGTATAAATGGGCATCCCTTCCAAGATATACCTGTGTGTAGCTTTTAATTAATCATAAAATTGTTATAAAAATTCCAAAACACTTGTTTTTGAACCCCTGTCAAGCTCATTTGACCCTATTATGGTTTTCGTAGGATTTGGGGCTCCTAAGAATCATTTTTGACACGTCCAATCCTCCTCCAAGGAAAACCTAACATTGTAACCCTACCCATCTAACCATGTGCATGACTTTTAGTTAATATAGAAATTGTTAAAAAAATATCATGCCCTTTATTTTGACCCCCGCTAAGGCGAATTTGACCCTATTATATTTTTACAATGTTTTGGGGCGCCAAGAACAATTTCTTCCCTTCCAAACCTCATCGAAGGTAAATCGAAGCTAGAAGATCATTATTTGATCCCTTCCTTGTAAGTTTTCTCTTATCATTTTTATTATCCCACTCTCACCCTTATCCTCCCTAGGGTTTTATGGATCAACATGTCATTGGAAGATCTAATAACCTTTGTTTCATGTCTTAAACCTAGGTTTAATTTTTGTATTCTTGTTATAATCTTCCTTTTTAGGGAATCTTGGCTAGGGATTTGGGATTTATGGTCAAGAAATATTTGGTACGTTGTTCTATTTTGATTGGCCAATTTAATTGACCAAAATTTCAGGATTTGATTAAATTGACTTCAATTCAATATGTGGAATTTTATTATTATGAAATTGAATTTTTTTAAATTAAAATTAGAGTAAATTAGGGGATTTTTTTTCAGAAATCGGATTTTTTTCATGAAATTGGGAACACCCCCCCCCCCCCCCCATTCCATTGATTTGGGGTGTAATTGTAAAATTTATGGAATTTGGTTTAATTTAAATTATTGACATTAAATTTTTAAAAATGATTGAAATTATTTTACATTTTAATTGATGAATTTAAATTGTAAAATTGAATTATGTAATTTAATTTTCAATTTATTTCAAATTATTATTTTTGAAAAATGGATGGATATGATTTTTATAGATTCCATTGTGTTTTATCATAGAAAAGGAATGTTTTGATTAAAAACCAATTTTTTTAAAAGGGAAATTTTTCATATTTTTAATAGAGAATGAGATGAATTGTATTATAATAGGTAATAAAGTAAATTTTTCACCATTTACTTTTAGTAGATAATATCCATACCTTATGTAGTAAGTGTTTTATTGGATAACACTCTAAGATTTACCATTTTCCAAAAAATAAATTCATCATGTCACATACATGATAGAATGTTGTTAAAGTCACCTTTGGTTGTACCGAAGGGTTGTTTGTATTCACATATTTCTAGGTCACCCTAACTATATGAAGTCCCTTATCCAAAAATTATTGTACCTTTAAGAATATGAACATGTTTCTTGTATGTCTGTATTTTAAAAAAAATGTTTCCAATTATTGTAAAAACATTCACATTCCTTTTCAATTTATATAAATTATTTTATATAATGATTTTATATTAATCCATTTTACTAGAAATATTCATAAAATTAAATGTGATTCATTTGATTAATTTATTTCCATCATTTGAAATGTAAATCGTGATTTGATTAAATAATATTTTGAAATTTCAATCCTATTTAATTGAAACTGAATGATCTTTATTTTCATAATTAAATATTACAATATATTATGGAAGCCTTGGTGAGACCCTAGATGGATTTTATCTCACACCATACCGATGCATTTTAGTGTCTGTAGATTATTTACTTCTAGGTTTGTGTAGAGGAACAACCCCACTTTAAAGTGGTTTATGATATTGATATTTGAACATGGTGAGTTGTGTCTATTGGGACTTGGGTAGTTTTTCCTATTTTGGGTATATTTCTATAGTACATTGGGTTGCTCTGCCAATTTGAATTTGGATACAATTCTATATATGAGGTTTCTTTTTTATACCAATTAACTTTTTTACATTTATTCTGTAATTTTTGTGGAAAAATCATTCCAACTTTCATTTTGTATGATGTCAGGTGATAGTCTCCAAACCTACGGGGTTCAAGAACTCCCTTTAACACCACTTTTTAAGGAACCATCCTTGGTCCCCTAGTAACTTAATAACGATCCTTATGTCAACATGGATGGTTAGGGAATGAGTTCTTGAGAATTATTTCTCAACTATTACTTACTTTTGATACATATATATTGAAATCAAAAAAAATTTTACATATATTGGGATGAATTTATCTTTGTTTTTTTCTTTAATTGTTAATATGATGCCTTTTTTCTTATTATTTTCTTAGAGTTATTCATATGATAAGTCATGTAAATCTATTCTTGGAGAAATATATTGATGATCCTCAGTGAGAAAATCCTCTAGTGGACCTAATTCTAGTTTCGGTGATTGTGCGTACAATACAAGCACTGAGACAAGAACCACCACCATCTCATATAGGATCCATCTATTGAAACATAAAGGGTTGATATCTGGTATCCTTTTCAAGAGTTCCTTCTCCAGAGGCCTCTAGTGTTAAATGCCTCCAAATATCATCATGATGATGAAGAATTGTCGAGCCTAATTGAGAGTTTGTTCAATTTTGTGGATACACCAAAGGAAGTCATGGTGAAGAGTTCAACCATTAATCTTAATGACCAAATAATGAGATGGTGGGTCAATATAGTGACAAAGAATAAGCATGGGGTCTTAGGGTGGAAAGTCATTAGGGTTATTTTCTCCGAAAAGTTATATCTAGAGTTTATGTTGTTAGCCAAGGCTATGGAGTTCTTCAAACATTACCAGGATGAAAATACCATGAAAGAGTATGAAAACCATTTTAATGAGATTGTGTAGTTCGCACCTGGGATAGAATCGAATGAGAATGTGAAGTGTTGAAAGTTAGTATTGGGAAATTGACCTTATATTTTCTCTCATGTCTTATTATTGATGTCTCATTCTTATGATGTTGTGATGGATAGAAACAATTTAGTCAAAACGAACATGGATGAAAATTTAGGGTTATCTGGAGTTTCTTTATCTCCCGGTGATGGTGTATGTTCTTTAATGGGAAAGGGGGGGAAATATGATTCTCATGGTTGTTCTTGATAAATGGTTATTCCTAACCCTCTAGTAGTTATTGGAATATGTCCTTTTATTTGTTACTTGTATGGGATGTCATGGAATTCAATGAGGGTCTTCACTAAGGCACCTAAGACATGTGGATCATGATAACAATTGTGTCACCTACAGATGTTATATCATATTTATTACACTCCAAATAGTGGTACATGATCATCATATCCTTATTAAATTGTGGGAAATCACATTATTTAAGGATAAAAGGGTTCCGCCCACATGAATCCAAAATGATGGTTCTTCATGTAGTGGAAATGTATCTAGAGGAAATAGATATGGGTCCAGTGACTGTGACTAGTACCATCACTATAAATTCTTCATTATTTACTACCTTATTTTTTATTGGGGCATCTAACTTGTTTATTTAAAAGAATATTTTTATTCTTCTAAATCATCCAATGGGGATTTTTTATTATGTTACAGATATTACTACACCCCTCAGAATAAAGAGAGTGCAAAGCCTATATAGTCCCAATAGTGTTTTTTACTCTGTAACATTTCAATAATACTTGGAGTAATCTGATTATAAACATTGAACAACATAACATACCATTCAATAAATATTAGATCATTTCTGATAATGCCTGGATTGATTTTAATCTTTGACAGTCCCCTTAACTACACCCAATTATGTGTGTTAAATCATTCAAGGATAATGGGACCCAAGGTCGAGTAGAACCAGAGTATCTTATTAAGAGTTGGGGGAAGAGAGAGATATATATATACATATATATTATCTGGGTTGATAATATTTGTTAGTGAACTCCCTCTAGTTGTTTTTGAGTTTCCTGATGTGTTTCCTTTTGAATTATCTGGTTCTCCACCAATAAGAGAGGTGGATATTTCCATTGAATTAGGGACTAGAAATTAAATAGTGTCTATTCCAACTTACATCATAGTACCATCGGAAATGAATTATGGAACCATGTAAAATGACTGTGTTTAAGACTCAATTTTATGTTCTTTTAGAGAAAGGATTTGTACACACGATCGTGTCACCTTGGGAAACATTGATTCTATTTTCTAACAAGGTTGATGGTTCACTGATCTTTTGTGTTAATTATCAAAAAATCATATGAGTTGTAATAAATAAAAATTACTCATTTCCATAAGTGGTCAATATGTTTTATCATTTTGAAGGAACAATATAGTTCTTAAAGGTTTATCATTTATGTAGATACCTTTAGTTGAGGATAACAGAATCTGATATTCCTAGAAGTACCTTTCAGAGAATCTACTTAAATTTTGAGTACCTTGTTATATATTTTTTCTATCCAATGATTCAAATTTCATTATATATTTAATGTATAGAACTTTCCTTGATTATCACGATACCATTGACTAAAAAGTAACTTTTTTAATAAAACACTTTAAGGGGAAAAAATGAGGACCCGCATGGAATACCTAGATCATGCACTAAAAGAGAACGCATAATTATAAAATAAAACCTTACGATTCCTAAAATAATTATCTCTAAATAATTTCCAGGGGATAGAAGATAGCTGAGCACAAAAATCATCCTTTAGGAGTTCTTCAAAAAGATCCTTAAGATAATCCCAAGATTTCATGTATTCCTCTTTGTTGATCTTACCCTAATTGAAGCCTCTTATTAGAATATGGTCTTTCTTGTCAATTCAAGAAAACTTCTTGCTATTACCTTCCACATTAAGGATTCTTCCCGTCAATTTATCAGTATCATCCTATGTGGAATTTTCTGTTAGAATTTCCTCAAACATTTCTTCACTAGAGTGCATTAGCTGCTCTAGATTTTTCACTCTGCCCACAAATTTCTCCTGGTGATGACCATTAATGATTTATTTGAAATGAAATGCCTCAATGAAAATAGTCGTTGTCCGATCAGGGGAATCCAAGACCCTGGGATCATCTACACTTGCCTCTGATTTTGTCTGCTTGGTGGATGATATCCTTCTTTACTCAATGCCTGAGGAGGATCATGTGCATCATCTGAGATCAGATCTATTATTTTTTTGAAACCACTTACTTTATGCCAAAATATCAGAATGCAATTTCTAGATATGATATGTGAATTTCTTAGGAAATGTGGTGTCTAAATATGGTATATCATTTGATCATAATAATGTGAACATAGTAATGACATGGGATCTAAAATAAAATTTTTGTGATATTCAGAGCTTTTTGGGCATAACTAGTTATTGTCACAAGTTCTTTAATGACTTCTAACAGTCGTCTTCTCTAATGAATTCTTTAAATATGAAGGGTGTAATGTTTTATTATGATTAAAAATATCACTATTATATTGTTCACATGAATCATATTTTGACTAATGCACCAGTGTTGACTCTTATAGAGGTTAGGTATGGATATTTTCTCTTATGTGATACATCAGTTTTAGGTTTGGGTTGAGTTCTAAAGAAAGGGGGTCATTTCATTGCATCTGGATCTTATCGCCTTATGCTAGATGTGATGCACAATATTAAATTTCTATGGATTTAACTTTATAGAGAAAGTATTACTATGTATTCAGACTATAAGAGATTGATTTATATATTCTTTAAATATGATTTGGATCTCTGGCAGAGGTGTTGGGTGGAATACATCCAATCATTCCATTTCCACATTTCCTATACCTGGGAAAGGGAATGTTATCATAGATTATTTGAGCTGGGAAACTCCAACCCATGCAGTGAAGGAATCATTAGTAAAGTGATACTTGATGGATCTCATTTCATAGTTGCATATTGGAATCTATGAATCAGGGGCCATGGTTTATTTGGATAGTGTTCAGTTGAAATTCAATCTTCTCAAGATGATTCTTCAAGAATAGTAGCTTGATGATGAGTTTTGTAGCATTAGAGACTCTTTTTAGAGTGGGGGTACAATAACTGAATGGTCATTTTCAACTAAGGTAATTATATGCTATCATAATTTCATTGTTATTCCATTAGTGGAAAGGAATACTATTATGGGGGATTGTTAGAATTTCAAGTGGGAAGTGCACCCAAGAACGAACGTGATATTATTTGACATCTGGTGTAAATTTTGGGGGATGGGTATGAGATGAGGAATTTCTGATTTTGTCTCGCATTGTTATACATTCCAACACCATAAGGTCGAACACCAAAAACCTTTTGGTTTTCTTCAACCACTTCCAATCCATACATGGAAGTTGGATGAGATCTATATGGACTTTTGTGGTTGGTATTCCACATACAAATAGAATGATGACTGTTATAAGGGTTGTAATCAATCGGCTGGAAAAATCAACTCACTTTATACAGATTTGTGATAACACCATGGTTGATGAGTTGGGAAATCACTATGTGAAGGATATTGTTCTCTTGAATGGATTTACATCTTTTAGAGTTTCCAATCAGGATCCACAATTAACTTCCTGTTTTTGGAGAGGCATTCCAGAGGCATTTTTATATCATGTCTTTTTGAGTAAGGCATACCATCCACAGTCAGATTGCATGAACAAAAGAGGAATACATATTCTTGTGTATATTCTCTGCACTTTATTCTATACATTGGTGGGGATTGGGATGTTCATTTGGCACAATTTTAGTTTTATTATAACAATAGATACCTTTCTAATATCAGAATGAATTATTTTGAGGCCTCATATGGCTATCCGTTCATATATATATTATGTTGGTCAGAGATTGGTGGAAGTTCCGTAGTTTTATTGAAATTGGTTCAAGATAAAACAGAAAAGATTTAGTTGATTCATCTGATAATGTTGATGATGTAGAGATAGTCTTATGTCTTATGTTTATCATCTTCATATATAGTTGGAATTCTTAGTTGGTGAGCATGTATTCTTCAAAGTTTCACCTTAGTTGGATCATCAGCAGCTTCAAATGAAAGGGGAGATTTCTCCTCATGTTGTAAGACCTATTGAGGTTGTTGATCATGTTGGAATAGTTCACTACCATTTAGAACATCCACCACTATTGAAACTTGTACATAGAATGTTCCATGTATCATAAATGAGAACATTTATATCTAATTAAACTCCTGTTATGAGATAGATTGATCATGAGTTTGAACCAAATATATCTATGACTAAACAGCCAGTCATGGTAGTTGATTCTTAAACCATGTAAATTTGTGGGAGGACGATACATTTGTTATGTTTTCTATGAAAGAATAGTTCAGATTATCTTGAGATGTGGTAGAGGGATGCACTAATTTGGGATTAGTTTCATTATCTTTTGTGTGGAATATTCGGAGTATGCGTTCACAAGAGAAAATATTATATTATAGAGAGGTTGTAACATCTTGTTTCTATTTTCATGTATTCTTAATCCCCACTTGGAATAATTTTATAGTAGGGTTTTTTCAGGTGAGATCTATAGAAATTTTGAAATTTTTGGGCTATTTCAAGGTTGGGGAATAGGTTTCCCACATCATGCACCTTCTCAGAAAAAACAAGAAAACCTAGATAGTGGGGCTTTTAAAAATTTCTACATGGTTTTAAAAACCATTCATTCAGGTAGTAGAAACTATGCACCATTGAAAAATGGGGTACATAGATAGGGAATAGAGTTTATCCTTATCATGTTGTCCCTTTGGGATAAATGCATGTACAAATTATAATTAATCCGAATTTTGTTGAAAAAATTTTGAAACCCACCTTTTTAACCTATCATGGTATCGTTCAAACATATTATGTTTTTCATAGGTTTTGGGGCTCCCAATAACCATTTTTGACTCCTCAAATCCTCCTCCAAGGGATATTTATGTCTGCATCCCTTCACAGTTAACCATGTGTGTGACTATTACTGAGTCTAAAAATTCATTAAAAAATTATTATACCCTCTGTTTTTACCCATACTTGGGCTCATTTGACCCTATTATATTTTTACTAGGTTTTGGGGATCCCAAGAACCATTTATGGTTCCTCCAAACCTCCACCAAGGTGGAGAGAAGCTAGGAAGTATTCATTTGATCCCTTACCTATAAGTTTCCTCTACCCATTCTAATTCCCCCACTATCTCACTTATCCTTCATATGGTTTTGTGGTTAATCATGTTTTGGGATGATCTAATAAACATTATTGCAGATATTAAACCTATTTTTAATTCATGGAACGTTTCTATCATTGTTTTTCATTGGTTAATACCATATTGGGATTTGTGATTCTTGTTTTTAAGATCTATGGTATGTGGATCCATTTTGATTTCCAAATTTAGTCCTAAATTTCTTGATTTTATTATGTGACATTCAATTAAATATGTTGAATTTTATTCTTATGAAATTGAATTTTTTTAATAACTTGATTCCATTGAATTGGGGTACCTGGTTTTGAAAATCGAATTTTTGGGATGAAATTTGACCCCCCCCCCCCCCCCCTCCAAATTCCATTGATTTGGGGTATAATTGTAGAATTGATAGAATTTTGTGGAATTTAAATTCTTGATATTAAAAATGTGAAATTGATGGAAATTTTTTTAAATTTAAATTAAAGAATTTTAATTTTGAAAGTGAATTTTGAAATTGAATTGTGAATTTATTTTCTATTCTTATATGTGGAAAATGGGTTGAAATGGTTTTGATAGAAACATTAGTCTTTTATCTTGGAAAAATGTAGGTTTTGATTAAAAACCCATTTTTTATTTTAAATTGATATTTTTCATATTTGAAATAAAGATTTGGATGAATTTTATTTTAAGAAGTCTTAAATTAAATTTTTCATCATTGATTTTTTATTATATCACATGAAATCCTTATGTGGTTAGTGAGTTATTGTACATCACTCTATGATTTACAATGTTCCAAACATAAATGAAACATGTAACATCACTGATATGGTGGTGATGAAGTCTCATTTCGACATACCAATTGGATGTGTGTATACACATATCGTCCTGTCAACAGGAGTGTTTGGAGTCACATATCCTTGAACTATAATTCCTTTAGGTATATTAACAGCTTGCTCAAAAAAAGTTTATATGAAATGAATATCTACAATTATTATAATCACTTATACTAGACTTGGGAATTTATATAAACTTTTTTTATATAAAGATGTTTTATTAATCCATTTGATTATAAATATTCCATCAATCGAAATGTGACTCATTTTATTAATGTATTTGTATCATTTTAATGTAAATAATGATTTGTTTATAAATTATTTTAAAATTCAAAACCTATTTATTTATAATTTAAATCCCTTTATTAGGTTAATTAAATGTTGGAATCTGTTATGGAATACATTGTGAGACCCGATTAGGCTTTTAGGTCACACCCTACCTATGTATTCGAGTGTTTGTAGATTATATACTTACAGGTTCTAGTAAAGGTAAAGAACCACATGGACGTGGATCATATTTTTAATCTTTGGACAGAAAGTTACGTCCATTATGAATTAGACATTTTTACATATTTCTGGTTATTTTCTGTATTATATTTAGTTGTTATGACTACATGACTTCTGATATGATACTCCATGTGAGTTTCTATTGTATGCATATTGTCCTTCTTATTTTACTAAAATGATTTTTTTTTAAAATTTATTTCCAAATTCATTTTTATTGGTTTTATGGGATATTCACTAACATATGGGGATCCTGAATGCTTTTTTATTCTACTTTTTTATGAACCAACCCAGATAACCTAAGAAAATGATAATGAATTTTAATTCAGATGGGTTGGTTAGGTAAAGACATCTTCAATATTAGTTTTCATCTATTACCAACAACTGATATAGATAGATTGAATTCAAAATCTTTTTTTAATATTTTTTGAGATTCATTTCTATTTGTCTCTATAAATGACTGTTAATCTGATATCTTAATTGATGCCTACTGATGTTGTGTAGAATCATTCCTCTATGAATATGTGCAAATCTAATCCAGGATGAAACTACTGAGGAGCCTCTACAAGAAAGTCTTCCTGTGGACCTGAGTCTAGAAGAGGTGATTGCGCATATTGTTCATGCTCTGGGACATGCAACACCACCACCTCATGTTCAGGAACTAGTTTTTGATCCATAATGGAATGATATAAGGAATCATTTTCATGATTTCCTTCTCCATAGGCCTCAAGTGTTCAATGGCTCCAATGACCCTCAAGGTGTTGAGGAATTGTTGAGTATGATTGAGATTTTTTTTCAATTTGATTGACTCACCTGAGTAAATCATGGTGATGTATTCCACCTTCAAGCCTAATGGATGAAAAATTCGATAGTGGGAATCTATAATGAAAAAAATGAATCATGAGTGCTTAGGTTGGGAAGGCATCGAGGTTATTTTCAACAAAACGTTCTATCTATAATCAAATTTGTTATCCAAGGATATAGAGTTTTTCAAACATGACCAAGCTAACAACACTGTGACAGAGTATGTAACCTATATTTCTGAGCTGGTGTAGTTTTCACCTATGATATTATAGAATGAGAAGATGGAGGATTAATTGTACAAGTTGGGAACTTAACCATATATTATATCATAGGTTCTCTTGTTATAGCTTCCTTCTCATGATGGTGTGTCAGATATAGTGTTAATGGTTGAAATGGAACCGGTTGGTAGGTTGGGGTTGTCCATAGTTTATTTCTCTATTCGTGGAGGTGCAAATTCCTTTAAAGAAAAGTGAAATCACGATGATTCTCATAGTGTTTCTCAACAGTATGGTTTTTATAAACCTCCTATAGTTCTTGGATGTGGTCCTTTCAAATGTTATCAGTGTGGCAATCTAGTTAATTCAAAGAGGGTTTTCATTGAGGAACTTAAGATATATGGATCATGTAAACACTTTGGATACCTACAGAAGTTCTTCCAAATCTATTAAACTCATCATATTGGCATGGGATCATCATATCCTTCTAAAACATTAGGTCAATTAGATGCTTCAAGGAATAAATGGTACCATCCACAAACATACGGAATAATGCTTTTCCACACAGTGGATGTGTCTCTAGAAGAAATGGTTACCGGTCCAGTGAACATGATAGGTACCATCAAAATATATTCATCATTAGTGACTACCTTATTTGATAATAGTGAATCTCATTTGGTTATTTCAACTCGTATTTTTAATCTGCTAAAAATTCATATGGATATTTTATCTCATGTGATGGATATTACTACACCCCAAGCATACAAAGAGAGATCAGGGTATCCATAGTTCTACATGTGTTTTCTATATATAATATTATGATATTACATTGATTTTTATGATTCTCTCCATGAATCCACTTGGAATTATATTTGAGAGGGATTGAATCATTTCCCATAAATTCCAGATTAATTGTTATCTTTAATGGATCTCCCTCACTATATCCGATTGTCAGTGATGAATCTTTCTAGGATAATGGGGCCAAAGTTTGATCATAGATGAATCTTCATATTGGGATGTCATAAAAGAGATATCTATTTTTCATTTTGATATGGACATCAAATCATTAAGTGGTTAACTCCCTCTAGTTTTTATCAGGTTTCACATTGTGTTCACTTTATGCGTCTTTGGTTTTCCACCATAAATAGAGGTAGAGTTTTCTATCGACTTAGTGTCGTAAACTCAGACAGTTTCTATTCTATAATACTGTATATATAACTAGTTCAATTAAAGAAAATATAGACTACTATTGATGATATTTTATAGAATGGACTTTATGTCTTAATATTCAACCTTGGGTGATGAGGATTCTCTTAGTTAAAAAGGATGATTGTTCACTACACCTTGGGGTTGATTCTCTAAAATTTGACCAAGTTATGATAAAGAAGAAATACTTATTTCCATGGATTGATGATCTATTTTATCATTTTAAAGGTGAACTGTTGTTCTCAATGATTTATCCTATATCTGGATAAATTCATTAGGGTATCAAAGAATCTGACATTCTAGATACTACCTTTTAGAGTAGGTAAAAGCATTATGATTACTTTTTCCGCCCTTTTGTCAAATAAATTCTCCTACAGTATTTATGTATTTAATTAACATATTTTTACATGATTTTCTTGATACCATTTTGGGAGCCTTTTTGGATGACATATTGGTTTACTCTATGTATGAGGAGGATCATTTGCATCATCTAAGATCAGTTTTGAAATTTCTAAGAAACAACTGACTTTATCCCAGACATTCTAAATGTGATTTCTGGATGTGGGAAATAAAAAATTTGTCATATTTTTTGTTTGAGAAGGGTATATTAGTTGCTCCTGAGAAGGTGAAGACTGTAATGAAAATGGTATCTATAGTTAAATGTATTCAAGATTCAGATGTTCTTAGGATCAAGTAGTAATTATCATTAGTTCATTAAGTACTTAACAACGTTAGCTTCTCGAATGACTACTCTATCTCAAAAGTGATTAATGTTTTCTTAGGATGAAAAATTTTGGAGTTGTGTTGATGAGATAAAATTTATTTTTAGTGCTGCATTGATGTTGATTATTCCAGAGGTTAGGTAGGGCTATGTGGTCTTCAGTGATGCAATAGTTTCAATTTTGGGATGCATTATAATGCTTGGTAATGTTGTCAATTATTACAGGTATCATCAATATATTCCACATGAAAATAATTATCTAACCAATGACCATTAAGTCATATAAGTGATGCATGCAATAAAAAATATATGACATTATCCATATGTTGAAAGGATTACTGTTTATTAAGACCACAAGAGCTTGAGTTACATATTCTCTTAAAATGATTTCATTCTCTATTGGACGTGTAGGGTGGAATATCAATAGTATTTTCATTTCGGAATCACCTATACACTGGGATATGTAATGTCATTATAGATTCTTTGATCGAGGAACGTCCATCCCAATTGGTGTAGGTCATCAGCAGAGTGGAACATTATGTATCTCGTTGGATAGTTTTATATAGGAGTCTAAGGATTAGAGGCCTAGTTTTCTTTGACTATTGTTCATTTAAAATTTTCTATTATCAAGAAGATTCTTTAAAAATAATAGCTTAATGATATGTTCTGATGTATCAGTGACTCCCTTTATTGTGGGGATACCATTACTAATTGTTTCATTCTCTAGTGAAGAATTTTTTTGATATCCTGATCACTTTTTTGTGTCGTTAGTGCTATGGAAATATATTATGATGGATATATATAATTCATTGGTGTATGTGAACCCAGTAACTAGAATTATTTTTTATGACTTTTGGTGTGAATTCTGGTTTCTATGTATGATAAAGGGCATTGATTATTTTTTCTCACGTTGTTATACATTCCAACAGATCAAGGCTGGGAACTAAAATCCTTCTTGTTTTATTCAGCCAATTCCAGTCCCTAATTAAAAGTGGGATGAGATTTATATAGACATTGTGGCTAGATTTCTACAAACCCATAGAACATGAATGTGATATGGGTTATGAAAAATCAAATGACAAAATCATATCTCTTAATTCTCATTGGTGATAAAAACAAGTTTGATAAGTTTGGAAATCACAATGTGAAAGATATTTTTCACTTGCATGGAGTTCCATATGCTATTCTCTTGGATAGGTATTCTTGGTTCACTTATAATTTTTTAGAGGCATTCAAGATACACAAGGATATCAGGTTTATTTTAGTATGGAATACCATTCATAGTCAGATCTTTAGATTAAAAAAGAAATACATATTCTCGAGGATATTCTCTGATCATGTGTTATCTACTTGGGCGGGGATTGTTTTGATCATTTAGATATGGTAAAATTTTATTATAATTATATTTACCAATATATGACTAGAATGGATCCTTTTGAGGACTTGTATAGACTAACTTTTAGATCTATGTTATGATGGTTAGATATTACTGAATGCTCCTTAGTTCGACCATTTTTGGTTCAAGAGATGATAGAAAATATACAGTTTATTTGGTAGATTATGTTGACGGTGTAGAGTAAGTATAATTCTTATGCTGATCGACATCACAAACCATTCTAATTATCAGTTGTTGACCATGTATTCTTTAGTGTTTCACCTCGGTTGGGTCATCAGTGGCTGTGGAGGCATGGGAAGTTTTCTTGTTGTTTTGTGGGACCTTTTAAGGTAGTTGATTAGGTTGGAATAGTTTCTTTTCAGTTATAACTTCCACCGCAACTGATGTCAATACATACCATGTTCCATGTATCACATATGATAATGTATCTATCTAATCCATCTCATGTTCTGTGCTGGAATGATCATGAAGTTGAACCTAATTTTTCCTTGGCTGAACAAGCGATCAAGATAGTTGATTCTTAAACCAAGTTAAATTGTGGGAGGATGATACCTTTGTCTTGAGTTCTAAAAAGTATAGTTCATATTATCATGAGATATAGGAGAGGGAGGAATTGATGAGAGAGCAGTGGCCACATATCTATTGGAATGGATGCTTCTGAGTCACCTTTCTAGTGATAAAAATCTTCTATGGTGGGGAGGTTGTAACATCGTATTAATTTTTTCAGGTATTCCTAATCCCCTATTTAAAACATGCTTTGTTAGGGTTTAGATTGGGATTTTTTTTGCGAGAACTATGAAAATTGTTTAATTTCGGGGCTAGTGCACAGTTGGCGCATGATTTTCACAAACCATGTTCCATCTTAGAGAAAAACCTACAAACCTAGATAGTGGGGGTTTCTCATGGTTGGAACACAATTTGAAAAACCATGCACCGACCTAGTTGAAATCTTAAACCTTGGAAAATGATGGGTTCATGTCTAGGTTGAAGGGTTTGGTCTAATCATGTGGCCCTTACTATCTAACCATGCGTATGAATTTCAATTCATCCGAAAATTGTCAAAAATTTCCCAAAACCTCTTTTTTACCCCCACCTAGGCTCATTCAACTGTATGATGTTTTTTCTAGGTTTTGGGGTTCCCAAGATCCATTTTTTACTCCTCCAATCCCCCTATATGGTCGATCAATCCTTTGAGATCTTCATTCGATCCCTTCCAAGTAAGTTTCCTCTTATCATTATTACTATATTTCTCTCTTCTCCTTCTAAGTTTTTGGTCGATTATTGTGTTGTAGGAATATCTAATCACCTTTTTTATCTTAAAACTGTAGGTCCCAGGCACAGCAGAAGCTCGTGGGTTGACGTTCCCACATGACTTTTTGTCATTAGAAATGATCAATCTGAGATCAATATGATGATAAATGCTAGAATCCACATATCGAATCATTGAAAAAGACAAAGAATAAGAATAGTCCCGGAATCACAAAGGAGGATAATCACATGATGATTATAATTAATTTAATTAATTTACAAGAAGTACATTTTATGGCATTCATTCTTCATTAATATTTCTGATCACATTCCGATGTGATTCTTCATTGAGTCGTAGAATCCAATTGTGGAATATCTCTAGTGGTGATCCATACGTGCACCATGTGTCTCTGGATATTGCCAAAAGAATCTCTCGGTGCTAGCATGGATAAGACTTTTCTTGTGTTGTCCGCCATAGACCGCCTTGATCCGATGGAGGAGGATCTCTCTCAGCCTTTCGAGAATTCTTTGAGGAAGGAGTTCTTTCGGCCTTAAGATAATTCACCAAAATTGTTGTGCACAACGATTAAGAAAAAGTGTTGGAGTTGTGAGGATATTTATAATCACATTTGATGTTATAGAGTTATGAAAATAAATAAACATGTTACACATTTTTTTTATTTCATTAAATCTTATTGGAAATCCCCATGTTGAATTATTAACTACTTGATATGCGCCCAGGATGATTATCATAAAAATAATTTAACAAAACGATATTATTTCTTCAAAAACCCGACTGGAAAAACTACACGACATGTAATCATTAATACACAGTGTGTAATCATTTTTCATTTCTTTTCCAAAATAAAAACTACATGGTGTTTACGTTAAATGTACACAGTGTGTGTATCTTGTTTTCATTTTATTATTCCTCCAACATTAAAATGATTTAGGATTCCTTGAAGAATTATTAAACAACATATGAGGATAATATTTATTCTACTTGAGATACTTGGATACACTTAGTGTGTGACCCTATAGGCCTCTTTCTCATTCTCATTAGGAGGGCTTGCCTAATGTCCAAGATTACTGTATAGCAATGGGTCAAGGCACCCATGAGAAAGAAGTTGACGCTGCATTGACGTTTCACCTCATACAAACCCTTATAGTGTAATTTAATTCCTTTGTCTCAATATCTCATCAAACAGGTTTCATGAAAGTGTCATAAACCTATATGCTTGATCCGTCATTCTTTGGATTCTAGATATAAATTCGTCGTGACACCATGGCCATAAAATTTGGGCAATAGTTCTATTTTAATGAAAGTGCTCGAGATGTATACTTCCATAAATATGGAAGGGACAAATCCTTCCTCAAATTATCCATTTAAAACATGTCATTCGTGACGCACCCAACGTACCCTACTTCCCGCCAACTTTCTTCGTGATGGTTTTCTTCAGTAAAACTAAGTGTGAAAGTCATTACACGATTTAATGATAATCATATAGTCTAAAGACCATTACACATGCTCATAGATACCAATGTCCGATGACACCAAGACATACAGAATTACTACTGGCTGGTCTGTTCTCATAATCTCCCATCATGGAGATTACCAACTGCGAACTCCATGATAGAGAATCTTGTCTTCTTATGGGTACTCAGACATGAAGATCTGTATACTATGTTTCCTATCATAGTATTTCATCCAACCGTAGAACTTTATTTAAGAATATTGTTAAAGAATTTCAAGGTTCTCATCGTAGCGTAGATATTCCATGACCTTATTAATGCAACAAATATTCTTGGACATTATTATATTATATTCATGCAGAACAATGAGAAATATATAATAAGTGTACATTTATGTAATCAAAGTAAAAAAAATTCTCATGACACCGACTCTAACAAGCTCCGACTTGGACTAGATCCAACTGCCTATGACTTTTAGTCTTCTAGACCACGCATGATGATCATGTTTCTACTGAGTCAAAGCTTTAGTCAACGGGTCCAACACATTGACCTTAGTGGAAAAACTGCTCACTACAACTTCAACTCTCTGAGAAAAATCCCTCAAGAGATGAAACATCCAAAGTATGTGCTTGGATCCGCTGATGTGACCTTTGTTATTTTGCAAATGCCACTGCTGTAGTATTATCACAATATAGTGTGATATGATTTTTACTATTAGGTACTACATCCAGCTCTTGGATGATGCTTCGCATCCATAATTTTTCTTTATCTACCTCAAAAGATGCAATATACTCAGAATCTGCTATAGAATCCGTGACCACACCTTTCTTTGAGATCTTCCATCTCACTGCACCTCCATTCAAACTAAAGATGTATCCAGTCTTCAACTTCATGTCACTTTATCAGTATAGAAACTAGCATCTACATGTCCTCTGATGACTAGTTGTTCATCTCCTCTATAAACCAAGAACATAACCCTAGAACTCCTTAGAAACATAAGGATAGTCTTGACTTCCATCCAAAGGTGGTCTCCTAGATCAGCTTGATTTCTACCTACCACACTTAATCCGTAAGCAACATCTTGCCTTGTGCATAGCATATCATACTTGACTGGACCAATTCCAGATGTGTAGTGGGTCCTTTCCATTTTCTTTCGTTCCTCATGTTTTTGAGGACAGATTTTATTAGAAATATTAATGCCATGTGACACTGGAAACAATCCTCTCTTGGATTGTACCATACTGAATCTCTTCAGTTTCTTGTCAATGAATGTACATTGACTCAGGCCCAGCATTCTCTTGGATCTACCATGATGGATCTTGATCCCATGAATATATGATGCCTCGCCCAAGTCTTTCATAGAGAAGCATTTATCCAAACATTCCCTAACTGACTGTAATATAGGTACTTCAATTCCAATTAGGAATATTTCATCAACATATACTATTAGGAAAACAACTACACTTCCTCTAAAACTTTTGTAGAAACAATGCACACATTCGTTCTTATCAAAGCCAAATTCATTTACAGCTTCATCAATACCAATGTTCTATGACCGTGATGATTTTCTTAATCCATAAATGGATTTCTGCAACTTTCATACATTATTGTAATCCTTTGGAGTCACAAACCCTTCATGTTGTGTCATGTAGACATATTCCTAGAGGTTCCCATTAAGGAATCCTGTTTTGACATCCATTTTTCAAATTTCATATTCATGGTAAGCATCAATGTCCAATAGGATTCTAAGGGAATTCAACATCGCAACTAGTGAAAAGGTTTCATCATAGTCAATTTCTTGACACTGTCTAAAACCCTTTGCAATTAGTCATGCCTTATAGGTGCTGACTTATCCCACCATGTCCAGTTTCTTCTTGAATACCCAATTATTAACAACTGTATTTACATAAAATTGATGATATACCAAAATCCATACTTGGTTTTGGTACATGGAATCCATTTAGAATTCAAGTCTTCTAGACACTTGGCAACATCTGTGCCTTCCACTACTTACCTTGTAGGTAAAAGGATCATCATTTTCAACTAATAATGAGTCGCCATCTTCGGTGACAATAAAACCATATCGTTCTTGTTCTCTCACCTCTCTCATGCTCCTACATAGTTCTTGTGTATTTGGAACATATTTTTCATCCATGAGGCATTGTAGAATCTGTTCTTGTACCAACTCTTGTGTATCTTGAGCCTTGATTTCATCAAAGTCAATCTCTATCCCACTATCTCTTTTGGATATGTGCTCCCAATCAAGTAATATGGAATGTATTTCCACTGTAACCTTCTTATCTAAGGGGTTGTATAGATAATATATCCTATTTTCATTAGGATATCATATATATGTTCACTTTCTGACTCAGGGTGAAATTTTGATACGTAGAGAGGTCTTAACAAATGCTCTGATACCACACACATGTAAATTTGATAACATGGCTTTGCGTCCACTACATAACTCATATGGAATACCATTTATCGATTTAGTTGGTACATGGTTTAGTATGTGTGCTGGTGTTTGTAATACATATCTCCAAAAGGATAATATAAGACCCACATGAATCATCATTGATCTCACCATGTCTAACAGGGTGTGGTTCCTCCTTTCACTTACATCATTCCACTGAGGTGTGTAAGGAAGAGTGAGTTGAGATAGAATCCAAAACTCCTATAAGAAATAAATAAGTCCTAATTAAGATATTCTTTTCCTCTATCTGAGTAGATTTCCCTAATCTTCTTACCAAGTTGGTTCTCAATTTCATTCTTTTATTCTTTGATCTAATCAAAAGAATCTAACTTATACCTCATTATGTAAATATATCCATATCAACTAAAATCATTAGTAATGGTTATGAAGTACAAGAACGCACCCCTTTCTTCAACTGGAAGTGGTCCACACATATATGTGTGAACTAATTCAAGAAGATCTTTAGCCCTTTCTACTTTCCCACTAAATTGGGATTTTTTTCATTTTTACTTGTAGACATGCATGACATGCACCAAGTGGTATTAGTTAGAAAGAATCAAAATACCCATCTTGATGTAATTTTGTCAAATGTTTCTCATTGACATGAGCTAGACGGCGATGCTAAAGTTAGGTGTGGTATGAGTCATGTGAATTAACATTGTCATTGATTGCCGTTACTTGATTTGTTTAGTCTAACACATAGAGACCATTATATAAATATTTTGTACCAAAACAAATTCTATCATTACAAGACTAGCAAAATTCATTTCAAAACATGAAGATGAATCCAACAGTATCTAATATGGATAATGAAATAATTTTTTTGGTTACTGAGGGTACATAATAACATCCTTTTAATACCATGACCATCCTAGTAGACAATGTGATATGGTAGTCTCTGATAGCTACAACATCAAGTCTGGCTCTGTTGGCTGCTCACAGATCCACCTCACCTCAGTCAATCTTTCTGAATCTACTTGTTTCCTTTATTTGGATACAGATGTGAGAACCAAAAGAAGTATCTAATACCCAATTGGTAGAAATAGATATATTTCATTTGATAAAGAATTCACATGAATATTCCCCTTCCTTCCTTGGATGGGTGTAGTTTTTCTTCTAGTGGCCCTTATTTACACATAAAAAACAAACAACCTCATTTTCTATTTCCTCCCCGTTGATCTTACTTTTCATTAAATGGCTTGAATAATCTTTGGGCATAAATATCTTCTCCTTCCCTTTACTTTTATTCACCATACGGACATAAGGCTTTTCACACTTCATATCATTGTTCAATTGGAGAATGAGGATAAGAAGATCATATAGAGACTTCTCAGTGTTGTTCAGGTTGAAGTTTACTACAAATATCGAGAAGCTCTGGGGGAGTGATGTAGGAATGAGATCGGTACCCAGTATTTCGGGGAATTTAAACCCTAGAACCTCCATGCACTCAATGTATCCAACGATCTTGACTACATGAGGCCCAGTAAGGGCACCCTCTCGATGCATTCTCTGAAATAAAGACTTGGAGATCTCAAACCTCTCCTATCATTCTCTATCCTGGTATATACCACAGAGGTGCTTGTGCATTCTATAGGCATCCATGTCTTCATGAGACATCATGAGATCACTATATATTGATGACAACATCAAACATTGAATGTCGAGTGCATCATTCAAATGTTGATCATAGACCTATAAATCTTCATCATTCACCCCTTGGGCAGGCGAATCAGGAAGTCAGGACTCTAGTATGTAAAACTTTTGTTCATGGAATAGGATAACCCAAAGGTTCCTAAACCATTCTTGAATGTTACTACCAGTGAGGATATTTTTATTATCCAGAATTGATCACTGAGAAAATGTGGTTGACGAGTTTGTCATATTGATTCTATAAAAAAGAGCAAATTTATCATTGAATTTTTATAAAATTTTATGGAAAAATAATAAATTAATTTCTTATTTCTCTGACTATTTTATAATGTCTTAATCACCCACACCATTGAACATGGAATTACATGTTTCTATGACATTATAGTGGCAAGGATCCATATTCCCTTTTGCATAACCCCAAAAAGGGTTGATACAACTATTTAAAGGAATATATGTAGGCATGTCTTTGCCAAATGTGAGCTTACATTTCCTTGATCTGTTCAGTAGACTCCACAATCTTGAATTCATGACTTGGATTTCCTCAACAATTGCCTCCATTTTACAACAAGACCGTCAATGGCTACTCATCTTGATGTAAAATGTTTATGTTAACCTGAAACTTTAATAAAGGCTTCCTTTAGAAAAGTAAGTGTCCCAACAAGGGATGGTCAAACACATAGTTTTATTGAGTCTTTCCCTTAATCCAATAAAGGAAGGCTTGGTCTGACATAATTTGGTATTAGAGGGATTTCAATTCATTATGAGTATTTTCAGATTATCACATGCTTGTTAATATTAAGTGAATCTTGTTTATGTGATTAACCATTTTTTGATAATGTTTACTCATAGTCCAGTTTTTATTTTATTCCATCATTTTGTGCTTGTTTATTTCATTAACTATGTGATCGCGACAACACATACATAATATATAAACCATGAAATTAGAGTTAAATAAAATAATATGGAATGGTCATGAGCTTATATTGGTTAGCTTATCTAGCGGTTTGACAAGCTAACCCTGACTTAGAGAAAAACGACTTGAACCTGATAGTTCATGTTTTTCAGCTCCCACATGTCCCCCTTGTATCTTCATGGGATGGTTTCGCCTCGTATTCAGATTTTGAACCATATCCTATGGATTGGGAGATCCGCCATTACATGGGGTTTACATTAAAGAAACCATGGGAATGTAGGACCAACATTTTATTGGAAGATGGCTTGCCGACCAACGGATTTAAATTAAATAAATTTAAATGAAACCATACACACACAAAGAGTCTTTGGTCTAGTTTATGATCATCCATAGCATGCAATGATAGTTTCATATATTTATTATTCAAAATATTTTAATCTCTTTTTCATTCACGTTAAGTCGCACGTGAATTCAAGTAATTATGGTGTTATAATCAATCAATTCTTTATCTTAAGTTCCTTTTTGAATTTCCTTGAGATTTTTCTCATCCATATTCCTTGTATGGGCCTTTTTAATTTGGAGGGAACTTGGGGAAATTCCATTTCTGGAAAGTACACAGAGTGTAGGCTATATTACATGGAACTTATTTGTTTTCAACCTTTATTCTGAGTACACACCGGGGGTTTGGCGTGCTTTCTGTAATTTCGAAATTTTGGACTGCATGATGTGTAGATTAATATAATGTGGAATGTACTTCATTTTTACGTGGTTACCGGCCTATAAATCCTTTGTACATGGTTACACAGCTTATCCTTTTACACAATTTCACCTGGGCTAGATCAGACTACACAGCTTGTTGATTCAACATACATGCTGTGTATTCTAGTTTCCATGCGCCATTCTGTTTTGGTCAACAAGTTGTATTAAAAAAATAGGTATGCTCAATTCACATGGTGTGGTTTGGAGGACCAGAACCGGTTTTTTGAACCAAAGTACACAGTGTGTATATTTCACTACACGCCGTGTATTCTTGTAATGTACAGACAGAATGAGAGGCTCCTCCGGATAAGTTCCACATTTTTATTTTAATCAAAATTAAAATTAAAAGGTCATTTCTGTGATGTGAATTGACAAATGACGGAGGAAGAACAGATCTTGTTCATTCAATTTTATAGAATGATTTATCTCGAATTGAATCAAATATAAATGCGTAAATTATCGAAAATAATTAAATAACTATAATCAACATTGTGACTGATCTGAAACCACTTGTAGGTCCTAGGTGTAGTAGAAGCTCATGGGCCGATGTTCCTACCTGACTATTTTTCTTTAGAAATTATCAATCTAGGATCAATACGATGATAAACGCCATATTCCACAGATCGAATCATAGAAATAGACAAATATGAAGAATAGTATCAGAACCACAAAGGAGAATCATCATAGGTTGATTACAATTAATTTCATTAATTGACAAGATGTAACTTTTATGGCATTCTTTCTTCGTTGATATTTCTGATCACATTTCAATGTGATTTGTCATTGCGTCGCAGAAGCCAAGTGTATACTTCCTCTATGGGTGATCCACACGTGCCCCACATATCTCTAGACGTCGCTAAAGGAATCTCAGGGTGCTAGCATGGAGAAGCCTTTGCCTGCATTGTCCTCCATAGATCACCTTGATCTGATGGAGGGGGATCTCTCTTTGTCTTAAGAGAATTCTTAGAGGAAGGAGTTTCTTCGACCTTGACTGAATTGTCCAGAATTTTTGTGCACAAAGACTAATGAAAAGTGTTGGGGTTGTGAGGATATCTATAATCAGGGTTGAGGTTATAGAGTTATTAGAATAAAGAAGTGTGTTACACATTTTATTTAATTAATTAACTCTTATTGAATACCCCCATGTCAAATCATTAATTATTGACATGCACCCACGTAGATTATAATAAATTTAATTTAATAAAACAATATTATTTCCTCAAAATCCTGACTGGAAAAGCTAAACGGCGTGTAATCATTAAAACATGGCGTGTACATGTTTTTCATTTCCTTTCCAAAATGAAAGCTACACGGTGTGCACATTCAATGTACACGGCATGTATATATTTCTTTCATTTTATTCTTCCTCCAACAATAAAATGATTTAGGATTCCTTGAAAAATTATAAAACCACATAGAGGAATAATCTTCATTCTACTTGTGATACTTGGATAGACATAGTGGGTGACCTTTTAGGCCTCATTCACATTGTCAATAGGTGGGTTTGCTTAAAGTCCAAGATTACTGTCTAGCAGCAGGTCAAGGTGCACAATATAAAGAAGTTTACACTGCATTGACGTGCCACCTCATACGAATTCTTACCATGTAATTTAATACCTTTGTCTCAATATCTCATCAAGCAGGTTTCATGGCAATGTCATAATCCTATATGCTTGATCTGTCATTCTTTGACTTCCAGAAATAAACCCGTCGTGATACCATTACCATGGAATTTGGGAAACAATTATATTTCAATCAAGGGGCCCAAGATATCTACCTCCATAAATATAGAAGTTAAAATCCTTCCTCGACTTATCCATTAACAACATGTCATTCGTGATGCACCCAATGTACCCTACTTCCTGCCAACAGTCTTCATGACGATTTTCATCAGTAAATATAGGTGCAGGAGTCATGGCATGAGTTAATGATAATATTCCAATCTATGGAACATTACACATTCTCATAGATTGAAATGTATGATGACACCAAGACATGTAGAATTACTATTGGCGGGTCTGTTCTCGAAATCTCTAATATTAGAGATTACTAGGTGCGAACTCCGTGAGAGAGAGTCTCGTCTTCTTACCAGTACTCTAATGTGATGGTCTGTATACTATGTGTCTTTCCATAGTATATCATACAACTGTAAAACCTTATTTAAGAAGATTTTTATATCATTTAAAGGTTATCATCAAAGAGAGGATCTTATATGACCTTATTAATGCAAACAATATTCCAGAACATTATTATATTATAGTCATGCAGAATAATGAAAAATATATAATATGTGTAAATTCATGTAATCAATGTATAATAATTTGGTTCTCAGGACACCAAATCTAACAACGATTAGGTTTAATTATTGGATCCCGACAGTCATCATTCTTCGATGGAGAGTCCTAGTTAGGGATTTTTTATTTATGTTCTTGTAAGCTATGGTAGGTGATTCTATTGTGATTAGCCATTTTAAATAACCCAAAATTTCTTGATATGATTAAAAATATTTCCATTGAATATGTGGAATATGATACTTATGAAATTGAATTTTTTTAAAAACTAATTCTATAGAATTTTGGGAATTGGTTTTGTAAAAAAAAAATTGGAAATTTTTTTTTTGGGGGAATGACCCCAATTCCATTGAATAGGTGTGTAATTGTAATATTGATAAAATTTGGTGGAAATTAAATTGTTCAATTGAATGTTGTGAAATTAATGAAAATTGTTTGAAATTTAAATTGATAAATTTAAATTTTGAAAGTGACTCTTGAAATTGAATTGTAAATTTATTTTATATTCTTATTTGGGAAAAATTGAATGAAATTTTTTTGATAGAAACCTTTAGGTTTTATCATAGAAAAAGGAATGTTTTAATTAAAACCCTTTTTTTATTTTTAAATGGAAAAATTGAATATTTGAAATTGTGAATTATATGAATTGTATTTTAATTAGTCTTAATGGAATTTTTCCATCGTTGATTTGTTATTAGATAACATGAAAGACATATGTAGTTAGTGAGTTATTGGACACGAGTCTACCATTTACAATGTTCCAAAACATAAATATAGCACGTCACATCCCTAATATGATGGTGATGAAGTCACCTTTTGATATACCAAATGGACGTTTGTATACACATATTTCATTATCACATTGAGAGTGTGGATTCCTTTAGCATGTAACATTCATATCATTAAGAATATGAACATGTTATCCTATTTTTTGTATTTTAACTAAATATTTTCCATTGTTGTAAATTGTTTGACATGCCTTGTGAATTTATTTTAAATATTTTATTTTAAGATATTTTATTAATCTATTTTTTTGAAATATTACATTAATTAAAATGTAACAAAAATTGTTTAAATTATTAGAATCACATGATATGTAAATCATTATTTCATAAAATAGGATTTTGAAATTCCATGAATTTTTATTTAGAATTGAATGATCTTAGTTTTCTTAATTAAATATTAGCATCTATTACGGGATCCATGATGATACCCTACTGGGATTTTATATCACACCATACTTGTGTGTTTAGTGTTTTTATATTATCTACACACTTTTTTGGGTTGGGGAAAAGAAACATCGGTGGAGGTTCTTTCTATTGAACTTTGGACTTGGTGAGTTGCATCTGTTGGGACTCGAGTACATTCATAATTTTGATACATTTTTGTAGTACTCTTGGTTGTTATGTATGGTTGGATTCTGGTTCAATTCAACCTATGGAGTTTATATTCTATTTTTACTGTCTTTTTTATCATTATTACTTTATTTTTCTAGAAAATTCATTCCCACGTTCATTTTTTATGATTCAAGGTGATCGTCACCAACCCACAGGGATCGAGAACACCTTTCAGGATATGCTAGGATTTGGTCTGTTATTGGGTTACCAGGGTACCCAGGATAGTTAAAAATATATAGATTAAATTTTTATATACTATATATATATGAGGTTATTATACTTTTGGGATTATTATTTCACATATAAATTTTAATGTTACCTTCTATGAGTATATGATAACATCACTTGTGTGTATGGTGAATAACTACCTCATAAAGCTATGTGAATCATTACCGATTTACATGGAAGGTAATAAAAATTGGTTAAATTAAAATATGTGATATATATTACATAAAAATGAATCTATAATTGTAATATATTGTTTACCTTTAATTATTTCAATCCTTTTAAAAAATGGAAAGAGAGTTCATGAATGCGTATAACCTCACGTATCCACAAACTGTGTATTTCATTTTCTATCTCTAATATTTATTGATTAATCTAAATATAGATATAAGTAATATATATGATATTTATATAATTTTTAAAAATATTTAATTGATGAATACATGATAAAATAATGATGAAAAAAATAACAAACCAAAACATAAATGAAAAACAAAGTATTCATTTCCTAGAATGTGACTTTAACATGGAATAACTTAATAATAGGTAATGAAATATCATAATAAAATTATATATTGTCTGATATATATAAATATGTTTTCTTAATAGATTTATAAAAAATTTATATTTATTATAAAAGATATTTTAACGTGTATGATGGAATTCAAAATATATGGTAATGTTTTTTTGTCTCAAATTTCCTTCATTGGGATATAGGTGATGTTATGCACCAATATTCTTCTATTAGATGTAAATACTAAATGTTTTAACTTTTTTATCATGAATATACTCATTTTAATTATATTTAGTTTTTCCTTTTCGGTTAATATTTAATGGTTCATATGGATTAGAATATACCAAAGTGAAAGAGATTTTGTGCTATAATATTATCGTTTATCAAGATTATTTATAATTGTATTTTTTATGATGAAATATTATGATATATATCTAAAGAAACTCAAAAATTGTTTTCTTATATGGTTATTTTATGTGAATACATTTCATTCCTTATTTTACCTCAATTTATGTACTAAATAGTTCAAAATAATATTTTTCACAAAACCCTTATTTATTTCTCTCTTCAGTCGAAAAAACATTTTCCTTCCAAAACCATGTTTTTTAAAAATGTTCTCAATAAATTTTTTTCCTATTTATATAAATTATTTATTAAATATATTATAATCCCTATTTTGAGTTTATAATTTTTTTAATGGAATATTTATTTATTTTTTCCAAATATGGATCATTTTGATTTTATTGATAATGTGAATAAAATCATTATTTTCACTTGTACGACATTAATGGAATTTTCAGACATGATGAGCATTATTTTCATTAAATTTTAATTTCAATTTTTTCAATTTTATTTTAAATTAGAATGATTTCAAAAATATTTTCTTAATTTCTAGGATATATTATATACAGGGTATGGTTTACAAATCTTATTCTCATGTTCTTATACCATTATGATCATTGTATGTTGATATATCCCTTATTTATCCTTAATAAGATTCTAAGATCACACTTTAATGGTCTTCCTTTCCCCATGTTATGATTAAAGGTATTAGGTATTATTTGTATACGAAGGGTGACATTTTTTAAGAACATAGTCGGAGTGGACCAAGATCACTAATAAACCTTTTCTTTCGGTATCCATGTTTCTAATGGAACTAGACCTAAGTGATTATGGAATGTATCATTATGTTATATGAAACATATTGATATTTTAAAATTCTGTATTTTTGTATGAGAATTTTGGGTTTCTAAAAATGTTATTAGGGAAATATTTTGTTTATACATTAGAAATAAGGATGAAAAACTATTAGTGACATATCAATGGATATGTAAAAGGATAATGCAAAGTATAAGAAAATTTCCATGAATATTGATAATGGATAAGGAATGCAGGTTCCAAAAAAATACATTTTTATCAAGATGCTAAAAGTGGATGTGGCTCTAAAACACAGGTACCAATGAATAATAACTCTTCAAATAGAATATTGATCGAGACTCGATCATCAACTAGTGAAAGACAACGGGCCTGGTAGAAAACCAGGTTTGACACTCCTAGGAGATATTCTTTAAAAATTCATAAGAACATTATGAATCATTATGGTTAATTTAAATTGATGATGACTAAGAATGACCTAGGATAAACTTAAGGTGTCATTGATTAAATATATGGTGTCTCGATTTAGAAATACTATATGAAATTGTTTAATAATATGTAGTTCCTCACTATGAAAATTGTAACACCCTGAGATTTTATGAAAAATATTCTTTTTAACTTTATTGATGTATTGTGTTGTATGCTACACCAAAAGGATCTTTTACTATACGCAACCCTAACTTGGCTTGCATTACACGCAATCATGACCTTCCACGATAGCATGTGTTTTACGCAATACTGTGTTTCACTAAACAACGATATGTTATATAAACTAGCCATTATAAATAGTAATATCCACTTTTTAGAATTTAATAAATTTTTCCTTTCTAAATGGACTTCATTTTTGGATTCGGAATATCAAAATTAGCCTAGGGTGAATTTTTGGTATATTTCTGAAAACTTTCAATTTTTGATGAATATTGAAAACACTGGGTTACTATTTAAAAAACCGACTTTTTATTTTAATAATTATTTACTTTATTTATATTTATTTTAGGTCAAAATTATTAATAATACCTATATATGATCAATGTAATTCATTGGAGTCATTTTATAATAATTTTAGACATATTTGTTTTTTTGAATTTTTCATCGTCTTTTACCTACCCCCTAGGAGAGTTTGAAAATTTACATAAAACATAATTTTACCGCTTATGTGAGTGGAATTTCAAAAATCCGAGGGACACGGTTAATATCAAGTAGTAAAATGGGGTTCAATAGGATAAAAGTAATTTTTGATAAATAGTAACTTTTTACTTTTTTTACCACGGTTAAAAGTAAATACGCTAATTAAGGGTAAAAATGGTATTATTATTACCCTGACACATGTCCTAATTCTATTGGATATGTTTAATTCAACAGAAAGAACCTTAGGAATAAAATATGACCTTTTTGGTCCACTTGGATTAGATTATGACATTTATTATTATTTTATTTAAAGAATAGTTAAAATAGTTAAAATCAAAGTTTAATAACTAATACATTTTTAATATAGGGTTATACATAACATAATTTCGACTATAAATATTCATTAGAAAGCTAAAAATATTTCCTACATAATGGTATTTTATTTTTTAATTTTTTTTACATAATGATGATGTAGTAATTACCTTATTAATGAAATATTAACATAATTGATGTTATAAATACCCAAATAAATGTAATTTTAGACTTTTTATGAATTCTAATATTTTTCTAGGTTAATATGACATGTTTGTATTGATTTAATTAACTTTTTTAGAACTAATCATGCTGTTATGATTTTCACAAAAATCAATTACCAAATAGAGTCAAAATGGACATAAAATAGTTTTTAAAACAAATATTATATTATTAATTGTTATTTTATTCCTAAAAAAATATAATGTTCGTCCTAATGGCTTAGATAAGGTCATATATATTAATAATTAACAACTTGGGGTTATTATGGCTTGTTATTGTAAGATTATTAACATTATAGTGTAAGAAAACAAGAAGACACGGTAAAAGTTAAATTATTTAACTTAGAGTTAAATCTAAATGATAAGGTTAAACTACTAACTTAACATGTATAAAATCTATTGGCTGAAAGGATTTCGACCCATTCCCACATTATCTTTGAAATAAATCAATTTGGAGCTATTATAAATGGAACATGACTTTATTATAAAATAATATTTTATGTTTTTCCAAAGGTGCCCCTCTCCTCCCATATAAAAAGAGCACCCCTTACCTCTTCTCTTCACACCCTTTTAAGCCTTGAAGATCAGACAAACCCTTCCCATTTCTATTTTCCACTTCCCTAGAAACATTCTGGAGGTTCTGGTCTTCTCAAAATACCAACTCTACTTCCATAAGAGGAAGCTTAAAGGAGGTGCGTCGAAGAAGAGGTAATCTCTTCTTCCGATTCTCTCAAGTTTATTTCTTCTTCTACTTATTCTTATTTAGTTTTCTCATTATAAAGTAATAACATCAGTATTTATTATATAATTTTATGTTATTATAAATATGAAACAACTTTATTTCACCTTCTATCCATCCTATGAAAAACGAATTCACCGCGCATGCGTATGTACAGAATATTGTCCCCATGCCATGGTGTAATCTGTTTTCGACCACCACCTTACTTAGATAGGTATAATGGGGTAAATAAATAACTATATATGATTATTGTAAAGTGATATTGATTCTGAAATATTATACATACACTTAAATAAAATTCCACGATCATGGGAATGATATCATCGCTCGTGCGTACGTACGGACTACCGTCTCCACGACCTGATGAGATTCATTCTCCATGTTAACCATTCATGAATGATTATAAAGTATATATAATGAATAATAATGAAATATATGACATAATAATGATACTGGATTTATGTATATATATATATATATATATATATTTATTTCATCTACTTAATTCCATTCAATTCAATAAGGAAACGAAAACAACGTTCATGCGTACGTACGACCTACCTTCTCTATGAACAGTGTATTTCATTCCATTTATAGATATATCATATATATATATGTGTGTGTATTATGAATATATATTATATATAAATCATGTTTTACATTCTGGAATTAGTTAAATAAGGATATAAGTTATAATATCAATAACAACAAGTCGAAACGCGTACAATAAATGAAATGATTTTACCCAAATCGGTGCTTTTACATCGAATTTACAAAAGAACGGGTAATATAAAGTCATAATTAAACCATATATGATATCATAACAATGCATATGATTATGGAATAAGTCAATAACAATATTTAAATCATTATACAGGAGGTTCAGACACGTATGAAGCAAATCAGACCTAAGGTAAGGGATAATTATTCCAATCTCATTCTTATTCGAGATTGTTTATTCGTAAGTATTTACTGGGGTTATATTTATCATCCATGTCCATATTTTCTAAAAATGGTTTCATGTATGTTTAAAGTCCATTTTACCCATTTTTGACTTTTACTACATGGTGTGTACAGATTTTTTTTTTCACCAGATGAGGTACATTTTTACTTTTCCGGCAAAAGTAAAAGAAGATTGTTTTTCTAACTTATACGGCATGAACATATTTTTTTCGATTTCATAACACCTAATTTTCTGGAAGATTCCTCTAAAAGATTTCATTATTATTTTAAAAAAAAATCCTTTTCTTTTTAATTTTTAATGGAATCTTAT
Source organism: Viscum album (assembly GCA_963277665.1). Classification (NCBI taxonomy): domain Eukaryota; kingdom Viridiplantae; phylum Streptophyta; class Magnoliopsida; order Santalales; family Viscaceae; genus Viscum; species Viscum album. Next base: position 38,307,258 of record OY728141.1, on the reverse strand, counting down.
GAAAAGAAAATTATTTTGAATAAGAAAGGATATTTTTCTCAAGAATTCATTTCAAGTGTTTTGTCAAAACAATTTTCGATTTAAGATGACATTATATAATAAGTTTTTGTTTCAAGAATAATGTCTCTATGATTTACATGGTTTAACTTTTCTTAGGATGAAATGATATCCATTTGTTTTATATGTATTATGTTATAATGGGGTGATGTTTGTGAAACCCATTTTATTCTTTGGGTTATGATGAATGATTTATGTTTATGTTGTGGCACACGTAAGAATGATTTCATTATGAGATGGGTGGGACCTATATCTCCCTCTAATGCATTGGGTAAAGATTTATATCTCCTGACATTGACATGGATGGAATGGAAATTTAATCTGGTTCAGTGTTACAGGACTGGAACGACGAGTGAAATCGATTCAGAATGGGACTTTGTCCACTAAGATGGTCTTGGCAGCAATACCTTGGCTACTATAGAAATCATAACATGTGCTTAATGGATGACACAATTACATGTTTTGGTCTGAGTGGATACTCAATAGGGGGGGTGAATTGAGTTCTAATTAAAATTTTGGTTTAAAAATCTTACACTAAAATCCCCCAATTTAAAATACTAATTTAATTGTAGTGAATTTTAACTAAAGAAAACTTTCAGTTAGGTTCTCAAGGGATCGATTAATTCCCAGTTAATCTAATCAGAAGATCAAATTATCTTTTTAAAATAACATAATGATTTACAAATAATGCAAACACTAGCTAATTCAATTATCATAGTAACTTTGAAAAGCAGTTTAAGTTTTAAAGCACATAGCAGCGGCATAAAAAGGTTTTAGATAAAACTAAATAAAGAACAGAAGATATAAATAAGAGGTTCAGTCTCAACCCAAGACTTAGTCCTCTCAACAATTTGAATAAATTAGATCCACACCCTGGATCAGGGTTCACAATAGTTTACAACAATCCCGGTCAAAGACCTCTACCACAGTTCTACGTGGGAAACAAAAACAACAGAAAATATAGCTGTCCAGGTCACACACGACCTCTACCACTATCCACAGTGGGAAATAAAAGATGTAAGGAGTTTGAGTGAGGATTTACAGATCCTTCAGTTAAGGTTCAGGAGACAGTGTGTGTAAAAATTAATACATATGATACACACTGCTCGTAAGGTAAATAATAAATGATTGAGCAACATAAAGAGTTTAGAATGGCTCTAGTGATTGCAGGGAAGTTCTGGAATCCTTTGAATTTGATCAGAAATCGTTCTGAGTCCTCTCCTGGTTTTTGTCTGGAAAACAGAGTGTCGTCTTCGTGATATCCAGGTTCAGAGATAGTGAAAATGTAGTCGATGAAGTTCTTCAAAATCATCGTGAAAGTGTATGAGCTTATGTGTCTTCTTGATCGTGCATGTATATATCTATGAGCTCTTCTTGTATGTTCTTCTTCGTGTTTTCTTCTATCTTGTGTATATTCCTTGGGTATTCTACATGTGTGTATAGAACGTCGTCTATATCTCTTATGCAGCAACAGGGACTTTTATAGCACGAGATCCAGCAAAAGAAATGATTTCTTTTTGCAGGTACGAGGTACGGTTCCCTGACATCCAACAACAAACATTAAATAAATGTTAGTTAATTGAAATATACCTGATATGACTGTTGGTTAGATTAAATAAAGATAAAGAAATTAAAGTAGTGTCGGGTTTTGTCTCTAGAACGGTAGCTTTGGATATCGGTAGCCTTCTGTATCGGTAGGTCTGAGTATCGGTATCTTCTTGTGTAACAGTAGCCCTTGGTGTAACGGTAGCATTTTGTATCGGTAGGTCTGAGTATCAGTAGCTTCTTGTGTAACGGTAGCCCTTGGTGTAACGGTAGCCTTTCAATCGGTAACCCTTCTATCGGTAGACTTCATGTCTGTCGGAAGACTTTAGTAGCGGTAAGATTTATTGCATCGGTAGCGGTAGGCTTGATGTACCAGTGATCTTCCGTGTAACGGTAGCAGTAACTCTGTATCGGTAGACTTGCATAATGGTGACTTGTATCGGTAACCTTCCCGTATCGGTAGACTCGTTATAATGGTGACTTCCACGTATCGGTAGAATTGATGTAACAGTGACCTTCACATATCGGTAGACTTGATATAACAGTGACCACTTGTCTGTTTAAGCATTCTATTGGAAAAATGGGTCATGTTAGAATATATATCCATTTAGTAACCAAATTCTCCAAAGATAATATAAATAGTGTAATATATGAAAATGTGCATGGTGTACATAAATAATGAAATAAGTAATTAACCATTAATTAATATAGGAACTATCAAACTATACTTGAACATAATTTAGATTATGAAAATATAATTGAGCATAACTAAAATATGATTGAGCATAGTTGGGATTATAATAATATAATCGAGCATAGTTGGGATTATCATAATATAATCACACATAGTTGGGATTATCAAAATATAAGTTCAACTAATTCTCTCAGAGGGATCAACAATCTCCCCCTTTTTGATAATCACAACATATCACAACTTATTCCAAAGTATGAAGAAAATTAGGATAGTGTGAGGGGGAAAATTTATTAATAAAAAAAATATTACTGGAAAACATAGTTCTCATTTTTCTCCCCCTAGAAATTGCACTTCCAGTTCTCATTTTCTCCCCATTTTTCATTTTTCTCCCCCTTCGTGATTAATAAAAAGAAGGGTAGAATTGGAGAAATATCAGAATGCAAAGAAACATAAACACAATAAAGTGGATAATGTAAGAGTAAATGTCCATTAAAGTAAAAAAGGTAGAAACTAATAAAGTCAGTATTACAGAATTAAATACAAGTGAATACTATCAAAAGCATCCAGAATCACTCAATTATCCTCATGAACACGAGTCTTTCCATTAGGACCAGAAGAGGGTGTAGGTTCAGATTGAGTAGATGGCTTAGGAATAGCGGAAAGAACAATTGGAGGTTCAACCACTGAAACTGTACCGAATCTGAAATTTGTGCTTTTCTGTGTGATCAGAGGAGTTAAGCTTCGAATAGCCTGAACTGGAGTCAACTGAGGTGTATTCCCAAATGTAGAGGCAGAAAGGGCTGGAGGAACAACCACAGGTCTGGTATCCACATGCAAAAATGGTAGCAACAGGTTCCTGAAATCCATAATAATACTGCCTCCTCTCTCCATTGCTGACACAAAATCATATCGATTTTCAATGAATTTATCCAAGGCAGGAGTAAGCTCCCTTTGCTTACTAACCTATTCTCTGAAAGCTTGAGTCACATAGAGCATTCTCCTAAGGAATCTCCTCCAACTGTTCTACTCAAAGTAATTCTACAACTTCTTCTACAACTGCAACAGATTCAATAGCCATTTTCTCTGAGTCATCAATTACTCTCTAATCAAAAGATGCAGCTTCTGGTTCCAGATCAGGCACTATACTAACTGTACTATCTATCAGAGGGCTCAAACTGAGCTCTTTTTCATTATTTTCCTCATCATCTACTTTACCAGAAGCCTACTTCCCTACATGAGCAATCTGATCTGACTCGGTTGCCTCATCCTCTTCAGAGGTTTCTTAGACAAAAAGTGTTATGCTTCTTCTTCTTCTGTGGTCTCAGTGTCATTTTCCATCAGAATAGTTTCTCTCCTTGGTAATTCTTTTGGTGGGCTAGCTGCTCCATAGGAAATATTTTGAGGGATAGGTCTAGGAGGTAAATCAGGGTCTCCTACTTCCTCAACTGATGTATCTTCCTCCTCAGATTCATCATCACTGTAGACCGGTTCTAGCTCATCTGGTCCAAGACCAGGATCCCTCACATCCTTTGGTCTAGAAGGATGATCCACAGGAGTGTACTTGTCATAGATTTTTCCATCATCATTAACCCATGATTTCTTCCAAGGGTTCCAACTTACTTTCATAAACATACACACAGTCTTGGTGAGGAAAAAGTTATCCTTAACTACGATAGTGTTATCTTGAGGTCCAGGTACCTTATTTGCCTTTAAAATAATAGAAATCAACTTAGAAAAGAAAAGTTAATTGGACTTAAACTTCGGTCTATTCATCTCCTCAATTTGAATCATTAACAGTCTGCATAAATTCACCTTTACTCCATGATTTATCATATATAACAAATAAATGTCTTGAAACCTGAGGGTAGAAAAATCTCCTCTCCTTGGACTAATCACATGTTGAATGAACTTGAAGAGTAGTTTGTCCTCCCCTGCCATCTCTGCTACAATGACCTTTCTAGGAGTTCCATCTCCTGTCAACTCTAACAAGACATCCTCATAATTGAAAAAGTCACTAGAAGTAGGTATGGATTTTGAATAAAATCCATATTCACCACTATGAGGAACTTTAAGGTTCTAAGCCCATTCAACTGATGAAAATGAAAATTTTTGACCATTTACGTAGGAAATCATTCTGTTCTCCTCTTCTGATGTCTCAAAATAGACAAACTCATAAAACTCTTTTACCAAAGTTGGATAGTACGGTCCATTATTGTTCACGAAGAATTCGAGCCATCCTTGTTCTTGTAAAACCTTCAGAATCAAGGACATGCTTTCCAGTATCCATTCAGTACATAATTCCTTTTCCACTACAATTTCTCGCTTCGATAAATGTGGATTCACATGATTCCTTCGAACAGCATCTCTACTACTTCCACTGCCACCAGAATTCATTACATTCTGCTTCTTAGCTTGCGGCGCATAACTACCTTCATCCACTGAGGGTCGCTTCACACGGGCCATGTCAGATTCTGAGGCTTAGGGTTTTGCGAGATTGAGAGGTTTATGTAGGAGGGATTCGAACAGACGGGTTCGCGGTGATTGAGTGATTTCTAGAGTCGGGTTTGGTATCATTTTGGATTCACATATAAAATAAATCTTATATTAAAAATAAATTCAAAGTCTCAACCATAATACGAAAATTTGAAACAGCATGAGAGATGTACCAGTGAGGTGTCCTAACGGTGAGGTCTAACGGTGAGGTTTCTCCTAACGGTGAGGTTTCTCTTAACGGTGAGGTTTCTCCTAACGGTGAGGTTTATCTAACGGTGTGGTTTCTCCTAACAGTTTAAGAGTAAGTTATCATTCCTAATTCGTGTCAAATGAAACTTAATCTTTCTGAACATAAAGTATTAGTGAAAATATCAGCTAATTGGAGTTCAGTGCCTATAAATTCAAGCGTTATATCACCTCTTTGATAATGATCTCTTAGAAAGTGGTGTCTGACATCAATGTGTTTGGTTCGAGAATGATACAGAGGGTTCTTTGAGACATTGATCGCACTAGTGTTTTAACAGTTAATTGAAACATGTTTAAACTCAAATCCATAGTCCAATAAAGTGTGTTTCATCCACAGAATCTATGCACAACAACTACCAGCAGCTATATATTCTACTTCAGTAGTAGATAATGCAACTGAATTCTATTTCTTACTACACCATGATACTAGGGACTTTCCAAGTAAATTACATGTTCCAGATGTGCTCTTTCTATCTAACATGCATCCAGAAAAATCAACATCTGAGTAACTTATTAAATCAAATAATTTTCCTTTTGGGTAAAACAGTCCCAAATTGGAATTATTTTTAAGATATTTGAAAATCATTTTAACAGCAATTAAGTGTGACTCTTTAGGGTTAGCTTGAAATCTAGCACACATACATAAACTAAACATAATATCAGGTCGACTAGCAGTAAGATAAAGTAAAATCCCAATCATACCTCTATAATTAGTTTGATCTACTAGTTTCCCAGTTTCATCAATGTCTAATTTACAGGTGGTACTCATAGGTGTATCACTTACCTTAATACTATCCAAACCAAAACTTTTTAATTAATCCTTATTATATTTATTTTGATTTTCAATAATACCATCTTCAGTTTGAATGATTTGAAATCCAAGAAAGTACTTAAGCTCTCCCATTAACCTCATTTCAAACTCATTTTTCATAACCATAGAAATATCAGTACATAAAGAATGTTTCTAAGATCCAAAAATAATATCATCAACATAGATTTGTACTATTAAAACATCTTTTGAAATTTTTTTATAAAAAGAGTGGGATCAACAATTCCTTTTGTAAATACTTTTGAAATAAGAAAATTTGTAAGTCTTTCTTACCAAACACTTGGATCTTGTTTTAAACCATATAATGCTTTAGAAAGTTTAAAAACATTATTTTGAAATTGAGGATTTTAAAAACCAGGTGGTTGTTCTACAAAAACATCTTCAATAATAAAACCATTTAGAAAAGCACTTTTCACATCCATTTGATATAACTTGAAATTCAGATGTGATGCAAAGGCAAGTAAGATCCTAATTGCCTCTAATCTAGCTACATGTGAAAAGGTTTCCTCATAGTAAATTCCTTCTTCTTGATTATAACCTTGTGCAACTATTCTAGCTTTGTTTCTAATGATGTTTCTAGATTCATCAACTTTGTTTCTAAACACCCACTTTGTTCCTATGGTTAAAGTGTCCTTAGGTCTTTCTACTAATTTCTATACTTTATTTCTTTAAAATTGATTTAGTTCTTCTTGAATAGCTATTACCCAAAATTCATCATTGATAGCATCATTGATATTTTTAGGTTCTAACTGTGAAAGAAAAGCTTGATGTTCAACCTGATTTCTTAGAGAAGCTCTAGTCTGTGTTCTTCTATCCAGATTACATACAACAGCATCTAAGGAGTGGTTTTTTAAAATCCTAGTTAGTCTCAAAAAGGTGGGGCTAGAGATTTCAGGCTCATCAACAGGTTGTGAGTCAACAGAAGCAGGTTCTGGAAAATTTCCAGAACATGATGTTTTAACTATAGGTCAACTGTCTCTATCATTAAGGTTCAAAACAGAGAGATCATCTTCAATATTTTCAAGAGAGGTCTTAGGTTCATGTGGATCTGTTTCATCAAATTTTATGTGAACAGATTCCTCCACACATTTGATTCTCTTATTAAAAACTCTATCAGCTTTACTAGAAATAGAGTAACCTGGGAAAATTCCTTCATCACTCTTGGATGCAAACTTGTCAAGATTATATTTGGTATTATGAATAAAGACTTTGCAACGAAAAACTCTGAAGTAGTAAACCTTAGGTTTACTATGGTTCCACAACTCATAAGGGGTCTTCTTAAGAACAGGTCTGATTAAGACTCTATTGATAATATAACAAGCTGTATTAACTGTAACACCCGAGACTTTTATGAGAATTTTTTTTTATGTAGTATAAATCATCAAAGGAATCTTTCACTACACACAACACTAGCTTGGCTTGCATTACACGCTACCGCGGCCTTCCTCGATAGCTTGCATTGTACGCAATACTGAGTTTCACTAAACGACGATATGCTATTAAAATATTATTAAAACTAGCCGTTATGAATAGTAATAACCACTTTTTGATATTTTGTAAATTTTATTTTTCAAAATGGACTTCATTTTTGGATTTGGAATATCGAAATTATCTTAGGGTGAAATTTTGGTACTTTTCGGATAACTTTCATATTCTGATGAATAGTGAAAATTATTAAATTTTAATTAATAACATCTTTTTTAATCAAAAAAATTAATAGTGATAAATAATTAATTTGAGTGGTTTTAAAGTATATTTAGAATATAGTATTACAATTTAATAAAATGTTGTTCATTGGATGTAATTTCACATTTAAACCAGACATAAACAAGTGTCAATCTTTTGATAGTTATTATCTCTTAAAAACACGCTATTTGTCTTGACGACAAGAATTAATTTTTAAATTAGTTAATATAACAGATATTTTTTTAATTTGGTAAAATAAACATTATTTTTTAATTCATAATATCAAATATATCTTAGGCCTAATTTTTGGTATTTTTCTAGAAACTTTCATTTTTTGATGAGTTGTGAAACCACTAAGTGGTAGTTAAAAAACTGAATATTTTTATAAAACATAATCTTAACACTTCTGTGAGTGGAATTTAGAAAATCCAAGAGACATGGATAATATCAAGGACTAAAATTTGGTTCAATGAGATGAAAATAATTTTTGGTGAATAGTAACTTTTTACTTTTTTTACCACGGTTAAAAGTAAATAGTGTATTTAAGGGTAAAAATGATATTATTATTACCCTAACACATGTCTTATTTCTATTGGATAAGTGTAATTCGACCAAAACCAACCTTAGGAATAAAATATGACCATTTAGGCCCACTTGGATTAGATTAGGACATTTATTATCAATTTATTTAAAGAAGGGTTAAAATAGTTAAAATCAAAGTTTAATAACTAAATAATTTTTAATATAGGGTTATACATAAGATAAATTCGACTATAAATATTCATTAGAAAGCTAAAACAATTTCCTATATAATGGTAATTTATTTGTAATTTTTAGACTTAAAATAATTTAATTTATTTATGATACAATGATGATGCATTAATTATCTTATTAATGAAATATTGACATAATTTATGTTATAAATACCCAAATAATTGTCATTTGAGGCTTTTTATAAATTACAATAATTTTATATGTTAATATGACATGTTAGTATTGATTTAATTAAATTGTTTTGAACTAATAATTCTGTTATGATTTTCACAAAAATCAATTACCAAATAGTGTCAAAATTGACATAAAATAGCTCTTAAAAACAAATACTATATTATTAATTGATATTTTATTCGTAAAATTCCAAGGATCGGAAAAATGACTTAGATAAGGATATATATATTAATAATAAACAACTTGGGGTTCGTTTGTCTTGATATAGTATGTTTGTTAACCTTATAGTGTAAGAAAACAAGAAGACACGGTAAAAGTCAAATTATCTAACTTAAAGTTAAAACTAAATGATAAGGTTAAAATTGATACCTAAACTTGTATAAATTCTATTTGATGAGAGTACTGATACCCATCCCCACCATATCTTCGAAATATATCAATTTGGAGCTATTAAAAACCGAATTTGACTTTATAATAAAATAATATTTTTAGTTATTCCAAAGGTGCCCCTCTCCTCCCTTATAAAAGGGCACATCCTCCCTCTATTCCTCACACCAATTTGAGCCTTCAAGCTCTCCAACCCCTGAAAATATATCCTCTCCACTTCCCTAGAAACATCCTAGAGGTCCTGGGCTTCTTCAAAGACCATTTTTAGTGCCCTAAGAGGAGGTCTGAAAGAGGCGCTTCAAAGAAGAGGTAATGCCCGTTACCGATTCTTTCATCTTTATTTCTTCTCCCACTTCTTCTTATTTAGTTGTTTCATTATGATGTAATAACACCAGTATCACTCTTATACTGATATGTTATTATATGTATGAAACAACCGTATTTCACCATCTATCAATCCTATGGAAAACGAAATCACCACGCGTTCATACGTATGGAATACTGTCTCCATGCCGTGGTGCAATATATTTTCCACCACCACCTTACTCGGATGGGTATAATGGTTTAAATAATAACTATAGATGATTATTTTAAAGTTATATTGATAATTAAATAGTATACATACACTCCAATACAATTCCATGATCATGGGAACGATATCATCACTCGTGCGTACGTACAGAATATCGTCTCCACGATGTGATGCAACTCGTTATACATGATCTTCATTGCATAATGATTATATAAATGAATTGAGTGAATTAATATGATATATATTACAATAATACCATTATGGAAATGAGGTATCTATAACCTAAAAATAAAAATAAGAATTTATTCGACAAAACGCGCATAAGAACAAAAAGTAATAAACACCCGAATAACAAGTAGTAATGAAATATTACTAATAAGAAGCTAAGAATATGACCATATATGATATCATAAAAATAAGTATGATTCTTGAAAATTCAATAACATTATTTAAATCATTATATAGGAGGTTCGGACACTTACAAAGCAAATCGGACCTAAGGTAGGGGAAAATATCACAATCTCATTTTATCCGAGATTGTTTATACTTTGGTATTTACTGGGGTGTATTTTATCATCCAAATACATGTTTCCTCAATATATAATATTGTTTCCATCCACCAACAATTTTTTAAATCCAATTTTACCCTTCGGTGAGTTTTTAGTAAAAGATATAAAAGGAATCTTTTGTCATTTTTCGTACTAGGTACTTTTTGACTTTTCGGACAAAAGTACGGAAAGAATTTTTTTTTTAACTTATACGGCATGAAAGGATTTTTAAAACATTATTTCCAAGAATCTTACTTTACAAGTTTTCAAGTTTATTTTTAATCAACTTCTTTTAGTTTAAAATTTTAGGACATGTTAAGAAAGGAAAATGTTTTTGAAGTAGAAAGGATATTTTCCTCAAGAATGGAGTTCAAGTGTTTTATCAAAATTATTTTCCATCTAAGATAATATAGGTTTATGTTTCTATCCCTATTATTACATTTATTTTATTATGTTGTGATGGAATTATTTTTATGAATTCATTTATCTTATATGAATTGTTTTATGATGTCATGTTGTTTAAGAATCCAATTTTTATTACATGGGTTATGCAATGATGTATGATTTATAATTTTTTGGAAAACATATGAATGGTATCATTATGAGATGGGTGGGACCTATATCTCCCTCCAATGCATTGGGTAAATATTTATTATCTCATGAGATAGACATGGATGGAATGGCAGGTTAAACCGGTTCAGTGAAACAGGACTGAAACGAGGATTGAACTCGGTTCAGAAATGGACTTTGTCCACTAAGATAGTCTTGGAAATAAGTCTTGACTAATAAGAAATGATTATCTATGATTATGTGTGTATGAAACAAAGTTTCATGTTTTAAGTTATGATAATTGGGATTTCATTTCACTACTATGATTTATCCCATGTTATGAAATTATGCTCTCTTTTGCAGGTTAAGATTTCCAAAACTTTATGTTCTTATGAATATGATGTGATTGATATTTCTTTTGTTTACCCTTACTGAGCATTTGAGCTCACCCTTTTGTATGTTTTCTTTCCCCAGGTTAGGAAGAAGGTTATTAAGTAAGATATGCCAAAAGGGACTATAGATATGATGAAATAAATGGGAGATAGTGTAGACGCTTTATGAACCAGTTGTTTATGTTTCCCAGTTTCTAAAGACACTATACCTATACAGTCCTTTCATAGTTTTGTTATATGTTGTAATAAGTATGCTTCAATTTTGAAGTTATAACAATGTATGTAAAGTATGGGTCGTTATAGTTGGTATCAGAGGAAAGTTATAGTCAACCTTTGGAAACTAGGATGTGAAAGACTTAGTAAGAACCCTAAGGATAATTCTAATCATAGAACACAATATTAGTGTTTTATAAATGACCATGAATAAACTAGGATAAGACCTTATGTGTGAAATTCTATTCTTGATTATGTGGTTTTCCTATTATTATTAGTGTTTCTCACACTATTCGTCTTGGTTTTAGTCAATGGCTATAACCCTAAGGAACCGTGTTAATGCGGAATGTGACGGGCAATGCAATGATTGTCCCCCTGAGTAACCAAACGTTATGGGAGATGGAATGAAAAATCTTGTAGCCATGCTCACACAACTTTCTCAAGCTATGAATCATGCAGGACTTCCAAACGAGCAAAGGAAGGAGGAACATTATGTTGAATCCTTCATGAGGCAGCGTCCACCATCTTTCAGCGAGTCTACTGATCCATTAGTTGCTGAACAATGGATTAGTACTACTGCAAAGATATTTTCAGTTCTTCAATGTTCTGAACATGATAAAGTCATCCTAGCAGTGTATCTTTTGGAAAGAGATGCTGATCCATGGTGGAATCTTATTAAGAATATGAGGAAAAGGGATGAAATTGAGTCCATTGAATGGGACGAGTTCAAGAACTTATTTTTCAATAAGTACTTCCCCCGTATTCTCTGAACAAAGATGGAGAAAGAGTTTCTTGAACTGAAGAAAAAGGATGATGAATCTGTTGGTACCTATGAAGAAAATTTTACAAGACTTGGATGGTACGCTTCTGGTATTATTATCCAACCTGATCGTAAGATCGATCGATTTATTAGAGGCTTAAAACCAAGTCTTCGAAGGGCCATAGCCATAAGGGACTTCAATATCTATGAGGAAATCGTTCGATGTGCTCTCAAAGTTGATATGGAGATTAGAGTAACCCATCAGTCATATGGGTTTGATAAGAAGAGGAAAATGGAATTCAAAGGAAAATCTAAATAGCACACTGAAAAGAAGATGAGCTTTCCCTTATGCTCAATGTGTGGAAAGAAACATGAAGGGAGTTCTCTTAAAGGGACAAGTAAATGTTTAAAATGTGGAAAGGAAGGTCATCGGGCATTTGAATGATGCGATGATGGGAAGAAGATGTCTAATAATGCAAACAATGGAAGGGACACACAGAATGAACCTACTACAGTTCAATTTTTCAAGTGAAATGAAATGGGGAATTATGCCAATAAATGCCCGAATCCAAGGGTTGTTGATGATGATTGACATCAACAAAATCTTAAGGCTAAAGACAAAGGAAAGTCACATGAAATTTCTATCAGCGATGTGGAGTATGATAATGATGTGGTGAAAGGTATACTTACCATCCACTCTAAAGTAGGAAATGTTTTATTTGATTCTGGATCCACCCACTCTTTTATTTCTGATAATTTTTTTAAGGGTATCACCGTATTAACTCAACAATTAGATGGTAAGTTAGCTATGACACCACCTAATGGCACAACAGTTGCATCAAAAGTTTATAATTCCTCCCCGATTGATGTTTTTTGTAAAGTCCTTCCTGCAAATCTTGTGATCCTTCCTATAGTGGAATTTGATGTGATTCATGGCATGCATTGGCTTTCTTTATATGGAGCTCATATCAATTTCCAAATAAGGGAAGTCAAATTTCAAATTCAAGATCAATCTATGATCGTCTATCGATGCAAGGATGAACATAACCTTCCAGTGGAAATTTCTTCCATCTTATGGGTCTTGATTCCACTGAATGAAGGTTATTTATCTCAAATGGTTGGTGAGAAACTCACAATTAAGAATATTCCCATTGTATGAGAGTTTGATGATGTCTTTCCAGAGGAATTTTCGGGTCTTCCACCAAATTTTGAAGTTGAGTTTTCAATAGAACTTGTACCGGGTGCTTTGCCTATTTCAAAGACACCTTATAGAATGGCCCCAATTGAGTTGTAGGAATTAAAGAAGCAACTCCATGAGAATCTTGATAAGGGATTCATACGCCCTAGTGTGTCACCTTGGGGAGCACCTATTCAATTTGTTAACAAGAAAGGTGGATCAATGAGACTCTGCATTGATTATCGAGAACTTAACAAGATCACTATTAAGAAAAAATATCCTCTCCCACGCATTGATGACTTCTTTGACCAACTACGCGGAGCTCAATACTTTTCCAAGATTGATCTTCGTTCAGGGTATCATCAATTAAGGGTCAAAAGGGAGGATATACCCAATATGGCTTTCCGTACAAGGTATGGACACTATGAATTTATAGTGATGCCATTTGGTCTTACTAATGCCCCTGCTATCTTCATGGATCTGATGAATAGAGTCTTTAGAGACTATCTTGATCAATTTGTGGTAGTCTTTATAGATGATATTCTTTTCTATTAAAAGAGTAAGGAAGAACATGAAGATCATTTGAGAACTATATTGAAGACCTTGAGAATGGATAAGCTTTATGCCAAATTTACAAAGTGTGAATTTTGGCTTCAAAAAGTTGCATTTTTGGGTCACATAATCTCAAAAGAGGGGATATCTGTGGATCCAGCAAAAACAGAGGTTATCAAAAGATGGTCGAGACCAACAATTGTAACTGAGATCCGAAGTTTTCTTGGTTTGGCTGGATATTATTGACGTTTTTGAATGATTTTTCATGATTATATAATCCGATCACCAAGTTGACTCAGAAAGGAGTTAAGTTTGTTTGGACGGAGGAATGTGAATACAATTTCAAGGAGTTGAAAAGAAGGTTATCCAGTGAACATGTGCTCACACTGCCTTGTAGTGGAGAAAGGTTTGAGATCTACAGTGATTCATCCAAGAAGGGGCTGGGGTGTGTTCTTATGCAAAATGATATGGTGATAGCTTATGCCTCACGATAGATGAAAATCCATGAGAAAAATTACCCAACACATGATATGGAGTTAGATGTGGTAATCTTTGCATTAAAGATTTGGAGGCATTATCTTTATGGAGAAAGGTGTGACATTTATACTGATCATAAAAGTTTAATGTATATTTTCACACAAAAGGAGCTGAATATGCACCAAAGAAGATGGTTGGAACTGATTAAGGATTACGACTTCTCAATTCATTACCACCATGGGAAAGAAAACAAGGTGGCAAAAGCATTAAGTCGACAAGACCATGCTAGCTTATCCATGATGAGGATCACAAAAGATCCAATATTTATGGATTTACAAAGGATGGATCTTGGAATTATAATGGAAGGGGGGAAATTGTATTTTTCTCAAATGAATGTTCAACCATCTATACATGTGAAGATTAAAGAGGTGCAGAAAGAAGATTTAGAGTTACAAAAGAAGGTTAGAAATATTCCTGAATTCAACCTTGATTGTGATGGGATAATAAAGTTCAGGAATCGGGTTTGTGTTCCTCCCATCCCGGAATTAAAGAAGGAGCTGCTGGATGAGGCTCATAGTTCTTCATTCTCTATTCATCCTGTAAGCACGAAGATGTATAGGGACCTCAAAGAGTACTTCTGGTGGGATGGAATGAAAAGAGATGTTGCCGAATATGTCTCTCGATGCTTGGTTTTTCATCAAGTTTAAGCTGAGAGATGGAAGTCTAAGGGGATGTTACAGCCATTACCGATACCCGAATGGAAATGGGAAAACATAACTATGGACTTCGTCACAGGACTTCCTAAAAAATCCAAAGGCAATAATGCTATCCGGGTCATAGTTGATCGTCTTACAAAGTCTGCACACTTCATTGCTATTAGAGAGGATTTCATTCTGGATCAGCTTGCCAGGATATATGTAAAGGAAGTGGTAAGATTGCATGGAGTACCAATTTCTATTATATCTGATCGGGATCTGAGATTTACCTCGATGTTATGGAGAAGTCTTCAGCATACTCTGGATACAAAGTTGAGTTTCAGCACTGATTATCATCCTCAGACAGATGGTTAGTCTGAGATAACAATTCAAACTCTAGAAGATAGGTTGAGATCTTGCTCTATGGATTTCAAAGGTGGTTGGGATCAACACCTACCTTTGGTGGAATTTTCTTATAATAATAGCTTTCACTCCAGTATTCAGATGGATCTTTATGAAGCTCTCTATGGAAAGAAATGCAGGACTCCAACTTGCTGGGATGATGTTGGGGAAAGAAAGCTATTAGGACCTGATCTTGTTGATGAGATGGCAGAAAAGGTCTGATCTATTCAACAACACATAAGAGTAGCTCAGAGTCGACAGAAAAGTTATGCCGATAACCAAAGAAAAGACCTAGAGTTTTAACTGGGTGATAAAGTGTTCTTACGAATATCTCCCTGGAAGTGGGTCATGAGATTTGGAAAGAAGGTAAAGTTGAGCCCCAGATATATCGGTCCTTTCGAAATACTAGATCGTGTTGGAAAGGTAGCTTACCGATTGGCGCTTCCACCGAATCTCTCTCAACTTCACGATATGTTCCATGTATCTCTGCTGAGAAAGTACATACCTGATCCTTCACATGTACTCAGCTCAGAAGTTGTACCGCTAGAGCAAGATCTTTCCTATGAAGAACAGCCGATAGAGATTCTAGATCGTAGTGAAAAAAGTCTTACGGAACAAGACCACCCGCTTCATGAAAGTTTTATGGAGGAACCAACAATTAGAAAAAGCTACATGGGAGCTTGAGGATATGATGAGGGAGAGGTATCCTCATCATTTTCTTACAAAGTGACGAATTTTGAGGGCGAAATTCATTTTAAGGGGGGTAGAATGTAACACCCGAGACTTTTATGAGAAATATTTTGTTTTTATGTTATATAAATCATCAAAGGAATCTTTCACTACACACAACACTAGCTTGGCTTGCTTTACATGCAACCGCAACCTTCCTCGATAGCTTGCATCGTACGCAATACTGAGTTTCCCTAAACAACGATATGCTATTAAAATATTATTAAAACAAGCCGTTATGAATAGTAATAACCACTTTTTGAATTTTTGTAAATTTTATTTTTCAAAATGGACTTCAATTTTTGATTCGGAATATCGAAATTAGCTTAGGCTGAAATTTTGGTACTTTTCGGATAACTTTCATATTCTGATGAATAGTGAAAATTATTAAATTTTAATTAAAAACACATTTTTTAATCGAAAAAGTTAATAGTGATAAATTATTAATTTGGGTGGTTTTATAGTATATTTAGAATATATTTTTACAATTTAATACAATTTTTTTCATTGGATGTAATTTCACATTTAAACCAGACATAAACAAGTGTCAATCTTTTGATAGTTATTATCTTTTAAAAACACGCTATTTGTCTTGACGAAAGGAATTAATTTTTAAATTAGTTAATGTAACTGATATGTTTTGAATTTGGTAAAATAAAAATCATTTTTGAATTCCTAATATCAAATATAGCTTCGGCTTAATTTTTGGTATTTTTCTGGAAACTTTCATTTTTTGATAAATAGTGAAACCACTAAGTGGTAGTTAAAAAACTGAATCTTTTCATAAAACATAATTTTACCGCTTCTCTGAGTAGAATTTCTAAAATCTGAGTGACACGGTTAAAATCAAGGACTAAAATGTGTTTCAATGAGATGAAAATAATTTTTGGTGAATAGTAACTTTTTAATTTTTTTTACCACGGTTAAAAGTAATTAGGGTAGTTAAGGGTAAAAATGATATTATTATTACCCTAACACATGTACTATTTCTATTGGATTAGTGTAATTCGACCAAAAACAACATTAGGAATAAAATATGACCATTTAAGCCCACTTGGATTAGATTAGGACATTTATTATCAATTTATTTAAAGAAGGGTTAAAATAGTTAAAATCAAAGTTTAATAACAACAGAATTTTTAATATAGGGTTATACATAAGATAAATTATACTATAAATATTACATAGAAAGGTAAAACAATTTCCTACATAATGGTATTTTATTTGTAATTTTTATACTTAATATAATTTAATTTATTTATGATACAATGAGGATGCAGTAATTATCTTATTAATGAAATATTGACATAATTGATATTATAAATACCCAAATAAATGTAATTTGAGACTTTTTATGAATTAAAATAATTTTATATGTTACTATGATATGTTAGTAGTGATTTAATTAAATGTTCTCGAACTAATAATTCTGTTATAATTTTCACAAAAATCAATTACCAAAAAGTGTCAAAATTGACATAAAATATTTTTAAAAAAAAATACTATATTATTAATTATTATTTTATTCCTAAAAATCTAAGGTTCGGCCAAATGACTTATATAAGGTTATATATATTAATAATAACGAACTTGGGGTTCTTTTGGCTTGATATAGTATGTTTATTAACCTTATAGTGTAAGAAAACAAGAAGACACGGTCAAGGTTAAATTATCTAACTAAAAGTTAAATCTAAATGATAAGGTTAAAATTGATACCTAAAC
Organism: Viscum album; assembly: GCA_963277665.1. NCBI lineage: Eukaryota > Viridiplantae > Streptophyta > Magnoliopsida > Santalales > Viscaceae > Viscum > Viscum album. The sequence goes on along the minus strand of OY728141.1, from coordinate 38,289,625 downwards.
TTGTCTAAATTATATTGGATGAGAGGATTTAGACCCATCCCCAGCTTAGCTTCTAAATATATCAATTTGGAGCTATTAAAAACCGAATTTGTCTTTATAATAAAATAATATTTTTAGTTATTCCAAAGGTGCCCCTCTCCTCCCTTATAAAAGGGCACCTCCTCCCTCTCTTCCTCACACCACTTTGAGCCTTCATGCTCAGCCAAAACCTGCCAATATCTCCTATCCACTTCCCTAGAAACATCTTAGAGGTCTTGGTCTTCTTCAATGACCAATTTTAGTGCCCTAAGAGGAGGTCTCAAAGAGGCGCTTCAAAGAAGAGGTAATGCCTGTTACCGATCATTTCATCTTTATTTCTTCTTCCACTTCTTCTTCTTTAGTTGTTTCAATATGAAGTAATAACATCAGTATCACTCATATACTTATATGTTATTATAAGTATGAAAAAACCCTATTTCACCATCTATCCATCCTACGGAAAACGAAATCACCACGCGTGCGTACGTATGGAATACCGTCTCCACGACGTGGTGTAATATATTTTCCACCACCAACTTATTTGGATGGGTATAATGGTGTAAATAATAACTATATATGATTATTGTAAAGTGATATTGATTCTGAAATAGTATACATACACTCCAATACAATTCCGCGATCATGGGAATGATATCATCACTCGTGCGTACGTACGGAATACCGTCTCTACGATGTGATGTGACTCGTTATACATGATCCTCATTGCATAATGATTATATAAATGAATTTAGTGAATGAATATTATATATATTACACTAATACCATTCTGGAAATGAGGTATCTATTACCTAAAAAGAAAAATAAGAATTTATTCGACAAAATGCGCATAAGAACAAAAAGTAATAAACACCTGAATAACAAGTAGTAATGAAATATTACTAATAAGAAGCTAAGAATATGACTATATATGATATCATAAAAATAAGAATGATTCTGTAATAAGTCAATAACATTATTTAAATCATTATACATGAGGTTCGGACACTTACGAAGCAAATCGGACCTAAGGTAAGGAAAAATATCACAATCTCATTTTATCTGAGATTGTTTATACTTTGGTTTTTACTGAGTTATATCTTATCATCAACATACATGTTTCCTCAATATGTAATATTGTTTAAATCCACCTACAATTGATTAAATCCAATTTTACCCTTCGGTGAGTTTTTAGTAAAATATATAAAAGGAATCTTTTGTCATTTTTCGTACGAGGTACTTTTTGACTTTTCTGACAAAAGTACAGAATGGATGTTTTTTTAAAATTATACGATATGAATAGATTTTTAAAAAATTATTTCCAAGAAATTACTTTACAAGTTTTCAAGTTTATTTTTAATCAATTTCTTTTAGTTTAAAATTGTATGACATTTTAAGAAAGGAAAATGTTTTTGAAGTAGAAAGGATATTTTCCTCAAGAATGGAGTTCAAGTGTTTTATCAAAATTATTTTCCATATAAGACAATATAGGGTTCTGTTTCTATCCCTATTATTACATTGATTTGATTATGTTGTGATGGAATTATTTTTATGAATTCCTTTATCTTATATGAATTGTTTTATGATTTCATGTTGTTTAAGAATCCCATTTTTATTACATGGGTTATGCAATGATTTATGATTTATGATTTTGTGGAACACATATGAATGATATCATTATGAGATGGGTGGGACCTATATCTCCCTCCAATGAATTGGGTAAATATTTATTATCTCATGAGATAGACATGGTTGGAACGGCAGGTTAAACCGGATTAGTGAAACAGGACTGAAACGAGGAGTGAACTCGGTTCAAGAATGGACTCTGTCAACTATGATAGTCTTGGCAATGAGTCTTGACTAATAAGAAATGATTCTTTATGATTATGTGTGTATGCCACAAAGTTTCATGTTTTAATTTATGATTATTGGGATTTCATTTCACTACTATGATTTATCCCATGTTATGAAATTATGCTCTCTTTTGCAGGTTAAGATTTCTAAAATGTTATGTTCTTATGAATAAGATGTGATTGATATTTCTTTTGTTTACCCGTATTAAGAATTTGAGCTCACCCTTTTGTATGTTTTCTTTCCCCATGTCTGGAATAAGGTTATTAAGTAAGATATGCCAAAAGGGACTATAGATATGATGAAATAAATGGGAGACAGTGTAGGCACTTTATGAACCAGTTGTTTATGTTTCCCAGTTTCTAAAGACACTATACCTATATGGTCCATTCATGGTTTTGTTATATGTTGTAATAATTATGTTTAAATTTTGAAGTAATAACAATGTATGTAAAGTATGGGTCTTTATATTGACAGCTTCAGCCCAAAAATAAATAGGCAGTTCATACTCATTGAGCATGGTTCTGGAAATTTCCTGAAGGGTTCTCTTCCTTCTTTCTACTACACCATTTTGTTGAGGTGTCCTGGGGGCAGAGAAACTGTGACTATAGACATTGTGTGAGCAGTAGGACTCAAACTCCTGATTTTCAAACTCATGACCATGATCACTTCTCATGGTTTAAATCTTAAGTCCACTGAGGTTCTCTACAGACTTGGAGTATTTAACAAAGTAAGAACATGCTTCACTTTTGTGAGCTAAAAAATATACCCAAGTATACCTAAAATAGTCATCTACTAGAAAATAGACATAGTTCTTCCCATTTAAACTAGAAACTATAGATGGTCCAAACAAATTTATGTGAACCAACTCGAGAGGTTAAGAAGTTGACACTTCTTTCTTTGATTTGAAAGAAATATTATGTTGCTTTCCCTTTTGACAGGGATTACAAACTTTATTTTCCTGGAATTCAAGTTTTGTTAGGTCTATATCTAAGTTATTCCTATTATGTTTTCTAAGTGAATGTACATTGCACTGTCCTAATCTTCTGTTCCAAATCCAAGACTCTTTATTAAAAGCATTTAAATAAGTAATATTTTGCATAGCTAAAGAATTTAAGTCCACAACATAGACATTTTCATTTCCCTGAGCAGAAAATACTAAAGAATTTTTAGAATTAAAAACATTGCAGGAATAATTTTCAAATTTATCATTAAAACCATCATCACATATCTGAGAAATACTTATTAAATTATACCCAAGTCCATCAACCAATAATACTTTAGAAATTAATACTAATTCAGTGTTACCAATCTGGCCTAAGCCAATGATTTTCCCTTTAGAATTATCACCAAAAGTGACAAGGCCTCCATCAACTCTAACTAAGCTATTAAAGCATCAGACGTCTCCTGACATATGTCTTGAACATCCACTTTCCAAGTACCAGGTATTTCTATCGGAGCTCTTTAAGCAGGTTCCCTAAAAAACAGATTTAGAGGGGAAATGATTTTGGTACCCATATTTTCTTGGGTCCAGACAGGTTAGCCAATAAAACTTTAGGTACCCAAATTTGTCTTACGGGTTTCATAAGGTTTGAATAATCAATAGATTTAGACAGATAAACCTTGTCAGATTCGTAACTATGAATATAAATAGTTGAGCATATGAACTTCTAGAACTATAACTATCTACATTCTGTCCAGATTTAGGAATAAATCTAGTTTTGGTAATTTTTCTTTGTCTAGGTTAGTATCCTATACTAGCAGAATATCTAGGTGAAATCTTCTTACCTATCATTTGAGTAAGAGTGTCTTTTCCATTTTTAAACTTTTCTAAATCCTTCATAAGTTGCTCATTTGACAATTTCAGTTCAGTGTTTTCTTTAAGTAACTAAGCATTCTTTTCCATTTCTATGTCAAGATCAGATTTATGTTTAATAGTTAAAGCATTCTATTGCTTTAAACCTTTTTATTTGTCTTTCAGCTGATTACAGGTTACCTCTAACATATCACAGTATTCAAACAATTCAGATTTTGACAAATTTTTAGATTTAGAATCATAGCCAGAAAAATATGTGTTTAAAGCAGTAGTTTCATATGTTACCTCAGAAGTGTCTGTCAAAAAACACATGTTTCCCTTATTTCTGTTTTCAGTTTCAAAAGATTCAGATTCACTGGAACTATCCTCAAAAGCACTCCATGTAGACTTCATGTATTTCTTTTACTTTCTGTCATTGTAATCATATTTCTTCTTGAATTTGAGCTTTGGGTAGTCTGCTTTAATATGTCCTTTTCTTTTGCACTCATAACAGACAACTTCATCACTTTTATCTGGCTTTTTCCAATCCTTCTTCTAATGTACCTTATTGTCATACATTCCTTTGTAATTTGATTTTATAAAGAATTTATTCTTCCTATAAAATTTAATAAACCTTCTGGCCATGTGATCCATTTCCATATCACTGTCAGATGCACCTTCACTTTCTTCACAGCTTGAGCTATCACTTACAGTTTGAAGTTTCTCCTTATCCTTATTCTATGAAGTAGAAGTCTTGAAGGAAACTGACTTCCTTTTTGGTTCTTCTTCTTCTTCTTTGTTTACCTTGAGTTCTTCTTGATACATCATCAACTTACCGATGAGTTCCTTGACTGTAAGTTGACCAATATCACAAGATTCTCTAATTGAAATAGAAGTGCCCCTCCATCTTTCAGGTAGGCATATCAAAATTCTCATGATATGCTCCTTTGATGAAACGTCCTTTCCCAGTGAGATCATTGTATTGAAAATTTCGTTAAACCTGAGATACATATCAGAAATGGGTTCATCAGACTTCATATTAAAATTATCATATTAAATAGTATAGGTGTTCAATCTCATTTCCTTAACATTAGTTGTTCCTTAATGAGAAACACTTAATGTATCCCACATTTCATATGCAGTCTTACAAGAAGATATTCTATTAAATTCGTCATCTCCTAGAGCACAATACAAAGAATTCATATCTTTGCAATTATTATTGTAGGCTGTCTTAGTAGCTTCGTTCCAAGTAGATCTAATAGTAGTAGGAATTTTATATTCTGATTCTATGACAGTCCAAATATCAAAACCCATACTCTCTAAATGAATTTTCATCTTAATCTTCCACTGATCATAGTTTTTTCCATTGAAAAATGGTGGTCTATTAGTAGCAATACCTTCAAGTCTATTATCCAGGATAACTAGGTTGAAATAGAAATTTTAATGAGATAAAAATTTAGAAATCACTAAAATTTTAAAAACATTAAAAGACAACCAAAATCACAGTTGATAAACAGAGTACTTTAGAAAATATTTTAAACCTATGATACCAAATGTTGGTCGGAGTGGATACTCAAGAGGGGGGGTGAATTGAGTTCCAATTAAAATTTTTGTTTAAAAATCTTGCACTAAAATCCCCCAATTTAAAATACTAATTGAATTGTAGTGTATTTGAACTAAAGAAAAGTTTCAGTTATGTTCTCAAGGGATTGATTAATTCCCAATTAATATAATCAGAAGATCAGATTAGCTTTTGAAACTAACATAATGATTTACAAATAATTCAAACACTTTCTAATTCAATTATTAGAGTAACTTTGAAAAACAGTTTATGTTTTAAAGCACTTAGAAGCGGAATAAAAATGTTTTAGATAAAAATAAATAAATCACAACAGATATAACAAAGAGGTTCAGTCTCAAGCCGAGACATAGTCCTCTCAACAATTTTTATAAATTGGATCCACACCCTGGATCAGGGTTCACAACAGTTTACAACTGTCCAGTTCAAAGACCTCTACCACAGTTCTACATGGGAAACAAAAACAACAGCAAATACAGCTGTCCAGGTCACACATGACCTCTACGACTATCCACAGTGGGAAATAAGAGATGTAAGGAGTTTGAGAGAGGATTTATAGATCCTCTATTTAAGGTTCCAGAGACAGTGTGTGTAAAAATTAATACAGATGATACACACTGATCGTGATGTAAATAATAAATCACTGAGCAAGATATAGAGTTTAGAATGGCTCTAGTGATTGCAGGGAAGCTCTGGACTCCTTCAAATTTGATCAGAAATGGTTCTGACTCCTCTTCTGGTTTCTATCTGGAAAACAGAGTGTCGTCTGGTTGACATCCTGGTTCAGAGATAGTGAAAATGTAGTCGATTAAGTTCTTCAAAATCCTCATGAAAGTGTATGAGCTTATGTGTCTTCTTGATCATGCATGTATATCTCTCTGATCTCTTCTTGTATGTCCTTCTTCATTTTTTCTTCTATCTTGTGTATATTCCTCGTGTATTCTGCATGTGTGTATAGAATTTCGTCTATATCTCTTGTGCTGAAACATGGACTTTTATAGCACGAGCTCTGGCAAAAGAAATGATTTCTTTTTTGCATGTACGAGGTACGGTTCACTGACATCCAAGAAAACACATTAAATAAATGTCAATGCATTAAAATATACCTAATATGACCGTTTATTATATAAAATAAAGATATAGAAATTAAAGCAGTGTCGGGTTCTGTCTCTGGAACGGTAGCATTGGATATCGGTAGCCTTGTGTATCGGTAGGTCTGAGTATCGGTAGCTTCTTGTGTAACGGTAGCCCTTGGTGTAACGGTAGCCTTGTGTATTAGTAGGTCTGAATATCGGTAGCTTCTTGTATAACAGTAGCCCTTGGTGTAACGGTAGCCTTTCCATCGGTAACCCTTCTATCGATAGACTTCATGTCTGTCAGTAGACATCAGTAGCGGTAAGCTTTATTGCATCGGTATCAGTAGGCTTGATTCCGTGTAACGGTAGCGGTAACTCTGTATTGGTAGACTTGCATAACGGCGACTTGTATCGGTAACCGTCCCGTATCAATAGACTTGTTATAATGTTGACCTTCACGTATCGATAGACTTGATGTAACTGTGACCTTCACGTATTGGTAGACTTGATGTAACGATGACCCTCACGTATCGGTAGACTTGATATAATGGTGACCACTTGTCTGTTTAAGCATTCTATTGGCAGAATGGGTCAAGTTAGAATATATATCCATTTAGTAACCGAATTCTATAGAGATAATATAAATATTGTAATATATGAATATGTGCATGGTGTACATAAATAATGAAATAATTAATTAACCATTAATTAATATAGGAACTATCAAACAATACATGAAAATAATTGATATTATCAAAATATAATTGAACATAACTAAAATCTGATTGAGCATAGTTGGTATTATCATAATATAATCGATCATAGTTGGGATTATCATAATATAATCGAGCATAGTTGGGATTATCAAAATATATGTTCAACTAATTCTCCCAGAGGGCTCAATAACATGTTTTATTACCATGCTATTTTATCATGACTAATGTTCCTTTATGATCTATTCCTTGTGTACTTCCAAGATTTATATCGTTGCTCATGATTTTGATGTTTAAATTTTTTGTTCTCATTTTTTCATTCAAATGTTTATGGATTGTTTTATATTCTTTATGCTTACCCTTACTGATCATTTGAGCTCACACATTATATGTTTTCTTTTCCCTAGGATTTAAAGAAAGGTTTTAGGTAAGAAAACAAAAGGGGAAGATCTTTATGGGAGATGTTGAAGATCTTTCACCACGATTAGAAGATTATTTCATGAGCATCCAAAGACACTAAACTATTACGGTCCTTGTGTGTCTATATTCATTATGTATTAAGTATTCCATAAATGTAATGTAATGTCCATTTATGTCAGGCTTTGGGTCTCTACAGTTGGTATCAGAGGAAAGTTTTAGTTAACCTTTGGAAACTAGGATGTGAAAACATTAGTGAGATCCCTAGAGATATTTCTAAGGTATGTCTAGGGATGTCCCTAAGGTTAAGTCTAAGTATAGATTATAGTCCTAGAATTATTGTAATGATATTAGAATTAAACCTACGATGTTAGATATTGAACGTACTCCCCCTTTATTGTGTTGTTTTCCTAGCATGATTTTTGCCTCTCACACTGTTCTTTTTGGGTTTTAGACGATGGCTAGAACCCGAAGGAACCATGTTGATCAATGTAATGGAAAATGAAATGATTGTCCTCCTGAGAAACCAAATGTGATGGGAGATGGAGTGAAAAATCTTATTTCTGTACTTACACAAGCTATGAATCATTATGGATTTCCAAATGATCAGAGAAGGGAACAATATTCTATTGAGTTCTTCATGAGGAAACGTCCACCGTCTTTCGATGGGTCTTCTAATCCACTTGTTGCTAAATAATGGATCAGTACCATTGCAAAGATATTTTCTATACATTTCTGTTCAAAACATGAAAATGTCATTTTAGCTGTTTACCGTTTAGAAGTTGAAGCAGACCAGTGGTGGACTCTAATTTAGAATACAAGGCCCCAAGATGAAATTGAATCCATGGAATGGGATGAGTTCAAGAACTTGTTTATCAGTAGTACTTACCTCTTATTCTTAGAACAAATATGGAAAAGGAGTTTCTTGAGCTTAAGTAGAAGGATGATGAATCTGTTGGTATATACGAAGCAAATTTTACAAGACTTGCAAGGTATGCATCTGGCTTTATCATCCAAGCTGAAGGTAAAGTAGATCAATTTTTCAATGTCATAAAACCAAGTCTTCTAAGGGAATTAGCTATAAGAGTCTTTAGTAGCTATTAAGAAATTGTGCGTTGTGTTATCAAGGAAGAACTGGAAGTTGGTGTAACATATCCATCTCATGGTTTTAACATGAAAAAAAATATGGAGTTCAAGGAGAAATCTCAAAATAATGGTGAAAAGAAGATGAATGTTTCTTTATGATCAAAGTGTGGAACGATGCATGGTGTAGATTGTCATAAAGAGGATAGAAAATGTCTTATGTGTGGAAAAATAGTTTATCGAGCAGCTGAGTGTTGAAGTAATGGAAAAAGGGTTGGTAATGATGTGAATAAAGAAAAGACTACAGAGAACGCACCACCAACACATCAATGCTTCAAGTGCAAGGAAATGTGGAATTATGCTAATCAATTCCCTAATCCAAGGGTAAATGATGATCAACGTGAGAAATTGCTTAAGGAAAAGGATAAAGGGAAGTCACATGCGATCACTATTTGTGATGTTGAGTATGAAAAAGATGTTCTGTAATGATTAAGTTTTTATGTAATGGGATTTCAAAATAGTATCATGGAATCTCATTTATTGTATCGTGGAATTTTGAAATATCTGTGTATTGGTCCATTGTGGTTTTCTATAAGAATATGGTACCAGTAACCATGAAAAATGATTAAAATATTTTGGAAAGAAGATGATATGCACATAATGAAGGGATAAGGAGAAAATAAATTTCTTGGTAGTATTCATGAGCTCATGATTGATATAATGACCAAGTGATATCATGGTTTGAGTATATAGAATTTTAGGGATTTTGGTATGTGGAAAGTTTTAACTTTTAACTGCATTCGTGTTTTCACTAAGGTTCAATGGGTATTCATTTTTCAATAGAATACTTGATTAAGGCCTTTGAATGTTTGGAATGTGACCAAAAAGATATATTATATGATATATGGGGGATAAATGATGGAATTCAGGTACTTGTTATGTGACCTCTCATGTAATCATTTTCATTACACTACGAGATTGGACATAGGTATTTTTGATAAGCTTAAAGAATGAAATGGATTAAGTTGGGCATCAGATGGAATTTTTTAAGGCTAGAATATTTTTTCGATATTATTTATGGAATGTTTTGATAATGTACTTTTAGAAAATGGACGACCCACAGGACGGGCGAAAACCCATCGTGTCGGACAAGGATGTGGAAAACAAACCCACAACTGAAGTCTGACAGGCATTTATCGCCTACCACTGGCCTACAGGAAGTCCCTGTTTGGTAGAAACCGGTTTTATTATATTAAGAATTATGATATATAAAGTATAAGTCCATTTTAGGAACCATATATGATTAATGTCACTATAGATGGACTTATGTATTTTTGATAACTTTTTCTAACCTTTTGTTTGAGACAAATGGAATGACCCATCATTCTATCACATGATCTTCTAACACTTCACGAATGAAGAATTCAACTTCATTTCTTTAAGAGATGAAGTGGAAATTGTCCAAGGAAGGACCAATGGTGAGGCTGTACCAAAATCAAGAAAGTATTTCATTTTATTACAATTTCTTCAACTTTAGGGAAATGATCTTGAAAACCAAAAATGTTGTCCTAGTGCCCTTATATCTGATGAATCAGATGGTAACTTAGATCATAAAAAATCAATGGCTTTGTGGATTATTGTCATTTTCATTTCCATGTTTTCTACCACTCTCCATCAGAACATTATGGTTATATTTCTCTTCTATATCCATATTTTCACCTATGTTCTCCTATGTGGAAACCCAGTCATTAGTTAATTTGTGTAATCGATACGTTTCAAACATTATTTTTTAAATATTGGTTTTGGTATTCCTTTTTACGATGTGGTTTTCTATTAAAGAAACTTTTAAGTAGTAAACCATTTATAGCACCGACGAATTTCGAGGGCGAAATTCATTTTAAGGGGGGTAGAATGTAACACCCCGAGATTTTATGAAAAATATTATATTTAATTTTATTGATGTATTGTGTTGTATGATACACCAAAAAGAGCTTGCACTACATGCATCCCTGACATGGCTTTCATTACACGCAATCGTGAACTTCCACAATAGCGTGTGTTGTACGCAATACCGAGTTTCACTAAACAACGATATGTTATATAAACTAGCCGTTATGAATAGTAATACCGAATTTTTAAAATTTTGTAAATTTTATCTTTCGAAATGGAATTCAGTTTTGGATTAGGAATATCAAAATTAGCCTAGGGTAGATTTTTGGTATTTTTCTGAAAACTTTCAACTTTTGATGAAAAGTGAAAACACTGGGTTGCTATTTGAAAAACTGACTTTTTATTTAAATAATTATTTATTTTAGTTAAATTTATTTTAGGTCAAAATAGATAAATAATACCTATATAAGTTCAATGTAATTTATTGGAGTCATTTTATAATAATTTTAGACATATATAATTTTTATTTAATTCTTCACTGTCTTTTACCTACCTCCTAGGAGAGTTTGAAAATTTACATAAAACATAATTTTACCGCTTCTGTGAGTGGAATTTCAAAAATCCGAGAGACATGGTTAAAATCAAGGAGTAAAATGTGGTTCAATAAGATAAAAATAATTTTTGGAGAATAGTAACGTTTTTTTACCACGATTAAATGTAAATAGGGTAATTAAGTGTAAAAATGGTATTATTATTACCCTGACACATGTACTAATTCTATTGGATAAGTTTCATTTGACCAAAAACAACCTTAGGAATAAAATATGACCATTTAGGTCCACTTGGATTAGATTAGGACATTTATTATTATTTTATTTAAAGAATAGTTAAAATAGTTAAAATCAAAGTTTAATAACTAAATCATTTTTAATATAGGGTTATACATTAGATAATTTCGCCTATAAATATTCATTATAATGATTAAAATATTTCCTACATAATGGTATTTTGTTTGTTAATTTATTTTTGACACAGTGATGATGCATTAATTACCTTATTAATGAAATATTAACATAATTGATGTTATAAATACCCAAATAAATGTAATTTTAGACTTTTTATGAATTAGAATAATTTTATAGGTTAATATGACATGTCAGTATTGATTTAATTAACCTTTTTAGAACTAATCATGCTGTTATGATTTTCACAAAAATCAATTAACAAATAGTGTCAAAGTTGACATAAAATACTTTTTAAAACAAATATTATATTATTAATTGTTATTTTATTCCTAAAAAATTAAAGGTTCTGCCAAATGGCTTAGATAAAGATATATATATTAATAAATAATGACTTGGGTGTTATTTTGTCTTGTTATAGTGTGTTTATTAACCTTATAGTGTAAGAAAATAGGAAGTCACGGTAAAAGTGATATTATTTAGCTTAGAGTTAAATCTAAATGATAAGGTTAAAATAATAACCTAAACTTGTCCAAAATCAATTGGTTGAGGGTATTTTGACCCATCCCCACTTTAGCTTCGAAATAAATCAATTTTACGCTATTATAAAACGAATATGACTTTATTATAAAATATTATTTTAAGTTTTTCCAAAGGCTCCCCTCTCCTCCCTTATAAAAAGGGCACCCCTTCCCTCTTCACTTCACACCCTTTTGAGCATTGAAGCTCTTCCTACCCCTGAACATTTCTCTTCTCCACTTCCCTAGAAACATTATGGAGGTTATGTTCTTCTCAAAATACCAACTCTACTTCCATAAGAGGAAGCTTAAAAGAGGTGCGTCAAAGAATAGGTAATCTCTTCTTCCGATTCTCTCAAGTTTATTTCTCCTTCTTCTTATTCTTCCTTAGATGTATCATTATAAAGTAATAACATAATAATTAATTATATACTGATATGTTATTATAAATATTAAACAACCCTATTTCACTTTCTACCCATCCTACATAAAACGAAATCACCGCGCATGCGTACGTACAGAATACCGTCTCCACACCGTGGTGTAATCTGTTTTTGACCACCACCTTACTTGGATGGGTATAATGGTGTAAATAAATATCTATATATGATTATTGTAAAGTGATATTTATTATGAAATATTATACATACGCTTCAATACAGTTCCATGATCATGGGAATGATATCATCGCTCGTGCGTACGTACGGACTACTGTCCCCACGACGCGATGAGATTCATTGTCCATGTTAGCCATTCATGAATGATTATAATGTATATATATAATTAATAATAATGAAATATATGAAATAATAATGATACTGTATTTATGTATATATATATGTATTTCATCTACTTAATTCCATTCAATTCAATAAGGAAAAGAAAACAGCGTTCATGCTACGTATGGCCTACCGTCTCCATGAACGGTGTATTTCATTCCATTTATCGATCTATCATATATATATATATGTATATTCTGAATATATATTATGTATAAATCATTTTTTACATTATTTAATTAATTAAATCAGGATATAAGTAATAATCCCATGAACAACAAGTCGAAACACGTATAATAAATGAAATGATTTTACCCAAATCGCTGCTTTTACATCAAATTTAAAAAAGAACGGGTAATATAAAGACATAAGTAAACCATATATGATATCATAACAATGAATATGATTCTGGAATAAGTCAATAAAATTATTTAAATCATTATACTGGAGGTTTTGACATGTATGAAGAAAATCAGACCTAAGGAAACTGATAATTATTCCAATCTCATTCTTATCCGAGATTGTTTATTCGTAAATATTTACTAGGGTTATATCTATCATCCATGTCCCCATTTTCTAAAAATGGTTTCGTGTATTTTAAAGTCAATTTTACCCATTTTTGACTTTTATTACATGGTGTTAAAGGAATCTTTGTTTTTTTTCACCATACGAGGTAATTGTTGACTTTTCCGGTAAAAGTACAAAAAGAATTTTTTTCTAACTTATACGGCATGAACGGATTTTTATCGATTTAATAACAACTAATTTTCAGGATGATTCCTCTACAATATTTCAGGATTATTTTCAAAAAAATCATTTTCATTTAATATTGAATGAAATTTTTTGAAAAGAAAATGATTTTGAAGAAGAACGTATATTTTCCTCAAGAATTCATTTCAAGTGTTTTGTCAAAACTATTTTCCATATAAGATGAAATTATTTAATAAGTTTGTGTTTCAAATATAATGTCTCTATGATTTAAATGGTTTCACTTTACTTATGATGAAATGATATCCATTTGTTTTATATGGAATATGGTATGATGGGATGATGTTTATGAACCCCATTTTATTCTTTGGGTTATGATGAATGATTTATGTTTCTGTTTTTGCACATGTAAGAATGATTTCATTATGAGATGTGTGGGACCTATATCTACCTCAAATTCATTGGGTAATGATTTATATCTCATGATATTGACATGGCTGGAATGGTAAGTTAATCCAGTTCAGTGTTATAGGACTAGAACGAAGAGTGAACTCGATTCAGAATGGGACTTTGTCCACTAAGATGGTCTTGGAAGCAATGCCTTGGCTACTATAGAAATCATAACATGTGTTTAATGGATTCCATAATTACATGTTTTATTACCATGCTAGTTTATCATGACTAATGTTCCTTTATAATCTACGCCTTCTGTACTTCCAAGATTTATGTCGTTGCTCATGATTTTGATGTTAAGATTTTATGGTCATGTTTTTGCATTCAAATTTTTATGGATTGTTTTATGTTCTCTATTCTTACCCTTACTGAGCATTTGAGCTCACCCTTTATATGTTTTCTTTTCCCCAGGATTTAATGAAAGGTTTTAGGTATGAAAATAAAATGGGAAGATCTTTATGGGAGATGTTGAAGATCATTCACCACAATTAGAAGATTATTTTCTGAGCTTCCAAAGACACTAAACTATTACGGTCCTTGTGTGTCTGTTTTGGTTATGTATTAAGTATTCCAAAAAAGTAATTTACTGTCCATGTACATAAAGCTTTGGGTCTCCACTAAAATTTTTTCATACATAATAATATTTTCTTTTAGTAAATTTTAAGAACCCGAAAAACCTTGTTAATGATGATTGTAGTGGAAAATTAAATGATTTTCCTTCTACGTAGTGAAAAATTATTAGATAGAGAAAGAAAAATATCATTTTTATTCCCAAAAAACTTTTTCAATACATGAATCATACCTAACATGAAATTAAGTAAAGGAGGGTACAATATTCTATTGAGTCTTTCATGAGGTAATTCCAACATTTATTCAGTGGTTTTTCTAATAATCTAGTTATTGAGAAATTGATAGGTACCCCTAAAAATATATTTTATTTTCTCTAATATCTATAACAAGAAAATTTTATTTTTCAAGAATGTCATTTGGGAGGAGAAACTGATCAATGGTGGACTCTACTAAACAATACAAGGTAAACGATGATATTGACTCTATAGAGTGGGATCAGTTTAATAGATTATTTTTCAATATGGATATCACCATTATTCTTCAAAAAATGGAGAATTAATTCACTGATCTAATACATAATGATAATGAATTTATTTTTACCTATGAGGAAAACATTAAAAGACTATCAATTTATACATCTAGTATTATCATCCAACTAAAATATATGTTTGATCAAATATTGAGTGGATTAAAATCAATACTATGAAGGGAGTTAGCAATAAGAGACTTCAATAGATGTGAAGAATATATTTAATGTGTTATTAAGGAGGAAATGGATATTATAGTTACACTTCAATATCATGGTTATGAAAAGAAAAGGAAGATATAGTTCAAAGGAATCTCTAAAACCCAGGGAGAAAAAAAAGAATGGATTTCTATTAGGATCGAATTGTGGAGAGAAAAATAGAGGATGCTTTCATAAAGGGATTTGTAAATGTTTTAATTATGAAAGGGAAGTTCATCATGAAATAGAATCCTAAAGTGATGAGACTAAATTATTTATATATGAATGTAGATAGAACCCCTTACAAAACACACCACCAATTCTCTTGTGTTTCAAATGTAAGGATTATGGGAATTATGCTAACCAGTTCTCTAACTAAAAGGTTAATGATGACGTTCGACATAAGAAACATATTGATACATGGGACAAAGGGAAACCTCATGTGATCACTATTTCTAATAAGATATGTGGAAATGGAATGGTGAAATACATACTTACCATTAACTCTAGAACTAATAATATCTTATTTAAAACTATAAATACACTTTCATTCTTATCTAATTAATTTTCTAATGGTATCAAGATACCACCAAAATTATTATATATAGAATTATTAGTTCAAAATAAACTAGTAAGATGATCTCATATCATGTATATTATTCCTATCCAAGTTATTTTTATGAGAATGTGATTCCAAAAAATATTATCATTCTTCCACTAGTTGAATTTGATGTTATCTTAATATTGGATTGTATTTACCTATATAAATCACAGATTAGTTGAAGTTGTAGGGAATTCGCATTTTATATTCTAAACCATAATATTTTATTCTATCATTGTGATGATATATATGAACTTCCAATATAAATAACTATGTTTTTTAGTGTTTTGATTCATATTAATGATGGTATATTATCTCATATGGTTGGGAAAAAACTCAACAATCAATGATATGCTTATCATTCTTGAGTTGATTGATGTATTTCTGGAAAATATTCTTACATTACCAGCAAATCCTGATGTTCAACTACCAATAGAACTCATATCCGATACAATGACTATTTAGATGACTCTTTATAGAATGGACTGGATTGAGTTGCAAGAATAGAAACAAAACACTAGAAAAAACATGATAGAGTATTTATTTATCCATGTTTTTTACCATGGGGTGAACCTGTTATTTAAAAAATACTGATTTATGTTACTCTACATTTATTTTACGGAGTTCAATAAGATCATGATTGAGAATAAGTATCGTATACCATGTATTGATAACCTACTTCATCAAATACATGGAACACAATACTTTTAGCAAATTAACATTCACTGTTGACATCTTAAATTAATGGTCAATAAAGAGGATATATCCAATAAATAATTTCATAAATGGTCTGGATACTATGAATATATAGCGTTGTCATTATATATTACCAATTACACTTATATGATAATGAATATAATTAAAAGAATCTTTATACATTACGTTGATCAAATTGTGGTATTATTTATTGATAATATTATTAATTATTGAAATTTAAATTAAGATCATAAAAAACACTTGATAAAAAACTTATGACCCCACAGAAGGAGAAACTATATGAAAGAATTTAAATTTGTTAATTTTGGTTGAAAACGTTTCATTTTTGGGTCATATAATCTCAAGATAGTGTATTTTGATATATTCATCAAAGTCAGAGGAAATTGATTGTTGTCCTAGCCTATCCATATTGATCAATATCCATATATTTCATGGTTTATCAGGATATCATTGAGGGTTTTTTCGGCATTTCTCATATTTATCTAATCTATTACCTATGATAACATGGAAGGGATTCAAGTTCTTATTGGTAGAAGAATGTGGATAAATTTTCATGGAACTGAGGAGAATATTAGTTAGGGAACCTATGCTTACATTAACCTATAGTGTAGAATGGATTATAATATAAAGTGATGTATCCATGAAGGTATTAGGATGAATTATTATATATAATTACATGGTTATATATTATAACTCATGAAATGTTATGGTTTATGAGAAAAATTACCCAACTGATGCTTTTGATTTATAGTTAATAATTTTTGTGCATAATATAAGGAGAAATTATCTATATAGAAAAATCTATTCGATATATAATAAACAAAATATCTTAAAGTATATATATAAATATAAATAGTCGAATATGAACCAAATAATATAGTTACATATAATTAATGATTTTGATTGTGAAATATATTACCATCCTTGGAAAGAAAACAAGGTGGTCGATGCCTTGATTCAAAAGGATAATGCAAGATTATCCATGGTAAGAATCACAAAATTTCTATTATTTATAGACATACAAAGGATGGATTGAGAAATCATGATGGAATTGGATAAATCTCATCATTCTTGATTAAATGTTCTACCATATATCTATGTAAATATAAATAAGGAGAAGAAGGAATATATAGAGCATCAAAATAATATATGAAATGTTATTAAGATTAACCTTTATCATGATGTAATGATAATGTTCTGGGACCGTTATTTTTTTCCTACCATACCATATTTGAATAAGGATTTTTCATAAGAATCTCAAAGTTATTCATTATCAAATAATCCAGGAAATATGAATTTTTATTGATATTTGAAATATTATTTTTTGTGACATGGCATGTTGAGATTTATTTTAGTGATTCTTCTCAATTATTTGTTTGTCACAAAGTTATTTATGTGATAAAAAAAATATAAGGGGTTGTTTTATTTTATACTCATACCATAATGTAAAAGGAAAACATCACCATATATTTTGTCAACAGAATCCCCATAACATCTGAAGGAAATAATTCTATTTTTATTGTTGATGAAATCCTTAAAAAGTCATCACACAATATATTTATCAAAGAATATTTCTATTTTTATTATATTTCCATGAAATACATTACCTAAGTGGTATAAATTCGTGTAGAACCACATTCAATTGTATCAAATTGGGTTTTGAGGTTTACATCAATGTCCTATAGAATTCTTCAATAATATCTTGAAATGAATATGAGTTTCATAACTATATATGTTCATCAAGTAGATGGTCAGTACAAGAGAAAAATTCAAACAATAGATTATATGTTGAGATTTTGATCTTTATATTTTAAAGTTGTATGGAATAAAAACCTATCTCTAGTTGAGTTTTCTTATAACAATAGCTCTCACTTGATCATTCAAATGGACCCTTTTGACACCCCCTATGGGAAAAAATATTGATCTCCAATATTATGTAATGAATTTATGGAAATATTTATATTGGGATCAAAAATAGATGAGTAAATGTAACAGTATTTTAAAAAAAATTCTGTTACACCTCAAGCAAGCTTATAGTCATAGAAAGTTTATTCTAACAATCACTGACATGATCTAAACTTTTATGCTGGTGACATGGTGTTTCTATGAATTTTTACAAGGAAGTAGGTAATGAGATTTGGAAAGAAGGTAAAATAAGATCAATTTCTATTATTCCCTTTTAAATTAATGATCATATTAGAGAGGTAACGTATCAGTTTGTACTTATAAAAAAATCTCTCTAGTTTGAGATGTGTTCCATCAATTTATCCAAATAAAAAATATAATGGATGCATAATATGTAAAGAATTAATGGGTAGTACCACTGGAGTAATATATCTCTTATGTGGAAATGATGGTGTAGATTTTGGATAATATATATATTGCTTTATGAAACAAGACCATCCACCTGGTAAAATTTTTAAAGCAGAAACAACAGTTTTAGGAAGATATGTGGGAACTTGAAGATAAGATATGATATAAGTATCTATATATTTTTTAATAAAAATGAATAGTTTTGAGGATTATACTAATTTTATGGGTGGTACAATGTAACTCTCAACTATATTATGTAATATTATTTTGAATAAATTTAATTTCATTGATAGCTTGCCGTATAAAAAACATTGAGTTTAAAAAATCAATGATATATCATTAATATTATATTTTATAAACAAATGTTATTATATAAAAATTAAAATTAGGGTAGAGAATATGATTAAACACATTTAAAATATTAATTATAAGCTTTTTATATTAATTAAACACATTTACAATAAGTACATAATTTTTAATAACGTCTTTATATATTTTGAAAAAAATATTTTATCAAAAAAAGATTATTTAAATTTATTATGGTAAATAGTAAAATATATTTTATTTTAATTTTAGAAATTAAAATTGATAAAATATATTTTTATAAATCATAATTTCGAAATAAGATTTCGGTTATTTTTTAGGATCTTTCAGAAAATATTATTTTTTAGATGAATTGTGAAAAATACTTGTTTATATCGAAAACCACATTTACATTAAAAGAATTTATATGGTTATTATTGTTATAAAGTGGTTTTAAAAGTAGAAATAGATCAATTATATATATATATATAGGTTTCTTCAGTCAATTTCATATTAAATTTCTTTATGAACACTTTTGAATCATTTGAACATTTTCTCTTTGAAAAATCGCTTTCTCGATGCACCTGTGGGTATAATTTTAAATTTAAATTTTAACTTCTACAAGTTGAATTAGTAAAATGGATTGCATGTTATGAAAAAAAATATTTTATATTATCCTCTTAATTCAATATTATTTTTAATGATAATTAATTGTAAATATAGTAAAACTTATTTACCGTTGTTAAGGTATAATGGGATTCCTTGGGGGTTAAATGAAGAAAAAATTAAGGACTAAAAATTATGAAAATAATTCCCAAAACATATTTTTGGAACATATTTAAACCATTTAATTTATTAATCTATATAATGATTCATTTTTGAACCTTTTTTCATGTAAAAACATGGGTACACCATTTTCTGTTCAGAATATTACAAGCGTTTCACTCATGTTACTTATAAATGGTCACCCCTTCCGATTTCTTCTTTACACATTCAAAACAATTTATTTTGGCCAATACCTACCAAAATATCTTCCTTAATTACCTCCAATCAATAGAGAATCCATTTTGTGGCCAGAAATCCATCCTCGGATGGCTTTTTGTGTAAAGAAAAAGAAGTTGTTTAAAGAAGATGTAATGTCCCTAACCGAGCATTTTATTTTAGTTCTTCCTTTACCCCATTAAATTTTTTTAAACCATTATGATATAATAACCTAAGTATCATACACATTCTATGATTTTTTTATGTTTAGGGAATGACCTATAACGATATGCACTTCTAACAAATTGGATATAAAATCATCATTAGTGTGTATGGTGGACTACCACCTACCGAACTGATGTTATTCATTCTCCATCAAAACCTATCACATATGGATATAATAATGTATTATATGATTAAATATTATATATATGATAATATAGTATATATTATGTTATTATATCACATATAACCTTTTTACTTTCCATTCCATGGGAATATGATAATATCGCTCAGGTTTACGATGGATTACCTTCTTGCGAAGCAATGTGATTCATTAATGCTTGAATTGTAAGGTCATAAGGATGAGTTTAATGAAACTATGTGATATTAATTTGATAAGAACAATTATTTAATGTTAATAATTTATAATATTATATTTCTTTATATTCATTTTCAAAATGGAAAATGCATTCTAGCATACGTACGACCTACCGTCTCTGTAAATAATGTATATCATTATTAATTTACAACATTCATGTATTAATCTAAATAAAAATATACTAAATTTATATGATTTTTGTATCATGGTAAAAACAATGATGATTATGGAACTATGATCAATTTATGTAGACCATAAATAAAAAATAAAAACATACATGAAAAATAGAGAAATTATTTCCCAAAACACAACATCAACATGGAATTGTTACGAAACAGGTAATAAACGGTCATAAGTAAATCATATATCATATTTCATATATAATTATATCTTCTAATAGATGTATAATAAACTTATATTTATTATACATGATGTTTTAATGTGTTTAATGGATGTTGACACATGATGTATGGTATTTTTATCTCAAATATATGTATTTGGGACATAGGTTATGTTGTGATCCTATCTTCTTATATGTGGTTTAAAAACATTACATTTAACATGTTATATCATGAATATCCTTATTTTAATGGTATTTAAATTTTCATTTTATCTTAAAATTAAATGGTAGTAACATATAAAAAGATTCTGAAGTGATGAATATTTAATGTTATAATACCATCATTTATATGGATAGATTATGATTATGTTTTGCATAATGAAATCATAGGATCTATGTCGCAATAAACCCTCCAATTTTATTTATCCTACGTTTATTTGGTGAAAATAAATTCATTCTGATTACCCAAATAAAAACAAATATGTTAATTAAATTTTAATGGTATTAAATTTTCATTTTTGATCTTATGGTCCTCAGTTAGTGGATTTTAATTTGGAATATCCATTCACATCATTTGTGCACTTCATGCCAAATGTACACCAAATTAGGCCCAATAGTTCAGCTTATTTTAAGAAATGTAATTCTCTATATATTAATTTTATATTTTTATAAATGTATATAAACTTCAATATGAACATTTCTTATCTAGGGATCAATGGATGATTCATAAAGGATGATGGGGATATTTGGGGATGAAAGGAAACAACTCTGGAGAAGGCATATTGGATACCCGCCTACTGGTGAGAATGTGGGGCCCAAAATAGAGACCCAATGAATCCCAAATTTCTTGGGATGATATATTACATATATAGAAATATATAATAATTTAGGAGCCAGTGCTAATTATCCCTCCATTGTGGCTATTCAGGCTGCCCAACATAGAGATAAAATTCTTGGCCAGATTCTACAGCACATAAAAACAGTCCACCAATTAAATCACATCTTGGCAACCAAAAATTAATTTGGGATGAAAGATTACATAGAGATAGTTTACATTGGGTGATTACCCTTTTCATCTATGGACCACTCTAATTCGGCCATCTAGAAGGTCATATATGCGCATCTGTTTGGTGGAGGCAAGTTGGCTGCAACTTCGGGTCAAGGGTGGAAAAGTCTTCTCTCCCTTACATTCCACCACCCTAGGCCTACCATAATAAAGTGGGATGATTTGTAATATTGGGTTCTCGACCCAAGCCTCTGGAAATCGCTATTTAAGGCAGTTGTGGTGGAGTAGTTGGGGATCTTTGGGGCATGGTTTCAATGTATTGTTATGTTACAGCTTTGTGTTTGTAATCGCATTTTTTTCTCATGTAAGTTGTTCAATTCACCTTAGTTTCTTAATAAAATATCTTCCTTTACTCTTATTAAATTATTCTACATATAATTTTCATACCTTTGCCTAAGTTTTTGAATTTATTTACACCATACATTGTGAGATTTATCACAGAACGGTGGAGTGATCAATTTTTTTGTACTTTTAACTTCTTCAATTCCACCCTCGTAAGTCTACGTACCGCTTCCATTGAGGACATGTCATCAATGGAGGGATAAATATTTTAAGGGTTGATCCAAAGGAGAATAGAGGGGATGATTTAATGCTATTTCTCAATCTATAAATGTTTATTATTTTCTTTTATTTGAGTTTCTCTTATTCAATTATTTATCTCTTCCTCTTCCATATTGAATTTAATCACCCCACTATTCTATGCTAATAATATAATTTACCTTGGAGATATCATTAACCAGTAGGTGATGAGGTTAGTTTGAATTCATTGAATGAGTCCTTCTCGAGTTAAAGAAATTGAAATCATTAAAAAGGAATTCATCCACCGTCCCCCTGTAATAACCTAGGATCAACCCTTGTCAAAATTTTAATTATCAGAAGACTTTTAATGTTCATTTAAACCCATCTAAAATGAACCCAAATATGGCCAATTTATAGCCAAAAATAGTCTGTAAAATGTACATGTCGGTAGGTTACTTATTAGGTCCTTGAGAAATCGACAGCCAAAGCTAAACTACAAGCGACCGCTTAACCGTAAAATATTGGGTAACTTTGGGAATGAATCAAATTTTGGCACTGTTTCTTGGGACCAAGTTAATTCATCTTAAACATGCATTCTATTATCCCCCATTTCAGTTATTCTCATCCAAATTCTATTATATTTTTTCATTTCTCATTTTTTTCTTTTAGCGCATGTCTTCCTACACCCATGACCATTCGAATGGACTAGTTTGGGTGGAATATAATAGGATTGGGGATTCAAGTGAACCTAGGAGAATGTTCCCATTAGGTTATAATCTTCTTAATACCCCAAAATCAAAAATTGAATCAATTATAATGTAGGGACATCCATAAAATAAAATTTTAAGTCCTGGGAGAAATAAAATAGGAAACCAAAATCAAGAAGCCGCAAACCTAGGGAATGTATTTGATCAAACCATGAATGACTACCTCACTCCACCTTGGACCAATTCCCCCTCATTCATAGACACAATTATCTAGGAGATACCAATTACATCTATAAACACAATGTCTTAAACCACCTTCTAACCTTTCACAGGATGGAGTCTGAGATGCCATACCTTCATGTCAAAGAGTTCAACGACATTGTTAAAACCATATGCCCACCAGATCAACTAGAATCAGTTAAGATGAGCCTTTTACTTTTTCTTTAAAATATATAGAAAAAATTGGCTAAAATATTTGAGGCCATAACCCATAAACTCTTGGGACCAATTATAAAAATAATTCTATAAAAGATTATTTCCTCACCATAAAAAAGTTGCACATAAAAATAGCATCCCAGAATTTTTTGAAAAAGAGGGAGAGTTGTTATATAAAACATGGGAGAGGTTCAAAGACACCCTAATCATGGTTCCACCTCATGGTTTTTCTATACCTGAACAAGTTTGAATTTTCAATGAAGGGTTGGGTCTGGGGAACAAACAATTCATTATCATGATGTTTAATGGAACATTTAAAAAAAATACCCAAATGATGATTACGAGTATCTGAAAAGCCTTGCTGATCAAAACAAATCATGGGTAACATAACCTTATTCTGAAAAGCCATAAAGAACTACTGAAATTAATACACTTAAAGAAGAGTAAATCCTTAGTGATAAACTCTAAGAACACTATAGGAAGGTTGGAGAGATAGACCACAGGAAAGTCCATGAAATCCAAATAGTGGACCCTGTTTGTAATGTTTGTGACAAACATGACCATAATACAGACATCTGCCCAACCATTACATCCATCAAGGATATTCAATTAGCAGGACCCCCAACAGAAGTAAATTCTTTAAATTTTCAAAAGCATCAATACCAAAACACCTTCAACCCAATGTAAAATGACCACCAAGGCTTCCACGGGAAAGATAACCAACAACATAGCCAACCACAAGGACAAGATATTTAACCCCATTAAAACTTCCAAACCAATAACCAGTTCCAAACCAAACTTATCCAATACCAATATCCACCTTTCCATTTTAAACAAAACAACCCCCTCCAAAATATACCTATGGGATAAACCAATCTTTTCAATCACCAACCCAAACTATTCCACAAAGCCTACTAGAATAGAATTGCAAACAAATTGAATAGATGAACTCGGAAGTCTCTTACCTAAAATAATAACATAAAACCATCAAAACTTGAAAGGAAATCATGCCTACACAACAAATTCCACAACAAAAATTAAGTTGAGAGTCATGATTCACTCAAAAAACTCATGAAAAACTAAAGGATATAACAATTTTAGGAAGTGGGAAATCAATTTGGAAACCTGAAAAAATAAGTCAGAAACCTTGTGAAGCTTAAAAGTCTAATGAAAATTCAAATTAACCACAAGATCAAACTAAGGAAACTGGTAAAAATGTGAAAGAAACAATTGTTCATCAAACAACCACACAACCTAAACCATTTTCTCAACGCATGAGGGGGAGAACCATGCCCGAATTGAGTGAAACATTAAGGTCAATATTCACACAAGTCAAGTTGAACATTACCCTTCTTGATGCAATCTAAACCATACCTACCTTCTCAAAGTACCTTAAGGACTTGTGCAATTTTAAAAGAAAATTTTCACATAAAAATCATGTCCTTTTGGCTACTAATGTGAGTATGACTAACCAAGGGATCATTCCTTCTATGTTGAAAGACCTGGGTTTCCCTTACATCAATGTAGAACTAGGAGAGTGCAATGTTGTCTAAGCCTTGTGTGACCTAGGTGACAGTGTCAATCTCATTCCCTACGATGTGTACTTCTAGTTAAGCTAAGAAGAGCTCCAACCCACATCTGTCAAACTTCAAATTGTTGATCGTAACATTAGGGATCCAAATGGGATTTTGAAGGATGTTCTAGTAAAAGTAGAAAACATCATCTACCCTGCTAACTTCATTTTTCTTGACAATAATCATAACTTAGGCAAAAAGGATCAAACCCAAATCATCCTTGGTCATCCCCTCCTTGAAACAATCAACTTTGGTATCTGAGTCTGAAATGGGAACAAGACCATCACATTTGGAAACATGATTCTAGACATGAACATCTACAGTGCAAGCTCAGAAATAGGGGATGGCGAGGACATTCATGACGTAAACATGATAGGAATCATTGGTAATGAGTCTATAGAATATAAAATAATATTTGATGGATGTTTAAGTTAGGATGAGATTGACTTCCTTTGTTCACATGAAGGATTTTTTCTCCTTGGCTTTAATCGTTTTCAAATTTCTATTATAGTGAAGTATTGGGTCCCAAAATCAGTGAAACCTTTCAGGAAACCACATTCATAGAGACCACTCCAACTTATATCCCCAAATATGATCAATCCAACCGAGTATCTCAAAATTCGACAAGTGGGGAATCAATACTATCTAAAAATCTGGGAAACAAAATTGTTTTTTGATCCAATACCCCAATATTCTGTTGATATTCCGAACAATCATGGTCTTGAATTGAAGGAAATTCCTGCAACACTCAAATATTCCTTCCTAAGGGTCAATCAAACACATACTATTGTCATTTGTTCTTCTCTTGTATCAAATCAATAGATGATCCTTCTAGATGTCCTTAAGAAACATAACAATGCCATTGGTCAGACCCTATCTTATATTACTTGGATTAGCCCACTTATCAAGACTCATAGGATTGTTCTTGAATCCGATTCTAAGCCTTGTTGTTAAACTCAATGGCGAAACAATTTTAATCTCGTGGAAGTAGTGAGAAAAGAACATCTAAAATTGTTAAAAGCTGGAATCATCTATCCCATAGTTGAGGGTGAGTGGGTGAGCCCAACCTATGTGGTTCCAAAAAAGGTTGGAATCACAGTGATAACCAATTATGATGGAGAGAGTCATCCAAAAAGGGTGAGTAGTGGATGGAGAGTCGGTATATACTATAGGAATCTAAACTCATTTACCAAGAAGGACAATTTCCCCTTACCATTCATTGACCAAGTCCTTGAGAGTGAGGCAAGTTATGCCTTATACTATTTCTTAGATGGGTACTGTAGGTATAATAAAATTGATTTCTCCCTAAGGGATAAATGGAAGACTACATTCACATGTCCATTTGGAACCTTTGATTTCAAACGCATGCCATTCGGGTTATGCAATGCCCCTAGAACCTTCCAACAGTGCATGATGTGAATATTCTCAGACATGGTAGGGGGTTTTCTTGTGGTCTTCGTGGATGACTCCCCAATCTTTGGGGATACATTTGAGGGATGTCTTAGGAATGTGGAGAGAGTTTTGTTCAGATGTGGATAAACAAATCCGATCCTAAACTGGGAATAGTGGCATTTCATGCTTAAACAAGGAATAGCCCTGGGCCAAATAGTATCGGGTAGGGGGGTTGAAGTTGATAAAGTAAAGGTTGACATCATACACCACCTTCCATCAGCCAGAACTATTAAAGAAGTGAGGTATTTTTTAGGAAATGAATGTTTCTATAGAAGGTTCATCAAGGAAATTAGTTCAATCTCTCGCCCCCTTTGTGCACTCCTAGTAAAGGATCCTCCATTTGTTTGTATAGAAAGCTGTGACGGTTCATTCTCAACCATCAAATCCTCTCTCACCTCTCCTCCCATTACGAAATCTTCAAATTAGAACCTTCCTTTCAAACATATGTGTGTTTCCAATGACTTTGTTATAGGAGTTGTGTTATGACAACGTTGTGATAAAACTCCTTATGTAATTTCTTATGAAATAAAATCCTTAAATGATGATCGAATCAGCTATACCACCACTGAAAAAGAGTTACTTGTTATTGTGATTGCCATAGAGATGTTTAGGTCATACCTGTTAGGATCCCCCATCATTGTGTTCAATAACCATTCTTTACTAAAATACCTCTTCCAAAAAAAAGATTCCAAGGATAGGATGATTAGGTGGGTCCTTCTCTTACAAGAATTTGACCTCACAATCAAGGATAAAAAGGGTTTTGAAAATGTTTTAGTTGATCATCTCTCTAAGATAGAATTTAAAGGCAACTCAAATCACCTTTTTTGAATCTGATTCATTCTCTGATGAACGCATATACTATATGAGTGACTAACCTTGGTATGTCAATATAGCAAATTTCATAGTTACATGATTCATTCCAAAATTATTAGGGACTCAAGAACAAAGGAAATTACATTCAGATGTTGGGATCTATGTGTTTGATGATCCATACCTCTATATGTTCTACTCTGACCACGTCATTAGGAGGTCTGCCCTAGAATCTAAACAAGATCCCATCCATAAATTCTGTCATAGTGAGGCATGTGGAGGTCACTTTTCCTCTAAAAACACTTTCTAAGATTCTTCAGTTTGGACACTTCTGTCCCACCGTCTCAAGGGTATCCTACATATTTTTTCAATGATGTCATATGTGTCAACAAGTAGGGTCCATCACCAAAAAGAATCAAATTCCACTCACTCCCATCTTAGTGGATGAAATGTTTGACTGTTGGGGAATTGATTCCATGGGTCCCTTCCCAAACACTAGGGGATATCATTACATTCTCTTAGCTATTTATTATGACTAAAAATTGGTTGAGTCTATTCCCACAAAATCCAATGATCATAAAACTATGATTAGATTACTAAAAGAAAACATCTTCTCTAGATTTAGAATTACTAGGGCTATCATTAGTGATCATGGAACTCATTTTTTCAATCGTACATTCTCATCACTCCAGGAAAAGTATGGAATTTCTCAAAAAGTGTGCAATGCTTACCTCTCATAGAATAATGTTCAAGCTGAGTTATCCAATTAAGATATGAAACAAATTAATAAGAAAACTGTTAATCCATCTATGAAATATTGATCGAGCAAACTCTTAGATTCTCTTTGGGCCAATCTAACCGTGTATAAAACCATTTTAGGAATGTACACATATAGGATGGATTATGGTAAAGCATTCCATTTTCCAGTGGAGGTTGAACATTATTATTTTTGGGAAATTATGAAAATGAATTTTGACCTCTCATTGGCTGAAAAAAAATGAAATTATATCCAAATTAACTTGAGGAACATAGGATGGAGGCGTGTAAAAATTCAAGGTTTAATAAAGTAAATGTACAATCCTACCAATCACAAAATCATAAAACCAAACACATTGTAATGGGTAAACCTATTCTTTTGTATAGTTCTAAATGTCACTTAAACCCAGGAAAGTTGAAGTCTTGATGCTCAGGTCTATACATTGTGCATAAATTTTACCCCCATGGGGCTGTAGAAATTCAAGATCCCAACATTGGTCAAACCATTAATGTTAATGGTAATAGAGTAAAACAAATCATTGAACCATTCCAAATAAATTATGTTGATGAAAAATTGTGTGAACCAACCTTAGATTAGGAAAATGATTAAATAATTTGGATTTATATCGAGCTAACGAAGTTAAACAAAGTGATGCATGGGAGGAAACCTATGGTTTTAAAGATTCCAATCATTTTGTCATTTTAATATACTTTATATTTTATGTTGGATTAATGAATCATTTTGATATTTAAAAATAATATGAAAAAATAGACTCTTGAAATATTCTTCTATTATGAGTGTGGATGGGTATCAAATGGGAGTGCCATATTCATCTGTGTCTTGTGCTATGATCCTTGATTAATATCTTACCTATAAATTTAAAAAAAAGTAAATGTATCATTAGTTCATTTTATTTTTATGTGTTTGTAGGTTAAATAATAATAATAATAATAGTAATAAAATTAAAAGGCCACATCATAGTTCATGGGGAAAACTTTTTCACAACAGGAGAAGTCACAGGGACTTGAACTCAAGACCGAAGGGTGATAGGGGCATGCGCTTACCACTGACATACGACTTATAGTGCTTCCTTATTATATAATTTTCGTATATATACTTATATTTAACTTTTTTTTAGTACATGAATATATGTATATATATATATTGTTTTGTTTTGTTTTGATTGTCTATTTTTTTCATCCATTAATGAATTCTCATAGTTAAATAGAGATAAATGGATTAAAAGAGAGCAACAGCAACTTCAAATTCAACCACAAGGTGACTTTATTACATGATCCTTATTTTCAATTTCCATTTTGCACTACTTTTCTCTACCTATACCCCCTTCCAAATATTCTTTTCATTAATCACTGGGGACAATGTTATTTTATGTTGGGGGAGATAAAAAAATATTGATTATGTTTCAAAGAATGATTGATTTGAAAAAAGGTGTTCCTTATTTGAAGGACAAATTTCTTAAACCTTGAACATGATAATTTGCATCATACACCTTGAAACTGAATATCAAATAATTTAGCATGCCCTGATTTTGATTTTAATCAATGTATAATTTATGAGCAAAGATTTTGGTAAATGTGGCTGTCTAAGATAAAATTTCATCCTTTATATTTTCATCCAAATAAAAAAATATCACAACGCACATCCATTGGATTGTGGGGTATTAGTTTGGTTTCATGGGATCCCCCAAGAAAATAACATATTTTTGGCGATCATTTTAGTTTTAATATGAGTATTCAGAAACAAATGTGTGCATAGGGAAATGAAATGAGCTAATGTGTGGCTTTCGACACTTGGGGATTGTTACTCTATAATTGTTTGTCCCAGAGTTAGTAATTTTATCTCTACATATGGTAATTTTACATTGTTTTTTATTGAGTTAATTCAAAATGATTCTTGAGTATGTGGGATTAACATGGTTCCCTAAGGTCCTTTAGCCTAGGATTCATCGGTAAAGTCTTTTTATAGGGGTTTACTCTTTTGAGTTCCATTTCAATTAAAATGGAAAAAATTTCAAAAAAAAATTATTACTCTTCATAATATTGAAATGTGATTCCACCAAGCGCTTCTATCATTTCCCCCCTTTAATAATGATAAACCATCATCTCTATTGCGATTCACAACAAATCATAACTCTTAATTGATATTGAATGAAATATGGCAATAAATTTGAACAAAGGAAGAAGATTAAAATTGGGATCATCTGATGAAACTATCTTGTATTAAAATATTTTGATGGGTTTCATGATTTTTTGGTAAAATGTTTGTTCATGATCATTGGGTATTAAAATATTTTCTGAAAAAAGGAATTTGGATTTCATATTGTTGAGATACATTTTTCTCGGGACTAGAAAATCTCAAGTTGGGGGTGTAATTAGGAAATAAAAATACTTATGTTAATTACATTTTAATGGTAATAATTTTTTCATTTTTGATCTTAGGGGACTGAGTTAGTGGATTTTAATTTTAACATCCATTCTCATCATTTGTACACTTCATGCCTAATGTGCACAAATTTAGGCCCAATGATTAATCTAATTTTAAGTAATTTAAATATCCATATTTTAATATAAAATTTTTATAAATGAATATAAACTTCAATATGAACATTTCTCATCTAGTTATCAATGGATTATTCATAAAGGAAGATGGGAATATTTTGCGATGAAAGGAAACAATTCTGGAGAAGGTAGATTGGACACCTGCCCACCGATATAAAGGTGGGGCCCACAATACATACCCAATGAAGCCAAAATTTCATGGTATTAAATTTACAGAGAGCTAGTATAAATCTGAAGCATCACTTTTTTCTTTTATGTCCCACCCTAATTTGGCCATCTATGACGATATATATGCACATCTGTTCGGTGGAGGCAAGTTGGATGCAACTTCGGGTAAAGGGTGGAAAAGTATCATCTCCATTACATTCCACCACCCTAGGCATACCATTCACAAGTTTGATGATTTTTAAAATTGGGGGATTGATTGTAGCCTCATGAAATTCCTATTTAAGGTAGTGTTGGTGGAGGTTTTGGGTATCTTTGGTGCTTGGTTTCATTGTAGTGTTTTGCTGCCGCTTTGAGTTTGTAATCACATTTCTTTCTCATATAGGTTGTTCAATTCACCTTAGTTTCTTAATAAATATTCTTCCTTTACTATTATTATATACTTATACATATCACTTTGATACTATTTACTAAATTTTTGAATGTATTCACACCATACTTTGTGATATTTATCACACAACAGTGGAGTGATTGATTATTGTTGTTGTTTTTACTTCTACAATTCCACCCTCGTAAGTCTACTTCCCACATTATTTGAGAACATGTCATCAATGTAGGGATAAATATTTTATCGTTTGATACAAGGAAGTATAAAATGGATGGATTGAATGTTATTTCTCAATCTCTAAATGTTTATTATTATTATTTTATTTGGGGTTCTTTTATTCAATGATTTTCTCTCTCCCTCTTCAATATTGAATTTAATCACCCCAGTTTTATGTGATAAAAAAATCCATTACCTTGGAGTGATCATGAAAATGATCCTACAAGTGTATAGGTGATTATAATTTGTTTGTGAATGTGTTTAACTAGTAGGTGATGAGGTTAGTTTTAATTCATTGAATGAATCCTTCTTGAGTTAATGAAATTAAAATAATTAAAAAATGAATTCATCTAACCCACCGCTTGTAATAACCTAGGATAAACATTTCCCATAATTTTAATTCACCCATTACATTTAGTTTTCACTTAAACCCATTTAAAATCAACCCAATTTTGTGCACTTAATAGCCAAAAATAGTCCATAGAATGTACATGTTCGTAGGATACTTCTTAGGTCTCTGAGGAATCGACAACCCAAGCTAAACTACAAGCGACCTCTTAACCCAAAATTCATGGGTAAATTTGGGCATTAATCACATTCATTTCATATTTCTATATTTATGTAATAAATAGTTCAAAAGACTATTTTTTTATGAAAAATTATTTTTATTTCTACCTTTAGTCGAAAACCTATTTTTCATCCAAAACCATTTTTCCCAATAAAAATCAAATAAATGTATTTCAAATTCTTAAAATGATTTAGTAATTAAATTTGAACCCAGTTTTTACATTTTACGAAAATTTTTGAGAATACAATTTGTGTCTTTTTCCAAACAAGGCTCATTTGGATATTAACAGAAATGTTAAAATAATATTTATTTTATAATGTATGGAATGAATGTAAATTTATAATTTCATGACCATTATTTTTTTGGAACCTTAATTTTTAGATTTTCAAGTTTATTTTGAAAGAAAAATATTTCTAATTTTTTTTTTGAATTATTAATTTTAAAAGAGAATATTTTTAAAGAAAATATATTTCCCACAAAAAATGTTTCAATTGATTTTAATATCAAAATCATTTTTCATATAAGGTGAAATCGTTGGATGTTATTTGTGCATTAATTGGTATTTTATCCATGTATTGATATAACATTACTTCTATATATTCTTAATTATTATGATGAAAATATGTTAAAAACCCCCACTACTCTTCTGTGGGTTATTCCACGATAGAATAATTATGAAACAAGATTATATTTTCATTTGTAATATTATGATAAATGATGAAATTATTATCAAACCTGTATCATTTCTTAAGGTTATTATATTAAGATATTTTTTTATGAATACCATTTAATTTTATGAGTTTTAATATGATTAATTTTTAATGATCTGGAGGCATACGAATTTAATATTTTTCTTATACGATGGGTTAGACCTTTATCTACCTCCATTAAATTTTGTAATGATTGAAATATTAGAAGATAAAAAGGAATGGAATGCGTATTGACCCCAATTAAATAATATAATTGTAACATCACAGGTAAATAAAGAATAAAGAATTTTCATATTTATTAATATTTACTAATTAAATATTAATTTTATTTTAAAGGGGTTGCTATGTTCGATAGCGTACCCGATACGCAACGATGAGTTTCTTTGAAACTTACGTAGCACACTAGTAATAAAATAATATTATTTTAAATGTTAGTTAACAACTAGCCGTTGTACTGGCGGGAATGGATAGAAATAACTAAAATATGATTATATATGTTTTTAAATGTTTATACATTTACCCAATAAAAGATAAAGGCTTAAAATACAGAAAGATTTCAATTTTAGGGCATATATACTCTAATTTTCACTAAAGGTTCACTTATCACGTTTTAATGGTGAACCATCATTAAATATAGTTTTGATCACTCTTATACTTTATTTTGGACCAAATATAACTCTTCTTTAGAATCGGGACATCAAAATTTACTTTGTGTAAATTTTTGGTACCTTTCTGATAAAGTTCATTTTTTTATGAATAGTGTAAAACGTTGTATTTTAATTCAAAACCTCTTTTTAATCTAAATTATTTACATGATTAGATTATATTTTGATTTAGTTTTAAAGTGAAATTAGAAAATATTCTTACCATTAAATCCAATAGTGGTCATTGGAATTAATTTCACTTTGAAATCAGACTTAAACTAGTGTCAATCTTTTGATACTTATTGTTTCACAAAAACACGCTATTTGTCATGACAGCGGGAATTAATTATTAAATTAATTAATTTGACTTATATGTTCTGAATTTTTTAAAATAGACTTCATTTTTGAATTCTTAATATCAAATATAGCTTACGGTGAATATTTGGTAATTTTCTGAAAAACTTCAATTTTTGATGAATAGTGAAACCACTAAGTGGTACTTATAAAGACTGATTTTCCGTTTAAATGAAATTTTTCCATCATTGTGTTTTGAATTTCAAAAATCTGACATACATGGTTGTCATTAAGAAGTAAAATGTGGTTCAATGAGATTATAATAATTTTTTGGTGAATAGTAACTTATTAAGTTCTTAATCGCGATTAGAGGTAATTAGTGTAGTTTAAGGTAAAAATGATATTATAAGAATGTGAAAACACCATGAAACTTGTCCTAAACCTATTGGGTGAGTCATGGCCTACCAAAACAAGCCATGGGCCAACTTGGGGACCCCATGGAGCCACTTTAGTTGGAAAATAACATTAAAATATTTTTATTTAATGTTAATGTGAAAATGACACTAACATAAATTGTTTTACTAAAATAATTTGTGAGTGGGGTTATACAAGTAAAAATTTTGATTATAAATAGTAATTTGAAAGATAGAAAGATTTCCTACATCATAGTATTTTTTTTATAATTTTCAGACATTAAATAAATTAATGTATTTATGACATAATAATGATGCAGCGATGACATCATTATTTGACGATTTAAATAAAATGGAAAGATAATGTAAAATCTATGAACTAAACATGTCCAAATCCAATTGGATGAGTGTATTTCGAACCCTTATCACCTTATCCACGAATTATTTCAATATGGGACCTTTTAAAACCGAAACACATTTTCAAATAAAGTAATATTTCTTTACTTTCCAAAAGTGCCCCTCCTCTCCTCTTATAAAAGGCCCCCACCTCTACCCCATTTCACATACTTCTCAAGCCTTTGGCTCAGCCAGCCCCTGACCATTTACTCTCTCCAAATCCCTCTCCTCATCCTAGAGGATTCCCTTTGGGCAGAATCCTTTCAAAGGAAGCCTTTAGGCTCAAATCAAAAGGGAGTTACACTTTTAAAGGTAATTCATTCTCTCTTGTTCATTTGTTTTATTTTGCTTCTCCAACCTTCTAAACTCTTTTTATTTACTTCTTTTGTAACAACACCAGTATCTTAAATATACTAGGATGTTGTTATAATATTTATTTGAGCTACACTCTCACACAACTACATCAAATGGTTAAGGAACATACGGTTTCCGTGGATGGCGAAATTCTGCCTCCCGAAATGATGATTGTTCAATACTCATTTAACACCTTCAAGGGTGGACATTATTATGTCACTATTTTTATATATGATATATAATATGTTTATGTTTTCTTTAAGCTTCTTTATTTTTCATTTTTGGCATACCTTTATGGTTTCCATTATGGGTAAACACGATATCTTCATTTAAGGAAGTGAGGACTACTGCCCCCTAAAAGTGATGTGATTCGTTAATGCCATATGTGGGACATGTAAAGGATGGATTTAAAGTTATTATATATGATGTTATACTGGAATTATAATATACCTCTATATCATTATTATTTCTTTCCATTAAAATATGAGATAGAAATGAAAGTAGCGTTCATGCGTACGTACGGCTTACCGTCTCCATGAACGGTGCATTTCATTTCTTATCCCCAAATGTAATATACTATTAAAAGTACATGTATATAATGGATATATATAATTAATGATATATCTAAATGATGAATATAATTCTGGAATTAAAATATACATACCTCCCATTTAGTTTTAATTCCATTAATATGACAAAGAAATGAAAGTAGCGTTCATGCGTATGTACGGCTTACCGTCTCCATGAACGGTGCATTTCATTTATTACCTCTAAATGATTATGTAATATTATAAATACATGTATATGCTGGATATATATGATACATATTATATCCAAATTGGTAATTTCATTCTGGATATAAAGAACTTTTTACCACATGAACAACATGTAATTGTAAGAAGTCAACTTTCGACTTAAGAACCAAATATTGACAAAACAAACATTATTAACTTAAATGGTTACATAATGTTTATAACATGGAAATAAGTGATATAAAAAGAATAATGAACTTTAAAAATGTTCTTAATAAAGTATAAATTAACTCAAGTTTATTATTCAGGACGTTAAAGAATGATCGAGTCAAGTCGGACCCAAGGTAAGGGACTTCGTCTCAATCTCCATTCATTGAGGCATATTTCATTTTATAAACTACTTTATTTTATACGGTGTATAAAATCCTTTGACTTTTACTTTTATACAAAAGGAATATTTTTCTACGAAGCATTTTACTAAATGACAAAAAGGAATGTTTTTTAACGTACGCGGTGACAACGACTTTTTCCGTCGCCGCGAGTATTATTTGTTCTTTGGCTTCCTCAACAAGCCGTATTATTTTTAGAATAAAACAAATACCATATACTCTTTTGTGTATTTTGGTATTGAAAATGGTTTTGATAAAGGATTCTATTATGTCAATATATTTATGTTATATTATGATTGAAATGTGGAAATGTTATCATTCCTTTATATTGGTTTTATGTTTTATGATTTTATATTGGTACATGGACATTTTAACGGGTGGTTATGTTATAAACCATATGACGGGTGGTGCCGTGAATACCAGGACGGGTGGTTACGTTATAACCTCCAATGCATTGGGTATGGAAGTCGGCCGTATGGCTATTCCATTAAGTATGTATGGAAATTGGTCGTATGGCTATTCCATTAAGTTATATGTGTGGAAGTCGACCGTATGGTTATTCCACTTAAGTATGTTTATGTCCCAAGTTACCTTTATATATGTTATGCGTTCTTTATATGGGTTTTATGGTAATTCTTTGGTTACAAAAAGGTAAGTAATGATACTTTATTCAGTGAAGAGTTTTTATTACTTCATAAAGGTGAAAAGTATTACTTTGATAAAGTATACATGGTTTACTTGTTGTTTTGATAAACTAACAATTTTCATTCTTTGTGTATCCCTTACTGAGCTTTTTATGCTCACCCCAAGTTTTTTTGAAATGTTTTTCACATGACTTAATGTGGAATCGGGTCAAGGATGGGATCAAGGGAAAGTCATGCTTTATAAAACATGGAACTAGACATGTTTCTTTTTAAGAGTTTTTTTTATTATTCTATGAAAACTTAGTAGAAATTTCTACTTTGTAATCTTTTGAGATGTAATAGTTATGTTCTAATTCTCTAAAACTCTAAACCTGAAAATATCCTCAATGTGAATTATTCATTTAATTCAATATTAAGTAAGGTTTAAGGCTGGGGCCTTATAGTTGGTATCAAAGGACGGTTTAGACAACTTTAGGAATTAGAAAAGTGTTAAATTATAATATGATTGAAATGATATAGCATTTACGGATTACCAAGTTGCTTCGCCTAAGATATTTCTGTGTTCAGAATGGTTTTCCGAAGAGGAAACAAAGCAGCTATGTTGGGACGACATCAGGAGGAAGATAACCTTCTAAATCAGCAACCTGAGATGGTCGGAATCAGAACTGAACAGTTTGTTGCAGTAATGGCACTGTTGACTCAGGCTATAAATGGTGGTGGTATACATGAACGAGATCAGCCAGATCAACCACAGAGGAACATGTCAGTGGTGGAACATTTCATGAGGCAACATCCCCCATCATTTAGAGGATCATATGACCCTGTGCAAGCTGAAGGGTGGATTAAAGCAATGGAGAAGATTTTTGATGTCATGGGGTGTTCAGAACATCAAAAGGATAGTCTTGTTGTTTATCGTTTTGAAGGTGAAGCTGATCAGTGGTGGTCGATGGTGAAAAATATAAGGGATAGTGATGAGATTGAGGATCTTCACTGGGACGAATTCAAAGGTATGTTTCTTGAGAAATATTTTCCTAAGGTGGTTCGTCTTAGGATGGAAAAACAGTTCCTAGAATTGAGGCAGGAGGATGATTCAGTGGCTACTTATGAAGCAAAGTTCACTCGATTGGCAAGGTATGCTCCAAACTTCATACGAGATCTTGATAGTAAAATAAACCGTTTTTACTCAGGGTTAAAGCCAATGTATCGAAGGGATTTAGCTTCTCGTGAGTTCAAAAGTTATGAAAAACTTGTTCGATGTGCGGAGAAGGTGGAAATGGAGTTTGCCGATGATCAGGAGTACTATGACAAACAACAGAATAAGAGGTCTAGTTGGCAGGAAAAGGGGAAGAATTCATCAAAGAAGCAAGGAGGTAAGAAAACCAAATATCCATCATGTGAGAAGTGTGGTAAAATGCATCCTGGAGAATGTTTATCCAAGTCTGGTAAGTGCTTTCGGTGTGGTAAGTCTGGTCATATTGCTCGTAACTGTAAAGAATATGATCAAGCAGGAAATGAAAAGCCAGTGGTAAGATGTTTTAAGTGTAATGAAATGGGTCATTATGCAAACGAGTGTCCAACGAAGAACTCAACAGGGGGAATGCAGCCAGACTACAAGCAGAAAGGGGTGGTGAAATCCTTTGCAACAACTTCAGCAGATGTTGGGTCATCGAATGAAGTGGTATCAGCTCCAGGGAGCTTAGTATTTTTCAAAGATTGACTTGAGGTCGGGGTACCATTAGTTGAAAGTAAAAGAAGCAGACGTTCCGAAGACTACGTTCCGTACTAGATATGGCCATTATGAATTTGTAGTTATGACTTTTGGGTTAACCAATGCACCTGCTGTATTCATGGACCTTATGAATAAAATTTTCCATGACTTCTCTGATAAGTTTCTGTTTGTGTTTTGAGGTTTGGGAAGAGGTTATGTGTGCCTTGTGATTCACAGTTAAAAAATGAGTTGTTATGTGAGGCTCATAGTTCCCCGTTTTCAGTTCATCCTGGCAGTACTAAGATGTACAGAGATCTGCGGGAGTATTACTGGTGGGATGGATTGAAAAGAGACATTACTGATTTTACTGTGAAGTGTTTGAAATGTCAACAGGTTAAAGCAGAGTGGCAGTTACCAAAAGGGATGCTTCAGCCTTTACCAGTGCCAGATTGGAAATGGGAAAACATATCCATGGACTTTGTTGTGGGATTACCGAGGACATCTTGAGGTAATAATGAAATCTAGGTTATTGTTGATCGCTTGACCAAATCTGCTCATTTCCTTTCTATACGAGATACTTTCTCTCTAGATCAACTTTTCTGTTTTATCTTAAAGAGATAGTCAGGTTACATGGAGTTCCTCTCTCCATGGTATCGGATCGTGATCCCAGGTTTACTTCTAACTTTTGGAAATGCCTTCAGAAGTCGTTGGGTACTGAATTAAATTTTAGTACAGCTTTTCATCCTCAATCAGATGGGCAGTCAGAACGAACAATTCAGAGATTAGAGGATATGCTACGAGCTTGTTTGATGGATTATCAGGGATGTTGGGACCAACATCTTTCTTTGGTTGAATTTTCTTATAATAACAGCTTTCATTCCAGTATACAGATGGCACTATTTGAGGCATTATATGGGAAGCGGTGTCGAACTCCAGCATTTTTGAATGAAGTGGGTGAAAGGAAGCTGATGGGACCAGAATTGGTAGAAGAGATGGCAGAAAAAGTTCAGTTGATTCAGAAAACACGTGAGAACAGCTAAGAGCAGGAAGAAGAGTTATGCGGATAACCAGAGGAAGGATCTATCTTTTGAGGTAGGTGATCATTTTTTTCTCAAGGTTTCTCCTTGGAAAAGTGTGATGAGATTTGGTAAGAAAGGAATGTTGAGTCCATGGTTGGTTGGACCATACGAAATTCTGGAAAGAGTTGGATCAGTTGCATACCAAGTGGCTTTACCTCCGAGTTTATCTCAGGTACACAATTTTTTTCACGTTTCGATGTTGAGAAAGTATATGCCAGATCCATCTCATGTTTTGAGCCCAGAGGTAGTTCATCTAGAAGAGAACCTATCTTATGAGGAACAACCGGTCCAGATTCTTGACCACAGGGAGCAAGTGTTACGGAATAAGGTGATTCATCAGGTAAAGGTTTTGTGGAAAACCATGTGATTGAAGAGGCAATGTGGGAATCTGAAAATGCTATGAGGGATAAATACCCCCACTTATTTTGATAAGTGAATAAATGTGTGAGGACGCAATTCCCAAAAGGGGGGAAGGATGTAACATCCCAGGAAAATAAAGAATAAAGAATTTTCATATTTATTAATATTTACGAATTAAATATTAATTTTATTTTAAAGGGGTTGCTATGTTCGATAGCGTACCCGATACGCAACGATGAGTTTCTTTGAAACTTACGTAGCACACTAGTAATAAAATAATATTATTTTAAATTTTAGTTAACAACTAGCCGTTGTACTGGAGGGAATGGATAGAAATAACTAAAATATGATTAGATATGTTTTTAAATGTTTATACATTTACCCAATAAAAGATAAAGGCTTAAAATACGGAAAGATTTCAATTTTAGGGCATATATACTCTAATTTTCACTAAAGGTTCACTTATCACCTTTTAATGGTGAACCATCATTAAATATAGTTTTGATCCCTCTTATACTTTATTTTGGACCAAATATAACTCTTATTTAGAATCGGGACATCAAAATTTACTTTGTGTAAATTTTTGGTACCTTTCTGATAAAGTTCATTTTTTTATGAATAGTGTAAAACGTTGTATTTTAATTCAAAACATCTTTTTAATCTAATTTATTTATCTGATTAGATTATATTTTGATTTGGTTTTAAAGTGAAATTAGAAAATATTTTTACCATTAAATCCAATAGTGGTCATTGGAATTAATTTCACTTTGAAATCAGACATAAACTAGTGTCAATCTTTTGATACTTATTGTTTCACAAAAACACGCTATATGTCAGGACAGCGGGAATTAATTATTAAATTAATTAATTTGACTTATATGTTTTGAATTTTGTAAAATAGACTTCATTTTTGAATTCTTAATATCAAATATAGCTTAGGGTGAATTTTTGGTAATTTTCTGAAAAACTTCAATTTTTGATGAATAGTGAAACCACTAAGTGGTACTTATAAAGACTGATTTTCCGTTTAAATGAAATTTTTCCATCATTGTGTTTTTAATTTCAAAAATCCAACATACATGGTTTTCATTAAGAAGTAAAATGTGGTTCAATGAGATTATAATAATTTTTTGGTGAATAGTAACTTATTAAGTTCTTAATCGCGATTAGAGGTAATTAGTGTAGTTTAAGGTGAAAATGATATTATAAGAATGTGAAAACACCATGAAACTTGTCCTAAACCTATTGGGTGAGTCATGGCCGACCAAGAAAATCCATGGGCCAACTTGGGGACCCCATGGAGCAACTTTAGTTGGAAAATGACATTAATATATTTTTATTTAATGTTAAAGTGAAAATGACACTAACATAAGTTGTTTTACTAAAATAATTTTTGAGTGGGGTTATACAAGTCCCAATTTTGATTATAAATAGTAATTGGAAAGATAAAAAGATTTCCTACATCATAGTAGTTTTTTTATAATTTTTAGACATTAAATAAATTAAATTATTTATGACATAATAATGATGCAGCGATGACATCATTATTTGACGATTTAAATAAAATGGAAAGATAATGTAAAATCTATGAACTACACATGTCCAAAGCCAACTGGATGAGTGGATTTCGAACCCTTATCACCTTATCCACGAATTATTTCAATGTGGGAACTTTTAAAACCGAAAAACATTTTCAAATAAAGTAATATTTCTTTACATTCCAAAAGTGCCCCTCCTCTCCTCTTATAAAAGGCCCCCACCTCTACCCCATTTCACACACTTCTCAAGCCTTTGTCTCGGCCAAACCCTGCCCATTTACTCTCTCCACATCCCTCTCCTCATCCTAGAGGATTCCCTTTGGGAAGAATCCTTTCAAAGGAAGCCTTTAGGCTCAAATCAAAAGGGAGTTACACTTTTAAAGGTAATTCATTCTCTCTTGTTCATTTGTTTTATTTTGCTTCTCCAACCCTCTAAACTCTTTTTATTTACTTCTTTTTTTACAACACCAGTATCTTAAATATACTAGGATGTTGTTATAATATTTATTTGAGCTACACTCTCACACAACTACAT
Source organism: Viscum album (assembly GCA_963277665.1). Taxonomy (NCBI): domain Eukaryota; kingdom Viridiplantae; phylum Streptophyta; class Magnoliopsida; order Santalales; family Viscaceae; genus Viscum; species Viscum album. The sequence goes on along the minus strand of OY728141.1, from coordinate 38,247,584 downwards.
CAAATGGTTAAAGAACATACGGTTTCCGTGGATGGCGAAATTCTGCATCCCGAAACGATGATTGTTCAATACTCATTTAACATCTTCAAGGGTGGCCATTATGATGTCACTATTTTATATATGATATATAGTATGTTTATGTTTTCTTAAAGCTTCTGTATTTTTCATTTTTGGCATACCTTTATGGTTTCCATTATGGGTAAACACGATATCTTCATTTAAGGAAGTGCGGACTACCGCCCCCTAAAAGTGATGTGATTCGTTAATTCCATTTGTGGGACGTGTAAAGGATGGATTTAAAGTTATTATATATGATGTTATACTGGAATTATAATATACCTCTATATCATTATTATTTCTTTCCATTAAAATATGAGATATAAATGAAAGTAGCGTTCATGCGTACGTACGGCTTACCGTCTCCATGAACGGTGCATTTCATTTCTTATCCCCAAATGTAATGTACTATTAAAAGTACATGTATATAATGGATATATATAATTAATGATATATCTAAATGATGAATATAATTCTGGAATTAAAATATACATACCTCCCATTTAGTTTTAATTCCATTAATATGACAAAGAAATGAAAGTAGCGTTCATGCGTACGTACGGCTTACCGTCTCCATGAACGGTGCATTTCATTTCTTACCTATAAATGATTATGTAATATTATAAATACATGTATATGCTGGATATATATGATACATATTATATCCAAATCGGGAATTTCATTCTGGATATAAAGAAATTTTGACCACATGAACAACATGTAATTGTAAGAAGTCAACTTTCGACTTAAGAACCAAATATTGACAAAACAAACATTATTAACTTAAATGGTTACATAATGTTTATAACATGGAAATAAGTGATATAAAAAGAATAATGAACTTTAAAAATGTTCTTAATCAAGTATAAATTAACTCAAGTTTATTATTCAGGACGTTAAAGAATGATCGAGTCAAGTCGGACCCAAGGTAAGGGACTTCGTCTCAATCTCCTTTCATTGAGGCATATTTCGTTTTATACACAACTTTCTTTTATACGGTGTATAAACTCCTTTGACTTTTACTTTTATACAAAAGGAATCTTTTTCTACGAAGCGTTTTACTAAACGACAAAAAGGAATGTTTTTTTTAACGTACGCGGTGACAACGACTTTTTCCGCCGCCGCGAGTATTATTTGGTCTTTGGCTTCCTCAACAAGCCGTATTGTTTTTAGAATAAAATAAATACCATATACACTTTTGTGTATTTTGGTATTGAAAATGGTTTTGATAAAGGATTCTATTATGTCAATATATTTATGTTATATTATGATTGAAATGTGGAAATGTTATCATTCCTTTATATTGGTTTTATGTTTTATGATTTTATATTGGTACTTGGACATTTTAACGGGTGGTTACGTTATAAACCATATGACGGGTGGTGCCGTGAATACCAGGACGGGTGGTTACGTTATAACCTCCAATGCATTGGGTATGGAAGTCGGACGTATGGCTATTCCATTAAGTATGTATGGAAATTGGCCGTATGGCTATTCCATTAAGTTATATGTGTGGAAGTCGACCGTATGGTTATTCCACTTAAGTATGTTTATGTCCCAAGTTACCTTTATATATGTTATGCGTTCTTTATATGGGTTATATGGTAATTCTTTGGTTACAAAAAGGTAAGCAATGATACTTTATTCAGTGAAGAGTTTTTATTACTTCATAAAGGTGAAAAGTATTACTTTGATAAAGTATACATGGTTTACTTGTTGTTTTGATAAACTAATAATTTTCATTCTTTGTGTATCCCTTACTGAGCTTTTTATGCTCACCCCAAGTTTTTTTGAAATGTTTTTCACAGGACTTAATGTGGAATAGGGTCAAGGATGGGATCAAGGGAAAGTCATGCTTTATAAAACATGGAACTAGACATGTTTCTTTTTAAAAGTTTTTTTTTATTCTATGAAAACTTAGTAGAAATTTCTACTTTGTAAACTTTTGAGATGTAATTGTTATGTTCTAATTCTCTAAAACTCTAAACCTGAAAAGATCCTCAACGTGAATTATTCATTTAATTCAATATTAAGTAAGGTTTAAGGCTGGGGCCTTATAATAATTTTTTCACTATGATAATAATGGGTTCAACCTTGAATACTATGATTATTTTTAGTGTGAACCCATTAAACTATGTTATTCTTGGAAATGAGACTTAAATTAATAAAGAAATAATTTTCTATGCTTATGTGTGTGATAAAAATCCATTCCTTAATACAATTATATGTTCTTATTGTTTATAATTTTTTGGATTCCATTATGATTTATGTATTATAGGCTTATATGATTTATTCCATGACTCATGTTTACAATCTTTGATATGTAGGGTATTTTTTTGAAATGTTAGTCTCATGTTATCATACTATTATGCTCTTGATATATTGATATATCCCATGTAAACCCTTAATGTGAATTTGTGATCACCCTTTCATGTTCTTCATTTCCCTAGGTTATGATGAATGGTATTATGTATGATATGTATAATAAGGGTTCGTGATATGAAAAAAATAGTGGGATGCGGAATTTCTCAATTATATACCAGTTGTTTATGTGTCCAGTTTTCCAAAGGCACTATGCATACATGATTCTGGTATTGATCATTTTGTTATGTAAGGAAAATTATTATATTAATAGTTTATATTTATTTATTTGGAGCTTTTTCCTCTTAAAATATCCTTTGATAAATATTATTTTTTTACTAGTGATACACACTGATGATAGTATAAATAAAATTTAATGTATAACTTATGATCATTTAGACTTGGGAAAGTATTGACATACTATATTCTAGTTCTTCCAATAATGAAAATTATTAATTATTAAGGCTTATTGATTATTTTTTATTTTTTATTCATATGATTAATGAATTGAACTTGTTAGGTTATGGGTGTGCCCTAGAATTACCTATCCACTTGATGAATTATCACGTTTCATGAGACAATACAGGTTATGTATTTGGAATTGGCATTACCCATTTTTGTAAGATGTATGGGTACAATTCATCATCAATAAGTTTTAGATTTCTGACAACATTCAATATTTTATTTTGAAATAATTTACTGATTTCTATGTAATAATTTGAATAGTTATGTCATATAAGGATATATTTCAAGATTATGTGATTATTTATATGTCATAATTTGATCATTATTTATTCTAGTCATATTTTCCAGGTATTTTTTATTCTATGATAGCATTTATTATATTAATTACCATACTATGAATATGATCTCGCCATTTTATATTCTTTCCTTTAATAAAAATTCATTAATGTTTACTATAATTGATATTCAATGATATTCTAGAGGGAATTATAATGTTCTCAATGAAAATAATAATTTTTATATTATATTATAAAATGTAATTTGTTATTAAAGAATTTATCCAATATTATAATGATGTTTAACTATTTGGTCACCGGAGATGAGATCACATGTATCTAGTTCTTATGTACTAGAGAAACGAATGGATCTAGGATACTTGGGTTGGGGTTGTTACATGAGTAGTGGATGATGTGAGAGGTTGTAGATATGAATTTTTATATAGAGGTTGTTAGTTGTTTAGTAATCCTAAATTATATTATATAAAAATACTCTTCATTGTACCATGTATAGAAGTCTTGATTATGTGATCCTAAGGTGGATGTGTAGATTGATCAGGTTCTCTATAGAGATACTTCTTATGTATAGTTAAAGTATCGCTAAAATCAAAAAAATATTTCAAGATAAGATCATTATTCCATTGAGGATACCAATAGTTTTACATCTTGAGTATAATAGTTCCCAACAAGTAGTGTATCCTGGTACATACAAAAAATATCATTCTTTGAGTAGTAGGTTTTTGTTTTTAAGGATGAATAGGTCAATAACTATGTTCATAATTTAATTTTTGTTCTTTAATATGGTGAATGTAATGAATATAGTTCTAACTAGTTTTTTATAGATATTATATGTTCCTTATTAGATATAGGAGGACAAATATATCATTTTAGTTTTCAGTTTACCTCGATATCAGGAAGAATGAGATTTCATTTATGTTATTATAGATTAATTGATTAATTCAACCAATTTCATGATGATTAAGGATTCAATTTTGGTGGATTATTTAGAAAGGACATATATGGATAATGTGGTTTGAAGATTTAGAGTGTAACTGTGATTATATCTAATAATGATTATTTTTTCTTATAGATTTTGGTTGAATATGTAGAATTATTTTTTGCTTCATTTACTCTTTATCATTATTTTTCATCCTCAAATGTATAATTTGATGTTTAAAATAATCCATACACTAATTTAATTGATGCATTAAAGTGTTAGTCAATATAACAGTTCATGGTAAACAAATTTTCCTTTCATTAAGTTTATTTATAATAATATTTATCACTAATCAATTGGTATGTATTAGATTTATGTGATTTAAATGTACCCAAATATATTACCATTTTCATGGATTCAAGTTGGGGACTGAGTGATTATTTTCCATGAATTTGTGTAGATCATCAAATAGAATGTGTTGGGGATATTAGAGGGGATTAAGGATAGTCAAGGAAATAAGATTTGTAAGGTTGAATGAAATAGTATTAAATTGTTTTAAATGATCAATGATCATTTGTTTCTTAATTTTTCTTCTCATATTTATTAGTAAAAGTTTGTAAAGTGTACTAATATTGGTTCATAATAAGTTAGTCATTTATTATTATTATATTGTCTTAGTGAGGTGGGATGCCATTTATATCTACCCCAATATATTGGTAGAATTTATGAAATTATTAATATTTAAAATATTTTTAGTTTTCATTATTATGAATTAGATGTCATTAATTAGGGTATGTTATATATTAAAGTTCCTTTGATATTAATGGAGTGTCTTATTGACATATAATATATTTTGAAGATGGTAATACAATTATTCTTCATTACATTGGTGCATTCCTCCTAGAGGCATGGTGGCTTAAATGGATGTTCATGGATGCAAGATTCATATATTTTTCCTCAATATCATGTGTTATATTGAGTTTGTACTTATTATGATAATTCATTTTATATTGATAAAATTAATGTAAATCTTCTCTCTACAATACAATAATATTCGTTTTTGATAGGTTGATTATTGTTTGAGAATCATCTGAGGTGATATACAATTTAGAGGACCTATTATCAAATTAGGTTATTGTTAAGATTCAAAATGATGATAATTTTTTTAGAGTCGTCTAATTTAGAGTTATAGGTTTTACCAACCCTTCACTTTTTCATTTTAAGGAGTTCAAGATGGTAAAATGAACTCTATATGTTCATCAGGATAAGGGATGTGAGTTTCTTCTTCTTGGATAAAATTTAAAGTGTTTGGTCATCATTATGTCATTATAAATTTGATTTCATTTTTTCTTTGGTTGTAATAGAGTTGTATTTTCCATTTCTCTAGGTTGTGAAGTAGACTTTTTTATCTAATTTTTGTATGGAAATTAGGACATTTTCAGAGTTTATAACATGGTTGTCCACAATTTAGTGATCAATTCAAGGTGTAGATTTAGAGAACTGTCTTTATTACATGGGGAATATGAAAACACCCATAGTTTTAGCCATGGTTTATAGTGACATGGTCTGGATTACATTATGGATTTCTATTTTATGGTATCTTTTATATATATAAAAGAAATGGTAATTATAATTTTATTTTTATTGTGGTGGACTATGGTTAAAATATAGATATTGAAGAAACATGAAATTTTCATTGGAAATTACATCTTGGTCATGGAAAAGCCCATTTTTAAATATTGAGATAACTCTATGATATTGGGGGATATATGTATTTTAAAGATTATTTATCTTGGAACTTGGTTGACTGAGTTACTCTTTTGCATAATGATTCGCCATTATTTCATGTTAGAGCCCATAAAAATTTCCATTTTAAATTGGATGTTTTTCACACTCTTAATTTAGTAATTTCTATTTATCTTGAACCATTTGTTCCCTACAGTGTAATTTTTAACCCCCTTGGTTGTTTCATTGCTGATCTCTATCCCTTGGATTAATGTGATCAAGATCTTGTTATCCAAGCTATATATATATAACTTTTCTGGTATTCCATATCATTGTTTTATTCTCATAGATGTTATTTAATTTTTTAGTATCTATTTTGTTATAGTTTCTTATTATTTTTATGATTGATGATTTATTATTGGGTTTCCAATGTTTCCCAGGAATTTATTGGTGTTCAACTATTTGTTTGTTTTTCTTATTATGCTATTAAATTATTGAAGAATTTTTTAATATAGTGGATTAATGTTACCTCTATTTTATTTACTTATTAATATATATTAATCATGGTTTATTTTTAATTGTATAGGTGTATGATATTAACCAAATAAAGATAATAAGTAGACAAACAAATTTTTATGGGAAGATATTATGATATTTTACTAATTTATATTTTTATTATTTTTATGATATCAACTAATTTTTTGATATGCAAGATGATGTTATTTATATGTTGTTATTTATTTATCAATATTTGATATAATTAGTCAATTTACATACAAATAAAAATAATAGGATTATGAAATTTTGAATCAAAATTAAATATTGTGGATTCTGAATTGATAAATAAATAGTGATGCCTAAGAATATGAGGTTGTTTTCTTACTATTATGATTAAATTATATTATTGGTTTTTGTTAGACATAGTTCTGACTTGTGGATGGTGTATTTATTGTAGTGGAGGTTGTTTATTATATTTTTTCATGATGTGATAATAGGAATGGGTATTATTTTGCCTTTTTTATGTGGATTTCTATGGTTTGTTTTTTGGGATACTTTAGAGGTGATATTAAGAGCTACTGGTGTGGATATTTATGGGGATAGTATGTTGTAGTTTCCATTGGATATTTAATATCATTAAATATTATTGAATAAAATTAGAAATATTATCTGTTAATTGGATGGACAGATGAAATATATTATGAAAACTAACAGTTTAGTTTTAAGAATAAATTTTGAATATTAATTTTTATATTTAATAGATGCATTATAAAAATAGAAGAAGTTGTACAGTTTTTTCATAGATAATATGTTTATTTATTTTCTGGTTAGAGGGGGAAAATATTTTTTCTATATAATGGAATTGATGTGTTTTAGGGATATGATTGTAACTGTGATGAAGTAAAAATTTGAACCTTAGTATGGGATATTGTATATTTACATACATTATATTATTTTATTTCTTATGATCCATCACCTGAGTCAGGTTAACTTTCCAATATTCAAATGAGGTTTTGGGTTCTATGACTACACCCTCTATCCCAATTTCACATCAAAATAAAGTGAGGATTGTTTTTATGATGGTATAATGTTATAGAATGTAGTCTATATAATATATTTTGGTTAATAATGAAATTAAGTGGTTATGTAAAAGATATGTTTTAATCTGGTTGTTTTCATGTTGGGGTTGTGTTTTATGAGGATTTGTTTAATGAATATTAAAGGTATATAGAACTATAAAAAATACTTTTAGGATGGTAATATTACTAGATCTATCAAAAATTTGTTATATTGTAATTTAAAAAAAATTAATTTAGTGATTATTATATTTTTTTTATAATTGTATATATTTACTGAGTGATGTATCATAATGATGGGTTTTTAGTTAACCAAATGATAGTAAATTAGTTGATTTCAAAACATCTCCATAGATGATTTAGTATGAGTCTTACATATTTTAAAGAGTTATTCTAAGGAGTAACCTATCAATAATTATTTTATACTATCCCTAATATTCTATATAATATTTTTAAATATTTGAAGAATAGATTTGGTGGTCATGATGAAAATTATTTTTTAGTGGAATCATTGTTTATAGTTAGTTTATTTTTATTTGTTATAAACTAGGGTCATTTGGTGCTCCCATTGAGTGTTCCTAACATGGCCCTAACAAATTTCCTACTCATGTGGATATTTTGGAATATTTTGAGTCCCACATTCGTGTGTGGGAGGGTTTAATTAAGCCTAATAATAAGGGCGAAACCATATCCCTATTTTGAAGTGATTTTATGATGAGTAGAGGGTGTTATTCACTTGGGAGCAAAATATGAGGGGTTATATTTCCAAAATATGATAGTATCCTAACCGTTGATTAGCACTTGTCGATGTCATCATGACTTGGACATTGTTTCAGAGTTAGGGCAAGGCTCAAACACTCCATGAGTAAATCCTAGGAATTGATTATTGATCCCATGGTTTCTCAATTCTCATCTCGAGTGTTAATTACATTTACCTAACAAGACTCTTATTGGATATCATTCATTGCCATGTCATGGGTATCACGTTTGGGGATGATATGGTGTCATTAATCCTATTAATAAGAATGTATCCTTCTCTTTATTTTGATTCCTTTTCCTATTATAAGAGGGACTAGATATATTAGTAAAATGTCATGAGATATGGGATAACCTAAAAAAGGATAGTTTCATAACTTCCAATAAGTGTTATTGGATGGTCTCATGACCTATTCATAGTATTAATACTTGAATACAATCCTTGTACATATCTTCATAAAAAAATTAAATAATTTGAATTGAAATTCTATTAAAAAAATTTCTAGTCTGTGTGATAAAAAAAAATTGTGTCCTCTATCGAATTTTTTTATTTATTATAATTAGAATTGATTACTACAAAATGATGATTTTTTATGTTAATGTGTTCATAAATAATAATAAAAGTGAATGTGAACAATAACCATCTTATAAGTTGGAAGGATAACATTATATTTCTATAAAAAACTACCAAGACCTATGTCACATTGGTTGAGTTCTTCATTAATGGAGGATTATTGATGATTAGAAGACACATTCTGTAAGTGGTTCTTTGAATTCATTTTTGATATATATATAATATAAATATTTTATTGCCTTATAATATCTTTGAAGAATTATTTATCTTGAGGGAAAATAATTTTTTAATATTTATCATCCATTATTGAATTATAATTATAAAATCTACTTCTCTTTAATGAAGTCTTTTGAGAAGATATGTCCAATATTATTATATGAATAATATTTCTTGGATTAATTTTAAAATAAATAATATAAGGTTTTGATATTGTAAAAAGTGAATATGATATTATTTAATTGGATTTTTTGTCAAGACATTAGTCAAATTAAAACTAATTTAAATGAATGATAAACAAATGAAGTTAAGTTCAAACCATTTTTCTGATATGTTTAAAAATTATTTTACTCAGTTTGGAGAATTTTGGAAGTAATATTGAATCATTTCAATTGAGTCTATATTTTTGAAGAATGGTGATGAAAATTTTCAACTCCACTGAAAGAATATTTCATCCCAAAACAAATGTTGAGTTCACTACCAATATAATGGTGATACATAGTATTAAATTGAGAAAAACATTATATTATACTAATAATTAAGTTCACAAAAAACAAAACATAATGGTAACTAGCTAAATAGAATTTATAAGTAGGGTTAATTATAGCAAAAAAGGACTTTATCTAGAATTCTAATAAATTTAATGGATTAATATATAGTTCATTTGAACTATATACTGAACGATGTAATTTTATAACCATAAATATGTAGAGTTTATAAGGTTAAATAATGATTTTCTTCTAAACAAGTGTATATTTTTTATAATTTGAATAACATAGGGTTTCTTATAAATTTTCTATTTAGAGTAACCTTAATCCATATAAGGTTCGATAATTTTTGAATTTTTTTATAATGACCATATTTATAGAAGTTTCAAATTAAATATTTGGATGTTTAATGTGATGAAATGTTTCATTTATTTTTGATTAAAACTAATTTTGAAGAGAATAAAACTAAATCAGATGAAGATTTGTGGAATGTTATTTATAGAATAAAATATCATGGTGAATTAGGTCATGAATATATCTATTATGAAATATTGTTGATGGAGAATAAGAATGATGAGTTTTACAACATTAAGTATTAACTAAAATGATTCCATGTCTGTCTTTATTAATAAAAATACTAATAATAATACTTTTCGTGATTAGAGAATATTATGAATGAATATGATGTTTCATATTTATTTTTCCCATAAAAATGGAAGACATAACCTAAATTTTCTCATATATGATAAATTCATATATTATATATTATTTTTAAATGAAATAACATTTCATAGATAAAATGATGATATGTAGGTCTGAAATTAGGAATAAATATAAAAAATTGTTTTTCTTATCTGGATGTGATTTTTGAACATTTTATTAAAGATCTTTTTTATGTTGGAAAATTAGAGGAATGTCAATTATTCAGACCAAGAAATCAGGATCTTGGAATTGTATAAATTTTTTGATCTATATAGAGACATAAAGTAGTGATTTAGGTCAATTTAATTTATTGAAAATCATGTTAATTCAGAATTAATATTAATTTTTTTTCCTGTAAATGTGGAAGATGATATAAAATGATGAGAATAAACTAAAGCTTGTATATATATATATATATATCTACTTAATGGAGTGTGATAATATTAAATTATTACACTCTTATTCTCAAAGAAAAAACATTTATGTTAAAAATGAAATAACTAATAAACTATTATCTATTTAATATTTACTAATATCAAAGAAAGAGGAAGGGAAGAAGACCATTTCCATCTTCTATTTTACTAAAGAAAAAAGGATAAGGTTTATAAAGAGCTTCATGCATTGTGCATGTAGTGAGAATAATAAGTCTTCTTTAAATGATAAAAAATCATAATGACTATATGTTTTGAACAAGAATAAGGGGTTGTGTGTGCTACTATGTATATAAAAAGAGAAAAAGGAACAATTTTGTTGTTATACATGTAAAATAAGAAGAGGAAAAAGGAAAGTAGTGAATCAGAAATTTAAATGAAGTCTAAATTGTTGAAGTCTCATTAGTGGTTAAAAACATTTCATATCATTGTATGGTATGGGAGGCAGATGAGTGTTTTATCTAATAAATCACAGTCAAGAGATTTTAAATCATGTGTTTCAAGGTTAATCATTACTCGACTATACCTATATGATAATTTTAATGGTAGAGCAATATCATAGGAATCTGTATCACACTAAGAACTATACTTCTCATATTGGAAGTTTTACCTTATGAAAATATACTTGTCTTCTTATATAGGTGTTTTAAATGTGTTTCTTGCATAAAAATAGTATAAAAAATATAACATGAGATCATAAACTACTTTAAAAGTGATAGATGTAAAAAAGAGTGGAATAAAATGTATAAAATGTGTTTAAAAATCACCAGCACAGAATCACCCCCTCCCCCACCACCACACCCCACTCTCATTGTAGCATTTATTCCTAATCAGTCCCATAAATTTTTAAGAAAACATGGTACACATATAATTATATTTTCTATCATAGTGTTCATTTATCTTTCTAAACATTAAATTCCATTTATAAGGAAATTATGAAGTGCGGTTACGGCTAAGAATTTTCTATAATAGATTATAATTAAACTAATTCTAGTACAATTATGAAAGAAAAAGTAAGCAAGTAAGAAGATGATTAGTTTTTCCCTATTATTAAAATAAGATAAATTTGTTGGTTCTCAAATAAAGGATCAAATATTTAAGATAGAAGTGTAATAATTAGTGGTCAAGTCTACAAAAATGGATGTAGATGAACCTTCTACATCAAATGATTCAAGTGATTATTATGAATTTGATAATTATTGGTAAAATATTTCTAAATATTATCCATTATTTAGGGGTAGTGATCATAAATCTATTCCTTCACCTAAAATATCAATTGATGGATTACAATATTTTTTTCATTTATTTCCCATATAAATAACTTCTCTTATTCATGAGATTTTTCCAAGATAGAAGAGAAGAATTATTAAAGATTAAATAAAATGTTCCATGGACGGAATGCATTTGTTATAATAAATCCAAAATACATTTTAATCTATTGAGTGTATTTTATAGATGAATCATGCATTCGAAAAATAATGTTTCTATGAAGAATAGTATGATGGATGTCTAGTAAAATAACATTAATGATCTTGAGACCCTATTAAAACCCAATGTAATATTTCATGATGAATATATTTATATGATGTAGAATTATTGTGATGAAAAATTAATATCATTTTATAATGAGAAATACATTCTCAAAATGATATGTTTTTAATTGTAGACCATAATATAAAATCATGAATCTATTGAAATAATGTCTTAACAATATTATCATCAGTGAAATTGAAATCCATGAATTTTACAGCGGGTTATTCTCAAATTAATTAGATTCAATTGTTTAAAAAAAATTAGAGATCATAAAATGAAAACAAATCAAGCATTATTAATGAAATAGATTCCATGAATAAATAAATCTAATATTTCTACTAAATATATTTTATTGAATAGTGATTAAAATTAATGAGATGCCTATAACTTTTTCTATGGATTATTGAAAAATAATTGGAAGAGAAAATTAAATAATAATATCTCAAACAATAGTGAAGAATACCTAGAAATATCATTAATAAAAATCATGAATATATATATTAACTTGTTAAAAGGATATAGATCATATTTCTAGATCATTACTTGTTGTGTACTAGGTTTTTCAATTTTTTATTATATTTTCTAATAATTTAATTTAAAAAAACACAAAGGTATCCCATTTTTTGGAATATCAAGATCTAAATGGTGAAACATCCATAATTTAACAAAAATATTTATACCTTTAGTATGTTTTCATTGTTTGAAGAAATAATTAATGTTTGTGTTGGTTATGTTAATTGAAAATTATTATACTCATATTTTAATGTACAATGTTAGATAGGAAGATATCACAATATAATTTTATAAGTATAGAAGTTATTTTTTGTGAGTAAATTAGAAAATGTTACAAATGATAATTACCCCAAGAAATTTGTAAATGAGTGTTTCTTATCCTTGTAACATAACAAATTAACATATATCTCAAATAAATTCAAATAAACTAGAATGAGATTATATATATAAAAGGAATAACTTCAATAAAATCACTCTCACGAAAGATCTATGTGTAGTATCTAAAAAATATTTGAATGACCTTGCTGTTTGTTTAGTGATTTGGATACTATATTTAGAGAATGAAATAAAGAAAAAAATTACAAATAATGATATAGTTATAAATGAAAATAATTAAATCCATATAAAGAGGTTAAATTTTTCGTTAGGTTCACTATAAATGAAAGAACTAGTGTTATAGTAGATCATTGTGGAAGGTGTTGTATAAAGCCCATAATACCCAAGTATATTAAATAATATTTCCTTAAAAAGAAGAAGATTTAAAGAAGATAAATATTTAACCTGGTAATTCCTTTATTCATTGGAGAGAGAAGAAATAGATTTTACACACAAATTAGAAGCGAACATGGAGAGTACCATTCTACCTAAACCAAAACCCTATTTGATTATACAATGTGTAATCATAGAAAATGGAGGAACTTTGTTGAGAAAAAACCAATTAACCCTTTATTTAAATAATTTAGGATGATGATCCACCTTATTCACTTAACACTCATCTATTGTATTTGTTATAAAAATCTAGTGGATTTAAGAGGAATAATAGTATTATGGGGATAAACTATGATATTGATGAAGCCTTCAATACTACATAGAAAATAATTCAACATCATAGATTGATTCCTCATCTGCTATTCTGAAGAAATTTAGAAGAAATGAACATCATTTTTGAAGATAAATTAATCTATCAAATCGAGTTACTAGTATAAAATATCTATTTAAGTTCATATTAACATGGAATGCCTAGAAGTTATCTTTTTAAGGGATATAAAATTATAAATATTAAGTGGAGTGTCTCTTAGAGTGAGATATAGGTAAAAAATAAATAATAATTTTCCAAAATTATAACTTCATGGAATCCAAAATATTATATAATGAGATTATTCAACATCCATTAACATGGTATTACTTTTATTATATTATTTTTGGTGACTCAATTAGATTATAATATTTTGTTTGGGAAAACTATTTCAAAAATGGTTTAAAAATTTTAATTTTTTAATCAAAATATGAGATTTCATCTAAAATATAATATTTTCTATTTTACTTTAATACTTTTGACCTTTTTGTTGAAGTGATTATTGGGGATTCATGTTGATATATTTTATCATATATTTTTATATCAATGTATATCATCAATTTTCTCATCCTGAAAAAATATAAATATTATGAGAAAGGTTAGGAGTATCTAATTTATGTTGGTATCAAATTCAGTTGACAATTTGTAGCTTTATTGTCTAAATAAAACCTTATTATTTTCTATTCATAGCTTGGTTCATGTAGACATAGATAGAAATTGTTGATAACATATTTTTTAAGTATGATTTGGTACCACAATATATTATGGAATTTTTATTTCTTTTCAAAATTGGTTTTGATGGTGATATTAAGGATTTATGAGAAAGGAGGAGAGATGGAATGTAGCATTTTTTGACATTTAATTTTATATGGGGTAATGACTAAAAGTAAAAATTGGGAGTCATTTTATACCACACTTTTTGTCTTTTATTTTTTTCGTTGACAATAGAGTATATTTAAACCATAATTTCCATATGTTTGTAAATAATAATTAAAATAAAGTGAAGAATAATTGGAATGGATGTTGGATGAAAACAAATATTATTTATAATCTTCTCATATCCTACATCACATTGGTTATGTTCTTAGTGAGTGAAAGTGGCTTGATTATTAAATATAAAAACCTTCATGTTTTTTTATTATGTCTCTTGTCATATATTATGTGAGAAATTGATATGATATTTTCTTAAAATAAATTATAATATTATGTTGATGAAAAAAATTATTTTAATATTTTCATTCTATGGAGAAATTGTAATATTAAAATCAACATCACTATGATAAACACTATAACAACACTAGACCTTATTACACATTAATTCATCATTTATTACATATTATGACACTAAATATAAACCATAATATGAATAATTATAGTGTATTTGAGAATTAGGTATATTATATAATATCTTAAAATAGTAAATTCAGCATCTTTATTGAAAACTATCTTAACATTCCTATAATTATAACTGTGTGGGATAACCAAGGGACATACATAAGAAATTATTTTATATATAAATTCCAGTAAGGGAATAAACATGAAATAAAATGAATAAATTAATACATGTTAGAAAAAAAAAGTAATATCAATGGGACATAAAGTAGTTGAAAATAAGATATAGGAATAATGGCACATCATATATCATGATAACATATATGAATCATTGGAAATGTGGTGACAACTTAAACACTGCATCATAATCATAGGTCAAGGATTAATACTAAGTCATAATGATATAAAAATTACTATATATGAATCATTTTTACTCACTATCCAAACATTACATCTCATGAGACTAAACATAACCTAATATATTTAAGCGCTACATAATTCTGGGTGCACTAACCATATACATTTCATTCTCAAACTCAAGATTTTCAAATAGATCACACAACATGATTTATTCATAACTATATTTTATTAAATGATAAAGAGTGTTTAATAAATAAATTTATTTTAAAAATCAAGAAATAAACGTTTATAAAGGTGAATATCATTAATATTAATAGGGTATGGTATTCACTGCATGATTATTTTGGAATAGAAAATCACGATGAAATTTTGACAGAATAAAAGTGTCGCATATAGATTCAAAAAGTTGGTTGATGGGATATAAATGGGCCTCTAGTTATTTTTTTCATCAAATGTATATTTATAAGGACATGAAAAAAATATTTCCCAATAATAATAATTAGATATATAAGGCATAAGATAATGAAAAACATGAATAATGAAGAGAATGAAAATATCCCTTTCCTTGTGAGTGTGACTTATAATGATTAAGAGGAGCTTATTGAGAGATTGGAGAACCATGGGATATCTCTAAATAGGTGGTGGAAGAGTATGGACATGCTCCAAAGAATTTTAGGGAGGTTAATTTGGGTCATTTGTGTGTTTATATAGGAAAAGAACGTGGATTTCTTTAGTATTTCTCATGCTTAGGTTTTGGACTCTATATAACCAAATAACCAAAAACAAAAACCTAAACATTGTTTTTGACCATCGTTTCTACCAAAATAGGGAGTTATTTAATATTTTATATGTCCATGGTCCTAAATTAATGAAATAATATACTTTAGGATGTGAAAGTGATTTATACTCTTAAAGAAATGATTTTACAACATCAAAGTATATTAATGGATTTGGAGGATTTATAAAGGCTTTATATAGTTAATCAAATAAACATAAAATTAAATTATTTTACAAAAATGACATATATTTTCTCTTGGATACCATTTATAGTATTTATTACTTAACTTTTGGATCATTATTATGTCATAATATACACAATATATTAATACAGTATTTAATTTTTAACAGAAAATATTATTGTCTTTGAAAATAATGAAAAATTCACTATTGGATAAGGTTGACATTATGATTCAAAAAATGATACTAATTTTTACAAAATATTTTTAAAAATATGTTAATTTTTTCTTTTAAAAATTGAATTGATGTTTAGTGAAAAGTTGGGTTTTTTATAATAATAGTTTTCAAACCCATAAAAAATTAAGTTTGAATTCATAAAAATTATATGTTAATTTATATAAAATAAAATTTAACTAATATTTATATTTTATAAAAATAATATTTATTTACAAATTCCATTAATTCATCAAAATAAACATCTTTTTATAAATTTAATACTAATTTAATATACTATTTTTGTTTTTTGTATAAAAATCAAAATCGATTATAAAGTAACCATGAGAAAAAAATGTGAACATTATTTTATTGGAAATATAATAAACATATTAAATTTTATTATAGTTTTGATAGATATCCATTTAATAAACCCATAATATCCCAAAGGGTAATGTGCGAGACAATGATTCTTTCCTTGGGTGGTTCAACTATATGGTTTGGTTCGTTATCTCAATGAGCTTGTACTTATCTTATAAAAGGTTTCACTCATGGTTAATTTGTTGAATATAGACTTATTCTTGGTCAAGGTAAAAGCGTAGTGATGTTATCATTCTTGGAAGTTTTGATAAATGGGATTCATAGGGTATTATCCTATGGGTTGAGGTCATCACATACTTTATCTGTGATAATTGTTTTTTTTAACCCTGTATTTATACTAATCATGTGATCTGTATTCAATAGGTATATTATCAATTTTAATGATTATTAATGGTATTTTAAAACTGAAAGGATATCATAATATCAAGTAAGTTGATTTTGTTTATATATTCACAATATATAATAAAATTTTTGATTAAAATGAAAGGGAAATTTTATATACAAAATTTTGGGAAATTAGAATACCCCCTTTTTAGAAATTTTTCACTTGAAATTTCCATTGAAAACACTAAAATAAATGAGGGTAATTTTGATTTATCACTTAATCCAGTTCCCATATTTCTTTTTCAAACATATTGTTTCTCTATATAACTTATACCATGTTCATTGTCTTATTCCGTAGAACATTGTCTCTATGATCTATTATTTTCACATGTTCCCCCACATATGAGTGATCATTATCCAATGGAACCACCTCTATATTGGTTACATGTTAGTGGTCTATTATGTACTTCCTCAATAGGTATACATAGAATATATCATGTACTTAAGATAGGTTAGGTAGGAGTTCTAGTCGATAAGACATAACTATAATGCGATCAATGATCTTGATGTGGTTGATGTATCTTGGAATAAAATTTACTTTCTTTGTAAATATGATGACCTTATTTCATGAAGATATTTATAGGAATAACATGTCTAAAACATCAAATTATCGGTCTCATCGATAATTTTCATCATAGATCTTAAGTCAAAATGACCATCCTTGATGCAAAGATGAACATTCTTAATATTATACACTATTCCCTAGACCATTTCAGGACCTTAAATTTCTCATTCCCCAACTTCATCCCATCATTCAGGTGTTCTCCACCTCTCCCCATGATGGGTTAGGTAGGGAACCATTTGGAAGATTGAGTTGAAACTATTATTGTATGAGAACATGACTAGAGGAAAATGTTGATAACATCATCCATTTATGTCAATTGAGAAATATCTCAACATGTCTTCATGTGTATGTATTGTCTTCATTGATTGGAAATCAGTTTTAGGGTGATAAGTTTCTATAAAGTTATAATCTATTTTTAGAGAATATTGGGGACTCTTCCATAACCTAGAGGTAAATAATGGATATGGATCAGATTTAATCGATGGTGGTGTTCCAAGTATCTTCTCCACTTCTCTAATATATATATATATATATATCCTTTCAAGTTAATAGAGTGAGAAATCCACTAAAATAGTAATTAGGTGTGTAGTATTTATAATATTATCCACCACAACCCAGGTGACATTATTACCTCTTGATGACTTCATAAGAAAAGTGAAAAAGTTTATTGTGATTTTTTCCCATTTCCATATAGGTAGGGGTAATCGTTGCATAATCCCCTGGGATTTTTTCCTTTCCACCTTAACTTGCGTACATACAATAAATCTTGATTTATATTTCATGATCTCTTTCTTCATATTGTCCCACCAATAGTTCTCTCAAAGATATTGATTCATCATTATTATTTCATGACGGATAGAGAAGGTCAAACTATGTGCATCATCCAAAAATTCTTTCTTTAACACATGATATTTTGGTACGCATAGTTGTGACCACAATCTTACAACCTCATCTCCATGAACATTGAACTCTAAGGATTTACCTTTTCTTATAGCTTACACTTTCTTCTGAATTCCCATATCAACTCTCTAAAAATCCATTATCTTCTCTATAGGGGACGGTTGAGAAATCATTTGTCAAATAATTGGTGATGTTCCTTGCCTTATGATTCCTATTTCCATTACATCCAAATATATGAATAAAGGGTCCATGTAAATTATCATCAATGATATAATTATTGAAGGTTTCCTACTTAGAAAGTCTGCCACTTTATTCACTTTCATATGACAGTAGTGACACTACTACAAAACTGGGTTTATAAAGCCCGAGGTCTTTAACACATTTGGATAAAAGTGTATTAAATGGATCCCTTTTTTAGTTCTAGGAAAAACATATATTAAATGGTTTTTTTAAGAACTGTTTTTTAGTGTTCTTAATGGGGGTATTTAACAGTGCTAAAAGATGAAATGTTAAAGGGGGGGCATTATTATTTCTTGTAAAAAAGGAACTGATAAAGCATCCCCATTAACACCGCTAGTTAAAAATCCCTAATATAGGGTATATTTCAAAAAAAAAATTTCATCAAAAATAATATATTAATATATAAATTTATTTATTTGGATATAAATATAATATATGTTTCTTAAATATGTTTTAGATAAGGAAAAAATAGGCATTTATAATTAATATAAAATATATTTAGTGAAAATAGATCATAAGATAATTAAAAAAGTTATTAATTTTTAATTTTTAATTAATATAGGCTAATAGTCATTTAATTACAATTAAAAGATTAAAATAAAAAGAAACTAAAATAAGTTGAAAAAATAACTCAAACATTAATCAGACAAAACTTCTTATATACTTGTCTATATGGGCTCTATCACATATCAAATAAAATCATACGATATTCCTTATACTTCCTTCACTTCGTGGAACATTTTTCGCTATTTTTTTATACCAATAAGGGCATAGAAGGCCTCAAAAAAGGATTTTATATTCAGGCTACCCTAATTTTTTAACAATTGATAAAATTTAAACTTTGTGCAAGGGGGTATTTTTCTTGTTTTTAGTGGGGACATAATTTATTCCCAAGTATTATATTAATTTTGATATCATGGTTTTGAAATTTTATCATTTTTCACAATGTTATTTTAATTATAATTAAATATACTTATATTTTATTTTATTTTCATTTAATAAATATCCTTAATAAATAAATATATCAAACATATTTTTGTAGAAATTTAATTTTACGTATATAAAATTAATATTTATTATTCATTTTATATAAATTTAAATATATTTTATTTTATTTACATTATAAAAATGCATTCAAATATATTTATACCTATATTTCTGTATTAATAAACAGATATGTATTTATATAATATTATAGTATATTTAAAGGATATAATATAAAATTTATTTAAATAAATATAATTATATTTATATCACAAAAACATATATTTTATTAGTGTATTAAAAATAATTACTTAAATTTATGTCTAGAAACATATATTTTTCATTATATATATATAAACAAAAATATCATTAAACGGACAAAAAACAATTTTCATGTTGTGGTAAAGGTGTTACATCAACAAAGGAGACTTGTAGGGTTCAAATCCAGGCAGCCGCAGAAGGCTAGAAATTAGCAAAGCCCTGGTAAAGGGGTGGTGGGGTGAAAAGTGCTAATAAAGGGGGAGGTTGAGTGCGTATAAATAGGTTGGGATCATAAATACCTAAAAAATATAATTTTACCTCATTTAGTAGCACTTTTAGAGCACTATTAAAGGTTTCCTTCACTACTATAGTTAAAAGGGCCTTTTAGTTGTTCTAAAAATGCACTGATAAAAGGTTTCTTCACTATGGTATTTTTAACATTGATAAAGGACCCATTTATCTATGTTTTTTAGCACATATAAAATCCTATAGTTATTGCCGCACTCCAGTAGTCGTCTATTTTTTAGAGATGAAAAAGGCCTATTCAAGTTCTATTAAAGGCCTATTTTATAAAATTTTGAATTGAGAACTAATATTCAATGATCATCTCCAACCATCTTTATTAGAAAACATTCACCTCTTTCTATGTGAATATATACTTTAGGCATTTTTGATTCTTCTATATTTCAAAAATCTCCCCAAAGAGAGTGATAAGTCTCCTTTTAAGATCCTTTAACCTATCTTCACATTCATCATTCCCTGAAAACATGAATCCCTTACATGTTATCTTGCTTATAGGGTTTTTCAATCATGAGAAATTTTTATAAATTTATGATAGTACCCATGAAATCTAAGAAATCTAAAGAAATGTAACACATATTTTGGCCTCAGAAATCTTTTAATATATTTTTAATGGTTTTACATATATCAAATTTTTTGTGATGATATTCCCTAAAAATTAGACTTCATTAAACCAAAAATCACATTTTATATACTTGGAATAATGATTATCCTTTCATAATGTATTTATCATAGTTCTTAGATGATCATCACGCTACTCCATGATTTTGGAGTATATTATAATATCATATATAAATACTTCCATAACATTGTAAAAGTAATATAGAATGACTCTATTCATCAAGTCTATAAATATTACTGCATCATTAGTGAGTCCAAATGGAATTACTATGAACACATTATTCATGTACCTTATATGAAATTCAGTCATGGGGATATCCCCATTCTTCACCCTAGCTTAATAATATCCCAACTACAGATCCACCTTGGGGAATAATTGTGGTCCTCTTAGATGATTGAACAAATAATCAATATGCGGTAGATGATAATTGTTCTTTATCATGACTCGTTTTTGATTATTATAATTAATGAAAAGACTTATTCAACAATACCTCTTCTTAATAAAGAGGAACGATGCTCTCTATAGTGATGAGCATAGGCATATGAAACCTTTACCTTGATTCTCCTCAAGTTGTTTCTTCATCTACCCATGATCCAAAAATCCTTTCTATATGGAGTCTTAGATAATGGTAACTCCGCGTGTATATGCTTGATTGAAAACTAAACCTTTAAACAAGGATAAAGACCAATAAATTCATTAGGAATCACATCATTGTATTCTATCATAATGATAATGCCTTCAAAGATGAGTTATTCCTTATAAGTCAACAAATGATTTTGATATTCTTGATTAAAGGGAAATAATATCCATGATTTAGATATTTTTGCTAAAAAATATTCATCATCTTACTTGTAATTTTACAGAATCAGGAGTCAATTCAAGAAATAGAGAGTGATTTCATTCTCATGGAAATTTATGTGTTCTTCATATAGGGAAATACAATCCAGGGAAACAATTGAATCATATTCTACCGAATGGATTGTGACAAGGTTTTGGGAAATTTAGAGAACTAATTTAGATGGGGGTATGTTATATACATGGGATGAAATAATATCCCCATTTCTCGTTTTCACCGAAAACTCTACTTCCATGATTTGGGGTGGCGTTTAAATAGTTATGCTAAAAAAAATTGATATAAAGAAACATTTAGAAATTGAATTAAAAACTATTTTCTATATTCTTATATGATTAACTAGAATACCTATCATCGCTTCATTGTTGAGATCCACCTCAGTTGTAGGGATGGAAAAATCTCAAACTTATTTTCTTAGAGCTTATTCGATGTCTCTAAAAACCTTTTTCTTAGTAAATTGGTTAGAAACTAAACCTAGTTACTTGTAATTAAATAAAATAAAAATACACTAAAGGCTTACCAGATCATTATTTTCCTCAATTACATTGTTGGGTTTCTCTTATCAAAAATCACTATGTAAGATTTGTTCTTTAATAAACCTAAAGCACTTTCATTCCCACCTTAGGAAATTTTCATGTTATTTTTGTATACACCTTTTACAAGTGGGATGTTGAAAGTTTTTGGAATCATTAGATTTCTCCATAATACCACTAGAATTTGAGTCCAATTTATGATTTTTATTCCCATGATACCCATTATATTTTATAATCTCCATATCAATTTTGGGGGAACATCGAACAATTTACTCAATGATATTAAAGTAGTAATCATCATGAATTATTGTAGACTAGGTTTTTGGCCCACCAAATAAGATTTCAACATTTTATATGGGGGTAAAAACATAGCCAATGGTGTATCATGAAAGACTTGTGAATTTTTACTCATATTCCTTGATAGATTTGTAATATTTTACCTCGAGGTAAAGGAAATCCCTTTCCATTTTATGTCAAAGAGTGTCAGGAAAATATAAAAAAAACATGTGTCATAATTCCTTCCACCCCATCCCATCTATTTCTTATTCAGTCATTGTATTCTTGATCAATGTCCTGCACTAGTATGACTATCTATATATATGATAAACGACCAGAAGAACATTATCTTTCTCATAACATTTAATGATGTATAATATATTCTCAATGTATTTGATAGATTATTATGCAATAAAGGGATCATATGTTTCATCAAAATTCAGAGGTCATTGTCACATAATGCTCTATATTTCTGCATGATCTGTCTGGTGGGTGGATGTTTCTCTTGATCCAATATTCTATTCATAACTTGATGCATCTAATATAGTATCATAACAATGTTTGTGATTCCCCCTCCCATTGGGTTAGGAATATCATTGGGCCAGTCATCACATTTCCCATTACGTTGATTATTTACCTCATTCCACTAATTTTTATCCATTGGATATAAAAAATGGAAAATTACAGATGAATATTTTTAACCCATTACATGAATATAATGTAATCCAAATAAACTTAAGAAATAACTTATAAAATATATTTGTTTTCTTATCATATGAGTTTATAGGGTTCAATCTATGTTATCCATGATTTGATTCCTAACACATATTATTATGGGTATTTTTTCCCATTATAATAGTTCATAATGATATTATGATGTTACCAAAGAATATCCCATTGGAGTTTCAAACCAGGTGTATAGTATTCCCTCTTATTGTGCACCAGTTACTGGTCGATTATAGCTCAACGCTACCTTCCTGGTTTTTTCTCCTATGTACAGTTTTTCCAAATCCACACTCACATACAATATCTTGATAGGGATGTATTTTTTTGATAAGAAACTTACACTATACTTACCAAAACATAGTAATTTTCTCTTATATATATTATTATCCCGAAGGCCTTCACTATAGTTTTCTAATCATAATCCAAAAAATAACTAAACCTTTCCTTTAATACCAACTATAAAAATCATGCTCTTAATTACACATTATTTATTTATTTATTTTATAAGATTAATAATAATACTACCCAGAAGATCAATAAGTCTAATTTATTTTTTAATTAGATATATTAAATAAAATATTAAAATATAAATACAACATCTTTCTTGAAATCCTATTTAACATGATCGTACTTAAAACTATATGGGATAACATTGGGAAATACAAAAGAAATGTGTGACATATAAAGCCTAGCACGGTAATAAAAAATGATTAACATGAAGAATGTAATACATGTTAGAAAACTGGCATATTATTGGGAAATAAAAGGTTTGAAAATCATTATATCTATAATGAGGCACGATATAGCATGATAACATAAAGAAAACATAGGATATAAGGACACGAAAAAAAAAATTGGATTATAAATATAGGTCATGGATAACTATAGATAAATTATGATAGAAAAACTACCATAAGAGAATTAGGTTTACTCCATGTCCCAAATAGATATCTCATGAGACTAAACATTACCCATTGCATTGGAGTACTATATAATTTTAGTTCCACCCATCACATTCATTACATTCATAGGATTTAATGTTAAACATAGATAATACAACATGTATTCATTTATAATAATATTTAATTCCATGATAAATGAGTGTGTAATACATATATATAACTCCAAAATCAGGAAATATAATTGAATAAAGGTTAAAACCCTTGATATGAAATGGGTATGGTATTCACTACACAATTGTTTCAGCAGGGAAAATCATGGTGAAATTTGGGCATTATAACAAAGTCACATAAAGATTCATAAAATGGGTTGATGAGAGAGAAAGGGGTCTCACATAATTTGTAATAAAAGTATAATATAATAGAGACATGGAAAAAATGTCCCAAAAGTATTTATTTGAAATAGAAGGAATAAGATAATGAATAAACTTCAATAAATAATAGAAATAATGGATCCCTTACCTTGAGATTATGGCTTAAAATGTTTTGTAGGAGATTCTCAAGAGATTGAGGGAACATGGGAGAGATATATATAGGGTAGGGTAGAGTAAGGATGTGACAAAATAATTATACATAAAGAGAGTTGGGAGATTGGGTTTGTTTATATTGGAAAAGATAGAGGAGTTATTTATTATTTCTAAACGATGTGTTTTAGGATCTATATAGAATAATAACTATACCCACAAATAATTACATGTTTTAATACCATGGATTCGTCAAATTTAGAGTGGTTTTAATTATTTTTTATATACCGTGTATGAAAATAATAAAATAATTACCTTTTTGATGTGGAATTGAGTCCTACCTTTAATGAAATCATTTTAAAACATTAAAATATATTAATAGTTTTGAAGGATTTATAAAGGCTTTAAAAATGAACCCAATAAAGATAATATCACCTTCATATAAATTTAAATAATATATTTCATCATGTATACCCTTTATTGTATTTATTACTTCACTTTTGGGTTATTATGATGTCATAATACACACAATATATTTATTCGGTATTTAATTTTTACTTTAAAATTTTACTATCTTAGAAAATTATGAAATATTTACCCTTGTATAATTTTTATGTTTGGATTCCAAAAAAAAATTTAGTTTTATCAAAAACATTTTTTATATAGTTTAATTTTCACTTTTAAAATAAAAATTGACATTTATTGAGAAATTCTGGGCTTTTTTGACAACTAATGTTTTCAAACCCATATAAAATATACATTGCACTTCATAAAAATTATATAATCATTTTTATTTAATAATAATATGTGTGAGTAATATTTTATTAAAATAATATTTTTTTCAAATGTACATTAATTCATTAAAATAAATGTCCTAATTTAAATTGAATACAAATTAAAAATACAATTTATGTTATTTGTATAAAAATAAATATCAATTATAATGTATCCCAAAGTAGAAAATATGAAAATTATTCTATTAAAAATACAATATACATATTCCTGTTATTATAGTCTTGATAAATATATATTTAATACCACATCAAACAACATAAGCATAAGTTTTTGGATGATGATAATTTCATGGGGTGGTTTAGTAAATACGGTTTGGGTCGTGATCATGATGATCTTAAACTTATCCTCAAAAAAGTTACACTCATTATTAAGTTGTTGGATCTCAATTTCTAATTTTTCAATGGAAAATTAAAGTGATGATAACTACCATGGAAGCTCTAATAAATGGTCTTCATAGGGTTTGATCCTACTGGTGGAGTTCATCGCTTCCTTTGTCTTTGTCAAATTTAATTTTTTAAAACCCTATAAATATACTAATTGTGTAATCATTATTCAATGGATACATTATAAATGGTAATGATCTTTAATGGGTTTTTAAGTAGTAGTGTTTACAATAAAACCAAATAAGTTCATGTGTTTTCTATATCCATAAAATATAAAAAGACATTTGATTAAAATGCTAAGGAAAGTTTATTTATAAATGGTCATTATAAATACATTTGTGAAGAAAGATCCATATTTATCAGATGAATACCATTACTTGGGTGAGTATCCAAACAAATTAAACTGTTTTAATTGGATATGATATTATATTAATGGATTTTTTTGTTAGTACAATAATCATATTCAAACTCACCTAAAAAAATATAATCCTTCGATGTAAAAATCATTCCAAAGTGTGGGATTGTTAGAAGATTATTAGAGTTAGTTTTTATATGGTATGTTCTAATCTATATGAACATAAATTAAGTCTATATTTTTGGAGCTCTAAGCCTATATTCTTCAAAAGGAATAATTTAGGAGTTCAACCGAGACCGTATATAGGGTTTGTTACCTACATAGAGCCTCAATGTATATTTCATTCATGAAATGTAGAAAATGGAGAAAATGGATAATTGTCGAGTTCAACATAGACCAAATGTATATTGTAAATCCTTTTTATAGTTTCTACATAGATTTAATTCAGTTAATGAATAGTTCATCCATGATTTTGGAAATTAAGGAGGATAATATATAAATCTAGACCACTATGATGTTTTTAATGTCGAAAAATTTATAGTTTATGTATATAGTTTCTAAAAAGAGTCCCATAATACCATATATAGTTTAATACTTTATTATTTTTTTAGGATTGTCAGATTTATTGTACTGTAAAATTGAAATCCCTAATGATTCATGTGATAATATTGATCATTTATTTTGGATTAAACCCTTTTAAAAGATCAAAAAAATAAATATGATGATTCTTGGTGACGTTTAAATTATAAATTAACATATTATGATGCATTAAGTATTAATTATAGTAGTTTTTGAAGATGATGTGTGGATAAAAGGAACTCTAAGTTTCACATAATTAATGATTAACTCAACTTATTTTGGGTGTGAAATTCTCAACGGAAACAAAAAGAATGATAATATTTATCATGATTCAAAAAAATTATAAATGATGAGGAAATTTTTGGTTGATATTTTTTGTAATGAAAGAATCCATGGATGAAACTATCTTATAAATGATAAAAATATATATCAACAGATATTTTAAATACATATAGTTTTCTGGGATAAATGCCTAGGTGTTTGTTCTTCATAATAATTATGAAGATTGTGATAGTTTTTCTTGTCCATGTACAGTTCTTAAATAGTTATAAAAAGTAGATATATGTGTGGGAAAATTATTGGAATAACAATTATTCAGAATGGATATTTTATAGACTTGAAATAATTATAGTTATGTATATAGCTGATGATAATCAGAAAAGATACTCTAGAATTAGATTTTTCAAAAGACATGGTAATTCAAATTAAGTATTTTCATGGTTCTAGTTGACATAGGAAATGAAAAATATCTAAGAGAAAAAATTGAATCTAATATATATATATATATATATATTTCATGACAAAGTTGTATTTATATATATAATCTTGACACAACAGTTCTCTATGAAAAATATTTTCTCTTAAATATAAATAACAGATAGTTCATTCCTCATTAAAATATTCTGGTATCATAGATAAAAAAATTCATACAAACTAGTTCAATTCGATTTTCACTGAAGAAAGAAGAATAATATTGATAAGTATTTTCATGTGTTTTCCATTATGTAATAAGAATAATTATTACTTATGCTTATTTAATGCGTCATCTAGACTTGTTATTAAGATGAATAAGCGATTGTGTGTGATTGTGTGCATATAAAATGAGAATAAGGAATATGCATGCTTCATTGAATGTAATATAATAAGATTATCCATGAATTTAACACATCGACATTATAAATAAAGTGTAAATTGGTTATGTCTATTTAGTTATTGAATAAAATATCTTATCTTATTGAGGTGAGGGTGGAAACATAGTATGAGATGAATTGAATCCCTATCATGGGACATGAAAACACATGTTTAATTCTTATACACTACATATTTTAACGTACATAATGATTCTAATGAATATTTTGATATAATTTAAATCAATATCACACTATGAAATAGACTTCTCACATTAATAGGTGAACATTTTAATAATAAAGATTTTTTGTTTTTTGTTTTGGTTGGTTGTGTTTCATTAAATAATAATTTCAAGAAAATATAAATTGTGGATAAATTATCATTAACAAGTTATAGAGGTAATAAATAAAGCGATAAAAAGTAAAAATTGTTTTAAAATTAAAAAACATTGATCCCCCCACAATGTTTCATTCAACCATAATCAGTCCCATAACATTGGAACTATTTATTTGGTATTTATTTTCGAGAATCTATTTATTATATAAAATTATATTCATTCAGAATAAATATGATATTTGGTTCTATTTTATTTTATAATGTTTATTAGTTTTTTCTTATTTGTTTGGGGTTTATAAGGGATATTCATCCTATTATTTTTAATTATACCCTTGATTCTAGAATCCAACTTATTACACAGTAGAGACAAGCATAATTCATCACAAATAATGGGAGATTGTGATTAAACCCTTTTTTCTAGTCTCCAACTCAGATTATTATATCATCGGTGCTAGTTTCCAGAGCCCATTATTTTTAATTAAAGTGGGTATTCATATTAATTATTTTTCTGGGTTTTATGGTGGATATCCCTCTAGGGGTCGCACTTAGTTTCACTACTAGTTCAATTTGGGTTATAATATAAATCATTTTTTCAAAATATAATTTCAAAAATATTTCAAAAATCCACCAATATCTCAACTTATCTTCATTGGAATTTTCAAATCCACTAATGCACCCCCACATTCTTCTTCAATGTCAAAAAATATATATACTATATATTTATCCTCTTTAATTTCAATTTGAATTTTTTCTATATTAATTATCATGGAATCCTGTAAAAATATCTAATGCTCTATTTTTCCCACTTCCAAATAGTATTCATCTATATTTTTTTCCTTAAAATATGAACTCTTCTATTGAGACATCCTCTTGGATTAAATTTTTTAATTAAAAATTCCTTCCATGGGAGAAAATCCTTATCCATTTTTTAAGAATTGAAATTCACTATCATCTCCATGAAGGCTCCTTTGACTACTCACTATAATGTTTCTCTACATTACATATTTGAAACATTCCAAGGAAAACTCCTTGTGACATGTTATTTGTATTCCATATTCCGCGAAGGGAAAAACAACCAACCTAAGAGACCATAAGTGATATTTTTTTGATTAATATATATATTAAATATATAACCATAAGAAAATAGAACTCATTTTGTTCATATAATTTTAGATTAAAATTACATTCTCTAAAATTTTCATCAAATGGAATCATTGTTTATCTAATAACACTTAGAATAACTATGATGCCTCAAATATACTATGATGGGTTTATTAGGGTATTATGACTTTTTCTTGTTTCACCCATGAAGGAAACATCCAATAACCATACATCAACTCATTTCTAATGTATTTTTGGTCTTATATGGGGAATGATTCTCAAATAATGAGGTTGAATCAATGTATGAAAATTGAACATTCCTTCTAAGTGGAATTAATTTGTTGCTATATTAAACTAAAATATCTAACACACAGTTTTTATAGAAATATTAGTGAACAAAGATACATAGTTATTTTTTTCTTGTCTTACTCATACTAGACAATGTCCAATAAGAATACACTCAGTTATGTTCCAGTGCACCAAAATTCACTATATGTGACATAATTGTGTTCATAATTTAGAGTAGAATCACGAACCCTATTTGTGTACAACCCTCAAAATACTGATAAGACACTACTATATTCACTTAGAATAACTCTTTACACATAAAAGTAAATGGTTTTGTTTGTAAGAACCAAAATAAAAAATAAACCTTAATCAATGTAATAATCTTCTCTACCTTAATCACCATTATGATATCTATCAATTTTATAAAAGAATGTCCTCTTATAATTATTCGATACTTTATTTAGTCTATAATTATATAATTATCAATAAACATTTATGAATATATATATATCAATAATCAAAATAAAAAATCCATCATGGAATTCATTAAAACCATTAATACACTTTATGTATCATGGTCAAATTCATCCTTTTATGCATTAAAAAATTGTGCCAAAATATCCCCAGACTAATCTCATAACAACAATTAGAATATATAAATTCAAAAACATATATTTATCGATATATTAAAGCACCATGGTGTACTGACCCTATAACATGGTGTGGTCTATTTTTCCAGCATGTTGATTCCAAAAACAATGGTCTATTAATTTCATATCTCATAAAATTATATATATATCAAGATTCATCAATTTTATATCTAAATATCCACATAAAAATGGTCATGTGTAAACCATGGAATAAGAATTTCTCAATTAAATTCAGTTGAAATCCATAGTGAAATTAAAAAGGCAATTTCCTCTCTCTATCTTTCTACCAGACCATGAAAATGGAAATATATATTTTTTAGAATACATGTAACATAAAAATGATTTATCAAAATATTCTCCAAATAGGATGATCATGAATTCCTTTTAGCATGGCCTGGTATCCCAATTTATAACCTAAAATAGGTACCATAAACATTTACCCATTAGGATCACATTTTCTTCCACACTTCGAAACACTTGATAATTGCCACCAAGCTCCACTACATCATATCTCGAACGCATTTCCTTCATTTTCCAAGATTTCGAGAGAACCACAAGGAATACACTAATACTCAATATATTTTATTCAAAACACGGTCACATCTATGATGTAATCTGTGGTTTGTTTTAGGTTTTTCATATAATACATAATAATAGTCACTTTAATCTTTTAATAAATTTTATATCATAATATAAGATGAATCATAAACAATAAACTAATATTTTTTGCAAATTTTAAAATAGAATTATTAAAAAAATTAAACACAAAAAATATTTATTAGTATTTTCCCTAACAATAACAACTGTCTCATTTTTTGAGAACACTATAACATTTAAACACATCACATCAAAGCCTATATTTTATCTACCCCACCACACTTTAGATAGTTTAGTAATTAATTCACTTATCATTCAATTTATTCCCACATGTGTCCTAATCACCCTGATAAAAAATATTTAAATGAGACAATGAATTATGAATCAATCCATTGATTTAATTAATTAACAACACCTTTTACATATTTATTAAAACTATTTGGAACCATATATTGATAATTATTTGTATAAATTATCCTCTATAAACTCAAAATCCCTCTAATTAAAAATTCATACAGACTCTCCAAATCTTTCTCAAATAATTATCTCCCTTTATATAAACATTTAGATAATACCCCTTGGAAACCAATTTGGAGAAAAACATATTCATCATTATTAATCAAATATCACCCTCAATAATACTTAAAACTCTATATCTCTTCTTTTCTAAAAACCCAAATGGAACTTATTTTAAATTTACTAGGTATAAATACTAACTCATACATATATTCAATTGTCGATAACGATATATTAAAACTAATTTTTTTTGAATATCCCATGTTAAATAAAAAAAGTGGAACAAAAATACCAATTGGGTAATTGTGTTCCCTCTCTAAACATTCATGTCAAGAGAAATGGTTGAACACTAAGAGGTAATTATTTCATCTCAAAAAATTCCATGAAATTTTAAATGATCATTATATATAAAATTTTAATGTGAGTAGACACATATTATAAAATCATCCAACAATTCACATTGTTCACATTGGAAAAATGATGTTTAATAAAAATATTATTTCTCCCCAAATGATGAGAATGGTTTTTTTATATTTATATAAATCAAGTTATCACTCATGATTATAATAATAG
Source organism: Viscum album (assembly GCA_963277665.1). Classification (NCBI taxonomy): domain Eukaryota; kingdom Viridiplantae; phylum Streptophyta; class Magnoliopsida; order Santalales; family Viscaceae; genus Viscum; species Viscum album. The sequence continues at coordinate 38,215,291 of OY728141.1, read as the reverse complement.
AATTCAATTCATCTCAAATATCAGAATGATGTTACTGTATTAATATGATGTTTATGAAATCATGAATAATTGTTATGTGTACATCTTCTGTAGTGAAAATTTAAATGAAATTTTTATTCTTTTTAATCTATGAAATACACCAATCACATAAATAGAATACATTTCTTGATTTATACTTCTTATCATCCCCTAAATTATACTAACCTACAACTATATATCCCAATAACACTTGTTTTTATGTGGAACTTTAAAATAATATGAAATAAACTATTCTTCAAATATATCATATTTATATTTTGACTGCTATCATAATAGTTATTTTTGAAAATATTTTTTATCTTAGGGGTTGACAAGTCTCAATCACAATATCAAGGCATTAATATATTAAGCATAATAAGATTTCAATAATTCCACTATATTCCCTCACATAAAAAATTTTCTATTTTAATTAATTGATAACATTTTTAAGTAGTAAATAGGTTTCATAATTATTTTTTAATTATTTATTTAGACAACTTCCTTGGAATATTGTTAGTTTGAAATAAAAACTAAATTCTTTCTTGTTTCATATAAAAATTGAGGAGAAATTTAAACTCACTGTTCATTAACATTTGAAATATTCTCAACCAGAATTTTGTAAATTATATTTATTATGTTACATTTGATCCTTCAAATATTATATCATATAAATAAATAATCATAATAATCTATTGACCATCGCCCATTTTAACCTAGAGATTATGATTAACTCCTCCATTTTATATACCAATATTTCAAAAGTATTAATCAAGAATGGAGTACCATCTCATTGTGCCTGACCCCAAACATAAAATTCAATACTAAACATAAATTATTTATTATCATCTTTGTGGATGATTAATATATTTAGATATTCAATATTGAGAACTTCCTCAAGTACTTAATAAAGAAATTTATATTGAATATCCATTTATAAAACCATGGATTTCAAATATACCATATTATAATAAATAAACATATAATATACAATCTAATTGTAGAATAAAGAATCACATACCAATAAATTTTTTAATTTATTATTATACATTAAATAAAAACCATCCTTTCTTTCAAATCACTCTTCCTTTTACATTCATTTTTTAGAAAACACATTTTTTCGAATAACATTCTTGTCCTCCAACCTCTAATCAATCTCCCATGTTTTATTCTCCTCTATTAGATAAATATATTTATTCATATGCTTGTTATAACACTTAATCATTCAAGTATCATTAAAAATTTATTGGTATTATTATGATATGAGTGAAATTTCATGTAGAGGATTCATTCTTATCATTTCCACTTGAGTTGACCTAGCACAAACAATGTATTTTTTATAAATTTAATACATTAATTCAAAATTCCATTTAGTTTATAAACCTATTTAAACCACTTAATTTCTAGAAAATTCTTATTAATCATTTTATTCCCCCTATCTCCCCTAAGATACTCAATCTGTCATCTATTTATTTCATAATTTTTCTTTTCATCAACAAATTTATTCATTATCCACAATAGTGACTTATTGGATTTCTACAATTTAAATAAATTATTTCTTAAAAAAATTATTTTTTCTTGTTGAATATAAGAAGAATTCTTTCATCAATATGTTATTTATAATTTTTCTGATTCTTATCTCTAATATGAATAAATAATTAAACTCCTAGGATTCAAATATATTTCGTTGTAGGATTCTTCGAAAACCATATCATATTTAGAGTCTTACCTATCATTGATATAATAAATATCAATAGATTATATAAAAAAATGTATAGATCACTTCCATCCAATAATTCTTTAGTATTATTTTTAATACACATTGTTTTATGAATTTTATTATCTATATAGATCCCCCTCTAAACTATACCACTTTGTTAAGAGTTATCAATACTAATACATTTTTTCTTATAAAAATATTATTAATATAATCCAAAAATTTAAAATTACTAAACTCCATTCCATTATCGATATATAAATATAATATTTTCTATCAAGGAATCCTCAATTATGATCATAAATAACATTTTTTTCAATTAAACTCATCATATTTTTAAATTTACACAATGAAATATGTCATTTTACTATATACATCAATGAAAAATAAATTTTACTTATTTCCATCAATAACTCGTGATCATATAGGGACAAAAACATTAAAATTCACTAATTTCAATAACCATAATCACTTGTTATATTTTTTCTTCTTTTCCTTTTGAATTATCATTCTATAACATCATATGAAATAGCATGGCCACATGTAAACTTAATGATAATATGTTTACCTTCTTTCTTATCCAACCCCTCCTAGTATTTTTGTCTCATTATTCAAATCATTTTATCCCAAATCTTTTTTCTTCTTCCTTATATAGAAATTACATGTCTTATTATCCAAAAATGTGATAAATAAAATTATATTTTATTTTCCCACTAAAATTTCACACAACTGCTTAATGTGGTTGTATATGTCTTATTAGTTATGTTTATTGTCTGATATGGGTCACAAAATTAATTTATGCAATGTAAATTTTGAGCATGAACTCATAAACCCAACAAAAAATTTGTTTTTAATGATCATTATCCCATTATCATTTTTTAATAGTATGAAACAATTTTATCATATTAAATTCGTATGATAAGATCCTTATTTCTATATTGTATAGGAAGTGCATCAACTGTTAAGAATCTCTAATCTAACTTAGTCTATTTATTATAAATAAATACCTACTACTATAATATTAGCAATAATTCTGCCAATCCCATTGATAATTTCATGACATCTAGTGGTTGTTGACATGCATGTACCTCATAAAAATATGATGGTTCTTTATAATTTTGAATGTTAGAAAACTAATTTGTGTTCTTAAATTACTCAATTATTTATTGAGATGTTATAAACTACTACTTTGAATTTATTTTATCACATCCCATTACATACATGTTGTGAATTACATGTATTTTTGCTTACAACCATTACACCTAAACTAGTTTCTATAAAAATATATCAAATTTATATTTTATATCTTTTTCCACAATTTATCTAGTTTTTAAAACTACCATTTAATAATGGAATGTAAACTTTTGGTGTGACCAATCTTTTAATAATAATAAAATTTTATTCTTCATGTACTCTTTTATATTTTTACTATCACTCCCATATCATTGTGTTCGTCTCAACCCAATATTTATTATATTGATGGGTGATATTGGATTTTCATTAAACATGAATTGTGTTTTTTTCATGCCTCCCACATTTTTACCATAGTGTTCATAACTTTATTTTTAAATTATATCCGTTGACATGTTTTTATGATCCTCATGATCATCCTTAACCCTTTTAATAACTAATTCAATCCAACATCATAATTTCATCACAGTTGTATAGTTTCATCTTGATCCTTGAGCATTACCTCATGTAGATGACATTTTTATCAATATATTTAATCTATATGATCTTATTTTTCAACAGATTAGTACAAATATCAATGATTTTATTTTAACACTGAACATTGATTTTGAGTTAAAGAAAATATTTGATCTTTACATATTTTTATATTTAAGATTATTGATATCATCATCAACTCATCTCTCACTTATTTATAGTACAGTATATAGATATTTGAATCATGTAATATAATGTGGGATTACTATGTTTTTTAACCCCAACCATGTATTTATAAGAAAACAGACATCACATTTAAAATTAAGTCGACAACTTCCTCAAATTTATCATAATTTCCATATATTTTCCCCTCTTTTTTGGGTTTTCTATGAAAAAAAAAATAGTACATCATGGATTAATTTTGATTCTTCAGTCTCCTATATTTCTAATTTATCAAATTTGTTTTCTAATTTTGAAATAACATACTTAGAGAAATAAAACTTTAATAACTTCTTGATTTTGATATCTCTAAATGATCTCTTTCTAGGTGAATCATATTTCTATTCATATTTGAACTTCATAAGTATCTATGAATAAAGGTTTCCAACAATTCTAAATAAAATAAACGAAATTTAAGGACTCCATTTAAACATTACATTAAAAAAATTGACATGTGGAAATAAATTATACAATTTATTCAACATCATTATCTTCATTTCCATCTTAAAATGGTATTTTCTGCACTACATTCAAGTCCACACCACTATATTTATCTTTTTGAAGTATATATTTTCCATTAATCATCATGTCATATAAAAAAAAGAACATTATGAAAAATATCTTAGTAAACATCCTTTTAATATTTTTCAAAAATCGTTGTAACTTTAAAAATTATTTTAGGTTTAAACATTATCCAGATATCCTATATAATTTTTTCATTGTTGGGGGATTCTCAAAGTCCACAAATATTATCCACTTTAAAAGTTACCCAATAAAAGAAAAAATCAAAAAAAACATTTTTTGGATCCTAAAAACTATAAATTTCTTCCACATTATGTAAAGTCCCATAAAATTCAAGGGAAATTTTTTTCTTAAATTCTTTGTGATTTTACAAGAACGCAGTTTCTGACGGCGCCTGATTCCGAGGCGTGGTGTGCCCAGAATTAATTTTTGAAGTTAGGATCGGGTATGTTCTGTGAACGAACGAGCGGGTTTTTCTAACTTTTAAACTGGTGCTCAGAATTGAAATCTAAGGGCACCGATTGAATTGCAGAACCGGTAATTACATAGAAACACCTTTTCTGGAGTTGCGTTTGCTCGGGTGTGGTTATTAAATTTTTGGGTTAAGTAAAAGAATAAAATAAAAGTGGTGCAACCAATTTTATTTTATTTAAAGAAGTGTTAACCTAAGCTAACTGGTTGAGTGGGACCCACATCCTAACTAATCCAGTAGGTAGGATATCAGTGGGGTGGGTCCCGCACGATCCCCACCCATTCAACTTCCTCAACCCCTCCTTAATTTCCGTAACGCACCTGCACCCCCCCAATTAATGAAAGTCAACTCGTGCATTTATTTAAATATTAAACGCTTCTATTAATTGGGCGGTTTAAACATTGCAATTAAATTCAATTAATTGGTTGATTCAGTTTTTGAATTTCAATGATGTTGGCTTGTGTGTTAATAACATAAGCCAAGTCTTATTTTATTATCGTTGGCGTTTGTTGATCTCCGAGGAAGGTGTCTTTTGTTGTCGTCAGTCGTTGGAGGTCGGCGTTCCTCGTTGGTGGCAGTGCGTTCTTCGCATTCTTCGATGAAGAACGGAGAACTTCAAGACATCTCTTTTTCTCCCCAAAAACTCAACACAACAACCCAAAAATAATAAAATAAGACTTGTCTTATTTTATTAACACAGAAGCCAACTTCTTTGAAATTCAAAAATTGAATCAACCAATTAATTGAATTTAATGACAAAATTTAAACTGCCCAATTAATAAAGGCATATAATATTTAAATAAATGCATGGGTTGACTTTCATTAATTGGGGGGGGTGTAGGTGCGTTATGGAAATTAAGGAGGGGTCGAGAAAGTTGAAAGGGTGGGGCTCATGCAGACCCCACCCCACTAATATCCTACCTAGTGGATTAGTTAGGATGTGGGTACCACTCAACCACTTAACTTAGGATAACACTTATTTAAATAAAATAAAATTGGTTGCACCACTTTTATTTTATTCCTTTACTTAACCAAAAAATTTAATAACCACACCTGAGAAAACGCAACTCCGGAAAAGGTGTTTCTTAGCAATTACCGGCACTGCAATTCCATCGGTGCCCTCAGATTTCAATTCTGATCCTCGGTTTAAAATTTAGAAAAACCCTCTCGTTCGTTCACTGAACGTACCCGAGCCTAACTTCGGAAATTAATTCAGGGCACCCCGGGCCTCAGAATCAGGCGCCGTCAGAAATTGTGTTCTTTTAAAATCCAAAAGAATTTATGAAAAAAAAATTCCTTGAATTTTACGGGTCTTTAAATTACTCCCACCTCAAGGCTTTACGTCCTCGTAAATCTTTAACACAAACTGGGGATACAAAAGCGGTACTGAGCACACACCTGAGCCTTCCGCTCCCATGTGCTCACCTGGAGGTTCTCGTACTGCCAGTGAAAGCATACGTAAGGAATCGATCTTCCTCGTAGGATCTGCTCTTTTCGATCTTCAACCTCTACAAGAATCCTACAAAAGTCACCCCATCGCCAAAGTCCAGTTCCCCTTGGCCGATGACATGCGTCGGGTCAAGCACGTATCTCCACAGTTGAGATACGAGGAAGTCGTGCACCCGGTGCAACTTAGGTGGATGGGTCAAGCGGTAAACCACCTCGCCTACCTAGCTGAGGACCTGGAAAGGTTCGCTGAACCTCGTAGATTACATGCCTCCTTGGCCACATCTCTATAAACCTCGTTGAGGTGAGACCCGTATAAGGGGGTGGTCGTCATCCTTGAACTCTAGAGGCTTCCTGTCAGCTCTGTGCAGTCTCATCTACCATGATCCATAGGCGATCACTGCCCACTGCTACATCAGAACACACCTGATTCCGGTCCCTGATGCATCACAGTGAACTATGTAACCAACACCCACAGGTTGGGTGCACCGGTCAACCCAACTGTTGAAAGCTCTGCTGGAAGTGGTGCCGCAACTTTGGAGAATTCTCGAAAAAAAGTAAGTTTGGCCATCTCCTTAGTGATCGAATGAACCCTCTTAAGCACGATTCCATCATGTTCTTCCTGGGTTTTCCTTTTCGCCAACCAAGGAAAACCCCATACCAATGTTTTAGATAAACCACAACCTTTTTGCCTAATACAGTCAATCCATGTATGAACTGTGGATCCAATCCATAATCAAACCAACATCATAAGGCCTCGACGCTTCCACCAAGAGATTCCAACTTAAACTCTCGCCTCGTGGGTCAGATCACACTATCAGTGTAAGTGTGATTATCGAGTCTCCTCCCAAGTTATCTCCAGACGTGAGGGTCAAGTCTACGGCTTACCAGAAACTCTAGGTCTGGGACAAGATTCATGGAAGGAAGGAATTATTCGTATCAACGTATGTTACTACAGTAGCTAGTAGTGGACACATACTACCCCTCGAATCATTCTTAGAGCCATTGGGTCACTCTCATTGACCGCATGCAGCTACTCTCTTCCCCTTCCCTCCAGCTTCCTGATCCTGGCAGGGATAGCAAAGGCGGGTGGCTGTAACATGTTGAAATGTACACCACCACATGATGCTCTTCTAGCTCTGCTTCCACGTCTGCTGCTCTGCATATTCATCTTTCCTTGACACTTCCTATTCTTGAAACATTTTACACGTCCAATTATCTGAGACTAATTCCAGTTCGCATCTTCCCACTGTTAACATTCACTGGCTAAAACCGATCAACCAAAGAAAATTCAACCACAAAGGTTCTTTCTAGAAACCTAACATGAGTAGGAATGCATAGAGGAAAAATTGATGGCTCAGATATCCTTAAACACACCACGCTTAGAGGTCCGAACTCTATATCACTGATCGAATCGTATTCATTGAGTACCCGGAATGTTCAGTACGCCTCGATGAATACTCAGCTACCGACTTGTCATCCTGCCGAAGCTGTATAAGCTCTAGAGAACTTTCAGCCACCTCCTCAAGCCAGTCCTCAACCGCCTGTGAGTTGGGCTCACCTCTGAACTTGAGGGTATCTGGAGTTGGAACACGTGTAAGGCAGTAAGCCTACATGTGTCACCTACCGGTACCGCCGGTTGTAACTGCAGACCACCAAGTAGTGATGTATAGCTAACACACTACCTGAAGGCACTATCTCAGGCATCGGTCCACGTACCGAAACCTCATCACTATGCGGACCATCCTCATGGTCACTCACTAGAATACACTATTATCCAAGTCCACCGTCCACTCTACTGATGTCTCAGCTAGGCAAAAAACTCTAGCAATCGCCTCCAGCCAGTGCTCTGCTGTCTGGGAATCTTCCTCGCCTCATAACCTCGGAGGTAGCTACTGCTGGAACTCATGCAACGCACTCTGCCAGCGTTCACAGTTCGCTAGTACGGCTGGAGGAATCTGTTGCCCAATAGGTGGCGGTGCTATTGGTGCACCACCCGAGGGTGCCAACATAGAAAAAAAGGGCCCCGCACCGGAGCCTCATCACTCGGTGGGCCGTCGTCGAGTACTCTCTCGGAAACACCAACTGACTGTCTGTGTGGAGACATCCTGAACAGATACGACACGGTCAACATTTTAAAACTGTTGAGCTGACCTGGTTTGATTAGACTTTAAAACTCTTGGAAACACACACGCAATCAATGATTTTTGTGCACAATGTCATAAATCAGTAGTCAGGGTCCTGGTGTATGGATACGTCGGCCGCCGCACCAACACTGGACTCCCTGAACTGAAGACCACACTCGGTACCCTTAACACTATTGCTTCACAGAAATGGAATATAAGATTTATAATTTCTGCGGTAGAACCGACTCCTATGATACCAATTTGTCACGACCGGTCCTCGGGCCCCGTGTCGTGACTACCCCAAGCCCACCTTCCATAGGCTAGGGGCTGGCGAATAGCACCAAATGCGTAAATCCCGATAACTGGGAAGGCATTGCCTTTATAAAAGTAAACAAAACACCACAGAGTACAAGAGGATGTAAAACACTAAGTAAATAAAGGATGTGCTGAAAAGTAAATGGGCCAGAATACAAACCCAATCGAAAGTACAGCTACAACTGAACAAAAGTACAATAGAAAAGACAAAAAGCTGGAAGAAAGGAAGCAGCTCCTGGGTCATCCTCCTCAGATCCTCCTGAAGGGTAGGTACAGATAGCGCAGCTCCTGGATCGTCCACCACAGATCCTACCTGAAGGGTAGGTACAGATAGCATCCATAACGCTCTCGCCTGTCAACCTCCTCCGAGTGTCATCTCGTCGTGAAGTCCACCACCGGATACTATCTCGTCGTGAGGACCACCTCTGGGTACCGTCCAGTCCTCGAACACTCGGCATCTATCTGCACTACCCGTCGTCTGCAACCAACACAACGAGGTGCGGACATAGCCCGTTCAGTGGTGAGTATAACGATACTCAGTAGGGACCCCGAGACCCTCAAGGTCTCTCTAAATCCAACAAAGATAAGCACAAAGAAGATCTCAATAGATACCCTCTACTTAGGTATATGCCCATACATATACCTAAGTTATCAAGTAAACCTTTTCAATCATGAGGAAACACAAAGATTATTAAATCAACGGATAACTACTACCCAGGTATGCCCATACATATACCTCTGTTATCAAGTGACCTATCTCAATCATGAGGTAAACACAATATCATAGACTCAGCTCAAACAAGGATTTTCATTATCGAAAAAGTAACGGATGAAGAGCCCCATCTCTGGAGTGTACAGTGGTCATGTCACGACTCCGAGGTACTGCTCACTAACCTAAGACTGCTGAGGTACTCCTCCTGTCGAGTACCGCGGGTCGGCCACCCAAACACAGTAGTGCTTCCCGCCAGGGTATGCCACCGAAACACAGTAGTGCACACCCCCTAATAGCCTGCAGAGGTACTCTCCGAATGAGTACCGCAAGTCTGCACTTTCACACAGTAGTGCTCCATCCTCCATGGGTCTGCACCCAAACAATGTAGTGCTCCGTCCACTGGGCTAGTCGACTCACTACAAGTCGAGTCGGTCAAGCAGTCGTCAGGTCTCAGCTGGCTACACGGTCTTCGTACTCCATATGCTCATCTCTGGAAGGGTCCGCTCCACGATCTACAGTTCGATACTCCAAGTATCTCAAAGTCCCATGAAGAATTATCTCAAAGGGCCACCTCGTCATATGGGTCTCAACACAACAGATGACACGTCAATCAGACGCCCGGTCTGTGAGTTATTAGTCTTTTCGTCCCAGGGGTCCGGTTGGTTTCGTGTGCGAACCAACCTGGACGTATCTCAACTATACCCCAAACTCTCATACGTTATACTCATTGAGACCGTTTCTCAACTTGATCACCAACGCTGCTGATAGTTCGTCAAACGAACGTCCATTCTGAATGTTATCAGCTTTTCCGTTCTAGGGACCCAGTTGGATTTTGGGTACAATCCAACCCGGCCACTATCCAAATGCAACCAGAAATCATTCCAAGTATTCCAAAAGTTCATTCTTATCGAGAGGAATCCAACAAATTCAACGGAACGTCATTCGGACGTCCGGAGCTCAAGATGTAAGCGTTTCCGCTCCGAGGGCTTGGTTGGTTTTGTATCCGAAACAACCCGGCCGTACTAAAAGTATTCTGAAACCTTGAGTGTAACATACCTAAACAATCGCCTCGATCCAAGGATCGCATCACAAGTGATGGTGCGTCGATTGGAGGTCTGTGGCCCATGATATGGGTGTTTGAACGGAAACTGCCCGAAAATAGGGGTTCGGGCCCGATCCTACCCGGCCCGAGACCCCCTGGGTCGGCCCGAACCGGGTCGACCCGAACCTGGTATGGTTCCGGCCCAATAGGGCACGGCCCGGCCGAGCCTGGGCACAGCTCAGCCGATTTTCCGGCCACGTTGGTTCGGCCGCGTGGCCGCTCGGCTGTCCGGCTGAGCGGAATAGGGGGGTGTGGTTGCCCCCCGTGAAAGAGAACGCGAAGAACACGAAGAACGTGAAGAATGCACCGCCGCCGATGAGGAACGCTGACCTCCGACGATGAACGATGAAAAAAGACACCCTCCTCAGAGATCAAAAAATGCCAATGATCCTCTTCCTCCACGATGATCAAATCCGCGACGTCCCTTTCCGTGACAAATCTCGTTCGACAACAACGCTCGAGGTAGGGGTTAAATTTGTGTAAGTTTATATTCCTGTGGTTCTTTCCTTCTAAAACAAGGAACTCAGATCAACTCACTCTCAATTTGATCCGTGAATGATTTCTTTTGCGGGTTGGGAATATTTATTTGCGGGGAAATTATATGGGATTTTGTTGTTGTTGTTCATGATTTCTTCCGTCATCGTTCCTCATTTCAAATTGGACCGCTTGCTATCGATTAATGGGAGGGGGCCGGACCGCACAAACATGACTGATCCTCCTCCCTTAATTTTTTTTACCTTATTGTGGTTTGGAATGGGGAAGGTGCGGTGTCATCGCACCGCGCGGTATCATGCTGTAAGGATGCGCGGCGCCATCGCGCCGCGCCGTTGAAGCCGAACAAAGCCGCGACACCGTCGCGCCGCGCCGGAAAACCACAAAGAGACGCGGGTTGTTTTTTTTTTGGCGTACGGATTGACGGGCCATGGAAGAACGAGCCCCAGGGGCGATTTGAAGACTTTGTAGTGAAGGGTATGTCCCAGGAGGACCGTAGGCGAAGACAGAATGGGAAACAACCCACCGAAGCAACTCTGGTGGTCCGCGGAAGGTGTTTCCGGCGCGCCGCGCCGGTGAGGTAGTGCCGGAGGTTGAAGGGGGCGGCGCCCCGGCGTGCCGCCAGCAGGAGCCACCGCGGCATTAGCCGCGGCGGAGGAGGGATCCCACGGCTGCGCAGGATCCGTAGGGGAGACGTGGCGGGTCACTGCGTTGGTGGAAGGAAGTGGCCCCCATGTGGGGGACACAGCTTCCTTCACAGGGGGCAACCACACCCCCCTGTTCTGCTCAGCTGGACAGTCAAGCGGCCACGGAGCCGCGCCAGCGCGGCAGGCCAACCGGCCAGGCCACCTAGGCCAGGCTGCGCCACGCCCTGGCCGCACCTAGGCGGGGCCGAGCCATGCCCTATTGGGCCGAACCCGGACCCAGTTCGGGTCGACCCAGGGGGTCTCGGGCTGGGATGGACCGGGCCCGAACACCCTATTTTTTAGCAGTTTCCTTTCAAACGCCCATATCTTGGGCCACATACCTCCGATCGATGCACCGTAATTTGCGAAGTGATCCTTAGATCGAGACGATCGTTTCGGTATGTTACAGTCAATGTTTTAGAGAACTTTGAGTATGGTCGGGTTGGTTCGGATACGAAACCAACCGGGGCCTCGGAGCGGAAACGCTATATCTTGAGCTCCGGACATCCGCATGACGTGCCGTCGGCTTTGTTGCATTCATCTTGATGAGACGAAAATTTTGGAATACTTCGCCTGAGTTTTGGTTGTAGTTGGATAGTGGCCGGGTTGGATTGTACCCGAAATCCAACCGGGCCCCTCGAACAGAAAAGCTGATAACTTTCAGGCAGGACGTCCCTTTGACGAACCGTCAGCGGCGTTGGTGATCACGTTGAGAAATGGTCCCCATTAGTATACCCTATGAGAGTTTGGGGTATAGTTGAGATACGTCCGGGTTGGTTCACAGACGAAACCAACCGGGACCCTAGGATGAAGAGGCTAATAACTCACAGACCGGGCGTCCGATTGACGCGCCGTCTGTTGCGTTGAGACACCTATGACGAGGTGGTCCTTTGAGATACTTTTTCGTGGGACTTTGAGATACTTGGAGTATCAAACTGTAACACATGGAGAAGACCCTCTCGGAGATGATCGTATGGAGTACGGAGACCGTGTAGCTGGCTGAGACCTGAAGACTGCTTGACCGACTCAACTTGGAGTGATTCGACTAGCCCAGTGGACAGAGCACTACTTTGTTTGGGTGCAGACCCATGGCGGACGGAGCACAACTGTGTGACAGTGCAGACATGCGGTACTCGTCCGGAGAGTACCTCTGCAGGCTATTAGGGGGTGTGCACTACTATGTTTGGGTGGCATACCCCGGCGGGAAGCACTACTATGTTTGGCTGGCTGACCCGTGGTACTCGACAGGAGGAGTACCTAAGCAGTCTTAGGTTTGTGAGATGTACCTCAGAGTTGTGACAGGACCACTGTAAACTCCAGAGACAGGGCTCTTCAGCAGATACATTTTTGATAATGAAATTCCTGGTTTGATCTGAGTCTATGATCTTGTGTTTACCTCATTATTGAGATGGGTCACTTGATAACTTAGGTATATGTATGGGCATATACCTGGGTAGTGGTTATCTGTTGATTCCATAATCTTTGTGTTTCGTAATGATTGAGAAGGGTTACTTGATAACATAGGTATATGTATGGGAATATACCTAAGTAGAGGTTATCTGTTGAGATCTTCTTTTTGGTTATCCTTGTTGGATTTAGAGAGACCTTGAGTGTCTCGGGGACCCTACTGAGTATTGTTATACTCAACCCTTCACAGGCTATGCCCTCACCTCGTTGTGTTGGTTGCAGACTTCAGGCAGCACAGACAGAGGCCGAGTGTTCGAGGACTGGATGGTACCCGGAGGTGGACCTAACGACGAGACAGTATCCAGTGGTGGAATTCACGACAAGACGACACATGGAGGAGGTTGACAGGTGAGAGCATTGTGGAGGCTATATGTACCTACAATTCAGGTAGGATCCGTGGTGGACGATCCAAGAGTTGCGCTATATGTACCTACCCTTCTGGTAGGATCCGAGGAGGACGACCCAGGAGTTGCTTCCTTTCTTCCATCTATTTGTCTTTTCTATTGTACTTTTGTTCAGTTGTAGTTGTAATTTCGATTGGGTTTGTATTCTGGCCCATATACTTTTCAGAACTTCCTTTTTGTACCTAGTGTTTTACTTCCGCTTGTACTCTGTGGTGTTTTGTTTACGTTTATAAAGGCAATTCCTTCCTAGTTATCGGGATTTACACCTTTGGTGCTAGTCGCCAGCCCCTGTCCTATGGAAGGAGGGCTTGGGATAGTCATGGCACGGGCCCCGAGGATGGGTCCTGACACATTACAAGAATTTTTTTCCATATAATGTTTTTCCAACCTCATAAATATTAATCAACTTTTCTAATTTTATGTCTTATGATTCACAAGACATCACATTTATTTACATTACATAGGAAAAAATCTCCACAAATGTATTTTATCCTTTAGTGCTTTAATATTAATCCTAATAATATTTATTTTGTAGAGCTCCAATTTTTATATTGAACATAAATCAATTAATAATAGTTATTTATACAGATGTTTCAAATGGTTTTAAATAGTTTTATATTCAATTCATCCATAGGTGAAAATTATTTCTTCTAACAATTATAATTACATTATGATTTACTTCTATTTTATGGATTCCATATATAGAAAAATTCTTTTAATTTCACTTTATCTTATGATTCCACTTATTGAAAATAAAAAAAAATGAATCCTAAGATAAAAGTGAATCTGGGTATGGAAAATCAACTAATCACTTCAAAATTATCTTATATCATGTTAACTAAAAAATAAACCCTCCTCTCACTCTCAATCTCAAAGATAATATAAAATAAATAAATCACAGAGATATACATGTGAGTTTAGATGGTATACCCACAACATTATATATTCAATGATCTTACACATTATGATGTTCAAGTGTACCAAAATTTATAATATGGTCACTTATTATTATTATAATTCAGAGAAAACATGCTATAATTTTATATTAAAACCCATAAGAAGAATGATAATTCACTAATATCTTCACTGAAGTAAATCATAGATCATTAATGTGAACAATTTGGTCTCTAAAAACCCAAATATGATTTTAACCCTTCATTTATGTACAATGTTTCTCTATCTCTTCCAATATAAGGATCTTTGAAAATTTATAGATATAATTTTATTATATAAATCACTCTTATACCCTATAATATCCTATTATATATTCAAACTTCTTTATATAAGAATTTACTTCTCTAGATCTATGAAAAAAATATCCGACATGCAGTTTATTAAACACAATAAACCTATTAATATTTCATAATAAAATTTTCCAATTCAATACTTCACAAAAAGAATCATAATCTCTCCATACAAATATTAAAGCATAGTGAAATTCCCATAAACCATGGTGGATTATATTTTTAATTACTTTGACATCATAAATAATAGTTATTCTATTCATTTTCTATGTAAAACACAATTATATTTAAAAATAATTTTTTTTTCAATTTGAATAGTCTTAATATGTGGTTTTCTGTAGACCAGGACATAATCATCTCTACAACACCTCCATATGTAATGACTATTGAAATTTCTAGGGTCCCTATCCAATTACAATATTCTTACAAACCATTAAAACTCTCGAGACTATTTTTAGTCTCAATGGTAAAATTTTATTCTTCAAAAATCATATGCAATCCAAGAACATTGAAACACCTTTTATTGTCACTTGTCTTCATGTTTTTAAACAGGTTCTAAAACAATGTTCTTTTCGCAATCTGCATCTCATTTTACATTACACATTAAAAAACTCCAAAACTATCAATGAGCTCCATTATGGTACATTAAAAATTAACTTCCCGTTTTTATAGCCTTTAGGATAATCCTTTGAAATCCACCAATAATCTCTTTATTTTCTTTACAAAATGGTCGTTATCATGATATGTTTATTATAACCCAAAAATTGGTTTTTTAACAAAGTTTCAACCAAATCCAGTCTATTATTCCTATAATATTTCTATCACTCTATTTAATAAATTATTCAATAATAAATAATGTGACATAGAGTATTTTACTATAGTTTTCTCGACAATCATAATCAAAAATATCATTTATGGATTTTTTATTTTAGAAACACCAATGATAAATAGTATAAAAATAATGATATAATGATTAAGGGATATCCCACCATAGTATCCAATGGTTATTATCTATACAAATACTATCAATCACTTCATTGTGATTTGGAAAAAAAATTGGTGATACCCAAGTCGCATAAATTTTGTATCAAAAGACAATGACCATGAAATCCAAAATAGGAAAGGGTTTCTCACTTCAGTATAAACACCATGAAAAAAAACCCTGATCTTTAAGACTGATTTTGCCTTTTATAAGAAACTAATATTAATAAATGGTGATAAATTTTATTGAATTTTTCATCTTGTTATCCCCTATTCATAAATTCTCTCTCATTCTATACTTTTCAAACCTCTCTCTCAAAAAACCAATTTCATTCAAATCAAAATTTTATATCTACCCATCCTATATATTTTCATTTATCAACATCATTGAGAATAAATTACATCCATCAAGGTTATGTTATAAAGAAAGATAATCATATGAGAAATCATTAATTTAATCTGTAACATTAAAAAATATAAATAATTCTTAAAATAATAAAAAAATAATTTTGTTTATTATGGTGAAATAGTGATCCGTAAATAACTATCACAAAACATAATTCCTTAAACATATTCTATTTTCATTTATTTAAAAACATAAAATATCTATAAAACCACTCCTCAGAAAAATGATGAAAAATGTGTTTTTTAGTAGCATATTAAAAGCTTCATGACAAATAATAAATTATACTTATATTGTGTTTATTTTCTTATAGTGACCAATATTCTATTCAAATTCATAAAACTTTTCTTACAAATATTTATATGATAATATATGATGAATCATAAACAATAGAATTATATTTTTAGTGTATATTAAAAAAGTATTATTAAACAAATTAAACAAAAAAAATTTATTGGCATTATCCTTATTAATAACCACCATTTCATTTTTTGAGAACACTACAATAGTTAAACATTTCACATTAAAAGATATATTTTATCTACCACCATCACACATTAGATAGTTTAGTAATTAATTCACTTATCATTCACTTTATTCCCACATTTGTTCTGATCACCATGAAAAACAATATTAAAATGAGACATTGATTTATGAATCAATCCATTGACTTCATAAATTAATAATGATTTTTACATTTTTAATAAAACTATTTGGAACTATATATTGGTTATTATTTGTATAAATTATCCACTATTTATTCTAAATCCCTTTAATTAAAAATTCATGAACACTCACCAAATATTTCACAAATATTTATCTCCTTTTGTATATATAATGAGATAACACCCATTTGAAACCAATTTGGAGAAAAACATATTCATCCCTCATTAATCAAATATCCCCCTCAATTATACTTAAATAAATAAATAAATATCCTATTTTCTAAAAACCCCAAAGGGTACTTATTTTAAATTTAAAAGTTATAAAGACTAACTCATCCATATGTTCCACGGTCGATAAAGATAGATTTCTATTAATTGTTTTTTGAATATCACATGTTAAGTACTAAAAGAGGAACAAAAATACCAATTGGTTAGTTGGGGTCTCTCTCTAAACATTCATGTGAATAAAAATGGTTGAAAACTAAGAGCCAATTAATTCATCTCAAAACATTCCATTGAATGTGATGTGATCATTATATTAAAATTTTAAATGTGTGTAGAAATATATTCCAATATCACCCAACATTTCTCATTATTCACATTTGAAAAACAATGTTTAAAAATATATTATTTCATCCCAAATTATTAGAATGGTTTTTTAATATTTCTATAAATCAAGTTATCACTCATGATTACAATCACAGAATTCACTTCAACTCAAATATCATAATGATGATACATCATCCATAAGTTGTGTATTAAATAATTAAAAATCATTATGTGTTCATCTTCTGTAGTGAAAAATGAATTGAAATTTTTATTCTTTTTAATGTATGAAATATACAAATTACATAAAGAGAATACATTTATAGATGTATACTTCGTAGAATCCTCTAAATTAGACTATCCTACAACTTTATATACTAATAAAACTTGTATTTATGTGGAACTATAAAATAATATGAAATAAACATTGCATCAAATATAGCATATGAATATTTTTTATACTATAACATGTCTTAATTTTGGATAATTTATTTATCTTATGGTTTGAAAAGTCTCAAACATAATATCAAGTCGTAAATATATTAATCATAATAAGCTTCCAATAATTCCACTATATTCCCTCACATATATCCTTTTATATTCTAATCACTTGATATCTTATTTTAGTTGTAAGCTGGTTTTTTCATTACTTTTTCATTATTTATTTATATAACATCTTTGGAATATTTTTATAGAGAAATAAAAATTGAATTCCATCCTTGTATCATATGAAAACTGAGGAAAAATTTCAATTCACTGTCATTAACATTTTAAACATTCTCAACATGAATTTTTTTAAATATTTTCTTTATGTTACATTTGATCCTTCAAATATTATATCGTATAACTAAATAGTGAAAATAATCTATTTATCATCCTATATTTTAACCTTGAGATTAGGATTAACTGCTCTATTTTGTATACTAATATTTCACAATTATTAATCAAGAATGGAGTACCAGCTCCTTGTGCATGACTCCAAACATAGAATTCAATAATTAAAGTAAATTATTCATTATCATATATGTAGATGATAAATATATTAAAATATTCAATATAGACAACTTCCACAAGTACATCATTAAAAAAATTATATTTTATATCCATATAGAATACCATGTATTTCCAATACAATATATTAAAAAAAACATTTCATATACAATCTAATTGTATATTAAATAATCTCATACATATCAACATTTTAAAATTTTATTATATATTAAATAAAATCCATCCTTTATTTCAAATCACACTTCCATTTACCTTTATTTTTTTATTAAATTCATTTTTTTTAATAACATTCTTAGCCTCCAACCTCTAATCAATATTCTATGTTTTATTATCCTCTATTAGATCAATATTTTTATTCATAGCCTTTTTATAACATTTATACATCCAAGTCTCATTAAAAAATTATAGTTATACTCATGATAAGAGTGAACATTTATGTAGAGGCTTCATTGTTATCATTATCACTTGAGTTAACCTATCACTAATAATGCACTGTTTTATAAATTTAATCCATTAATTCAAAATTCCTTTTAGTATATAAACTAGTATCAACTGCTTAATTTCTAGTGAATTTTTCATAATCAACTTAATCCCCCTATTATCCCCCTAATATACTCAATCCATCATCCATTTCATTCAAAAAATTTCTTTTAATCATCAAATATATTAATTATCCACAATAGTGACATGTTGGATTTAAAAAATTTAATTATTATTTTTTAAATATGTATTTCTCATTATATATAAGAAAATTACCTTCATCAATATGATATTTATAATTTTTATATTTCTTATCTCTATTATGAATAAATAATTCCACACCCAATATTAAAATGTATTTCATTGTTGGATTATTCAAAAACCATATTATATTTAGAGTCTTTACCTATCATTTATATAATAAATATCTATCTATTATATAAAACTATGTCCAGACCAATTCCATCCAATACTTCTTTTGTAGGATTTTTAATACAAATTGTTTTAGTAATTTTATTATATATATAGATCATCTTATAAACTATACCATTTTTTAGGAGTTATCACTGCTAATACATTTTCTCTTATCCTGATTTTCTTAATATGATCCAACAATTTAAAATTACTATACTCCATTCCATAATAATTATAGAAGTTTAATATTTCTATCAAAGATTCCCCTATTCTGATCATAAATAACATTTTATTCAATTAATCATATCATATATTTAAATATATACCATAAAATATGTCATTCTACTATATACATCAATGAACAATAAATTTTACTTCATTCTATCAATAACCCATGATCATATCAGGACACAAACATTAAAATTCACTAATTTCAACAACCACAATAACTTCTTATATTTTATCTCATTTTCTTTTTTAATTATCATTCTATAACATCATATGTAATAGCATGGTCACATGTAAACATAAGAATATTTTTTTTCTTTCTTTCTTAACCATCCCCTCCTAGTATTTTTGTCTCATTTTTCGAATCCCTTTATTCCCAAACTATTTTTCATCTTCCTTATATAGAAATTACAAGTATTATTATCCACTAATGTGAAAAATAAAATTATATTCCATTTACACAATAAAAATACACACAACCATCTCATGTGGTTGTATAGGTCATATTATTTATGTTTATTTTTTGAACTAGGTCACACAATTATCTTATGAAATGTAAATTTTGACCATGATCTCAGAAACCTAAGACAAATATTATTTTCATAATCATTATCCTTTTATCATTTTTGTATACTATGAGGCCTTTTTATCTCATTAAATTCTTAGGATAAGATCCTTATTTCCATATTTTATAAGAAGTACATTAGCTATCAAGAATCCCTAATCTACGTTAGTCTATTTATTATAAATAAATACCTACTTATATAATATTAACAATAATTTATTCAAGAGAATTGATAATTTATTGACATATAGTGGTTGTTGATATGCATGTACCTCATACAAATATGATGGTTCCTTGTAATTAATAATGTTATAAAACTAATTTGGGTTCTTATATTACTCAATTATTGAATGAGATGTTATAAACTGCTACTTTTAATTTCTTTTATCACATCCTTTTACATACATGTTGTTAAGTGCATGTATTTTTGTTTATAACCATTACACCAAAATTATTTTCCATAAAAACAAATCAAAATTATTTTTTATGGCCTTTTCCCACCATTTATCATGTTTCTAAAACTACCCTTTAGTAATGGAATATACATTTTATGTGTGACCTATCTCTTAATAATAATAAAATTTGATTTTTCATGTAATCTTGTACAATTTCACTGTCACTCTAATTTCATTTTTTTACTCTCAATTCAATATTTATTCTATCGATGGTTGATATTGGGTTTTCATTAACCATGAACAGTGTTTGTTCATAAGCCTCACACCATTTTACCCTCAGGATCCAAAATTTGTTATTATATGATATCCTCCAACATGTTTTTATGATCCTAATGATCATCCTTAATGTTTTTCATAACTAATTTAATCAAACTTACTAATTTCATCACAGTTGTATAGTTTCATTTTGATCCTTGATCATGGACTCATGTAGATGACATTTTCTTCTATATCTTTAATCTATATGATCATATTTTTTAACAGATTGGTAAAAATATAAATGATATGATTTTGATACTCAACATTGAAATTGAGTTAAAAAAAATAATTGATCTTTATATATTTTTATATTTAAGATTATAAATATCATCATCAAACAATCTCTCACTTATTTTTAGTATTGTGTATGGATATTTGAATCATGTATCACAATGTTGGATTTCAATATTATTTAACCCCAAACATGAATTTCTAAAAGAGAGGACTCCTCATTTATAATTAAGTCTAAATCTTTATCAAATTAATCATTATCTCCATCCATTATCTCCTAATTTTTCGTTTTTCTATGAAAACCAAAAATAGTACATCATAGTGGAGTTTTGATTCTACAGTCTACTATATTTCTATTTCATAAAAGTTGTTTTATAATTTAGTTATAACAAACTTAATGAAATTAAACATTAATATCTTCTTGATTTTTAAATCTCTAAATTATCTCTTTCTAGGTGAATATTCATCCTCTTCATCTTAAAAATTCTTAGGAAACTATGAAGAAAGGATTCCAACCATTCTAAATAAAATAAAAGTTTTTTAAGAACTCCATTTGAACATTCCATTAAAACATTAACATGGGGAAAAATTATATCATTTATTCAACATTATTATCTTCATTAAAATCATAGAATGGAATTTCTTACACTACATTGAAGTCCACTCCATTATATTTATCTTTTACTAGTATAAATTTTCCATTAATCATTATGTCATATAAAAAAATGCAATGAATAATATCTTAACAAAAACCCTTTTAATAATTTTTCTAAATCATTATATCCTTAAAATTATTTTATGTGGAAAAATTATCCACATATACTACATAATTTTTCCATTGTTGAGGGTTTATTCAAGTCAAAAACTAGATATTTATTAAACATTACAGGATTTTTTTTCCTTATACCTTTGTTCCAACCTCGTAAATATTAAACTACTTATCCAATTTTTTGTTTGATGATTCACATGACATCACCTTTATGTATATTACATTGGAAAAAAGTTCCCCAAATGTGTTTTATCTTTTAATTCTCAAATCAAAATCCTAATAATATTTATTTTATAGAGCTCCAATTTTCATATTGAACGTAATTAAATGAATAATAGTTATCTATACAACCCTTTTAAATGGTTATATATAGTTTTATATTCAATTATTCCATATATAAAAATTATGTCTGATAATCATTAGAATTTCATTATGATTTACTTCTATTTTATGGATTCCATGTATAGAAAAAAAATTACTCTTTCTATTATGATTCCACTTTTTGAAAATACATAAATAATGATTCCATAGATAGAGGTCAATCTGGGTATGGAAAATCAAAAAATCACTTCCGAATTATCTTATTTCATGTTAACTACAAAATAAAATCTCCTCTCTCTCTCAATGTCATAGATAATATAAAATAAATAAATCATAGAGATACACAAGTGAGTTTAGATGGTTTACCCACTCCATTTTATATTTAATTATCTTACACATTATGATGTTCATCTGTACCAAAATTTATAACATGGTCACTTATTATTATTATAATTCCGAGAAAACATGCTATACTTCTACGTTAAAACCCATAAAAATAATTAGTATTCATTAATATATTCACTAAAAATAAATCACAGATCATTAAAGTGGTCAATTTGATTTCTAAAAACCAAATATGATTTGACCCCATAATTTATGTAGAATGTTTTTATATCTCCATCAATATTATTATCATTGAAATTTTATAACAATAATTTTATTATATAATTCTCTATAATACCCTATAATATCCACTTATATATTCATCCTTCTTTATATGAGAATTTTTTTCTCTAGATCTATAAAAAAATATAACATACGGTTTATTAAATACATTAGAAAAATTAATATTTCCTAAAATATTTTCCCAATTAATTATTTCAAAAAAAAAAGATTCATAATCTTCCCATTCAAATATTTAAACATAGTGTAATTACTCAATACCATGGGGGTTATTTTTTTATTACATTGACATAATAAAAATAATTATTATATTAATTATCTATGGAAAATATATCTATTTTTAAAAACAATATTTTTCCATTATAATAGTCTTATGATGTGGTTTTCTCTAAACCATGACAAAATATTCTCTACAACACCTCCATATGGAATGGCTAGTGAAATTCCTAGGGTCTATATCCTATTAATATATTCTTATAAACCATTAAAACTCTCAAGTCTATTTTTAAATGGTAATGGAAAAATAGGATTCTTCAAAAATCATATGCAATCTAAGAACATTGAAACGCCATTTACTGTTACTTGGATTCATGATTTTAAACCAGTTCTAGAACTATATTTGTTTTTCAATCAGAATTTCATTTTACATTTCACATTATAATACTCAAAAACTATCAATGAGATCCATCATGGTATAATATAAATTAACTTTCTCCATTTTTATAACCTTTAGGAAATACTTTCGAATCCACTGATAATCTCGCTATATTCTTCACAAAATGGTATCTAACATGATATAATCATTTTAACCCACAACTTGTTTTTTTCTAACCCAACATTAACCAAATCTACATCATTATTCCTATAATATTTACATTACTCTATTTATTAAATCTTTAAATAATAAATAATTTCACTTAGGGTATTTTACTCTGGTTTTCTCAACAAACATAATCCAAAAAATCATTTATCGATTTTTTATTTAACATACACAAATGATAAACAATATAAAAATAATGATATAATGTATAAGGGATATCTATCCTAAGTATCCAAGGTTTGTTAACAATACAAATACCATCAATCAGTTAATTGTGATTTGGAAACAAAATTGGTGATACACAAGTTTCATAAATTTTGTATCAAAAGGAAATAACCATGAAATACAAAATAGGAAAGGGTTTCTCACTTAAGTATAAACACCATGAAGAAAACATGATCTTTAAGAATTATTTTCCCTTTTATAAAACACTAATATTAATAAAATTCATTCAATATTCTTGAATTTTACATCTTTTTATCCCATATTCATCAACTCTCTCTCGTTCAATAATTTTCACACCTCTCTCTCATAAAACCAATTGTATTCAAATATGATTTTATATATACTCTGCCTATATTTTTTCGTGTGTCCATATCATTGATCCTCAATTACTTATTTCAATAATTTTTTATAAAAAATATTCATATGAGAAATCTTGAATTTAGGCGTTAACATTTAAAAATATAAATAATTCTTAAAAAAATTAAAATAGTAATAATGTTTATTTTAGGGAAATAGTGTTCAGTAATAACCTATCATAAAAAAATCATGGATTGAACATATTATATTTCCCTTAATTTAAAAACATTAAATAACTAAAAAGTAACTCTAGGAAAAAATATGAATAATTTTTTTTTCAGTAGCATACTAAAAGCATCCTGCCAAATGATAGATTCTACATATATTGTGATGATTTTCACATAATAACCAATATTTTATTCAATATAAATGAATTTTTCTTACACACAAATCACTGAATATCATTACATCATGATGTGGGACTGAGAAAACTCTATATCACTTTCCAAATTTGAAATTTTGTATGATACCTATTCTTTCAACATAAGTGCTAATAAAATTTTATTCATATTTTGTTTGTGTTAATATATAACCATTAATTAGTGATATTTCTAAAAAAATATCTTTTTAAAAATATATTAATATCTTTTTAATTATTTATGTATATCATCAATGAAATGTGCAGGGTATTTTTTATTTATATGCATCTAATTCATGTTTAATTAATACATATATTATCATAATATAGATTTTTAATTATTTTAATATATTATTGATGTTTTACAATGTGGAAATTTGGTCAAAATGATAATATTATCCAAATATATAATCAATGTTTTTCAATTTTTTTTACTTCAATGGAATAAAAGTTTATGTTAACTTGATTTTTCCTCAAGAAATATAAAAATCCCAATTCAGCATCATTTATTAAAATAAATACTCTTAAATAATTAAGAAATATATCAAGATATCTATCTACTATCATAATAATTTTATATTAGACAATTTCTATTGAAAAGAGATGAATTTATTAAATTTCACATTTGACTACCTCATCTTGATTTTAAATTACATGATCCTTATAATGCATGTATAAATAAATATTATGAAATAAAAATCATTTAACTATAATAAAAAAATCAAACCATGAACTTAAGGATCCAATCTATCCAAATAAATAGTTCTTGTTTCTTCATCCTAAGGATAGAAAATCCAATTAGATTTGAACACCATGAATCATTTTAAGACATGAATGACACATAAATCACAATTCAAACTATTTTCCCAAATGGCGATCAATCCTGATGTATTAGGGATTAAACATTACACAATTTCCCAATCAATCCACATCCCATGAGGAGAGAAAATAAATTTATGTTTTATTTTTACAAAATATAGATATAAATATAAAGATAATCAAAATACCAAATCATGTATTAAGTGATCCATCCATAGACCCTAATTCCTTGGACACTTATTTAGCTATAAATATTTGTTTTTGACCCTTAGAGGGTGTTTATTTCATCTTTTTTCATTTTATTACAACTCAAACTTATGTACCGAATCATGTTTTACTTATAATATATGTTGATATATGTGCTCAATTAACATTGTGAAGGAAATGACTACAGACCTCATATATAATTTAATCACCTAAATTCTTAAAATGGAATATCTTTACACATTGAAAACATGTTCAATGTATAATAGGGGATCATAGTTTACCATTTTTAACACCAACTCTTAAAAATCACTCAAATAGGCTCCTTGTATAAGAGAAGTGGAAAGATACATTTTTTCTCTTCTTAAAAAAAAATATTTCACTTCATATTCTAGCTACTAAAAGAACCACATGAACTACCTAAATAAATAAGGTAGGAACTCAAAATAACCCCACCCTTGAGTCATAAAATTAGCCATCTGATCCCATGGGTCTCCTATAATACCATGATTTCCCACCCAACGCACCATAGTCTATTTCCCATGGGGGTAAATTTTTAAACTAATGACATCTCCCATAGGTGAACACTTATTATTTTGATGTTGTTTTTCCTCACCCACACACACCTTTAGAGACATCTTAGGAGGTCACCCATCATAACACTAATCTAGGAAAATAGCTCTTAACTATTATGTTCTACATGATCAAAAAATATTTCAATTATTGGCATAGGTAGTTTTATTTTTAATTTCATGTATAGTTTTTCCATGGTTCATACACCCCCCAAGAAACACACCCTCATAATGGACCCTACTCATTATACCTAATTAGTTTCACTATAATTCTGGATGGTTATTAACTTTAATACCATTTTTTGAAACACCATCTCTCAAAGATATGAGTCTATTCATCTAACCCAATGGGTATCCAGTAATACCATGGTTTTCTTTACAACACACCACATGTCATTATGCACTAGGATCAGTTACCAATCATATAAATAACCCTATTGAGCAACACAAGTCATTTTAGTGTGCATTCTTTGCACTCACAAACATACTAGGAAATATTATTAGAGGTCCCCCATCCTGGCATTACTCTATGGAAATTATGATTAACTGTGGAGTCCTAATCAGAAAATCTACCATAAAATTATGTTATTTAAATGGTTTATTATTGCATCCCGCCTTTTTTTCACATAAATCTTCATTACATTTTACAAAACTGACGATCTTTAAGGTTTAAGTCTTGGAAACCAGGAACTTAAAACATGATAACATAAAACATTATTCTTAAATAATTGAAAGGATTCTCCTTATGTTCATACTAGGTTCGTTAATTCACCTCATAACATGGGGACATACATCAACAGAAGGGGTGAGCAAAAGGCCCAGTAAGGGAAACAAGGGGAACCATTTAACATGTGAACTTGAGATACATCCACAATGTCATGAAAAAGAACTTTAAGGCATGAGAAATAAATCATGAGGCATATCATAATAAAAATAACGTATTTCATAACATGAATATGTGGCTACACCATTTAATATTGAAAGTAATTTCTGTTTCACCAAGGTCCATCCCCAGGGTGACATTAAAAATTACCAAGGTTATTCATCAAGGCATCGTTAAAAATAGTTATCTCTAGAGATTAAGTCTTTACCCAATGCATTGGAGCGCTATCAGGGTGCACCCTTGAAATGTATTTATTATCATGTGAGACACATATATCATCATCAATAATTTAATAAACAACCCATATAACATAAATGAAATGGGTTTTATTTCAAAATCATAATTTTTTAAAAACTGCTTTAAAGTCGTGATCTTTATGTCATTTTCAACCCAGGAAAAAGGAAAGTGGGTCTCATGTATGTAAATCCCAGAATTTAATATATAAAAGTTTGGTATATATTTGAATACCCCTTTAGAAGTAATATCTTTGAGTATTAACTTAATAAAATATAATAATATGAGAAAAAGAGAGATACATTTGAGACGGAAATTCTGCAGTATAACGGCTATGTTTTGGGGTTTTAGAAACATTTGAAAATAGAGGGGACATGGGTCACCCAATCATAAATTATATATAAAACAGTAGGTGAACAGAATATAAATGATTTAAGAATATGGTAATGAAATTTTAATGATATACCATATGAAACAAAGAACTTGAAAGGAATACACAAAATATGATTTCTCTTATGAGAATTCGGCAGCCTAACGGCGTCACATAAAACATCCAAAAATGAATTGAAGAGATCAAATAGGGTCACTCATAATATGAACATAAATAATAAGTATGATACATATAGAGATCAAACCCCAACTTAATAAAAATGAACTTGAAAGACTTGACTAGAAAATAAAACATGAAAATGAGAAGGGTGAACGAATCCCTCAAAAATACGGCAGCCTAACGGCGACACTTAAACATCAAAAAAATGAATTCAAGAGATCAAATAGGGTCTCTAATCATATTAAAATAAAATATCAGTATGATAGATATAGAGATCATACCCCAAAATATTAAAAAGGAACTTTAAAGACTTGCCATGAAAGTAGAACTTTGAAAAATGAGAAAGGTGAAAGAATCCCTTAAAAATTTGGCAGCCTAACAGCGTCACTTAAACTTCAAAAAAAATGAATTGAAGAGATAAAATAGGGTCTATAATAATATGAACATAAAAGATAAATATGATAGATATATAGATCATACCCCAACATAATAAAAATGAACTTGAAAGACTTAACATGAAAGTAGAACTTTGAAAAATGAGAAAGGTGAAAGAATCCCTTAAAAATTCGGTAGCCTAACGGCGCCACTTAAACATTCTTAAACAGAATTGATGGAAGAAAGAGGGGTTCTATAATAATATGAACATGAAAAGTACATTAAGAGTAATATAAAATAACATCCTACAACATAATAACATGGAGCATAAAAGATATGACATAAAAAAGATAACTTAGAAAGAAAGAGGGGGGTAGGATCCCTTACCTTAAAATGTAACTCTTAAAGCTCAATGGTTGGGACCTTGAGGGCTTAGGGCACCTTGAGAGGACTCCTTGGAAGGTAATGATACCAGATATTCGTTAAGGGAGAGTTTGGAGTCGAATGGATGATAGGATGGCTTGATATTTATAGGGAAAGTGAGGGGACAAGGCATTAATGGCCAATGGATACCTCATTGGTGGTTTTGGAAAAACCATGGGTCTACCCATGGTATTTTCCCATGTTATTGGCCACATGGGACACCTCATACCTTATCTTACTATTCATAGGTCGACCATATTGATTACATACTTAATACATCATTTAATGATGTCATTAAACACATGTAACTTAAAAACTGTATTTTCACTATTCATCGAAAATTCAACTTTCTCAGAAAAATCCTAAAATTTCACCTTAACTAAATATCGATGCTCTGATTTCAAAAATAAACTCCATTTTATAAAAATATTTTTCTAAATATTTTTAATTTAATTTTAAATTAAATACACTATTCACCGAAAATTCATTTTTTCAGAAAAATCCCCAAAAATAATTTTAACATAATATCGATGCTCTAAGTTCAAAAATGAAATTAATTTTATAAAAATAATTTTCTATACATATTTAATTTTATTTTTAATTAAAAAACACTATTCACCTGAAAAAAATAATACTTGACTAATAATTTATGAAACCGTTATTTAACCATTTTATTGAATCACATTACTTAATCAAGGTGCCTAGATTATATTAATAATTTCATTAAGTGATATTACTAATCCATTTGGTCACATTATTAATCCTAAGCATAAAATCACTTTTCATAATTTACTATTCATCCAAAATTATGTTGATCTTATTAGGCTCTAAATTTTTTACTAAACATAATTGTAGAAGACCATTTTTCGAAAATCATTACACATTTTTAATTATTTAAAGTTTTCATAAACATTTTTAAAATATCCTTTCTCTAAAATTCATCAAAAATATGCATACTATATTTGTCCATACATTTGAAAATATATAAGCTCCATCATAAGAAGAAATCAAAATTTTTATTTAAAACAAAGTATTACACAAGGCAGTTACGGTCTCCTTATATATCCCCTTATAACACCAGTATAGGACCTAAGAGTAAGGTGTGCTAAGGTGAGAGAATCTTGGGGTGGGTCGGCCAACATTGCACGAGTAGTAATTTCTATCAGTTTGAACTTCTCGCGAAGGTGATTCCGTTGTAGCTTCACACGATGAATTTTGGCTTGGGTTTGGTCCAGAGAAAATCCCAGTGGTGCTACCTCCTTCCCAAGTTCCGTTAGATGGGCTTCGATCGGTCCAAAACTACTGGGTGAGGCCATCAAATCTTCTTTCTATATTAATTAACCAAGATCACTTATATTTAGAGACAATAATCAAAACGTTTAGTTTCTAGCCGTCATATTGACCAATGGTCATATTACAGTCAAAACCCAACGGTCTCATTTTAATTATACTCATGTTATCAAATGAAACAGTTTTGTTGAGTATAAAAATAAAATAACACATGAAATTAGGAAACAAGATTTATTCAAAATATCGGGTCGTTACAATGTTCCCCCCTTAATAAATTGATTTCTTGCAATTTTTATAAAATTGGGTTTTGAAATTTCATTGAAAGTCCCACATTGGAAAAGGAGTGAGTAAAACTATTACTTTAAAAGAAATTAAGGGAGTTACAAAGGTCACCCAAGTTATCCCACACTAGGATTCCATGTAGGAAAACGTGGACATGGAGGAGAAAATAAATGGTCAAGTTCGGAGGGAGAGTGATAGAAAACATGATTAAGAGAAAGTTAACCACAAGAAAATCACAAACTTATGATGTGTGTAAACGGTCTTTGATTACCTAGTAGGAAACATAAACCTACAACGTTTTTCTTTTATGTTCCTTTTCATAATTTTGAGGAATTCATTTACTACATGGAACAAAACATAAGGAAATATACCTATCTTAAAGTAGAGTTTCATCCTTAAATAAGTGTCTACCAAAACTAATCTTTTCTCCAAACGATGAGCATTCAAACACACTTGGTCTCATAAATGCACAAAAATCATATTCTTGAGTGTCACGTAATCCACAAAAGATTAACTATCAATTTCTTCTATCATTAAACATTATCCCAAAAACAGAAAGGGTAAGATAAAACAACTCTTCAAAAAGAAAGAATCCCATCGGAAGGGAAACTATTTTAAAATCTTCAATGTTCCATGGTACTACCCAAAGTTCATCATTGACCATTCCATAAATAGATGTCCTTAAAATTCCTCAAAATAAACCAATCGAATATTGAAACCCAATTATAAGAACGATATCATAACACAGACTTCCAAGATAGACTTTATCGTTCATCTCCAAACAACATCAACCACTCTTATCATCTTATAACAAAAGTAACTAACATAATAACATTTTCCCCAAGATAGGTTAATCATTTCCATATGTAACCTAAATTACTATATGTCTTCCTTAAATTCATCAGTTCTTAAAAATATAGGTCAACCTTTACTCCAAAAAAAATAAAGTAGTAATCTATTTACCTCGATCAAATAGGGTTCCCAAAATAGTGAACATCCTCCAAAATAATAAACATCTTTTAATCCCTTAATCACCTTATTTTAAGAAGAACAGCTTCACTACATCAACATGTGGTACATAACAATAGATGTTTTCCATAATGATATAAAATCATCTTAGGTAGTGACTCTATGATCTTATAAAACATAAAAGATATGCTTAGAGAGAACGAACTAAAATACAACATGACATAGACAATTACAGTGAAGAAGTTACATGTACTTCAGTCTTCATGATCTATCTCAGAATAGGACTTGCATTGTTCCCTTGTCCTTGAAGATTGTTGATGCTCATCATACTTCTCACCCATTCTAAGAGATCATTTCCTTGGACAATGTCTAACTTCTCCACATTTACGACATCAAAATGTATAAGGTACATTAGATCGAACCTTATCTCCATCCATCACATTATCCATTTTTTAAAAGAAATTGGCTACATTATGCCCAATCTTCCCACACTTAAAACATCCTCTAGTTCCTTTGTGACATTCTCCTTGGGGTCTCTTTCCACACTTTTTTCAAAAAAGAAATTTGTTCTTCTTTCCCTTATCAACTTTATCAGATGAACATCCTTGAGACTTTGTCTTCTTCTTCCTTGATGAATTTGGGCCTTCAACAAGGTACCAATTATTAACTGTGATTTTTGATAGCTGTTTTGGCATAATCACAATATGTTCAACTTGATATTTCATCATCTATGTCACATTAATAGGGAAATCATCACATTACCTATCACATTGGTTTTTGGGACATCCTCTTCCAAATCCCGCCATTAACTAAGAAAATAACGTATAATTATTGGGGCTTAAATACTTAGCCAATAATCATTAAAAGGAAAATTTAAGTATATAAGGATAAACTTGTAGAAGGAAAGTATAGCATAACTTGAGATCCCCTAGGTTCCAATATAGGTTATCCATGATCATATATTCTTATGTGAATCTTTAGTTTATTTTATCTTTGTTCCTTTAATAATGGTTCATACTAAGCTTATGAATTTACCAAAACATATCACCCGGGAGTGTCGTAACCAAGAGTTCAGAAAGGGCCATTGTCGTGTACCAGTTCCCGTTCGAGTCTAGCTCAAAGCGGTGTTTTTGGGTTTTACCCCTATGTACATCTGTGCCAGATCCACCTCTACCTGCTCGTATCCAGACAAGGATGTATTTGCTTGGAAACCCCTTAGTCAATACTCACCAAAAAACCAGAAATATTTCCTATATTTAAACTTTTCTATTGGGTTCTTCCTAACGTTTTCATATCCTAATTTCCACAAATAACTAATCCATCCCTTGATACCAACTATATAATCCATCCTTTTTATCACCTAAACTTTCATTAAATTTTACAATACCGAGGATCTTTAAGGCTTGGTGTCTTGGAAACCAGGAACTTAAAACATGAAAACATAAAAAATTCTTCTTAAACACTTTAAAGGCTTCTCCTTATGTTAATCCTAGGTTCATTACTGCATCTCATAACCTGGGGACATACATCAATAGAAAGGGTGAGCAAAATTCCCAGTAAGGGAAACAAGGGGAACCATTTAACATGTGAACTTGAGATACATCCAAAATGTCATCAAAAAGAACTTTAAGGCATTAGAAAGAAATCATGAGGCATATCATAATAAAAATAACATATTTCATAACTTAAATATGTGGCTACAAAATTTAATATTGACAATAATTTCTGTTTCACCAAGGTTCATCCCCAGGGTGTTATTAAAAATTACCAATGTTATTCACCAAGGCGTCTTTAAAAATAGTCATCTCTAGAGATTAAGTCTTTACCCAATGAATTAGAGCGCTATCAGGGTGCGCTCTTGACATGTCTTTTTATCATGTGACCAACATATGTCATCGTCAATTATTTCATAAACAACCCATATAGCATAAAACAAAATGGGTTTCATTTCATAATCATAATGTTTTAAAAACTGCTTTAAAGTCATGATCTTTATGTCATTTTAAACCCACGGAATAGGAAAGAGGGTCTCAAGTATGTAAATCCCAGAATTTAATATAGAAAATATTGGTATATATGTGAATACCCTTTTATAATGAACAGCTTTGAGAATACACTTAATAAAATAAAATAATTTTAGAAAAAGAGAGATACATTTGAGACGGAAATTCTGCAGCATAACGACTATGTTTCGGGGTTTTAGAAAACATTTGAAAAGAGAGGGGACATGGGTAACCCACTCATAAATGATACATAAAACAGTATGGGAACATAATATAAATTATTTAAGAACATGTTAATGAAATTTGAATGGTATACCATATGAAATGAAGAACTTGAATGGAAGACACAAAATAAGATTTCTGTTATGAGAATTCGGCAGCCAAACGACGTCACTTAAAACATCCAAAAATGAATTGACGAGATAAAATATGGTCTCTAATCATATGAACATAATTGATAAGTATGGTAGATATAGAGATCATACCCCAATATAATAAAAAGGAACTTGAAAGACTTGACAAGAAAATAGAACTTGAAAATGAGAAGGGTGAACAAATCCCTTAAAAATTCGGCAACCTAACGACGTCAGTTAAACTTCAAAAAAATGAATTGAAGAGATCAAATAGGGACTATAATAATATGAAAATAAAATAACAGTATGAAAGATTTAGATATCATACCCCAACATAATAAAAAGTAACTTTAAAGACTTGACATGAATGTAGAACTTTGAAAAATGAGAAAGGTGAAAGAATCCCTTAAAAATTAGGCATCCTAAAGGCGTCACTTAAACTTAAAAAAATGAATTGAAGAGATAAAATTGGGTCTCTCGTCATATGAACATAAACGATCAGTATGATAGATATAGAGATCAATCCCCAACATAATAAAAAGGAACATGAAAGACTTGACATGAAAGTAGAACTTTGAAAATTGAGAAAGGTGAAAGAATCCCTTAAAAATTCGGTAGCCTAACGGTGCCACTTAAACATTCTTAAAAAAAATTGATGGGAGAAATAGGGGGTCTATCATCATATGAACATGAAAAGGGCAGTAATAGGAATATAAAAGAACATCCTACAACATTAGAACATGGAGCATAAAAGATATGACATAAAAGAGAGTACTTGGAAAGAAAGAGGGAGGTAGGATCCCTTACCTTAAAACGTAACTCTTAAAACTAAAAGGTTTCGATCTTGAGGGCTTATGGCACCTTGGGAGGACTACTTGGAAGGTAATGAGCCCAGATCTTCATTGGGGGAGATTTGGGAGATGAATGGATGAGAAGATGGCTTGGTATTTATAGGGAAAGTGAGGGGACAAGGCATTAATGGCCAAGGGACACCTCATTGGTGGTTTTGGAAAAACCTTGGGCTTGCCCATGGTATTTTCCCATGGTGTTGGCCACTTGGGACACCTCATACCTTATCTTAATATTCATAAGTCGACCATATTGATTACATACTTAATACATCATTTAATGATGTCATTAAACACCCGTAACTTAAAAACTGTATTTTCACTATTCATCGAACATTCAACTTTCTCAGAAAAATCCTAAAATTTCACCTTCACTAAATATCGGTGATCTGATTTCAAAAATGAACTCCATTTTATAAAAATAATTTTCTAATTATTTTTAATTTAATTTTTAAATAAATACACTATTCACTGAAAATTCAATTTTTCAGAAAAATGCCCAAAAATTATTTTAACATAATATCGATGCTCTGAGTTCAAAAATGAAATCCATTTTATAAAAATAATTTTCTAAATATTTTTAATTTAATTTGTAATTAAAAAACACTATTCACCTGAAAAAACTAATACTTGACTAATAATTTATGAAACCGTTATTTAACCATTTTATTGATTCACATTACTTAATCATGGTGCCTAGATTATATTAATAATTTCTTTAAGTGAGATTACTAATTCATTTGGTCACATTACTAATCCTAAGAAGAAAATCACTATTCATAATTTACTATTCATCAAAAATTATGTTGATCTTATTAGACTCTAAATTTCGTACTGAACATAATTGTAGAAGACCATTTTTCAAAAATCATTACACATTTTTAATTATTTAAGGTTTTCATAAATATTTTTAAAATATCTTTTCATCAAAATTCCTCAAAAATATGCATACTATATTTATCCGGACATTTGAAAATTCATAAGCACCATCATAAGAAGAAATCAAAAAATTTATTTAAAATAAATGATTACAAAAGGCAGTTACGGTCTCCTTACATAGCCCTGTATTACACCAGCATAGGACCTAAGAGTAAGGTGTGCTAAGGTGATAGAATCTTGGGGCGGCTCGACCAACATTGCACGAGTAGTAATTTCAGTCAGTTTGATCTTCTCACGAAGGAGATTCTATTCTAGCTTCACACGATGAAGTTCGGCTTGGGTTTGGTCCAAAGCAAAGCCCAGTGGTGCTACCTCCTTCCCAAGTTCCATTAGATGGGCTTTGATCGGTCCAAGACTACTGGATGAGGCCATCAAATCTTCTTTCGATATTAATTAACCAAGATCACTTGTATTTAGAGACCATAATTGAAACGTTTAGTTTCCAGCGGTCATATTGACCAATGGTCATATAACAGTCAAAACCCAATGGTCTTATTTTAATTATACTCATGTTATCAAATGAAACAGTTGTGTTGATTATAAAAATAAAGTAACACATGAAATTAGGAAACAAGATTTATTCAAAATTTCAGTTCGTTACATTTATACCATTTTATTATTTTTACATATCATTATTTTGTCATGTTTAAGAACTCACACACTATGTCGCTACAATTTCAACCTTTTTGAAGTTGGATCCCATGAACTGACTACTTTTTACTATAGATTACCCCTATAGTCATTGTATAAAATATTAATAAATGTATTATCACAATATGATTCTTTTTACAAATAAAATTTATAGTGATAAGGAACTTGGAGATTTTTTTTCATCGAAAATTCATATAATTCCCATACAGTGACTAGAATATTGATGTGAAATAATGATATTCTTAAATACATGTTATGTGGTTGAATGAAATCATATAATGGGACACAGATGATTTATTCCATTAGGTATAAGAGGCTCATGAGATATTATTACTTATTTATTAAATTTTTCGATGATTAATTTCTAGTATATGAGTTTATGAGAATATACTCATCTATATATATTCCACATAATTTATGTTTTATTGGATTTTTGAATCTATAAGGATATGTTTTTTTGTTAGAATTGAGATTACTATTATTGAATATCATGAGTCATATATTTTTATTTATTGATGAAATCATCCACAACTTTTTATCACAAGGTGGTATGATATCTTGGGTGCGTCAAAATTTACATGGTATTAATGAATAACTCAAAAATGAATCATCCCAATTTTTATATGATGTATGTTTAGATCTTTGACCTTTTTATTGGAATGAAGCTACCTAATTGAATTCTATGGGCATGGTAGTTTTATCAGCATTCTTCATTTAGAAAATTCAAATTTAAATGTATCAATAATATAGGTGGATGACACATGTTATTTAGCTTAAATAATGACATATCATGAAAAAATGAATATATTACATAGTAGATGTTCATAGGAGGTTTTCATTGTTAAATTCACTTCATTCTATATGGTATCCTCGAGGTGTTAATAGACACTAGTCTTAGAATTTTGGAGAGACAACCTCAAGCCACTATCAAATTGTTCTAGATGGTTACACAATATGTGTATCCATATCTCAGTTAATTTCATTAATAATTTAATATTATAAAAATTATTATTCTAAAAATATGACTAATAAAAGTTATTTGAGTATTTATTGTCACTAATATTCATTAATTAGTTATTTTAATTAATGTATAAGTTTTTTTATATAAAATGAATATACATTCCTTAGTTTAGTGAATATAATATTCATTTATTTATTTAAAAAATAATCTTGTAGTATTTATTTATTTAAAAAATTATTCATTATTTGTGTTTGGATAAATATAGAGGAGGATATACAGAATCGATAGACCAAGATAAGGGTTCAATTGGAATGATATACAATATAACATTTAAATATATTGTTTAACCAATGTAATTGCTTAATTTTTTCAATGATTTAGTACGTGTTCATTTAGTGCAGATAAATTGATGATACATTGAGGATTTTTATTGATTTATATAATTGGATTTGATGTCATTATTGATAAATTTTCCTTATATATATAATGATTTATATGTTGATCTAAAAATATATAAATGAAATCTTTTTGTGGATTAAATAACCCAATCTACTTCATGTGACTGAATTTGGATGGCCATGGGATTGATCATGAAGTGTTTGAGACGTGTTTGATAAGGGAATGGATAATTTTTAGATAAAAATATTATTCCTAGGTCTTTTGTGAACTATGTAATTCTATGTATGTAGTTTTAAGGAAATATACGAGTAATGGATTGAAATGTTTCAAAAAATGTGTGATAATTCCTAGTGAGTTTTAATATGCATTGTAATGGTGTGACCACATGAAGGGTTGATCAATAATATGTTGGATGTTTTTACCACATTAAGGATAAAAGAGGCCATTAATTGGAATAGTCTAACCGTATGAACAGTAGATCAACCACATGATGTTATTATGAAACCACATGAAGTACTAGAATGATTTTGTGTTCGAATGGATCAAAAACAAGAAGTTTCAAGCCATTGTATATTGGATTTGTGCGTCTGTAACGGTTAAGATATTTTTTTTGAAATTGTGTGACTATGGATATTAATGAAAGCAAGAGTTTTAATTGGAATGCATTGAAACATGATAGACTATAGAGATGAATTTTTTCAAGAGTGGCTACATGTTTTGATGAATATTTCGTGAGAGTCATAGGTCTTTGCATAACATTTCACAAGGTGAAACCATATAAATAAATTGTTTTGATAAAAATAACAACACAGGAATAAATTCTAACATTTATTATCATAAGTCATTATAAGAAAAAATATGACATTAACACAATCACATTTCTTCCTAATAGTTTTATTAATCTTTCATACCATTAGGATATTTTATATTTTATTTATACATGAATTTAAAACCATGAATGAATAACGAAGAATATTTTCTATGTTATTGGAGTTATATGGTCATAAGAATAAAAAAACTGAGTGTCATGTTATTTGAATGAATATATAATTATTAGAAAGAGAATGAATATATTTAATAAAGAATAACCAATACTTTTAGGTATTTAAGAAGATATTTAAGAAGGAAATAATTCATGGTTAATTATCATAAATAAAAATAGAAATACATTCTTTCAGTTATATGCAGTCTGGATGTGGAAACTTAGGATATGTAATCTGAATCTTTTTTGGATTTAATTAAATACATTATACATATATTATTTTTTTCAAAGATTGCATTATCTACTTATATTAGAGATATTAATAATACATTTTGATAAGCATAAGAAACATGTTCAAATAATGAGAATATTCTGAGAGAATACTAAGAGCTAATTCAACATCTGTGTCAAGAAGAGTATGGAAAAACAATACTCCACATAACTCAATCTTTGTTGATGATTTTCATGATATGTACTGATAAAGAAATTTATTAGGTATACTTTAATTCCATGTGATCCATCTACTTTTGGAAGAGGATCATAAATCTATATGGAGTATAATAAAATAAAGAGTATAAGAATATAATTTTGTTCATGATCCTCATTTTCGAAAAAAAAAATTATTTTAGTATAATATTAAAGTGGAGGGACATGTAGGGGATCTCTGTTGTTCATGTTGCGATTTAATATGGTTATAAGTCTAAGATTGACTATGCATAATATGTATTGGGGGTTTAAACACACCAAAAATGATTAAGCTATTCTTGATGACCCTTTTAAATATTGGGAGCTTAGATATCTCTTTTACTAATTTAGATATAGTGAGTCCATGATTTTTTACTGATTGAATCTTGAAACTAAATAGTTTAATATGTTGTCTTAAAAAAGGATGAACATGTAAAATGAAGACACTAATTCACCCCAAAGTGGTCTATCAAACCTGAAAACATCGAGTTGAATTATTGTAAGGTTCCCTCAAAATATTCAAGAAAGACTATTAATCATTGAGCGTGTAAATTATATAAAAAACTTAGATATTACAAAATTAAATAGGAATAATTATCATTGCGATATGAATTTGATTATTCTTTATCTTATATCACTCTTCCAAGAATTCAATGATGTTGAAATAGTGGGTTTTACACCCATTAAAGAAGGAGTTTATAGGAATGAAGATGATAAAATAAATATATAGTTATATGGTAAATATAAAAATATACTCGTAAATCCTATATCAAATATGGTTTGAATAAAATTCATAGGTCTTCAAACTAATATGGTTATATAGTATAAAATTGATAAAGTACTATGAAGAAAACACTATAGTCAAGGAATCTAAAAATTAAAATTACATGGTCTAATTTGAATTGATACTGATAGATGATTATGATACAATTTGTTATTACATTAAAATTTTCAATGATATTTAAAGAAAAATATGGGTCTTTAGTGGGATACTTAAAGATTCAATCATTATTACTAATGTTTGTGGTGAATTTTCCATATTGTTTTGAATCTAAAATTTTAGCCTTCGAAGAAAGAGATGATTTTTCTTCTATTAAATAATTACCAAAAATAATCGTATATTATTATATATGTAAAATTATAGCCTTTAAAAACAAATATTAATTTTGGATGGCCTTTAAAAAAATGAGAAAATGATAATAAAGGAAGAAGAGATTATTGAATCAGATGATTTATATAGTGATGATGATAGTAAAGTCTTCAATCAAATGCTTGCACTCCTATAATTTTTTTTCAAAAGGGTAATATATAGGGTAATGAGAAATAAACCTAAAACTATTTACAACTATAGTGACTCTAGTCATTGTTTCCATAAATGTTCCAATGAGAAATGAATATAAATCAGATTTAGTTGAGTATAAGATGCCTCACAAA
Source organism: Viscum album (assembly GCA_963277665.1). Taxonomy (NCBI): domain Eukaryota; kingdom Viridiplantae; phylum Streptophyta; class Magnoliopsida; order Santalales; family Viscaceae; genus Viscum; species Viscum album. Next base: position 38,175,340 of record OY728141.1, on the reverse strand, counting down.
CAAAAATGGGGTATGGATATAAAGAATAATAATAACATCAGTAGTAAAAAAAGGAATATTAAGATAAATAAAAATTATTATTTATCATATTTTTTATCATCAAAATATGAGGTAAATATATTTTCTAATGTTGGGGAAGGATCTAAATAATTTGGTAGTGATGATGATAGAGAATATATGATATAACATGAGTCTGATCTGATAGTAAAATTAGAATTTTTCATGTGAAAAATATAGCACCTCAAGAAAGAAATCAATAATATTGATAATGAAAATTAAAAAGTGGTCATTGAGAAGAAATATTATGTCAAGAATGAAATGTAATACATTGATAACATCCGGAATAAAAAGGATGGACAATACCAACAAGAAATGAAAATCATGGATCCCATGAAGGAACTAGTTCTAAAAGAAGAAGAGATATTTGAAACACAATTTTTATATGAAACTATTAATATGAATTGAACAAGACCATATAGAAATTCAATAAAAAAATAGGTTAATTTAAAATATTCTCCATCTAGAGGGACGAAATAATTTCCACTACAAGGTAAATCATGTTGCTCATAAAAATTAACAAAAATCTACTATAACAAAACCTAAAGGTCTTAAAAAACCTACAGAATTATTGACTATGAATAATATTTGGTGACATAATTATTCCTCAAAGGATGAATGTAGGTCTGGAAAATAATAGCTTTTGATGTGGAAGAATGTTCAAACTAATGAAATATAGTCCCAAAAAAATTTGTGCATTGATGTACTCTAAAAGTGGGAGATCATTATTATGATTATACTAATGGTTTTGTTGAATATATAGACATAAATCATATTCATTTGGGTAAAATATTACATTTTATGAATTATTAAATAACAAAGGATGAGTTATAATGAAAATAAAATGATAATATGTTAGAGGAGATAAATTGTGACCATATATGAACCAAATCATAAAACAAAAAACCTTTTTCTGATACAAGATGATGTTTATGGATGTTTATTTTGGTAGGGTCACAAGGATGGGGTAGGGATGAAAAAAAATTGAACTATAAATTCCACATGTTGAAAATAGAAATAAATTTTAAAATAAAAATAATGGTATGTCATGGAAAAAATATGACAATATTAAACTTTGAAAAATGTATTTCTTAGTTATTTGGAAAGATGAATTGAAATTCAATAAATGAATAAAGGAAGATAAAATAATATACAAATTATAAATGAAAGAAATTTTTTCAATATATGTGGAGAATATTGATGATATGATTACTATTATTGGAAACATGGTGATTCAAAAGACTGAGTTGTAAAAACTATATTCCTCATAAAGATGTTTTTTAAGGGATCAATGAAGATAATAAAACATGGGAGTCTAAAAATAGAGAGAAAAATATAATTAAATCGCTTAAACTAATTATTGGAAGAAAACAATGTCCTGGTTTGAGAGGAATATCTAAATATGAATGTTGTTTTTAGAAAAAAAATTCCCATACTTATTCAAAATTATTTTTTATTTTCTTTAAGCTCACTTGTAGTAAATTAAAGGAGATGTTTGAAATTTTTATTACTATAGATAATGAATATATTTTCCCTCATTGATAATTTTTGTGACATAGTAATATATAATTTTATATTTATCATTGAGTAAATTTAATATCATCGATACATTTCTTTACACAAAAATCTTTGTTTGAACAAACAACAATATACTATTAAATTATTATTATTTAATTTGATAGTTATATCATAGTCATTCAATTGTATGGTATAAATAAGAATAAATAAAATATAAAATTTACTTTTTTATATATGTATAAAATAAGTTCATTGGATATGAATTGTTAGTGGACACAAAAATCATTTAAAGGTAAATAGATATGTTTTTCTGAAAAATAGTTCTTATGTTCAAAATATGTTTTTGTATTTTTAAATTATATTAAAATCTATTGAGAAATTATTTTACTGAAATGTATATATTATATATTTAATTTAATTTTTTAACTTTAATCTAATAGTTTTTATATTGGCATGGAAAAAAGAATACATATAGTTTTATGCTTAAATTTTCATTTTAAATGACTTTCATTTTGCTTTAGAGATTTTTTTGAAAACTAATGATTGACATAATGAGAAATTTTAATCATATAAAAGTGATTACATATTTAGAATAATCATAATAAAAATAATATAATATATTTTACCAAATTTTTGTTCATCAATAATAGAAAAATAATAAAATATGGTTACCAATGTTAGGGTTAAGAAGGGTTTGTTAGGGGATGTAAACCTAAGAGATTTGGTCTAAAATATAGTAAAATAAATTCATTAATTTGTGTGGTTATTTGTAATTTCACCTTATCATTTTTATATTAAATTATTTGGAATTTTTTAGCCAAAATAATTGGGTAAGAGAATTATATACATTAATTATATGGAAAAATCAAAGAGTGTCCTCTCCCGCCCATATAAAATGATACCACTTTTCACTCTTCTTTATTATTCATGAGCCTTAATGATTAATAAATCTCTACCGAAGTCCCTTATTTAATTTATGTGGTTCAAATATCCAAAAACCCATCTAATTTATTCCCATTGAGTTATTTATTAAGTTTATATTTATTAGTACCATTTTCCTCTCTTAGTACTTAAAACGATCTAGGAATTTTTTTTCAAAGAAACTTTGTCCTTATTTTAAATTTAGTTGTATAATGTTTCATTATATCTTCATATTATTCAAATAATTTTTTTAATGTTCATACTTTTTTTAAAATGTAAGGACTTGTCCCCCATTTCCTAGATTCAGTGCCTTTTTTGATTGAATTGCCTTATAAACAAGGAATAAGAATCCTTAAGGATACATTAGTTTAGTATTTTTGGAAAGAAGATGCATACATAAGTTTCACATTATAACATAAAATTAAAAAAACTGACAAACTCCTTAGAAAACTTCCAAAACACCTAGGTTATTTCAGCATGCCATCAATAATAAAATTCTTCATGTCCTTAGAAGATAAAAAATATGAAAGGGGTGATATAAAATGATCAGAAAGAGTAAGTAATACATAGGAAGATAAAATAAACAGTAGACATGTTTAATAATTGAAAACACGGACCCTTAAAAATAAACATGAACATAATATGGCCGAAATATGAGCTGAGTAAATTTTGTCATAATTCTGGGTATTCCACTAGTTGAATAACCACATGAACCATCAATACACTTTTTATAATGAGGGAATACATAATTTGGGAGAGCATAACCATATCTTCAAGTCCTCATGAAAGGACCCTAAATAATCATTTTGTCATGGCCTTGTGTCGGGACCGTAGTTTATCTCATGAGACCAACCGATGCAAAGAGGGTCTATAGTAGGCCCCACCTAACACTTACTATATCAGATACATTTTTCATATAAACTTGGATAAAAATAAACAATATATACATTTGTATTGAAACTAATATTTGAAATGTAAATATCTTTCCCTGAACATTAAGCATAAACACTCACCATTTAGAGTAAATTGGTGAATGGTTTTAAGATAGTTCATCTACAAAAAAATAATCATACATAATTAAATTATACATTGTAGATGATACCTTGAAATATTAATTCCAATAATACATAATAATCCACAAGAGTATTGAAATAGTTGAAGGTACTCTTATAAAATCTTTGAGTAATTCTTGAGGTAAAAACCCTTTTACATTGAAAATTAGTTGTTTTGGAAAAATATTAGTATAAAACCCGAAGTGAATTAAAGTTGTATTTTTAAAATAAAAATAGTTATTTTATAAATACAATGGTTTCCAAAAACATAATATTGGGTGCCCTTGAAAATGCGTAAGGATTTGAGAAATTCCCTTAAATTGAGTTTTTCTTTCTGACACTATTTTGAAAGTTCTCTTTAAAACATCTAACTGTCTTTAAAATAAAGGAGGATTATGGTTGGTGTAAATATATAGAATACTTTCACAGAATTTATGATGATTAAATAATAATAAATTATAATTTTGTTGAACTAATTAGACAATAAAACTAACCCGAATGAAAAAGGGAGTTCGGGTGGAAACCCCCTTACCTTAAATCAGAACGTGTTCCGCTCTTGAACTTAAGCTCCTGAAATATGAAATTATACTTAAAAATAACCTACATAAGAACCTATTATAAAATTATTTATTTTATCATAATTATTTTTGGTTCATTTATTCCCTTATTGTTAAGTTATAATTTTTATTTTCGTCATTCTAGAGTGTTCGTTTAATTTATTTTCATAATCGGTTCACTTGTTTTTAAGTAATGGAGTTCATGTGGAATGGTTGTAAATATAGAAAATTGAAATTAAAAATTATTTATGAAAATACATAATTTTTAATTATTATTTATAAAATTTGGTTACATGGAATGATGTTGAATCATTAGATGAAATACTAATGACATTCACTTAGATTATTTAGCGGTATTTTTATTATTAAGAACTAGTTTTGTTATATGATTTAATAATATGTACATATAATTGTTACTGGATATTAATTAGGTTATAAAACATATATTATAGTTTGGTTCAACCATCAAAATGCTTTCATGACCAGTAATTAAGGATAAATTTAAGAACAAAACTTTGTCATCTATGAAAGTTATAAATTTGAACCTCATGGACGTTGATTTCATTTATAAAATAAGAGAGAGAGAGTAAGCATATTGATTATGGTTATTTAATAAACTTGATATAATTAAATTATATATATGATACTAAATTTATCATGGTTATTTGGATAGATGAGGTTTGGAGAGGATAAATAAAAGAGCATTGAAATAAAACTAAATTAAAAAAGAATGGTGTTTTACCTCTTGAAAAAAAAATCTTCTTGAGAACCTCTATAAGGGAAGGGATTATGGTCTTTTTAAAACACCAAGAGCTTCCTGGACATGGGAGTGACTAGGGAAGGGTATTTGGATAGATCTCTGTGGATCTTCAAGGCTAGAAAAATGAAGAGAAGAGGGAGTGATGGTGGGTTTTATAGTGGAGGAGAGGAGGGTTTTCATAATTTTTTAATCATTAGTTTATTAATTTCTATCAAGATATGAAATGGTGATGACTAAATGACCAAATATATTAATAAATGTATGTGAGATATAACCAAGTGGGCTTACATCACATATGATTTCATAAATAGTGTATTTAACTGATAATATGTATATATGGTATTTTATCATATTTCACTATTCATCAAAAATTTGAGTTTTTCAGAAAAATAAAAAAAATAACCCTAAACATTTTTCAATGTCTTGAATCCAAAAAAGAAGTCCATTTTTCAAAAATATTTTTCTAAATATGATTAATTTTATATATAATTATAATAATAATTTATTCTAAAAACAACAGTTTTAAAATATATAATTACTTAATCCACAGCATAGGTATATCGTACATCCACCTAAATATTATTTATGTTCTATCACATGTAATGTTATTATTCATTAGGGTATATCAGTATTCATAAGGGTGTGTTAATATTCATAAGCGCTTTTTACTATTCACTAAAATTTTGTTTTTCTTATCAGAATCCACATAACGTACTTATCACAATCGTGTATGTTAGATTTTCGAAATTCACATCACAGAACTAACAAACTTATGTTTAAGGGTAACATAGAAATTAGTAGTTAAATATGTTGTGATTTCATTTCTTATGAAATATTAATAAGAAATTAATCTCCATTGATGAAATATTGGGTCATTACATTCTCCCCTCCTAACAAAAATTTTTTCCTTGAAATTCACAAAAATTGTTACCTGAAAAGATTCAGGTATGTCTTCAACCTGGGATATTAAAAGTCCCATGTTTCTTCCACTATATTATGGTTCCACCAAATAACCTTTACCATATAAGACATACGATTTATCAATACCTATTCTATGGTGTCAAGATACTAGATAGGCTCTTCACAAGAAGTCGAATTGGGGTCAAGTTCTATTTCTTCATATGTGAGTACATGTATTGGGTTTGGTATGTGATTCCTTAACATTGACTTGTGGAACACATATTGAAATTTGGAGAAACATGGTGTCATTTCCAAATTGTAAGGTATATCTCAAATTCGATCTATAATTTCAAAAGGTATGATGTACCAGGGACATAATTTTCTTTTTTTACCTAATCATATAATACCCATTCATGAAGATACTTTATGAAAACGTGATCGCCTTCATGAAATTAAAAATTATTCATTAAGCTATCATCATTAATATTTTGCCTACTTTGAGATTTTTTTATATGGGTTTGGATAATATTCACCTTTTTGGTTGTTTCCTCAACATGTTCTGGGCCTACAAGCTTTCTTTCACCCACATGATCCCAGCAAGTTGGTGTAAGACATATCTTTTCATACATATCTTCATATGGTGCCATATGAATACTTGAATGGAAGATATTGTTATAGGAAAATTATACAAGAGGTAAATAATTATCCCAAATTCATTGAATGTCAAGGGAAAAATACCTCAACATGTCTTCTAATGTCTTAATAGTTTGTTCTGATTTTCCATCAGTTTGTGGGTGGTAGGCAATGTTCAAATAAAGATTAGTATCTTGGGCCATCTGAAGACTCTTCATTAATTGTGATGTAAAACAGGGATCATGATGATAAGAAATTGATATGGATATACCATTAAGTCTTACAACATCATTAATATATTGTCTTGCTAAATGTTCAAGTGGTAAATCTTCTCTTATAACATGAAAATGTGCTGATTTTGTAAGACGTTCAACAGTGACCCATATCACATTATTCATTATTAGATTATTTGGTATCCCCATGAGAAAGTTCATTATAATATCATCCCATTTCCAAATAGGTATAATAAGGGGTTGCATGACTCCTCTAAGATATTGTCTTATAACCTTCACCTATTGACAAACCAAACATCTCATTAAAAATTCAGCAATCTCCCTCCTCATGTTTTCCCACAAAAAATGTTCCTTTAAATCTATATAAATCATTGTTCTACATGGTTGTGTAGAGAAATTATAGCTATGAGAAATATCCAATAGTAAAATATTTAGCTCAGTAATAACGAGAACACATTGCCTCTTTCTGAATTTCAAAATTCCACCTTCATATATTAGGTCAATCAACATTACATTATTTAATGATTTAATTTTATATTGAAACTCCTCTTCATCAACATGAGAACTTTTTATCCTCTCTTTTAAATAAGGATTAGAAACAATTTGAAAAAATAGTGATGTGTTAAATTCCTTGACAATTCCCATATCCATCTTTACAAGATCCATGAACATAACATCCCTTTAAACACTCATCTTGTTCTGAATTTTGTGGTCCTTTATACTAAAAGCATCTTCCAACCTATTTTCCTTCCACATGTGGTAGTGTATTGTGAAATCACAATCCTTTAGTAGCTCAATCCATCTCTTTTTTCTCATTTTTAGTTCTATCTAGGAGAAGATATATTTCAAACTTTTATAATATGTATATATCTCACATTTTTCTCCCTAGAGGTATGGTCTCCAAATAAATTGAGAAAATACTACGACTTCTAACTCAATATCATGAGTTTAATAGTTTTGATCATGAATTTTTAGCTACCAAAGTTTATAGGTAATCACTCTATCATCTACATAAAGACACTTCCAAGTCCTTTCTTTGATGCATCGCTAAAGATAACAAATCCATCAATATCTAATGGTAGAGTAAAGAATGAATCATTCACTAATATTTTATTCAATTATTTAAAACATTCCTCACATTACTTTTTCCATATGAATTTTACACCATATGTGTATGATTAGTCATTCGTTTGGCTAAACGGGTGATGTTCTAAACGAAATGTCGATAATAACGTGCTAAACAAATAAAACTACGTACCTCAATTATGTTCGTTGGAGTAGGCCATTCTTGCACATCCTTTTTCTTCATAGTATCTATATATATTCCATCATTATAGATAATTTTTCCCAGAAATGAAACTGATTAAATCCATAAACAACACTTCTTAAACATTCTAAATAATTTATTTATTTTAAGTGTATTCAAAATAGCTTGCATGTGATTTTCATGATCATCATAGATTTTAGAGTATACCCGGATATCACCAATAAACACCACTAAAAATTCATCAAGATATCACATGAAAACCTTCTTCATTAGATCTATGAAAACAGATGGTGCATTTGTTATTCCAATAGGCATTACTGTAAACTCATAATGCCCGTATATGGTTCAAAATACTATTTTTCGAATTCATTCCTTTCTCACAAGTAACAAATGATATCCATATCAATGATAAATCTTCCAAAAATATTGGGCTCCATGAATTCGATCAAATAAATCATTAATTCATGGAAAAGGATACTTATTTATTATTTTAGTAGAATTTATTTCTTTGTAATCAATGCACAACCTCATGGATCCATCTTTCTTCTTGATAAAGACGTCATGGGCTCCCCATGTAGAAATACAAGGTTGAATAAATCATTTATCACTAAATTCCTCTAGTTGTTTCTTTAGTTCCACTAACTCCAATGTGGACATTCTATAAGGGGTCATTGATATGGGAATTGAACCAGGAATTGAGTCAATAGAAAACTCAATTTCCCGCTCATGATGATGTCCAGGTAAATAATTTAGAAACATGTCAACATATTCTTTCACAATAGGTATGTCCTCCATCTGTACATTCTTCTTGTCACCCATATTTATTTCATTACCTTCCTCACCAATAATGGAATTCAATAGATATACTAGGGCTGTATCTAGATGACAATCAAATGGAGAGGTTTCTACTATAAAAATAAGTTATTCTACACCATTATCAAATACCGTAACTTCTTTCTTCTTGCAATAGATCTTCGCATCATAATTTTTTATCCAATTAATAACGATAATTATATCACAATATACGATTGATGTGACGATAAGGTTAGAAACTAATGCTCATTAAAGTGCCATGAGAGGGAATAATTGACACGCCTTTGATGCAATGATACATCCACTATGAGTTTTGACAAATAAATCCTTTATTAAATCAAATTATACATGTATAATTTTATTGAAAAAATAGAAAGATATAAATGAATGTGATGATAAAAAATCAAATTAATCACAGGATTAGTTTGATGAAATTATTAATGTGCCAACCCCTACTTTGTTAGGAACTTCAACATCTGCGGTTGTGACTATATAATCTTGGACTTTCTTCCTTGGACTTCTTTAGGGAATGTTTCTCTAACACTTATCACATTAATGTGCATAATGTCCCATCTTCTTGCAATTGTAGCACTGAACATTGGAATCTTCTTTCTTCCCCTACAATCTAATGATATGTCGCCTTTTTCTCTGCACTTGTAACAGACTCACATTCCCTTCAGGCAAGTTCTATGGTGTTTATTCCCACAATTACTACCTGATGGAAATTCAACTCTTCCTTTCTTCCCCATTTCCTTATTTCCTTTTCCAGTGTTTTTAGTATCTCTCTTCTTCTGTTATTTTCCTTTATAGTCCTAAGATTTAGAATATTATTTTTCTTTCTTGCTAGCACTTGAGAATATATCTTCATATGAATGGAAACATTGGGAGACTAGATCTCTTCAAGGGAGTGGTTTTAAACCATCCAATAATTGATCAATTTTGCTCCATGTATTATGTATGTAATCTATAGAATTCCTTGACAACATTGTAAAGTTGGATTTATACTTGTCAACCTTTTCATCCTCCTTCAGCCTCAGATTCAATAATATCCTCTCCACATATACTTTTTTTTCATGAGGAATGTATTTTTCAAGGATGATTTCATTAAGAATTCCTCCATTCCAGTAATTCTATTTCTTCATCCTCCATTGTGTTTTGGATTAACAACCACCATTAATTCGCTTATCCTAATAGACGGTAAACTACCCTGACAACATTATCTTTTTCTTTACTTCTCAAAGCAATAAATATCTTCTCTAGGTAAAATATCCACTACTATGCTACAAACAGGTTTTGTAGTCTCATTAAATGATGGAGGTTGTTGTCGCATAAAATGATCTAAAATAGCTCCTCTACGTGATGGATCTAGATACTATATAAGGGTGTGTTTATTAATCATAAACTAAGTAATTTTTCCCAGTATAGTTCTGTGTTTCTCCGCACCAGTCACAAGACTAGAGAGAATATCATTATCTTCCGTTGAATGGAAATCCCTATATGGGACACGCTCATTCTTGCAGTTTCCACTACATCCACTAGAATCCATTTCTAAATAATGTAATACACTAGATTATGTTATCAATAAAAATTTAAAAGTTTAACATAGAAAAAATACTTAGCACAAATTGAAATCCTACTCATGGCTAACCCCATAATATCAAAAAGGGAATATTTGAGAAAAAAATTACATTTCAATCCTTTAAAATGGATTTTAATTAAAATGTGAATTATCTTAATAATATCTATTGGGATCTTCAATACCAATAGTGTAGTAAGTCCCGTTGACGTGAACTAGGATACCTCGGGTCAACCCCGATACTCTTTATCAGAGTGTTCACTCTTAGGTACATCTGTACCAAATCCACCACTACCTGTTTGTATCCAGACAGGGATGTATTTTCTAGAAATATCTACATAATCTATTCCATACCAAAATACCAATATATTATTGTATGGTTATACTCAAAGACTATCTTAGGGATTTTTTCCCTAATCCACGTTTTCTAAAAATAGTTTCATGGTTTTCAACTAAAAATCCTCTGATACCAACAGTAAAGACCCGACCCCAGTTGCCCGGAGATGATTCCTTATTTGATAACATTGTAATATAAACAAGGAATAAGCATACTGAAGGACCGATTAGTTTAGTGTTTTTGGAAATAATATGAATACATAAGTTCAGCATTACAACTTTAAATGAAAAACAACTTGGAAACTCCTTAGACAACTTCTATAACTCCTTTGTTATTTCAGAATTTCATTCATATTAAAATTCTTCATGTCTTGGTAAGATGAAACATATAAAATGGGTGATCTCAATCACTCTATAAGTGTAATAAATACATCAATATATAACATAATAATTAGACATGGTGAATAATTTAAAACACATGCCTTTCAAAATAAACGTGAACATTATATGGTATAAATATTAGATGAGTATATATTGTTGTAATTATGGGTATTTGACTAGTAATATAACCAAATGAAACATCAATACTATTTTCATAATGAGTAAATTCATAATTTGGGACAACATAACCATACCATTAAGGCCTTGTTCCAAGATAATAATTAATCATTTTGTTGAGGCCTTGTGCCAAGACCGTAGTTTGTCTCATGAGACCTACTGATGCACTGAGGGTCTATAGCATGCCCCACCCAACACATTATATATACAATGCATTACTCATATAAATGGGGATAATCATAAACAATGTATACATTCATATTGAAACTAATATATGAAATGAAAATAACTTTCCCCAAACATTAAGAATAAACACTAACCTTTTGGAGTAAATTAGTGAATGGTTTTAAGATAGTACGTCCATAGAAAAAAATAATAAAAAATTAAATTAAATATGGTAGATGATACCATGAAATATTAATCTCAAACATACATAAGAATCAATAATAGTTTTGATATAGATGAATATATTCTTATAAAATCTTCGAGTAATTTTTAAGATAAAAACCCTTTCACTTTGAAAAAAGGTGTTCTTTAAGAAAAATATTTGTATAAAAACTAAAGTGAATTAATGTAGTAATATCATAATAAAATGATTTATTTTATATAGATAATGGTATCCAATAAAATATTAAATGGTTCCGTAGAAAATGGGTAAGAATTTGAGAAATTCCCTTGAATCGGGCTTATCTTTGGGAAACCATTTTGAAAGATCCATTTAAAACCTGTAACTATACATAAAATAAGGAATGATTATGGTTGTTATATATATATAGATTACTCAAAAATAATTTATGAGGACTGTAGAATAATTCATAATAATTTTTTTGAGGTAATTATACAATCAAAGTAACCCGAATGAAAATGGGAGTTCAGGTGGAAGAACGCTTTCCTTAAATCTGAACATGTTCCACTATTGAACATATGATCCAAGAATATGAAATTATATTTATTAATAACTTATTTAAGAACCTATTAAACAATTATTTATTTTTTCAAAATTAAATCTTTGTTCATTTAATCCCTTATTGATAAGTTATTATATTGATTTTCATTGTTTTGAAGTGTTCATTTACTTTATTTTCGAAATCGGTTCACCTGTATTTATGTAATAGAGTTCTTGTGTAATGGTTGTAAATATAATTAATTGAAATTACATATTATTTATAAAAATAAATAAATTTTAATTGTCATTTATTTCATTTTTTTACATTTAATTAGGAAGAATCATTAGGGAAAATATTAATGAAATTCTCATAGATTATTTTAGCAGTATTTTTATTATTTGGAACTAGTTTGATCATAAAATTTAATAATATGTATGTATATGGGTTCTTGAATATTAATTAAGTTATAATATATATATTTTAGTCTGGATCAACCATAAAAATGGTTTCATGACTAGTAATGAAGTAGAAATTTAATAGCGAAACATCGTCCTAAACGAAGGTTATAAATTGGAACCACATGGACATTGATTTCGTTTATAAAATAAAAGAGAGAGAGAGAGAGTAATGATATTGATTATGGTTCTTCCATTAGCATGATATAATTCTAGTATATATATAATACTGTATTTATCATGGTCATTTGGAAAGGGGAGGTTTGATGAGGATAACAAAATAATATACATTGAAATGAAACTAATAAAATGAAGGGGGCTTTACCTCTTGAAAAAAACATCTTGACAACCTATTTAAGGGAAATAATTTTGGTCTCATGGAAATACCAAGAGATTCATGGATGTGGAGAGTGACTAGAGAAGGGTACTCAGGAAGAAATATGAGAAAATTCAAGGATTATAGTAAGATGAGAAGAGGGAGTGATGGGGGGTTTTATAGTGGAGGAGATGATGGTTTTCATAATTTTTAACCATTAGTTTATTAATTTCCTTCAGGAAAAAAATTTGGGATGATTACGTGACCAAGGAAAGTAATAATTGAATGTGAGTTTGAACAGAGTGGGATTGAATCACTTATGATTTCATATATAGTTTATTTAACTGATGGTTTGTATATACAGTATTTTACCATATTTCACTATTTATAAAAAATTCGAGTATTTCAGAAAAATACCAAAACTTCACCCTAACAATTTATCGATGTGTAGAATCCAAAAATAAATAACATTTTTCAAAAGCTATTTTATAAATATGAATAATTTAATATTTAATTAAAATACTAATTCATTCTAAGGACAATAGTTTAACAAAATATGTTTACTTATTCCAAAGCATAAGAATATCATACCTCTACAAGAATATTATTTATATTCTATCATAGGTAATTTTACTATTCATTAGGTTTTATAGCTATTCATAAGAGTATTTTACTATTCATAAATTTAGGATACAATTCACCAAAAATTATTTTTTTCTTATCAGACTCCAAAAAAAATATTGATCGCAATTGTGTAAGTTAGATTTTTGTAATTCACATCACATAAGTTACAAAGTTATGTTTAAGGGTCACATTCCACTTAGTAGTTCATTATATTGTGATTTCATGTGAATATAACTTATTTATAAGAACATAATTTTCATTAAAGAAATATTGTTCTGTTGGAATAAATGTTTTAAAACATCATTTTCACAACCATTTACATTATCTAAAAAATTTTAAGAAGAAATATTTATAATGATACATTCTTTATAAAAAGTCATGTTTGAAATTTGAAAAATGTGTGGAAAGATTATTTTCTTCTAACATATATATTACGAATGAATTTTCCCAAAATCATGATAATTCATTTCATAGAAAATCCATTTGGAATTTCCTAGGTTATTTTAAAAAACAATTATTTTCTTAGTATACAATGAATTTTTATTTGAAATGATATAAAAAAATGGAAATTTTATCATGTTTATTAAGAATGGTTAAAATGATATTTTAATCGTAATTTTTATATATATCAATATACTTTAATTATTTTTATTCCATCATTGGGAATATAACCTTATAAATACATCAAATTTATTTCATTATAATTATTATGATGATTATTTAAGGATAAATCTATGAATCTTATTTCATTCATGTGCATTAATTGTGTTGAGATGAAACCTTTATGAAAATATTTACTTTTCAACTGTTTATGTTATGGTGAAATGATGAAATGTTTATGAAAACTAATTTTCTTTCCATGGGTTTTGATATTTTATATGATGAATAATTAAGGATCAGAGGCCACACATATTTTTTTATTTTCATTATATTATTGGTGGGACCAAAAATCAAATATTTCGCCAATAAATTGGTTAATGATGATATATATGAGAATATCCTAAGATAATACAATGTTAATAAAATACTAAGAGATTATAGTTTTAACTAGATTCATGTTTCATTTAATATAATTTTATAAATGTCTAGGTTGGCATTTCTATTATGAGGATTTTTTCACAATGATAGTCTTTATAGTGAACAATAGATACATAAGTTGCTTTTTATGCCTATATATATGCCAAAAATATTTTTCGTGTGATTGTTAACTATAATAATATATCATTATTGGTTATTAATGATTTCATACAATTATTTATTGCGTATTTGTATTGATAAAACTATATTTTCTGATTCATGATTTAATATATATTCATAATTTATATGGTAATTATTTTTTATGATCATTTTCTGATTCCATTATGCTTATCTTTTTATCATTTAAGATTATATTTTAAAATATCTTATGTTTACCCATATTGATAATTTTAGCTCACACATTCTTTTGTTTCCTTTACTGTTATTATGAATAATATTTTTTATTTTGGCATGTCTAAGATATTTATAATGATAGAATATATTTTTGGGAGATGTCAAATATCTTATAAGAAATTAGATGATTCTGTATCTAGGCACCAAATACCATAAACTAGTACTGTCTCTGGGTGGGAATTATTTTAAAATGTATTGAATATTAATCTCAAATGATGAAATATTATTGATATAAATTTGTGGATAGCCTGAATCTGTATCATTATAGGTTTTATTTTTTTGGATATATTGTCTTTAGAAATATGT
Organism: Viscum album; assembly: GCA_963277665.1. Lineage (NCBI taxonomy): Eukaryota > Viridiplantae > Streptophyta > Magnoliopsida > Santalales > Viscaceae > Viscum > Viscum album. The sequence continues at coordinate 38,160,140 of OY728141.1, read as the reverse complement.
GGAAAACATTGAGGATATATGTATGTATATGATAGAATCCTAATGTTTTTTTAAAGAATGTATTCTTTAGTTTTACTATAATATACATCCTTGTATAGATACTGGATTGTGTATAGTGTAGTTGAACAGATGCACCTAGGGTTAACAACTCCAAAATGAGTGGATTAGTTATTAACTCTATCATCACCACTGCAAGATGAGTGGTCAAAATACTGTACAGCTGCCTAGATACTCCCAAGTGACATTATTGGGTTAATTCACATCTTATTCATAAACCATTATGAATGGATTCACTAGATAATTACCCTGAATATTCTATATTAAACCTAAGGTATCATAGATTTAGAAGAAGGGGTCGTGATTTAGAGATTATATGATTGATTTATCATAATTACATGGTTAGTCACTAAGATTATTATTGTTCAATATATAATTTTTATCCTTAGTAAATGGCTAGAACCAATAAGAATTTTTTTATCAATAAATATAACATTAAAATAAATAACCTTCCTCATGATAAACCAAATGCAATTTGAGCTTGTATGTGAAATTTTAAAACAATACTCACCCAACACACTCCAAATACTAATGGTATAAATAATGATTTTTATATAAAAAATAGAAAAAAGGAAGGAGAAAATATATTTTTTATCCGTTATTTGGACAAAATTATTTTTATTTAGTGTTTCCTATGATCCAATAATTATAGAGGAATGGATCAGTTCCACAAAAAATATATTTTCCATTATTTAGTGTTTCGAATATGAAAGTTGACTTCAAAATATATACTTTGGAAGGTTAAGTGGATCAATAGTGGAAACTTAACAAAAATATAAGGTTAGAAGATGAAATTGGATACAATAAATGATAAAAGTTAAAGGAAATATTTTTTTGTAAGTATTTTACCAAAAAAACATTTTAAAAAAAATCAAAATGATTTTAAAGAAATAAATTAGAAATATTACTAATCTTCTAGTACCTATGAGGAAATATTCACAACACTTCCATGGTATGTTTTTTGGATTGATCAAGAAACTAATGTTGATCAATTTTTTAGTGGATTGAGACATAGTATCTAAAAGATATTGGATTATATATACTTTTATCACAATGAAAAAATATTTTTATGTGATATCTAGCTTGAAATTGAAATTGTTGGCTCTCATTGTTCTCATGATTTTGGTTCTGAAATAGAAATATGGAATTTATAGAAATATATAATAATAAATAATGTGATGGAAATAAATCATCCTACGTGTGAAATGTCTGTAAGAAATCATTTATTAAATTTAATTACATGTTTTGGAAAATATATTAATTGTAAAAATAAAGGTCATCAGGAAAATGAGTACTGAATTTGTGTGAAGAGGCCAGTCAAAAAAAGAAATAGTTAAAAAACTCTACAAAATCTGATACCCAAAATCTAATGGTTTAATTTTAAGTACTATAAACATTATACAAATATATTTTTATATATTATTATTAATGAAGATAATAAATTGTATCAACCTCTTAATATAAGGGGTAAACTAAATGCTCATGTGATCAGGACTGTTGGAGTGAATCTTTATAATGATATGGTTAAAGGTACACTAAACATCCAGTCTATAAATAAAAATATTTTATATTTCTCCCGGTATAGCCACTATTTTATATATGAAAACAAATTTACATTTATAAGATCACCACCTTAAGTATTAGAAGTTAATTTTTTAGTAAAAACAACTTATGGTACGATGAACACAATTCATGTCTATCGCTTCATTTTGATAGATGTTTTTGGGAATGTACTTCATGAAAATATTTTGACTCTACCTCTAGTAGAATATTATGTAATTTTGGAGGTGTTTTAACACTATAAATATTAATACCATATCATTTTTTAAGGAAGTTATGTCACTATTGATATACTAAATCAACGAATGATTTTATTTTGGTGAGAGGAAAAATATTAAATTCAAATTTAAGTTACATATTTTGAATGTACTTTACTAAAACATAATGTGGGATGTTAATCTATGACAGTTTTGGAGAAGCTTAAAATTGATTATATTACTATTTATCAGGATTATGATAATTAATTTCTTAAAGACAAACATTATCCTCCCTTTAATTCATGATGTTATGTTTTCAACAGGTCTCTAACTTGGTTCTGTAACTATTTCAAAGGCTCTATATAATATTATACAGATAGGGTTTTAAGAATATATTAGAAAATGTAGGATAATATTCATAAGGGTTTAATAATAATTTTCATTTCACTATAGGTTTCATCCATAAATTTTTGTAACAACAAAATATAGGCCAATTATTCTTTGCATTGATTATCATTAAAATAAAATGATCACAATTAGGAAAAATTCTCGTCGACCCCATATCAATGATTAGTTTAATAAATAATTAGGATATAAAAAAAATTCTTTATTCATATCCCTAATCTATATATCATAAATTTAGAGTTGAGAAGTATTATATTCCCTAAACATCATTACATATGAGGTTTGGTCATTAATAATTCATAGACACATAATTTGGACTTATCAATGATCTATCTATCAACATATATTTAATTAGTAGAGTCTTGAGAGATTACCATGATCTGTTTATGTTAGTACATATAGATGATATTATTATATATTTTAATAGCATGGAACACCATGAATAAAATTTGATAATTTTACTAAATTCCTTAAGGATGTATAATAAGTATTCTAAATTTTCCATGTCCAAATTAAGGATTGATAAAGTTTCATTAATGGTCATATAATATCAAGTGAGTGTATATTAGTGAATCTATAAAATGTTGAAATTGTTTAAGAGTGGCCCAATCCATCCTAGATAAATGAGATATATAGTTTTATTTGGTTGGATGGATACTAATTTAGATTTGTGATGAATTTATGAGGGATTTATAATTCAATTTCAATTTCCACTAAAAGGGGATATCAGTTCATTTAGATAGCTAAATGTTAAAAAACATTAAAGGAGGTAAAAATAATTTTTTTCAGTGCACCTCTTCATAGAATACCATATAGTGGAGAATGTTTTTTGATCTTCAGGAATAAATTGGAAAGGGGACTATAATTATTCTGCATTTAGAATGATATGGTGATATCTTATCCCTCATTACAACTAAAATATCAAGATAAAAATTAACAAACATGGGATTTAGAGTTGGTAGTATTAAGTTTCTCATTAAAAATATTGATTAATGGTATTTATGATTATTAGTGTAATATATATAATCATGACAAAATGTTTAATTTTATATTTGTGTATAATGAGTTGATATTTTTCAAAACTATATTTTTGGAGTTGATAGAACATTTTGAATGATCAATACACTTTCATCTTAGGGAGGCTAGCAAGGTGGATGATACTATGAGATTAAAGTAACATGAATGTTTTCCCTAATGAGGTTTGGAAAAAGATCCAATATTTATGTATTTTCATAATATGGATATTAAAATCATGAAGAACGTTGAAATTTCATGTCTTTATCTTATTAATATTCCACTATCCATCCATGTGATGATTCAATTAGAATAGATGGATGATTTAGAATTAATGAACAATGTGAGAAATGATCCTAATTTGGACCATGATAATGATATAATGATAACATTGAATAAATGAGTATGTGTTTAATCAATAATAAATAATAATAATGAGTTATTGTGTGAATCTTATAGTTCTTCATTCTCTATTCATCCAATATATATAAAGATGTATGGAGATATGAACATGTATATCTGGTGGGATAACATAAAAAAGAATATTTCATATTATATATCTTGATTCTTTTTTATTAAAAATATAAATAATATAGATATAAATATAAGGGTATGTTACAGACAATAACTATTCTATATTTGAAATCGGAAAACATTACCAAGGATTTTGTCTCCAGACTACCCAAAACATTTAACGGGAAAATGTTATTTCGATTTTAATAAATTGTGTTATAAAATTAATTCATTTCATCACAATCAAAAAGGATTTATATTTTTATCATATTTCTTGGATATAATTTAAACAATTGATAACATTTTATGGAGTAACACAATTTATTTTATCTTATCAGGATATGAGCTTCACCTCATTATTCATAAGAACCCATCAATAATGTTTGAATATGGGGTTGAAATTAAGAAATGGATATCCACCTTAGATATATGATCAATATGATAGGAACATTCCAAAACAAAATGATATTTTTAAATTTTTTATACTAATTTCAATGAATGTTGGGTTCAACAACTTTATTTGTTAAAATTGTCTTATAATATTAGATTTCATTTGAGAATTCAGATGGCTCCTCATAAAGAACAATATAGAAGCATGCGAAAAAAAAAATCAAAAATTCATGTATGACGTTGGAGATATAAATCAATTTAGACATGATATATATGAGAAAATATTAGATAATATTATATCTATTTTGCAGAACGTCTACAAAACTTTTAGTCTATAGAAAATTTATGCTCACAATCGTCGGTAAAATCTATAATATGATGTTGGTGATAAGATAATATTATGAATATCTCAAGGGAATAAGGCTATGATACATGAAAAGGGGTAAAATTAATCCTGATATCTATTAGTCCTTTTAATATTATCAGTATAATTGGGATGGTTTTTTTATCTTTTTACGCTTCCACTAAACCTCTCTCAAGTACATGATGTGTTCTACTTATCTCTGTCGAGGAAGTGCATACCCGGTCCTTCACATGTACTGAAATCAAATGTCATTCCATTATTTCATAATCTCCCTTTGAAGTAAAAATTGGTTTGGGGTTTATATATAATAGATAATGTGAATCGAAGGAGGGTCACTCACACTGTTAATGTTTTTGTTGTGAAACCATAATTTTTTGAAAGCCACTTGGGGACCTGAAGATATGATGATTCAAAAGTATCCATAGTTGTTTGTATCTAATTGATGGAGTTTCAAGGTAGAATTTATTATGATGGGGTATAATTTAATTTATTGAAATATATATATATATTTATTTAAATAAATTTAATATCATTAAAATCTCGTTTTAAACGCAACACATATTATAAAATAATTGTGATATACTATTAAATTATTATTGTTTAATGTGATAGTTATCAAATTGTAATATAATAAGAGGGTATAAATATGAATTTATAAAATATAAAAATTAATTTTTATATTTTCTTAAAATGTATTAATTTGTTATCAATTAATTACAAATGAAAATTAACCCATTTAAAGGAAAATTGATATTTTTATGGAAAATAGTTTTTATGTACCTAATTATGATTCAATTTATAAATTATATTAATATATATTGATTTACTATTTTAATGAAATTTTAACACTATATATTCTATTATATCTTTTAACAACCTTAAAATATTTTTTATTATCGATCAATTAAGAATAAATTTTGTTTTATGCTTAAAATTTCATTTTTCTAACAATGATGTCCCTTGTGTTTTGTGTTCTTATGTTAAAATGAATTAAAGCCACATATTGTAATTAAATAATATGAAATATATTCTATATTTAAAATCATTATAATTTATATAATTAAATATGTTCAATATGATTTTTTTAATGAGTAGTACAAACAATAACATTTTTTACCACTATTAGCGTTAAAAAGGGTTTACTGGGGGTTTACTAAAGAGATAAGAATTTTGATATACCAAAAAATAATTCATTTCATTTTTTTCTAGGATTTTATCCTTAATTTTTTTTACATATTTTTTATTTTGGAGAAACTTTACTGTATTATAAAATTAATATACCTCCCTTATTAAATAATGTCACTTATCCTCTCTTCCTCACACTTAATGAGAATTATAGCTCATATAAGTCCTACCTTAATGCCTTAATAAAATCACACCCCACATACTAGGGGTACTTGATTTAATAAATACCATATTTTCAAGGATTAGGGTGTAAGATAAATGTGGTTTCTCAACTAAGTGGATATTGGAATACATAAAAAGCAATACTCGACATGATGTAAGGGGATTATGTTAAAATCTAATTTCATTTCAAGGTTTACAAAGATAAGTTTCAATTTAGGGAAATTATATTGACCAAGCCCTATAAACCTCATATATTTTATTATCCTGTGCTTATTTCTATAGTTTCAATTTATTAGTACCATGTTCCTCTTTCATGTAAATAAAATGATCTAGTGTTTTTTTTCAAAAGAATATCCAACCTCATATCCGTGTTAGTTGATGAATATTTTCTGCTACATATTCAATCATATAAATGGTTTTATAAAAGATAATAAAAATAATTAATTTTTTAAAATATCATTTTTAGTAAATTTTATATTATTTATAAAGGTTTAAAATGAATATTTTTAATTAATGGCTTTTCTAAACAAGTTAATTTTCAAATTTTCAATGGTTTGAAAAGAGTGTTTTATTTTAACATAGACAAAATTAATATATTTTTCAACATTCATTACCATTATTTTCCTTGATGATTCCTTACCAAGTTTCCTTCGTTCATTTAAAAATGTATTTTCATAATGTTATTCCAATTTTTTGTTAACATATTATCAAAATAAAATGATAATTAATATTTATTTCCTATAAATCCTTGAATGACATTTCAAAGAAGTATTTCATATTTTTAGACAAACCTTCTAAAATTTCATGATTCAGTGGGGATGTGATGTTATAATATTTTCCAATTTACTTTTCATGATGGATTATGATGATAATGATTTATGGATTATTCTATGAAACCAATTTATATGTAATTATTTATTTAATTTATAATTAAAACATTATGAAACCTATTTCTATTCTCTAGGTTATGATATAATGTAATGATGAAATATGCATGAAACTAATTTCAAATCCATGGGTTTTAATATTATGACAGAGTGATTTTTTTGCCACAAAATGTGTGGTTTTCATTTTATAATGGGTGGGACTGAAATTGTATTTCCCTTTAATGCACTTGGCAATGATGAAGGAGTTGAGAATATTTTGTTTTATTATGGTGTTAATAAAATAATAAGAGGTGATAATGTTAAATAGAAATAATTTACTCCTAATATAATTTAGTAATTGACAAGTGAATAATTTACATTATAAAACATTGTCCATAATTATATACTTATGAGTAAACCATTTCAAATAATTTCAATGCTTTTGTGTATTTTAAAAACATATGTATTAATCTTATTAAATTTTCTCACAACTCATGATTTATTATCGTTGATTCTTCTCTCTTTTATCATTTGTGTTATGATTGAAAGATTTTTATTCCATGATTCCTGATTAAATATGCTTGAATAAATAAATATTATTATTGTATGATATAAACATGTTCTCATAATATTATTCTTATCTTATTCCCCCATATTATCATTAATTAATATCTATTACATTTACTATTATTGAGAATCCTTAATAATGATATCTTATGTTTCCTTTCCACATGTTATCAATATATATTTTATGTAGGGTATGCTTAATAGGTGTACTATTTTGAAAATAATTTTGGTGGATGGTGAATATCTTTCAAAAAATAATATAATTATGTATCTAGTTCTGAAATTCACTAAAATTTTATAGTCCTTGGGAATGTATTATTGTGAAATACATTGAATATTTATCTAAAATGATTCAATATTAATGTATAAAATGAGCTTCTGACCTCACTATCGACTATAATAAAATGGAATGAAATAAATTCATCCCCTTAGTGGGAGATAATTATAAGATGAAATATGTCATTATATTACTTCCATTAATTCAATAATTTCAAGATGGATAAAAAACCCTAAAGTTTCAGGTATGTGAATTTTTTTTTTCTAAAAAATGACATTGACAATATTAAATTCATATATGAATAATAAATGTTGTTTCTAAGATCAACAGAAAAATTATGAGTTGAATGATATATACATTTACTACATTAATGGTGTTTTTGATATGGTTGTAGTTTATACTTTTCTTTTAATGAAATTTTTTATATAACCTATATTTCAAATTGTATATGTTTTCTAGTATGATATCGTATGTATGGTACGTTACATACAACCAGGGAAACCTTGGAATTTTTTTCTACACCGGGTTAGCTAGGGTAGGCTTATTGTAGACCAATGAAAGAAACATTTCTAGGAGAACCATATCATCTCATACTTCTCTTAAAATATGTCAAAGAGAACCATGAGTGTCTAATGAGAAAAAGGAATAGTTGAAAATATCACTAGCAATATCCTTTCCATTTTTTTATTAATAATGGGTAGAATGAAGTGTGTTCACATATTGACATTAAATATTGGTATTGATATTGAAAAAAAAAGACAAAGGGTATACAGTTGAGACCATGTATGTGTTTGATATTTTTGATGACTTAATATGTTTTTTTAAGTATAAATGAAGATATTATTCAAGGAGGATTGTTATGGATTTATAAAATGGAATTGGATTTCATGATTCAAAAATTATCCTTGTATATCTAATGATTTATGTGAAGGACTTTGATGGAATAAATGAAAAATGATATTGGAAGAAGGAATCTTGAATAATTAATGTTAATGAAGTTTCAAGGTCATGGGATTGAGCCTGAGGTGTATTAGATTTGTTTAATAAGGGACTATAAGATTTAGAGATAAACAACCTAATTCAAGGTCATATTGGATATATGTAATCATAAACATGGAGTTCTTAAGGTAATGTATGAGTAATGGATTGAGAATTAATTAACGTAGTTTCATCATCTGCATGAAATACAATGAGTTAATTCGTGCACAGTAAGTCAGACCATGACCAGTTTGTGTGATTGTTTGTCAAAATTACACAATTGCATGAATGTTCAAACAATCGTGCGACGAAATTGTGTGACCTCATAAAATAGTAGAAAGGCCATTCATTTTAATTGTATAATCACATGAATTTATGAAAACTGTTTGTTTTAATTGTGAAGAAACATGAATGAAAATACCGATAATGTGTTGGGATAGTGTGACTGTATGAAGGGGTGAGAAGCCATTCATTAGAATTGTAAAACAACAAAGATCAGAGTGACTTTGTGTTAGAATGGTAAGAATTTGGACATGCATTGAATCATGATAGATTATGGCTGGCACAAAATATTGACCAATCATGAAGAAAAATTGTAGTTAGAGTGACCACATGTTTTGATGAATACACTAATAGAATTTGAGATCCGAAAATATTTTGTACCATGATGAAACCAGATAAATGCATAGGTGGTCTAAAAATAAGGACACATGAATATGGTGTTACATGATTTTATGTAATAAGTATAAGTAAAGAAACATTATATTACTTCATTTTTAGTTCATCTTTATCTATTTATCTATCCATAAAATCCATGAGGATGCTTTAAATTTGATTCATTCCTCACATGAAAACCATTCATGAATTTTAATGAGTAATATTTAGAAGATAGGGGTGATATGCGCAGATGAATAATAAACATGAATATTATGCCATTTAAGTTAGTTTCCAGTTATTTAAAATCATGTGATAAAAATAAATAAATAATACCTAATACTATTGAGTAATTAGTATGATATTTAAAGAGAAAATAATATTTGTTTCATAAGCTCAAAATAAAATAGAAATAATTGCATGTGATTATATACTATCGCGATGAGGAAATCATCGTAGACTTGAGCCAAATTTTAGGGGATTTAATTCAATCCTTTATAGACTTTTTTATTATATTTTTATTGATTTGAATAACTATAAATATAGAATATCTATATATTCACGCATGTGAAGAAGGAGATATGTGTTTAAAATTGGATAAAATTTTCAGATAATTCTAATATCTAATATAAATTTTGTATCAATTAGAGTAATGAAATACAAAAACCAATGTCACTACATATTTGGGGAAGAGTCTTAACACTTGTTGTGCTAAATCTCTTGATTAAGTACATTGGCAGACTTTTTGATCCATCTGATCTTGATGGTATATCTTACATCCATGTGGTGCGTAAGAAATCAATGAAAAGGAGTTAATTATTTGTTGAATCATAATTTTAGAAATAAAATTATATCTTCCAATAAAATATAGATGTAGTTGAACATAGTTTGACTCTATGTTGATTAAACTGGGATTGTCAATGGTTTTAAGGACTTTTTTAGTGGTATATAATTTGTGTTCAAGGTCTAACCAATGAATCAAAAAGTTAGGTATTCTTTCTAAACCATTTAAATTTTATTTGTTGAGATCTCTATTCTACTAATATTCATTACATGAGACTATTAGATATTATAGATTTCACCAAGAACCTTAACTGATTTAAGAGGATTAATTTAAAATAAAGATGAAATCATAAAATAAGTCTACTGATTAACCCCCCCCCCATAATTGTCTATCTATCCTAAGAAAAAGAAAAATATTAATTTTTTTCATTTTTTTATATTATATGCGATACGTATGAACGTAAAATAAATAAAGTTAAAAATATTATTGTAATTATTATTTTATATTTCTAAGTATTATGATATTGGTTAAGTCCAAATGTTGAATTATTAATTCTCAACATAGTTTGATATATACATGATTTTATTATTATGAGGGATGGATTTTATTATTCCCAATTAATTATCTCCATAAAATTCTCACTTACATAGAGAGACATTCTTCTATAACACTCTCAATAATGGAGAGTTGAAATCATTTTTATCCCCCTTAATTATTTAAATAATAAGAATAAATACATTCAAAGATAAAAATAATTTTAATTATGAAAAAAATGAACTAGATAATCTATGAAATATTTCATCTTAGAAACTTGTATTTATTTGGTGATATTCAAAGGTTCATATAGTGAGTTTAGATAAACAAAATATGGATTACACACACAAATCCTTTGATGTAGTAATTTTATGTCTAATAGAGGTAAAAAATTCATCTATAATGAAAAAAATTGTATTTCAAGTAAATTATATATATATATATATATCAATTATATATTATTTGAGGAACATTTGTTTTTCTATATTTTTGGGATTATATTTATCGTGTTATAATGGAATGTAAATGGAAGAAAATGAAACCCAATTATTGGGAATGGTTTTGACCAGTTCTATTCTTCCCTAAAACCGTTAAGCCTCAATTAGCACTTACTATATCAAAACATTGTAATATGTTGATAAATTTTTCATAATATTAAAAATGACCTCAAGTAATATATCATCTCAAACAATTTATTAGTAAGTGTCTCATTCATTATTAACTCCATTGTAAAATAGATAAGATCAAAAAATAACTATGTCTTATATAAAACACTAGAACTCTCACATCAAGTTGAAAAATCTATAGTCTTTATATATATGTATTTCTTCAAGAAACTAATAAAAATTAAAAATCAGGTCGATGTATTTATAGAAAATATAATCATATAAACTAAAGTTAATTATAACCTCTCTCTATTTCATCATGAGACGTTTAATAACATGATACAAAAAGTTGAACACTAAGACCTCTGATGTTTTAACAATATTCAAGGATATAATTTATCTTTTATAAACATTTTTCGGTATTTTGGGGTGTTAGTCATTGCTCTGTGAAAATAATTTTTTGGCTAAGTAAACTGGTATTCAAAATTAGGTATTTCCAAAAACAATTATGATAATATATGTTGGAAAGAGATTTGAATCCTAATGAATGGATGTTTCAGAAATGCTAGAATGGTTTTAAAATCATAGACAGGTTAAAAAATATGTACTGAAAATATACATATTTAAGGAAAATAATGGTGATGTTAGTTTATTTAGTGTTCAGCCGGAGGTATCCTTAATCAAGCGATGGATGACTGTGAAGGTCAAGAGATGATGGAACAAAAAATATGGATGGATTCTAATGGATATAGTACATAAGTAGATTGTATGGGACACTTTCTTGAGTAATATATAATTTTCATAACTTTTTATTGGTTTCAAATTTCCTATTTTCATTTATGTAGTGTTCCAGAATATCAAGCACTTGTAACTCAAAAATAATTTAATTTATTCTTATCTTTAATTTTCTATTTTTAACATATAGTGATTTATTTTTCATAAGATTTATATTTATTTGGTATTGTGTTCAGTGTTCATATATGTATTTCAATTGTTCTATTTTCATATGTCTTAAGTGGTTTCCTTTGAAAATTTTGTACATGGATGGATTGTGAGGCTTATCTCTTCAGATACACTGACTTTTGGTTCCATTCGTTTCAAATGTTCCAAAAATAATATTATTTATATTATATTCATGAATAAATTTTTTGAATATAGGTGGAAATTAAACAAATGGATTCAAGTGTTTCTTGACAGATTTATCTTAATGAATTCTTGATTAAGTTATCTTCTCTGATTTAATTTAATTAATTTCAATAAGAGTTTTTTTACATGGTTGGAATTGGAGAATGTAATTTTGAAACATGACAATTTTTATAGGTTATATTTTTAATTTTAATGGATTTTGGTAGATGATTATCCATTCTAGAGAGATGTTAATATTTTAATGATATAAATAATGATGGAAGAAATTAGAAAGAAGTTTTATTAAAGGGATGATTATAAGGAATGATGTGTGATATGAATGATCTTTTCATGGAATGTATAATTCAATAACCATGAGGTGAATATAGTTTCTAAACAAATATACATAATAACCAACATTTATTACATGTCAACCATAATAAAAATGGTATTTCCAATACATTGACTATTCAAAATCATGATGTTAATAGTAATGTCAAAGGTCGATCCTAACAATGAAATTAAATTGATTCATATTTAGTTGGATTCAATTTTAATGATGTTTACTGTGTAGTGTAGGTTCGAGAAAAATATTCATCACATTAAAAATCAATTAATTTGATGGTTACCATGTTAACAAATTGTAGTGGTGTGAATGAATTTATATTCAAGGAGATGTAGGATAAAATTTGGAATATAGATTTCTAGAGGAAGGACATCTGAAGTGGTATGGGATAAATATTAAATGAGGATAGAAAATAAAATTTCTCATAGAGGATAACCAAATTCAGAATAATGGAAATATTTGATGTCATAATATTTAATAAAAATATATAAGAAACCAGTTTTTCACCCATGTATAAATCCTTTAAATTTTAGTATAAATCTTTATTTTGGACCTGATATGGATTTTTAATGATTTACCAATAGTCTTAGGGGTATCCAGGGATATTTCAGAGCCCAGAAACCTTCTTTTTAGTAAAATTATCTATGTCACATGGTTAGGGCACAATTTGGATAACCGTGTTGATGATGTTTTTGGAAAAAACTATATAGCTTTGTTTGTGCATGCCCGAGTAGCCTAACAGTGAAATTTCACCTTTTACCTATGTAATTGTGGATATTTTGCAAATATTTTTTCAGACCGTTTGGAAAAACTGTGCTTAGGCTATTTTTCTTGGTAAAATTTCCTTTTTACCCTTAATGACCTAATTAGATCCCTCCATCTTTCCTAATATAAGAACCATTGGGATTAACCTTTTTCTCCCATTTGGATATTTTTGAAGACTTAAGGTACGAATCAAGATAAATCCTTCATCCAGTATTTATTCGGGATTTTGTTCATTATGGTGGATGTGTAATGATATATACTCAAGTCGGTTTAATCCTTTCTTCTCCTCTATTTCTCTCGAACTAATAATCATGGTGTGATCATTTTTTTCTCAGACCTACATTGTTTTACGGCATATAAAAGGCCAATATTGGAGGAAGGTATTTGTACAAGCCTAATGGTGGTGTTATATAACTCATCCCTCATGTTAGTAGATTTTGAAATTGTTTTTGCCCCCCCCCCCCCCCGATTTAATTGGTTGCCGTTATAGAATTTATATTCCATGCTTATAATCATTAGAACCATATGGTTGTTCTCTTTCTATATATGTGATCAGTTTTTGGTGGTTATTCCCACAACTCAAACTATTCCATGTATGATATTATTCCATAATTATGTTTTTAGTATTTGACATGCTTGAGCCACTTTTGGGGGGTGATGCTACTTGACCCTTCTAAGGGTAATATTTTTTATAATAAATGGATTTATTTATATTGTGAATTTCAAAAAGAAAAGTACCGTGTATTCTCAACTCTTGAACCACCTAAGTTAAGATCATCAAATTGATAATTTAATCTATGAGGGAAATTGTATTGTATATTAAGTATATGACTTGACCATATTAAACATGAATGATTAATAAGTTGCATGTTCATTGGACCCCTTACAACATTAATGAAAGGTTCCAGAATGAAACTTAATTATTGAATATACTTTGAATAAAATTAATAAATATTGCATGCTTCTTGTCCATTTCACACTAATGAAAGGAATGACTTAGACCAAATGAACATATTGATTAATTATGAATTTATTAAAATGTTGCATTCAATATGACCTTATCACAAAAATTAAAGGAAAGGAATGAAAAAAATGAAACATTACATGACTCCAAAATAAAATAGGAATGGACTAACTTGACCTCTCCTTGTACTCTGATTGGAGAATTCCATGATCACCTAGGAAACCCATTCTGATTCAAGGTTACAACTTTCTTATGTTGAGACCTACAAAGATCTCTATCCTTATATATTCATTGGATTCCCGGTATGACATAGTAGGATCCCATAAATATTATTATAAGATTCCTTGGATTCCCTTCTTGGATCTGAAATTGACATATATATTCCATGGTTAAATCCCATCATGACCAGTCTTTGTTTATCCCCATTTTTCATTAGATTAACTCCATAGACCCACTATGAATCTCATTGTGGAATTACATGGAGTATGATCCTTGGATTACACTCTTACCCCATGCCAGAATACAGTTATTAGTAATTTGGTGACCCTTGAGGTCTGCGTAGCTTTGGTTATAAACATGGGACTTCATTAATAAATATCATTAATGGTTTCATTGTTACAACTTAGAACCTTTATAGTTGTTCACATGTGACTTATTTATAAACTGGTAAAAATAAATTAATTATTTTTTTACATGTTCAAACACAAAGTGAGTGATGAATTAGGTACTTGGGTATTTAGTTACATTATACTGATTTACTTTATATATGAATGCTTTCACAATATTACATTTCCATTACATGGGATAGATGTTATAGAAAACATTGGTCGTTTCCCACTGATTTTTAACTCACAACCTCTCCAAGAATCGTCTAGTACCCGAAGTAGATTACATGGTTGTTGGTGTTGACAGAGGGTTGTATATGGCTTCAAACACTAGATTTCTTAATGTTTAGAATGGATCATGATAGAAGATGACCGAGAAAGATCATGGTATGCTTGGGATAGTCATTTATTTCCTTTATACTTATGTGGAATATGATATCCATTCTATCTTGTATCTATGTCTTCCAATTTTCAAGTGACATGACATATCATCAGTTATTGAATGCTATTCTAGTTGAATAAATTATTGTTACTGGTGGATCTATTTTCCGTTGTGCCTTTTGTTTACATATATTTCTTCTGATATTTTTCTATTTTGGCATTTACCCATTTCTCTACAATTTGGTAATGAGGGAATACTATCTTCATAGAAACACCATAGGCCCTCACTGTTAGTCGGAAACCTCTAGCATTTTAGAAGATGTGCTTAATTCCATGTGGCTTAGTAGGCTCAAGGAGCCCATTAAGTGGAATCTAGGTCTAGGACATCACAAAGTGGTATCAAATGACGTTCTTTTCATGATTTACTATTTTGGGAC
The DNA here is from genome assembly GCA_963277665.1 of Viscum album. Taxonomy (NCBI): domain Eukaryota; kingdom Viridiplantae; phylum Streptophyta; class Magnoliopsida; order Santalales; family Viscaceae; genus Viscum; species Viscum album. The sequence goes on along the minus strand of OY728141.1, from coordinate 38,144,405 downwards.
ATTATATTGGATATTAGTAACACTTGTGACTTGGTTATAATCACTTCTTGGGCATTGAAACCCAATTTTCATGGTAAAATCCAAGTTACAAAAAATATCATTTTTTTTACTTTCTCGTATTATAGTTGATATTATTTCACCCTTGGGTGATTCAAATTCTGTGTGGAGTTGTTGATTATTACTCTGATTGATGATTCTCTTTCATCCTTGGCATGATGATATGAGGGGAAGGAGCATTGTTACATCCATCATTATAGGCTCCTAAAATTTGTTTTTCATGTATATTACCATGCCATATAGGGGAATTTCACTACGTGGATTGCTTGATATGCCTGTGACTATTCAAGAGATGTTGTGATAGTAAACTTATGATTCTACTAATCTTGGTTTCGATTGAGTGATTTTTTGTATCATTTCATGAGGTGTATGATCCCTCATGTGTTTGGATGAGTAATTTACTGTGTACAACCAATATGATATAAATAAATGGGTTTTGTTTCTAGTGATAGGTGTAAATTCACTAATTCACCCAAAATAAATATCCATTATAAAGTGAATCATTTCTTCTAAAATGAATTTTTTTACATCCATATATGACCATATCATGTTTACTAAATGTTAAGGAATGAACCTGGTAATTAAAACAAAAATGAAATTAAAGTTATACTTTATCACTTACCAATACCTATCCATTTTCATGGGTAGTTGGTGTAGTATGACTTGGGTAGTGATTTTTCCTACATTTATATTTCTCTAGTGATATTATATTATTTACATAAGCTTGTTATAAGGTGTGTTCTTGGAATTTATAGACCAATGCCGCCACGATGTCCTTGTATCATATGCTAGGAGGGTGGTGATGGCCATGATCCGGATGTGGTGGGACAGGATCTACAACACCTACATCCATGAGTGAAACTAGAGGTACCAAATGTTGTACCTAATCTAGGAAATGATTCCCATGTTCATGATAGTTTCTATGTCTGATACAGTCTACGCATGGTGCTCCGTGGTTTTCACCTATGATGGATGATCTGACTCATGAGTTCCAGAAGTAGCATCCACCTAACTTTTAAGAGGATGGCGTTCTGTAAGATGCTGATTCTTAGATAGAGGCCACCCTATCAATATTTGAGTGATAGGACATGCCTCCAAAGATTAGAGTCAATCATTTCATATACATACTTTTATATTTGACCAATAATTGGTGGGATATGATTTTTGAGGCTGGTCATCATACAGGCATGTTATGGGATGATTTCTAGACTGCCTTATATGATCAGTTTGTTCCTCATACGCTGAGATCTAACAGATCTAGAGATATCATGCACCATAAGCAGGGTTCTTTGTCAGTTATGGAATATTTACTGTGTTTCAGGGAGTTGCAGTTCTTTTCACTACTTCTAGTTGGTGATGATATTTCAGGTGTTAGACGCTTGAAGGATGGGTTCTAGTATGCCATCCATATGTAGTTCAATGACATTCTCCTACATACATTTTCTAATATATTAAATCAATATCTTATCACTGAGCATAACTAGAGGGATGGTAATAGTATCGGGTATAGTGGACCAGTGTTACAATAGGTCAGTAGTTTTTTATGTGGAAGGAATTGTTCTCTTGAGGTTTCTCGTTAGGGTAGTGAATACCAGAATGCCCATTTTGATATCTCTAAAGTGTGTCATCAGTGTGTATGGTGAGATATTTTGATTCCTCAGTGTGATAGAGACCCACCGGTGTGTCAGTCTTGTGGATGTATAGAGCATATCTAGTGTTTCTGTAGGACCTTTGCACCAACCTCAAGTCGAAAAGGTTTTTCGTTATGTCCACCATCAGGATTGGGTTCTTTCACACTCTGTCAGGAAGGGAGTTTTAATATCACTGGTAGGTCTGTCCGAGGAGGAGGTCGTAGCCATAAAATCTAGACCCCTGATCACCAGAAACACCAATTGATAAGTTATGATCATGGTATTCCATCTATTTCTTAGGGTCACAAATCGAGTCAATTGGGTGAACTACACCTGATACCCACGGATCAACCTATAAGACCATCTATAGTTGGAGGTATTATTCTATCAGCATCTACTATAGTAGATGATTTATTTGATATAGTTTCTTTGAACTCTTTTATCATTGTATATTTTTAGGAAATTCTCTGACTGGATATATTGTGTAACTATGGTTTAATGACCCTAGATATACTGTTAGGGGTATTAATATAGGTTATACTCAACTGTAGGGAAAAACAATTTAATGTAGAAGATACCTATTCATATGGAACCTCTTTGTTCTCAAGATTACGAGATTCGATGTCATTTTTTGAATGGACTAGTTGGTTCACTTTCATGCTTTTGTATTCTTCTATAATCGTAGTGTATATTTTAAATAACTAGAAGGCACGAGTTATCGACATAAGGGTGAGTGGGATATATGAGCTATAAGATCTAGACCATATCATCACAGTCTAAGTGGAGTGACCACCCACATCGCAAAGATCTTAAGGAGGATCATTGCGTACATCAAACTGATTTCCCTTTATTAGTGGATCATTTCAGGGATGTTTTTTACAACAATTGTTTTGGCTTACCTCCTTAGATAGAGGTAGAGTTTACAGTAGATCTTCTTGTAGGAGAAGCTCTAATGTCTATTCCTTATTATATAATGGCACCTACAGAGCATCTAGATCTCTAGCAATAGTTAGATTATTTAGAGGCCAAAGGATTCATAAATACCAGTACATCCTATAGGGGTTCACAAAATCTTTTTTATAAGAAGGAAGATGGAACCTTACATCTATGTGTGCATTACAAAATGTTATAGCAGCTTCCAGTGAAGAACTGATATCCACTACCTTAAATAGATGATCTATTCAACAATCTCCTTAAAGAAAAAAACTTATCTAAGATAAACCTGAGATTGGGTTATAATCAGGTGTGATTTAGGCCATTAGACATACCTCTTACAGCATTCTATTGAAGGTATGGTCTATATAATTACATTGTTATACCATTAGGTATTATGAACATTCTTGCCATTTTCATGCTCTAATGAATAGTGTTTTCCACCCTATTTGGATTCTTTTATCATGGTATTTGTGGATGACATCTTGGTTTATTCTCATACATGTATAAACCATGAAAAACATCTTGATATCATTTTCAGAACACTAAGAGTGCATCATCTTTACGCTAATCTTGCTATGTTCCACATTTGGATAAACGATGTCCACTTTTTGGGTCATATTATATACCTGAAATCATTTTTTTTCATTTTCTAAAGTTGGGTTAAAGGAGACCGGTACCCCAACGTACAACATGCATACATAGACGAAACTTAAACAAACCAGAACAACACAACCTTACATATCGTAATAGCCATAATCGTCTCCAAAACCCAAGCAGGATTCCTCCTCACTCGTAGCTGACTCCCACTCTGGGTCCCTCCAATAGTTGGCACTTTGAACCCTACTTCTAAGCTGCTTCAGAACATGCCGTTCAGGTGAGGCATCGACGGCCACTCTTCCCTTTTTCAGAGCAATCACTACATCCCCACTCCGCTTAGAAGCTGATCTGGTCCTCAACACCGGTGGGAGGTGCGAGTAATCCTTCCGCACCCTTCTTCTTGTTTGAGTAGAAATAGGCCCTCCACTTGTATCCATCTTCTGAGTCCCTCTCTTGACAATATCACTGAAAGAAATCCCAGCCAGCTCACTCACAGGTCCTGTTCCTCCCCCAGAGTTCTCCTCCCCTCCACTATGTTGCTCCCTCCAAACAGAAACCGGACATTCAAAATTATCCAGCCTCTGATCTGTATTGCTGATTTCCACTAAAGGGAGACGTCCATCTTCATTTGGAGCCTTTTCCACAACACTGGACAAGGCCGCATTCCCTTTACTATCATTTCTCCTACTCTTGCCCCTCCTTATCTTGGGCGAGGTGTTACTTCCATCCATTCATAACTCCTTGGCGGTCTCCACTTGACCCTGATTCCTGATAGAAGTCTCATTTATTGTTGGTTCCATACCCTCCTCCCCACCTCTGGAAACACTATTTAAAGCTGATTCAACATCAACATTACCAAGGCATTCAAACCTGTTGGATAAAGCAACAAAAGTCTTGGCCATTGGATCTAAACCTCTAGCCCCTTCTGTGCAGGGAACCTGCAGGACAAGATTGGTACTCGCATCCCCCACAGTCTGAACCACATCAGCTCCACCTCCAGCAAGCAGCCAATCCACCGAATCCTTAGCACCTTGGTCGTCCTACTCTAGCACCCTACTGCCCTCAACCACCGGCCCATCCACCTCCGGTGCCTGGGAATCCAAATCTACCCCTTCTGTATTCATCTCCTCAACAACAGGGGCAAGAGTTTCCGCAACAGTTGACTTGGTGGCCTCACCTAGCAGACTGTCCACTCCTACAGATTGGGAACCCTCCTCTTCGTCAACAGCCGCCTTGGAAGAGTTTCCCACCCTCAGAGCCAAATCCGTTGGTCTTCTCCTAGCCTCTCCATCCCTTCTACTGGGAAGATGTAGCCGGTCCTTCAAAGCTCCATTCCTACGGAAACATTCTGCTTCATGTCCCAGGCGGTGAAAAGAAGAACATAAACCCATCCAGTTCTCGTAAACCACCTGCTGTCTACACCTGTACTCTTCCCCTATGGTAATCCACACATGATCAAACGGCCGTCGAGATGCGTCCATCTCCACACAAACCCGAGGATTAACCGGATGGCACACAGCATTAGTTCGACTATCAGAACACAAAAACCTTCCTACAAGGTTGCCAAGCATTTGAATAATAGCAGGGTTCTGGAAGGGAAGTGAAAAATTAGGGAAACTTACCCAAACCGCTGTCGATAGTGAATCGCGCTTCGTGTGAAAGTTGAAAGACCAGCGTAATAGAAGGAAGAGATACCCGTTGAAACTGCGAGGAGCTCTCGACCAAGCAGTAATGAGATCTTCTTCTGATTCAAACCGAATCATCATGTGGTTCATGTCAAGATGACCAACAATTGCCCATTCCTGTAGCTCCCATGAACCGAAGATAAATCTATTGAAGGCATGTACAGAAGGTTGTCTATTTCTAAAGCGCACAATCAAGGTAAGATTCAGAAGAAAAGAAGATTCTGAGAACTCTGAAGTTGAGAGATGAAGGTTAGGTCGCCCATCGAACATATCTGACGCCTTAGGGCTCAAAGAGATTTTTGGGAAAGGAGGAAGAAAGTTTGGATTTGAAAAAGGTCTAAAAACATCTGGTCTCGCATCGGTCGGTGAATCTCCCTCCCCCCCCCCCAGCGGGGGGAAGGCCGGCACCATCGTCGTCATCACTGCTCGCCCAGAAGCGCCATGGTCTTATTATATAAAAATTAGGATTATTTGTTAACACAAAAAGGTTATTATTATAGTTTTCTAAGTGATCCATACGAATGTGTTTGAAATAATGATTTTCTTGGGGATGGATGGATATTAAAAGGATCCCATATAGGAATTATCAGGCCTTTATTCACCTCTTACTGGTGTTACAAATAATTATGTCAAGTTTTTATGGTTAGGAGCACGTGAGAAAGCCTTTAAAGAGATGAAAGTTAGGACTATATTAGAACTTGTTATAATTATTCCAGATCATGGTGCACATTATACCACCTTCTATGATGCATAATGTATCATCCTAAGAGTAGTGCAGATGCGGGAGGACAAAGTCATTGTGTACGAATATCATCAGATGAGGCCTCTTGAGAGAAACTACCGGAAACATGACCTTAAACTAGCAGCATTTGTACATGGCTTACATCACTAGAGGAACTATTATTTGGTTAAGCACATTTTGGTGTACATAGACCACAATAGCCTCAAATATGTCTTTTCATAGTATGACTTGAAGCTCAGATAGCGTAGATGGGTGGGATATCTACAATCCTTTGATTTTGGTCATGCCTATACACCTGGTAAGGTCAATTTTTGTTACAGATGTGATGAGTTAGAAAACTAAAATACAAGTCATACGGGAAGCCAGTAATGAATGGAAGTTAATGGCCCTATTTTCTGAACTACATCTGTAGTTTCATAATATTCATGAGCATCATTACCTCTAATCCTTATCAGGTACCTCTTCCCTCCTCGAGAAGATGAGGAGTAGACAATTTCCAGATCTTGAAGCCTTGGTTATCTGTGATAGTATATCAAGAGATAACCCACCTCCATTTTTGTCTGTAGATAGATACTACATCCTATGTATTCATGGATGTGTCAAGGTCACTGTAGATATTAGATCAGAGTTGATGAAAGACTACTACACAACACAATGGGTAGTTCATATAGGAATCTCGAATATGTATCATGACATGCAATGCCATTATTGGTGACCTAGGATGAAATGTCAGATATCATGATTTATCACTTGGTGTTCCACCTGTCATCAGGTGAAGGAAGAGCACCAGAGACATGTAGGCTCATTATAATCTCTTGTAATCCGAGAATGTAAGTGCGAAAATGTTTCTTTAGATTTTTTAGTTGGTTTCCCTGGGTCACCTAGCGGTAGAAATGTTTTATGGGTTTTCATTGATATACTAATGAATGTGTCCCACTTCATTATTATTCAATAGGAATTATTAGTTTATGAGCTAGAAAAAATCTACATCTGTTAGATCATTCAGCTCCATGGGGTACCACGTACAATCATTTCAGATAGGGGTGCTCTTTTCACATCATGGTTCTATAAGGGATTGTAAAGGGCTATAGGAACCCAGGGGATTCTAACCACATATTTTCACTCTTAGAAAAATGTAAAATAAAAATCCACAATATAGGTTATATATGATATTCTCCGAGCAAGGGTTCTTGATTTCTGGGGTTCAAGGGAGAATCATATCCCTCTTATAATGTATTCCTAAATAATAGATTTCAAAATACAATACAGATAGATCATTTTATGGCCTTATGTGGTTGTCCATTTCATTCACCCCTATGCTATATAGAGAGAGTTGAGGCATCATTACTAGTTCCTTATCTCGTTTAAGAGACTTGAGAGCATGTTTAGATGATTAGAAAGTGTATGACTACTGCTCAGTCTAGACTAAAATATAATGCCGATTGTTGTTGATGACCTCCTCACTTTGAGGTCGGGGATTGTGTTTTTATTCATGTATCACCTAGTCTAGGGCCTAGATGGTTATGAAAGTAGAGAAATCTGTCACCTCATTTTGTAGGGCAATTTGAAATTATAATGATAGTCAGGTCTGTTGCATATCAATTACTACTACCTCATAGGTACCATGACATGCATTTCGTATTCCATGTTTCACAACTTCAACACTATCATGATGAATATTCTAATACCATTTATCCTAGGGACGTTATGTTAGATGATAATGAAACCATTGAGGACTATCTAGTACACATAGTTGATAGGAACCAGAAGGCTCTCCATGGTTGGTATGTCCCTCTAGTATGGGTGTTATGGAAGCATGGAAGTGTATAGGATGAGACTTGGGAGTGGGAGGCCGACATACGTTCTCAGTGGCTAGAATTGTTCTCGAATAGTGTTTCTACAACATTGAAAGGTGAACTCATGTATGATTTATTTTAACAGTGGACAGTTGTAAGAACCATATTTTTCACTCTGGTATGGATACTTTAAATTTTAGTATAAATCATTTTTTTGGACCTAATATGGATTCGTAATGAGTTAGAAAAGTTTTCATGGGTGTCCGGGGAATGTTCAGAGCCCCAAACCCTTCTTTTTGGGAAAACAGGGCATATCACATGGTTAGTGCATGTTTGGCAGACAATTTGGCTAATCGTGCAGATGGAAATGTTCGGACAGAACCATATATCACTTTTTGAACACTTTCATGCATCCTAACCATGAATGTGCCCCTTCTGCCAAGGTAATTATTCTCAGTTTGGGCACGGTTTGTCAAACTGTATAGACAAACCGTGCACACGCTATTTTTTAGGTAAAATATTCTTTATCCACATAATATAAAAATTAGATCCCTCCTTCACTAATCTAATAATTATTGGGATTATCCTTTTTCCCCTCATTGTGAATATTTTTGAAGACATAAGGTAGGAATCAAGAGATCTCCTTTATTCGGGATCCATGCCGGATTCTCGTAGTCATGTTGGATGCACAACGATATGTAATCGAGTTCATTTAAGCCATTATTATCCACACATTCTCTCGATCTAGTTATTAATGTGTAATCGTGTTTCCTACTTGGTCAGATATACACCTTTATAAGACAAATCAAGGGCCAATACTAGAGTAAGAGAGTTATACAAGCCTAAGGTGGTTTGTTTATAATTCATCCCCAAAGTTTCTTGATTTGTGAATTGTCATGTGGGGCCCACCAATTTCTTCTGATGCCGTTATAGAATCTATATACCAATCTTATAATCATTATAACATTATGGTTATGCACTTTTTATATATGTGATTAATTTTTTGTTGTTATTCCCACTAGTCCAACCATCCCCTATAGGATGTTATTCCATTAGAGGGTTTTTATTATTTGACATGTTTGATCCACGGTTCAAGTGTCACATTGCATGACCCTTCTAAGGGTAATCTTTTCAACATTAAATGACTTGGTTTTTATTATGAATTGTATAATGGAATATACCATGTATGCTCATATCTTATCCCACCTATGGTAAGTGCTTCAAATTGATAATTAAATGTGAAATGGAAATTGACAAGTATATTATGTATATGAATTTTGCCTATTAAATGTGAATGTTTAATAGGTCGCATATGCATAGATCCCCTTACTACATTAGTGGAAGGTATCAAAATGAACCTTAATTATTGAATATTCATTAAAGAAAATTAATAAGGGTTTCTTGTTACTTGGATTTATCACACTAATGAAAGGAAAGGCTTGGACTGGATTGACTTATTGATTAATTATGACTTGACTAAAATGATACATGATACATGCCCTCATAAAAATAATGAAAGGTAATTCTTGAACCAAATTAAATATTACATGACTTCATAATCAAATCGGAATGGCCTAACATGATCTCGCATGGGATTCTGATCAAATAATTCCATGATTACATAGGAACCCCATTCTAATTCAAGGATAAAGCAAGCTTAGGATAAGACTAACCTAGATCCAGATCCCTGTCTATTCTTTGGATGCTTAGTATGACACAATAAGGTCCCTTAAATATTATTACATTAAGAATTGGATAAACTCCTTGGATCCAGCATTGATAAGTAGGTTCCATGGTTAAATCCCATCAGGCCTAGTCATTCCTTATCCCCGTTTTACCTTGGATGAAATCCTTGGACTCGGTAGGTGAATCATTGTGGAATTACTTGGACAATGCACCTTATATTACACACTTAACCCATAAAAGGAAAGAGTTATTTTTTATTTGGAGACCCGCGAGGTCTACGTCTCCTTGGTTATTAACTTGGGACTTTATTATTAAATATCATTATAAGTTACTATGTAACAACTTGGAACCTTTGCAATTGCTAACATGTGACTTTTTTATAATCTGTTAATAATAAAATAACGAATTGTTTACATTTTATGAAACTAGCCAATGGATGAAGATGGTACTTGGGTACTTAGTTAAATCGTACTAATTAAGTTTATATATACATGCTTCCACACTTTTACATTTCTAATACTTGGATCAGATATTATAGAAACTATTTTTGGTGGCCCACAGATATTTATCTCACAACCTTCCTTGGCGATTTTTTGTATCTATAGTATATTAAAATGTTATAGGTGTAGAAAAATGGAAACATACCACTTCAAACACTTTATTTCTTGTTGTTTACTGTGGATATTGAAAGTAGATGACCGATTCAGAGCTCGAAATGATTGGGATAGTCTTGAATTGCAGTTATACTTGAGTTGAACATGTTATTCCTTCTATCTTGTGTCCATGTTTTTCATTTCATAGTGACATGACATATCATTAGTCATTGAAATCTATTCTAGTTCTTTAAGTAATTATTATTTTTACCTCTATTTCCACTATGTCTTCTGTTTACATATATTAAATCCGCTATTTAATTACATTTAAATTTACCCACTATGCTATAATTTTTTAATAAGGGTATAGTCTCCCCATGGACACACCTTATTCCCTCACTCCTAGTCAGAAGCCTCTGGAATTGGGGGAAATGCGCTTATGGCCATGTGTCCCACCATGCCTGGGGCACCCATTAAGTGGAATCTAGGTTTGGGACGTCACAAAATCAAATTATATGATTAATTTTAAATACAGAAACAGTGTAATTAAAAGGAATTTATGGAATTAATATTACAAAATATGGGTCAATTTCAAAAAATTAATCTTCCAATTCATCTAAATACTCAAATGATATGGGAGAAATAACATGGATTTTATGTCTCATAAAATTTTTACAGTCATGGTCCCTTGACTCTTGAGAATAATTCTACTCAATGATAAAGAAATGGTGTATGTAGAATTACGTAATAAGAAAAATCATAATGTTTCATCATGTGATTGTATAAGACCTTGATATGGTCAGAAAGGTTAATTAAAATTTCAAAATAAGGATTATATGCATGTTAAATATTTAAATAATTCTCCTAATCATAATATTATTGAATAATCTAGTCTTTGTTAGCTTGTTGGATATTATGAATCTCTGGAAAACAAATTCTAAAAGTGTTTTAAATATCCCATAGGGATCTATGGTGGTGGAATAAGTTATTAAATATAGAACCTTTAAATTGAGTAATAATTTGGAAGCTGAAAATAATAAAAAATGAACAACTTCTATAAATGTGATGTTATAGAATCACTACCTCCAATATATTATGGTAAATGTATGAGGATAATGGATTGGTGAGTAATAGTAAAACATGGTAGTGTGTATTACGGAACATTTTAATAGTATAACCTTAGTAATTAGTGGAAGATGTCTTTTTGGTCCTTAGTTATGGCACCAAAGAATCCAAAACATGAGTTGGTTCATATGGATATATGGGATCCAATATTTTTTTTAATCATTGAGGCATGTGATAATATATTAAAAAAATTAATGATTAAAAATATACACTAATTGACCAGAATAAATTTTTGTGTCAATTCCAGTTGGGGGTGGTCAATATGATGCTACATCGAAGAGATAATTTTTTAGAATATAATTAGCACATGTAAATATAAATTTTATAATGATTTTTAGGAAAGATAATTCAATTTTTATTGATCTAGACACTCATTTCTAATAATTAATAAGAAAAAATCTTCTATGTATTATATCATTCATTGGTGTTTTATTTTTTATTGGTGTGAGGGTGATAGGTTATCTAATGTCACTTTCATACTCATATGGAATTTTAATTCTTTACTAGAGATGATATATTCATTGATGTCAAAGCATCATGAATATCAATTAATATTTGATTCATTCTTGAATGAAAATAAAATCTTTCATAACATGTAGTCCACATAAAGTGAATATAACAAATGAATTTGTAGAATGTGGATGGTGTATTCCCACAAAGAGAAGTGCGTGAAGCCAACTAAAAATATTAATTTTTTTGTAATTTTTAATCAATTCAATATAATAGTGATATGAAAATCAATGCACTCGACAAAAAGTAAAACTCGATAAGGATTTTATATCCCATTGAGGTTGAACCATGTATAAAGTATTCAGTATTGTTTTTAGTTTATATTTCTTATATACGAGTGAGGTATTGCATCAAGAGTTATTTGTGACATTATGTTGTCGTAGAGGTAATATTTAATGAGAAAAATCATAAAATAAATAGTTATTAATGATTAACTTATCCCCCATGTGGTACCCTAATGGGATATGGTCTCTAAAAATGGTATCAGATTAGGGTATCCATTAAATTACACACATTGACAATTTATCACAGAGAATCTAAATTCTATTAATTTTAAAATTGTTACTTTTTTGTACATAACATTTATTGGTGGAATAATTTAATGATACAGTTATAGTTATCATAAGCACTGGAAGTGAGTGATGTTGTTTTTGTGGGAAACCAAACAATTACATTGGATGGCATTATGATAGTGTCATATAATAGATACCATTAGATTAATGGGAAATAAAAAAATTAAATATTATCATATTTTTCTAAAACAAGTATATAAATTGGTGATGAAGGTCTAAATAGATTCGAAACTGTGTAATTATCTAGAAAATATTATTGATGGATGCATAAAGTTAAAGGAATAAAAATTACAATTATAGATGAATTTTTTGTGAATATATAAGAATGGATGAAGATGAGAATGATGATGATTATTTCACAAGGATAAATCATATAGTCATCCACATCAGATCTCTTAGGGAAAATCTCAATTATTCAACTACGGTAAAAAATTTAAAGAAGAGTTTTTTGTAAATATTTTTCCTAAAAATATATTTTTATATGAAATTCATGATATATCCCATGATGGATACTATAATTTCCTTCAAAATTATGATATTGAAAAATAAATAATATTAAAGAATAAAGATAAATAGAGAATGGATTTTGAATCCATTAATTAATTTATAATCAATGAAAAAGGATATGAGTTCTCATTTTTCTTTGATATAGATGATGAAAGTTATGGGAAACAAAAGAACCACACTACTCTCTTATCTAAAAAATTCAATAAAGTGAAAAATTTTAACATAAAATGACAATATATACTTAAATGATTTAAATGTGTAGAAATTTAAAAAATTTAGACATATTTTTCTCATGAGAACAAATTTATAAATTTAGATTATAAAGAAGAATAATAAGAATAAGAAACCTAATAATGGAAGTAAAAATGAAAAATCGGAAATAATATAAATGAAACAGGAAAAAATAAAAAGGTAATATATTTAGAAACAAAAAATAGAATCATGTTGACCAAAGAGGGCGAAGAAAACCTTCCCCAAATGGTAATTTAGAGGATAAATGTGCTAAAAATAACACTGACATCATGGCACATGTGGAAAAATAGAAACCTCAAGAAGTAAAGAGGAAGATGATGAAGAAGTCGACATAATTTATATATTGAGGAAAGAGAATAAATTTCTAACTAAATGAAAAACTATAATAAATAAGGAAGATAAAAAATATAAGGTTGAAGATTTACAAGAAGATGAAATTTGATGACGAGTTTCAACATGAAGAAAATGAGTATATTAAATATATATAATATCTCATGGTGAAAGTGGATAATGAAAGAGGATTTATATAGAATCATATAAAAGGACGGATACTCTATAAGAAAGTAAAAAAACATAATTTATGTGAATTAAGGTTGAACATATCCTTCAGAATATTATTTATTACTCTGAAAAAGTTATTGAATTTTTCACTGATTAATCAAAAAACATTGAGTGGCATTGTAAATTATATATTGTAAAATGAGAATATTTAATTTTTGTAAAAAATAAATATTTCTCACCTAATAGTTTTGTTCCTGAGTGCCAAATATGGAATACCCATATTGAGGAAAACCTTGAGAAGGAAACTTTTATATCAAAAATATTTGAAAATTCTAGAAAAAATAAAATATTATTCAAAGAAAATGAAAATTATGTTTGATTAAGTGATAAAATAGTGGTTATATTTTCATAGAACAGTATCCAAAAAACCAATTTTTGATGCTATTATCTATAGTGTGAACCAATGGATAATAATATTAGGTATTTAGGAAAATATTTCTCTCCCTTTGGATAAAATATTTTCAATGTTTAGGTGTAGTTAAATAAAATAATAATCAATCCTATGAACAGAAAAATATAAATTATGATCACATATTTGATACCTGTCTAAAAATGTTTCAAGGGATTTAGGTTATCTATTTAGGTTCGTAAAAATAATTTCACTATGTTGAGGAGAATTATTTTCATTCTTCTAGTCCAAAAAATGAATTTAAAAAATTTATATTATCCATAAGAGAAACAAGATTGAAAATTTACTTATTTTTTAGGTTTCATTGAAGACTAGTAAGCGAAGAATACTCTATATTATTAACAGCATGTAATCATCAAATATTACTATAGATAACATTAATTTAAATAGTATTTAAGAATTTCATAGAGTTGTTTTGAAATTTTTGAATGATATATCATTAAAGGTAAAATTAATTGGTACAAATAAAATTGAACAGATCAGATAAAACAAATATGTTATTTTATATGATGATGGGCTCAAACAAAACACGTTGAGAATTAATAAACTATGTGATGAATTAAATTAGGAAATATTCCATAAGAATATTTATATCACTAAAATAATTTTTGATGGAATCATTATTAAAACTATAAAATGAACTATTGGGAATTTATTTAAGATTAGAGATCTATGTAATTTCTGCTATCACAATGCTAGGGAAGAGAATAATTTATGGAATAAAAGACACAATCACATTTTTAAAAACAATTTGAGTAAAATATATAAATATGTTTTGATAAATCTTCCCTGTTTGATATGAGATAGAGAAAAGGATTTTAAAAATATTAATAAGGTAAAACAGTTTATGGAAAGCACAAAATATTTGGGATGTATTCTATAAGGCTCTTCGAATTAGTCCATTCATATTTCTGTAGATCCATGAGACCAAAATCTATTAGTAATGAATTATATTTTATCACATTTATTTATGACTATACAATGATGATAAAAGGTTTGTTTAAGAATCAAAAATCATATGTAGTAGATATGTTCAGTATTATTTGAAGAAAATTTTAAAGATATCATGGTATACACATCATGATATTGAGAACATATAATAGGAATAAATACACTAGAAATTCATTTGAATCTTATCATGAATTAACTAGGTTAAACATTAATGTATAACCCCTAAACACCTTAATATAATGGGGTTATTGGGTGAATAAATAGAACCATTATTGATATGTGAAGAATAATTCCTTCACCATTTGAGAGATCAACGTTCTTTTTGATAGAAAATTTTTTAATGAATGTATATATTAAAAATAGATGTTCTTTTATTAAATAACACAAATATTACATCATATTAAATATGTTACAAAAATAATCTTGTAGTGAGTTATTTTATAGTTTTGGTAGCCCTTACACAAATCAAAATATAGGACTCAATTCAAGGAAAGTTTCATTGAAGAGTTAAGGATGGAATCTATCATAGAAACATATAAAATATTTAAAGAATACAGATAATGGAATTAATGACTTCACATGTTGATAGAAATTTTATGATATAAAAATTAAAGAAAATCACACCAAAAATATTGTTATAGATGTATCATTTTCTTAAGAAGATATTTAAGATGAAAAAATCTATTATAGGAAAGACGGTTCATAATAAGAATAATTAGAACCATTGGTTTCTAATGGTAATTAAAATCAGATGGGTGATAAATAGGAAATTGTGGATATTGAAACAATGGGTGTAAAAATTCAAATAAAAAATGCGTAAATAGAAAATATCATTTGATAATAGTTTTCACCCATGAATATTAGAAAAAATATTAAATAAGATGATAATACTATAGATTCAACTATAAAGTTTCAAATTAAAAAATCGTACATCAATTCTACCTTAATTTAATCATAAATTAGTTGTATAATCCATTGAACATAAAGATTTTATTAAATATGTGTGTTAAAAGAATAATTAAATCCACTAGGGACTCAATTTTAATACCTATTGAAAATAAATCATTATAAATAAGTGGGTATTTAGAAACAAATTAAATTAAATAGGTGATGTTACAAGTAAAAAAATATAGACTTGTTTTCAAGTTTGTTCCTATGTTAAGAGATATTATTTTGAAGACGAATTCCACCTCTTTTAAGGATCGATTCTATGATTATGTTTATTTATTTTTAATGCTACAGATATTTAAAAATCTATAAAAGGGGTGTCCAATTTTCCTTTTTAAATTATAAGGTTGAATAATAAGTACTTATTGAGAAACTTTTTTATTGATAATGATAGAGAAAGAGGGTATAACTTCTAGAAGGATATTTATAAAGTAAAATATTACTTGAGATCATGGGGTTCAAGGATGTACATATGCCTAATGGAGTTAAATTTCATCAATGTGAAGGTTGAAAATAACATGTATATCAATGATATGAACACATGTAAAATAATTTCAATTTTTATATTGATGATATAATTCTTTTCATGAGAGAAAAAGAATTTTTACCTTGATTTTTTAAATCAAATAAATAAAAATTGTGATATTCCCATGATTTTTGAGCTGAGATACTTATTTGGTTTACAAGTCATGCAAAAAAATAATTGTATCTTCTTATCTAAATGAATGTATTATAGATAATTGTGGAAGAAATTTGAGATGGTAGAGTCACACCTAGTGTCCACACACATTCATGTTAGACTATAAAAATTATATATAATGTTGAAGTTGATATTATAAATAAGATAGAATCACTATATGCAAATAACCTATTAGTGGCAATTTTAGGAAACCGCCACTAAATTGCACGTCAAGAAACTTTTAGCGGCGGTTATATCCATTTCGTGGTGGTTTAAATTAATCATCGCAGTTTCCTCATTTTGCAGCGGTTCGGGTTTTTTAGCGGCGGTTTTATGGCTGGTAGATCACTTTTATTTATGGCGATTATAAACACCACGAATAAATACCCCCTTGTCGGAAAATTGATGCGAAAATAATAGAGGCCGTCGTGGAATACACGCAGATAGTGGAACACTATAGCGGCGGTTTTAACCGCTCCTACAAGAAAAATATCAATATTTAGTGACGGTTATAACCACCACTAAAAGTTTAACAGTTTCAGTTAGCTGCGGTTAAAACTGCTGCTAAATGTTGATTTGGGAAAAAAATTGGGGCTTTGCATCCCCTACACCAGTGCCCTGAAAAGAAAACCAATCCAGGAATACAATTAGTCGAACAGAATACATTCTAGTCAATACGAAAAGAGATGCTCAACTATGCACAATCAAATGCATCTTTTAGTAAAGGAATACAGATAAACCTCTCACAGGGCCATTAGAACATTAAGAAAAATTATAAACAAACATGTCTGCCATATTTCATGATAATAATACCAAGCCTAGGTTCAACCTATTCCATCCATACTGGTTCTAACCCAGACATAACAATTCATATCAATATACATCCCACTTGTAATATATGACGAATTCTGTATGATATTCATAGTTTATGGTCATTCTCTCATATCATTATTCTTATCTTATGCTTTCATATTATTATTAATTGATATCTCTTTCATTTTCCCAGAATGAACATCTGATTTGACACATTATTTTGTTTCCCTAACCACTAGATTATAAATAACTACTACCCAACATGTGAATTAGAACGACACGATCAATAAATTTCACGTTCACATAAATTTTTTTTGAATTTTTTCCAAAATGAATTCTTTGAAAATAAGTACATATAATAATGGACTTATATTCTATAAAAGTGAGTACTAGTAATGCATAGTGGAAATATATTGCATACAATAGTCATGTAACAATTACTTTCTATATAAGTGAAAACAAGTAATGTATAATAGAAAATAAGCACATATATTAATTTGTATATTGGAAAAAATAGAATTAGTAATATATATAGAGAATAAAAATAGAATCCATGTTTAAGAAGAAAGCACATCCTTTAGTAATATAAATCAAAAATTCACATAGAGAAACTAAAAACATAAACTCATGTATGCACTTATGTTACCAAGTTAATTTTGTGTGATTGTATCATAATTAATTATTCAACATCATCTTGCCTCTACCTCTATTATGAGAATGTAAGAAATAAATTTTTTGGTAACTCTACAACAGGGATTCCCATGACCGTGTTTATATTATATGAGCCTTGTTGGCATGAACATTTTTCTAATGCGTTCATTATGCTCCAGATATAATCATGTAATTCATTCTATCATCACAACCAACCAATGATGCATGAGTCCATCTCATCTTTCTTGTACATCATATTCACCCTTGTAAATAAAAAACCCACCCTGTGGTGATGTGAATCACACCCTTTAGCGATAAAAATCAATGTAATAATAGTAGGGGAACAACCATTCCATCCCAAGAATGATGTCAAAACCATAATATCATTGAAAAAAATGTCCCATAAGATGTGACACCCACTTGTATCAAGTTCCACTCCCTACACTAACAAAAATTATCTAATCAA
This sequence comes from Viscum album, assembly GCA_963277665.1. Taxonomy (NCBI): domain Eukaryota; kingdom Viridiplantae; phylum Streptophyta; class Magnoliopsida; order Santalales; family Viscaceae; genus Viscum; species Viscum album. The sequence continues at coordinate 38,126,238 of OY728141.1, read as the reverse complement.
ATCCCCAAAAAAAATTTGAGAGTCATCACTTCATATGAAAACTGAATGTCGAGCCCAAGGATCTCCACAACATCACAAATATGATGGAATGAGAATCACCTATATCAAAAAAAATTAGGTACTAAAGTGGGAGGTACCAAAATAGTACCTCTCACTATAGAAGGTCCAACACTCTGTTCCTCACATATTGGTCTCACATTATACAATAATACTAATTTGTGGCCTTAATATATAGCCTAGATACCTTGAGCAGGTCCCTTATGCTAGTGATGTAAGTCTTGTGTCTCGATGATTTGACCATGACCACCACTTCAGATTGATCGATTTGCCATGAAATATCTCCCTTACTAACATGAAGCTGATTTCCCAACTCCTAAATGTTGAATTATTGCCGACACTCATTCATTATATGATATAGGAAATGATCTTAAAAACTTGTAGATGGCTCATCCTATTGAATTATTGACACTCAACTTGACTACTATCACAAAGTCTCCCCATGTATTCCTACCTCCCACACTAATGATAGAAAATATAATTACAACCACCAATGCTCCAGAAATTATTCCCTTAATGATAGGTCACAAAGTGTCACTTCCTTCCACCAAACACTTTTCCATCGGGTCAACAAACTGAACTACCCTTCTTTGTGTCCAAGCCTTACCTCATGTTATGTTATGTAATAAGAACTTGATTTATTTTTGATATAGTGGACAACCAAAATACATTCACCTTTAATCAAACAACATGATTGTGCCTGAACGCGAAACATATCACCCTAGATGGATCATCCATATGAAAAATATGCACAAAACCTAAAATCTCATAACGTGAGTCAAACACTCCATAACAAACATAGAACTATACTCTAATTGCATAAAATCTTTGGCCCTTTCAGTCCGAAAATTCTATGGAAAAATATACTCAAACAAAATCAATCATAAAAAATGAATCATCACAATAATGAATTGACATATGTGGTTCATACCACACTTGAGAAATCAAGACATTAAAGGAAACATTAGAAATCAATAAAATTCATAAAAGGAAACTATGTTCCACACATTATACATATAAAAACCTAATGTTCCCAAATTTTTCCAACACATAAAAAATAAAAATACACACATTACGATGATGAACATGTATCATCACCCTATTCACCTCCATCTCCACTTCCTACTGTCACCTGTAAGAACATTATATTGAATATTAAATGTTGTTGCATATTTATATTTAATCATAAAACCAATTAATGTTTTAAAACTAAATGATTTTGATTTTTTGTGATTTACCTGCTTACCACCAGTCGATGCACTACCACCAGGGGCATATCTTCTCATCTTCTAATATATATTAGTCATCGATTTCTACAAAGTGGATATCTGAGACCCCTGGTCTTGAAATATGGTTGCTAGATAAGAAATCTCCCTCTGAGAATCTTTGGGTATGAATAGAATATAATCAAGAGTAGTTTCAAATGGAATCCCTGGTGGCCTGCCAAACACCTCAGATGGTACGAGTCTGAAATAATCACATACACTCTACCTGGATGGTCCTTCCCAAGGACTTTAGCAACCAGGTCATCCTGGGAGACTGAGTAGAACTGCCCAGTATTGGCATCCCATAGTTCTTTAATTTTTACCTATAAATCAAATATCAATATATATTAACATTGAAAAAACTGATAATAAGTTATTATAATAAAAAATTGACTTCATACCCCAACTTATTTTGCAGGCTCATTAACAAAACTTCAATCTGATTTTGGGTGAACATCCAACCACACTTCAGTTCAGGATGCTTCATGCCCTAAACTCTGTGACTGTATTAAGAAAAGATAAATCAAAAATTTAATATATTAAACAGCTAATATTGTCTTATAAATATTTAAACTAATTAGAATATTACCAGAGTCGCTTGACTTCTAGAGAATAATTTTGACCCCACAGTGTGAGGGATGACTTGCATAGCCCAGTTTGATGCATTCTGTTTTGAGAGATCCTGAAATAAATAAAATTCAATTTAACAGTAATGTATTAAATTTCATATCCTCTTCATATACATGTATAAATTTAAAATAATGATAATATAATAATATATATTTCAATACCATCTGCTTCTCATCATGATGTCTATCAACGAAAAGTTTTCACTATACTTTTGGTACCCCTCTAGGTAGCTTCTCATACATTTGTTGTTCATTCAACGAAGTATTGTTGACATTTCACCACAATATCCATTATAAGTCATTCAATTTCTTACCTTGATTTTTCAACATCTACATTTGTGCTATCACATTAGAAACTCTAAAGTGGAAGAACATATGTTTACAGAAAGTTATTTTGAACATATTAGTAACATGACATTCAATTAAACCATAATGTATTAAAATTACATTTATTTGGGAATAGAAAAAATAATTTTTCCAACATGGAGGCATATGTCTCCAATCATCCTAAGAAATAGGAAGGGAAATGGGCTCCAGCGCCAGTTGGCCTAGAATCTGGCCAAGTAACCCTACGAAATCATCCATAGGGACACCAAATGAATCAAATGGAACGAATATCTTCTCGCCATTCATATTCAAAACATCTGAACATTTTATGTTTTTCTCCGTGGTTTCATATTTCATCTTTAATGATAAAACAATTAGTATATACAAAATGTAATAAATTTATTTGTATTAAAATTTGTACCTATGACAGTGACCCTCCATTATGCCCATGATGAACTGGAAGGAGAGTGTTGTTGCCCCAATGCTAAGGCTCCATAAGGGAGAGTCAATGACTCAACCTCTAATGGGGCACCCACAGAGGGTTTGAGAGATGTTGTATGAGGAGATGGTGTAGGGGTGTAGGCAGCTGGTGGCTCTGATGTCATGAGGAGGGAGACATATGGATCGTCATCTATCACAGTAGTGGATGAAATAGTGTACCACTTCCTCCGTCACATTCCTATCATTTAATCAAATAAAATTATGTTCAGAATATATATTTCAAAAAAAATTACATAGAAAAAAATTAAAACGATAATAGATGCCCAATACTAATAAAGAAAATATATATAACAATGATAATGAATGACTGCACAAATGAAATAAGTGGTTGCTGAATGAATAAATAACTGTACATACAGTAATTTTCCCCTTCAAAAATGTTGGATTCCTACTCCATTACTTAATCCAATTCATTCATCCCTGCTAGACTAATATTTTCAATATCATGATGAACAAAAAATTCTACTTTTTGTTCTGGATGAGATTCAATTTAAGAGGTCAAATCTTCCACTTCATCACTCATATCATAAAAATGTTTTTGTATTACGTGAGAAACTACACTCAACCCTTCATCCACAACTTCATTCACATAATATACCATTTATTATTGTGATGATAAGATATATGGATCATGCAGTTCATGATCACCAACATCCATCAAGTGAGAGAATTTCACAGATGTAAATTGTAAGGAATCTCTTTTAACACATCTGATAATATCGACCCAATTTCATTTGAATAAAACAACAAGAAAAATTCCCATGGTAGTTTCATTCAATAATAACAAGAATCTTTCCATAGTATCACACATTAGAAAATGTAAATATACCATTATTCGGTGTTTTTAATCCAACATTACGATCGACTATATGAAATCTAAAGTCATTCACAATGTATGTGTCGAACTTTATATCTTGTTTTGTAGGACCTCAAAAAAGAAAATTCAAATCTCTTGAAAACTCTGCTCAAGTATCAGTATTCATGATCTATAAAATGAAATATAATTTGTTATATTTACAAAATGTATATGTCAAACTAATATTCATATTTATTGCAATATTTATGAACATACAAGTCGTGAAAACCATTCTCCTATATCTTTATTCATATCTTTAATTATATCTTTATCATTTCTTGTTCGGGCTCACATTCATCTCTTTGTGTTTATCCTCAACTCTTCAATAAATGGATCTACAATTTCACTATTTAGCAGCACATATCTACGTGCCTGTAATAATTCTAATTCTGTCACTGTCACATTTGATGTCCTCCCAACTGATCGGTCAATAGTAGAAAATATTCTTTATTTATGATGTATTTGAGATTGATTTGATTTGTTTTCAACATGTCTAACTTGACTAAATCTTGTCTCAATATCATCCAAGTATCTAGAACAAAAGGAAAGACACTCCTCATCCAAATATCCATCAACAATAGAGCCTACTGGTTGAGTTTTATTTCTCATGTATGCTTTCAAATTCCAAAGATATATGTGGAGAAGAATAATCATAATTATGAATTTATTTAAATGCAAAAAATTATTTACATTACTGAAAGACATATAAATAAAATACCTCTTAATTGGATATATCCATCAATAATGAATGGGGCCTCCTAATTTAGCTTCTTCAACCAAATGCATAGTTAAATGCATCATGACAGTAAAAATTATGGAGGAAGGATCATCTCTATTTCACAAAGGGTCAATACAAACCTCTCCTGGAGGTTGTCAAGCTGAAATGTAAGTAGATATTTCTCAAATAATTTCCTGAAAAATGTGCAGAATTGGAGTACAATAGCAGTAACTTTTTCAGGTAATAATGTACGCAATGACAATGGTAGAAACTTTTGTAAAAAAATATGTGAATCATGACTTTTCAATCCATGTAACTTAATATTATTCAAGTCAACACACCTCGAGATGTTACTCGAATACCCACCAGATTCCTTCTCATTCTTTAAAATTCAATGGAATGTATCTTTATCCCTATTTTTCGTTGCAAAAAATTTCTGGGGCATACTTTTCATTCTCATCTTGCCAGAGATCATGTTTTATGTTCATTACTTGTATGTCTTTGTTAGAATTTAGATTATCCTACTACTTTCCATGCTCATTAAGTAATGTGAAAATAAAATTTTCACAGACATTCTTCTCAATATGCATCACATCAAGATTATTTTGCAACAAATTAAATTCCCAATACATAAGTTTGAAGAATATAATTTTTTTCCATTGTCGCAATCTGATTTCACTTGATGATGCACTTCTAACCCATTTTCCGCTATCATTAAAATGATGAACCTTCAAAAATTTTGTTTCAATATTTTCAAGTTGTGTCAATATTTTAGAACCAGTTAACAACTTTGGAGGTGGTCTACAATCAATGAAACCATTGAATTTTGATCTGTTCATTCGAATTCTCTGATATGCATCAAGAAATAGTTAATGGCACAAGAAGCGCCATTTTCTATTAGAGGTAGCCATTTGGGATCAAAATCAATGTTACAAATGGGACAAGCCAAAATCATGTAGGTGTTCTAACCAGATAAATTCCCAAGACTAGGGAAGTCATTAATGGTCCATAATAAAGTAGCATGCATTTTGAACATTGTTTTAGAAGATGTGTCAAATGTCTCAACATAGTTGCTCTATAAATCCTACAATTCGTCAATCAAAGGCTGCAAGTATACATCAATATCATTTCCAGGCATTTTGTTTCTAGGAATAATCATCGAAATGATAAAATATGTTTGTTTAATACACATCCACAGAGGCAGATTATAAGCCATCATAATAACTGGCCAAATACTATAACTGGTACTCAAAGTCCCAAATGGGTGGAATCCATCGGCAGCCAATCCCAATCGAACATTCCTAAGATTATCTAAGAAATATGGATGTAACGAATCAAATGTCTTCCATGATTGTGAATTTCGTGGATGTATCATTAACGCATCATTGTTATTATCTACCGAATGCCACTTCATGTCTTCCGCGGTTTTCGATGACATGAATAATCTTTTCAATCTAGGGTTCAAAGGAATGTAACACAAAACCTTTGTACGTGTGCTCCTTTTCTTCTTCCCCATGAAATTATATTGATTTAGACTTCTAATATCTCCATTTTACTTCAATATAGAAGAAGAATTTTTTTTGAAATCATGTCTACTTGCATCCTCTCCCCAGTAAAGCATACAATCATTGGGACACACATGTATTTTTTTATAATTCATACCATGTATGTTAATAACTTTTTTTATATCATAAAAACACTTGGGGATTTTTTCTTCATGAAATGCATCACGAATCAATTCCAATATCATGTAAATTTCCTTATTTTTAATTCCACATAGACATTTGATATGGTACTACTTCAGTAGAAAATAAATCTTTGAATATTTCAAACATGGACTATAAAACTCTTGATTTCCATCATCATCTAAATCATGAAATGCATTTTCCTCAGTGAATTATTCTCTTACATTTGGCTCCACAGAATCAAGAGGATGATAGAATGATGTGTTACAATCTTGATCCGTTTTTGTTATAGTGTCAAAAACATCACTTGTCTCATTGTTATTTGTAGCACCCTCATCTAGTTGTTTTGATATGTTTTGATGTTGATGGTGGTCTCCTTCTGTGCCAAATGCATCATTTATAAGTTTTTTCATTTCATATTCCATTGTCGAAGAATTTGGGAGGCCATTATGTGTATTGACATGAGTGCTCAACCTTTCTGTAACATTCGATGATCCATGCCAAATCCAATGAAAATATTGACCAGGTAATTTCTACAATATTAACTTTTCATAAAATTTATCTCTCTCCAACAATCTTATAAATTTACATTTAGGACATGGACATCTTATTCTCTCTTCAATGGATCGATTGGAAATTGAATAATCTAAAAACTCATTCTAACCATTAATATACTGAGGTGCATTCCTCGGTAATGTGATCCAAATTTTATCCTTGTATATCACAATGTTCCTACAAAATATTAAAAAAATTAAAACACGTAACTATTACTAAATAGGGAAGGAGATTCATATATACTGGTTGAAAAAATATATAAATATGTTAAATAAGGTTTTCCTGTATGTTGACGTTCCTTTTCGTTACAGAGTCCAAAGAATGGTAAAGGGGAATACTTTAAGCACAAAGAGGGTCACCCTTTGAAGAACATAATAAAAATAAAAAAGGCATAAACTAAGAACCCATTTAGAGAAAGTCGTGTAGTTCACTTGCGCATCTTATTTATTTTTTCACCTATGGTGAAATGTTCCCTATAAATATCCCATGTGGGCCCCCATTTCGAGGACGGATTTTTTCACAAGTCAAATTCATGCTTTGGTCGCCCTAGTCTTCAACTCAACTCTTCCTAAATCTTCTAAGGTAACCTTTTACATAGAATTGAAGACTTGAAGGGATAGAATAATGAAAAAGTTTTTAGAATTCATCAACACTTGTGCGACTAATTGTCCAGACCTCATTAGAAACGGAAACACTTGTGTGCCACCTTACCCTTTCGATGAAACTTGCACACCGACCTTTTAGAAACATCTTAGGATAATACTAAATGCTTCAGTTAAGTCTTTCCCAAGTATTACCCTACAGATTCTTCATCTCCCAGGTGATCCCATGTTGCGCAAGTATACTTCTGTGGCCAAGACTTGCGTGCCAAATGACTTACGTGACCAACACTTATGCGTCAACTTAATTTGTGTGCCTTTATCCCATTCACATATCTTCTTCAAGATATTAGCCATCAAACCCTTTTCAATGCCATTTATGACATGGTTCTTTTGATAGATTATTTTTCTGAAAGGAATTCTATGAGAACCTCTCCCAAATCCTCGTGACGTAAATGCTTTATGACACTACAGTTAGAGGTTTCCTCCATATAACTTCATCCTTTAAGATGATATGATCTTTTAATTAGGTCATCCTTCTCAAGAGTATGCCTTATTTCCCCTTAAACTGGGCCTCCTTCTCAAGAGTAACCCCAGTCATAAGTTCCTTTAAACATTGGGCATCATTCTCATGAGTAAGTCCCAATCTAAAATTTCTTTTTATTTGGCCCTCCTTCTCAGGAATAAGCCCCAATCATAAGTCTCTTTTAATTTGGGACTCCTTCCCAGGAGTAATACCCAAGTTATAAGTCCCCTTTAATTTGGGCATCCTCTTTAGGAATAAGACCCAGGTTAAAACTCCAAATCTCCATAAAATACAAATATCTTTATAGAACTTTCTCTTGGGCTTCTTTCCTGAATTAATTCCTGGTCTTCATTTTCTTGGGCTGTCATGCATACGTAAGCCCCACATCATTTCCTGTGACTTCCTCTTTCATGGAACAATCGTCATGTTTCTTGATACCTCTTGTTTCCCACACTGAGCAGGACTCACGTAAGCTAAGAGTGTAAACGTAATCACAACACCTCTTTTTGGGCCGTTAACCATACATAAGCCCTATATTTGTTCCCCCGAACTACGTGGACTTTGATCTCTGCCTTAAAAGTAGAGTATGTATGAAGCCTTTCTAAGGTTCAAGCCCATCATTAATTTATTATTTTTCGACCCATATGACGTTAAACTATATCCTTCTTATCAAACTACGTGGGTTATGATTCCATTTTTAACGAGGATGCGTAGGTAGCCCATCTGTGGGTATGATCAAAAATATGAAATAATCCCTGTCTTTCTGAAGGAAAATATACTTCAAGTGCCCCACTGAGTGAATTTAAAACCAGTATGGTCATCATAATGACCAGGATATTTCTACATATTGTATCGAGGGATACCATTGACTAAGAAAATCTAATACATAGAGATGATTCTCCATCAATGAATAACCTCAACTACATAAAAAAAGATTCTCTAAATCCCATACATATTATTCATCGATTTCCAAATATAAAGGAAAACTTGTTTTCATGCTTGGTTAATTAATAAGGATTTGTGAACATAACTTAAATCTATAAGGGAGTCTCGGAGTAGGAAATAATTCCCCCCAAAATGGTATGATGAGCCTGACCACCCATCCTCTTGACCAATTCAAATTCTATACCTCATCAGTCCACAACTAATGAAAACCTACCTTCGGAAATTAGGTCCAAATAGATATAGAATCATGGTGTGTTTCCGGTTCTATGAATAAACCCATTAGAAAACGATTGGAATGTTTGAACCATAAACAAACAAGGTTATCTCCATTTCCAGAGGAAACAAAAAATGGTGAACCCGACGTGAATCCTTAACCGAGTTAAATGATGTTTTACCTATTTGTTAGGACCCTATTAAACTCAATATAAGGGCCAAAAAAGGAATCAATTATATATGTGCTCATCCAAATATGTAGTCTGGCCATACTTAACTTGATTATTTATACTATATCAAACATGCACTCTTTTTCAAGATTTCTCTACAACACAAAATGGCTTCTTTAAGGTTCACACATGTGAATGCCTCGGCCGCTACTACTATTCGTTCCTCATCCGCTCTGAGGACTACATCACCTACTCAGCATCTTCAACGCTAGGCCTCAAATGAATTAGTGAGGGAATACCATCAACATAGTACCATCTAGAATCTGGAGGCCGCTCAACAAGCCCTCCAAGTTAATAACTCACCCTGGTTGTTCGGACAGCGATGACTAGTGGTCATGAATCAGGCGGTGCTAAACACCGTCTCCAACCATTTTGGGTCATTATCCATGGAACACAACAACCAGTCCCTACCATATTATAGGGAGCTGAATCAAGAGGTCACTCAAGGCCTCAGTTCAAGAAGACATGAGTCCTTCTTGAGGACTCCCACGAACAATTGCCGCCAGACTCATGCGGTAGTGCACCCTCAACATGATGGGGATATCACTTCTATGTGTTTGGATTAGGTTCCCCAGACCCGAGCATGGATGAAAAACAGTCAGAGGGGAAATTGGGCCAAAGGGAGCAGGTTCTTAGCTATGCCCCCTCCAGAGACATCCATAAACCTATCTTGATGGAAAACAATGAGCGGGCATATACACCCGTCCATCCTAATTTCACTTCCAATCAGACTTGTATGGAAGTACCACACCAATCCCGCCAGGAAATAATGACGGAGTACTATAGGAAGGCACATACACCTATTTACAAATCATTATCCAGTCAGCAGGATCGTCTGACTGCATCCATAGAAGCCCACCAACCAAATGTGGTGACCACCTGTGAAGAGGCACATACACCTACTTACACTCATCAATTCTACCAGCAGTCTCATCTTCCATTATTGAAGAAATCTCATTAATCATATTCAGTGGAGAAAAATCATCATGATCATACACCAGTAATTCATCATGCTAACCAACAGTCTTGTTTGGTAGTACCTGGAGATGTCAATTGGAAAGCTCCAATGACATACAGGAGGCAGACACAACATTCTGCCCCCACACATGAGTACTGTCAGAATTCACTGACAGGAAAAGGAGGACAAGAGTAAGAACATACACCTTCTCCATACATGGAATGGACATATATTCCTGTTCCATTAGCTGAAGTCACCAAGCACATTCTGACAATGGTGAAAGAGTAGAAGAAACTCCCTGCCCATATTCTGAATACCTGTCAGAATATTATAACAACTTCAGCAACATCTTAGGTAAAGAAACAAAAATCTATCCATATCAGTGGAGTGACTCATCAACATGTCACCCCGGAGCAGATACACACCTTTTTTCCAGTCCAAGAGGGTCGTGGGACATACTCCCCCATGTCATACGGACAATCAAGTCGGGCACATGCACCCAATTTAAATGGAGATAGTCAGCCTAACCTGACCATTTCTATTGAGAAGTCACATACACCTTCCCATAATAACCCTTATTTTCAACAAGTGGTTTCCGAAGTGAGTAAGAAGGTGTCTAAGAAAAAGACCCATCCAACACAGTTAAAAAATAAAGGGCCAATCTGCAATAAGGCCTTTCTCAATGCTGGAGTTTATGAAGCCCATAGAGAATTATCTGTTGTAACTTAAGATTCTACTCTCTCATTTCAAAATTCTAGAAATAAAATTAATAATTCCGAAGTTCTTCATCAGACACTTCCCCGTGAAGGCTTGCTTCATGAAAATTCGATCAGTCTTGAAGCATCATCTTCAAAGGAGAGTCACAATAACCCTCTGTGTGTCCAGAAGACCAAGGATCAAAAGGTTTCAAATTTTGATGTAACCCGCCATGGTGGTCCTCCCCATGATGATGAATTTAGGTGCGAAAGTCCTATCCATGGTAGTAATTCGCATTGCCCGGAAAATTATTCAATGGAAACTCTAGTAATGAGAAAGCCCTCTTATCATGATGTACTTTCAAATTCGAGGCTAGTCTTGTCTGATACCTTACCGCTAGTATGTGAAATACTTTCTCAATCATAAGATAGCTCGGGGTGTAGTTCATTCTCTGAAACACTCATGGGTCATTCATCTTCTAATTTCACAAATGAATTCACTACCAATCTTGTGGAATATGATGAAGCAACAAAGAAGCACCAGCTTTGGTCCAATTAGGTAGATGAATATTCATAAAATGACAAAGCGGAAGTGCTGAATATGAGAAAACAATTGAGAAAGGTGAAATACCGTTCATGTTTTGGCCTTTAGTTGACTCTTAGTATGATATTCCAGAAACGTTGATAGAAGATTGTATTCACGATATTCTTCTCAACATGTGGAAAACTATTTGTCACTTAAAAGAGAAAATATTACCTTATGATGAAGATCAAAATAATATTAATGTAATAGAAGGTTTGCAACACCAAATTGACTTGGCATCTCTCTCAGTTACCCAACATCCAAATAATGAAAAGCAGTTGAGAACCCTTTAGTGTACATCCCTTGGTGTATTAAAAAGTTTGTCCCAGTTAATTACCAATTCCCAATATGGTATTCATATTAGAGGATGGGGTGTTTATGGAGAATTTCATTTCACTATGCTCTCTAGTCAACAAAGCCTTCCAAACGTGGTATCATGTAGTGTTGTTCCCTATGGGTGGAAACATCTAACTGGTTTTGTGTGTAATAAAATTCTTTTTTAAGAACAAGCATCAACTAGATCATCCCAAAATTAGGCATATAAATCAAAAGTTGTTCAATTAAACTTGCATCAAGAAAATGAGAATATCGAACAGGCTTCTTGTTTAGAGCATGCACATCATCAGGTGACAAAAGTGTCAGAAATAATCCAACGGTCATCTGAGCCAGGTAATTTGAGTGGATGTCGGATGATGCATCCGACCAATTTCCAGACTAAAATCCACAAAATCCAGAGATATTTTAAGAATGTTTCAGATGTAGTAGCTCAAGAACCACCTCAGCTGGCCAGGCTGGGGACTCTTTTAATCTAACCCTCAGGATCAACAGACATGATTTGAAGAAAAGAGCAGGGAAAAAAAGAAATATCCCTAGTCCAATGGACTGGGGACTTTGTCAAATTATCAATCTCTTCCTCACCAAAATTCAGTATTCTCTCTATTAGGGAAGAAGCCACAAGAGAAATGCTGATCCAAATTATCAGGAAATTCCCATAAATTTACGGTTCATCAAGAAGATCCTAAGGGATCAACCAAACAAAAGGCAATGTCTCAAAAAGGACATGGAAGAAGATAGTATCGCAGAAATACTAACATAAGGGCTGCAATGCGTTATGAATCAATAAATGTCATCAATGTCATTCTCACTAATCTCTCAGAACATGAGGCTAACTTAGAGGAATCAGATAAAGAAGTTCATGTTCAAGAGGTTGTATACACCAAAATAAATAAAGAAGGTGTGTGTACCTGACATCAAAGGCATACACAGAATCTGGGTATCAATTCAAATAACCAAATCCCCCTCTCTGAAAGTCATCCAATAATGGGAAAGGAAAAAAGTCAAGTTACATTACACCCTACCTTTGGAGAAGGCCAATCACTCTCATTAGAGGAAATGTTCGCACAACAAGAAGAAGAAATGAAGGAGTTAAGGAGGTTAAATGCAGAACAACTTCAAGGTAGTCTTCCACCTAAGCATGATGGGGTTAATCAATCAAGGGAATTTGTTATAGCTATTGGTATGGATCAACTATATCCCCCCTTACAATCACACCCTCATAGGTCCAATTCTATGGGTCATACGTGACAGCAACCGGGAACACTACCATCAGTGGTGGTAATGGTCGGCACAGCCATCCAAACTTCAGTTATTGCACCTACTCAGGTCCAAGCTCAACTAGATGTTTCTCAAACATTAATTAATACCATTGAGTCATTAACTTCTTGGTTTGGATGCTATGGAAGGATGACATGCGCTAGTTTAACCAAAAAATAGAGCTTACCCTGAATGGGTGGATGCAATTCCCCCCCCCATCAAATTTTGCGAGTACCACATTCCCAATTTTTAATGGTTCGGGAGATTTAGAACAACACTTAATACATTTTGTTTCTCATTGTGATCCAGTGATTTGAACTCCTAAGAAAAGCAGTTAAGCTCAGGTGTTCTGCGCAGTCACTACAAGGACCTGCTTTTTTCTGGTATACAAGTTTGCAATCTCGGTCAATTACTGGGTGGGAAGATCTCAGTAAAAAAATTCTTCTTCAATTTAGCTCAACATTACCAAATACAATAGTTTCTGATCTTATTAATTTTTAGAGAATGGAAAATGAAAGTGTTTCAGATTTCATTGCTCACTGGGAGGGATTAACGTATTCGTTAAATTTAGCACTCTCTCAAGAAGATTTGCTGCCAATCTGCATGGCAAATTTGTGTGATGAATTATGCACACCATTAATCACTATGAAATACACAAGAGGGTTTTAAGACCTTACTTCAATTTCTCAGTAGATAGAAGACTCTCTTATAGAGACTAAGGCTAAAACTCATGTAATTCCATCAGTTCAGTAAGGAGAATATGCAATGGAGAAGTTTCTACAGTTACACTTAAAAAAGCACTTGTACCTACTTCAACATCCAAACCTTCATCATATCGAAGGGCTCCACCTCATGATCTTCAACAAAAATGGCAACATCTTCATGATGATCAAAGAGATCAATGACAGAAATAGTGTGAGCATTTAGAGAAAAAAGTTTATTCTTTCCGGAATGAACAAGTTCTTGGTTACGTCATCTTGGCTCTGGAAAAAAATCTAGTTCAGTTTCCAAGGCCCAAAAGGGCGAACAAGTATGGAGATGAAGACCTCCCCAACTATTTCCCATTTCATCAGATGTTGGGGACTCCCATTCAAGAGTGTTTTGTCTTCAAAGACCTCCTGAAAAAGATGGTGGACTCTAGATAATTAAAACAGAAAGGTTCTTCAGCCCAGGTACCATGTGTTACTGCTACTGATCTAGAGGAAGAGGAGAGTGGCAAGAATTCAAAAGTAAATATGAGCATAAATATGATGATTGGAGGGTCATGAAAACAATCAACAAAAATCAATCCATTTTACAAACATAATTAAATCAACCAATTGTGTCTTCTACTATTTTAACCACAATAAAACCACCTTCATCAGAAGGAAAATCCTCAAAGAAGTGGAATAATTTGAAGAAAGAAGAGCAGTCAGAAGAAGACGAGCTCGTGTGAAAGCCTAGGATGCCTTTAACTTTCGAAGATTTCATTCCATCTGCTTCAAATGCACAGGCACCGCCCCACCAAACGACACAACTTGAACTGGTTCATCAGGCAGAATTTTAATTAGATGAAGAATTGGTCTTTGTTTTTGTTAACATGATTCATTTAATGGACCCCTATGCCAATGATAGTTTCCATTATGATGAGCATGAGTTCCCTATATCTAAAAGAGGAATTAGAGGAAGATAAAGAAGATTAGGATACATGAGAAGACTTGGATATTCTAGAAGCCACTATTTCAATCCTACTCCTGCTAGAACTGTATATGGGGCAGAAACTCATGGTAAATCCCTTCATTGGGATCAACAGGAATAAAAATGTTCTTCCACACATGGCAAATTCGGTCCTAACACAATTATTTTGGATGACTGGTAAGAGGTTACACCTTCTTTCTCTCAGTAAATAGATAGACCTATTTGGTCTAATCTACCGAAGCATGGAGTGTTTCCAATTCCTGCCCCGATATGGGATGCATCTACTACCAAAGAATCAACTTCCAAGACACCTGCAAAACTACATTTTCCTGATAGGAAACGCATAACTTTGGACCAAATTTATGATTTCTTAAAACATTTGGCCCAAGTACCGGCCATGTTATCATTTCTAGATTCCTTGAATCGATCAAAATGTCTTCGAGAGGTGCTTATTTAGGCTTTGTAAAGTCCTCAAGAATTTGAAACTGAAATTGTAGCGGCTGAGGACTACAATATAAAGAATGATCCTATAGAATTGCATGTAGTGATATCTTTTACAGATGAAGATTAAGATGATGTTGTACATGGACATATAGAACCTCTATATCGATCTGGAAAACTCAATGACATAGACATCCGACGAGATTTCCTTGATAATGGATCAGGAGTCAACCTCATTCCTATTCCTACACTTCATCAATTGGGTCTCACCAAATCTAATTCATCTCCTTCTACATTGATTTTTCAAGGATACGATAAAAATGAACAAGATCCTCTGGGAAAAATTACACTCAGAATTCAATTTGGAGACCTTGTGTCTAATTCTGATTTCATGGTTGTTCATCAGGACACCTCCTTCAGCTTTTTTTCATCGAAGACCATGGCTACATCAACATGTGGTTGTACCTTCGTCATACCATCAATGTCTTAAATATTGTTTCAATTGTCAAATTGGGACATTTTATGGTGACAAGACCCCACTCAAAACGTTTGAATCCCAATACATTGAGGCAGAATTTTATCACATGGAGGGAAGGGAAAAATCCATGGTAATGAAGGTCACCAAAATTAATGCACCAAATGGTTTTTGAAAAGATTCAAGTAAACCCATTCATACATGTGAGTACATATTATGTGTTTCCTATTAGTCAAATTGATAGGATAGACCTAAATCCAAATATTCTTATAAAAACATCCATAATGTCAATTATGACAATCAAGCCAGACAGCATGGGAGAAATTCTTGATTCGCTAAGCAGTGATAAAAACTTAAATAGAGATGTCTTCATTTCAACTACTAAAATCTAGAAATTATATATTTCATAAACCAGGATAGAAGAAGTTATATCAATACTAAAAGAAAAAAATGATGTTGATTCTCAATACATTATCTCCTCTTTATCACCCCAGGAAGACCCATCATCATCAAAAGGGTCAGAAATGGTATCCTCTTCTTCAAGATGTTCAAATTTTGACTTCTCCCCTAACCATGGAAATTATGCTTCGTCATGTACTATGCAAGTAGAAACAGAAGAATTACCGCATATTAAAGAAGAAGATGATGATCATAGGGATTCTCCTCTAGCATTTGAAGAGGGTATCTCTACCAATGTAGATGAACTCAGAGAAATAAATCTTGGTAAAAAAGAAGATCCAGGCCTCACTTTAATTATTGTAGCCATGAATCTTGAAGACCAAGAAATATATACTTCATTCCTAATGAAAAATTGAGATGTGTTTTCTTGGAATTATAAAAAAATATTTGGTCTTGATTCCGATGTTGTCGCTCATCATTTGGGTTTTCTATACGAATATCAAGGATTCAAGCAAGTAGCAAGAAGAACACACCCAACTTATGCCTCCAAAATTAAAGCTGAAGTTGATAAGATTATCAAGAATAACATCATCAGAGAAGTTCAGTATCCCAAATGGATGGCTAATATTGTCCCTGTGAAAAATAAGAATAGAAAAATTAGAGTTTTCATTGACATCAGTGAACTTAATTGGCATTGTCCCAAGGATGATTTTCCAGTTCCGATCACAGAACTCTTAATTGATGAAACAGCTGGATACAAAGCACTTTTGCATTGTGGATGGTTACTTTGGGTACAATCATATACAAATGGCCCCATAATATGAAGATTATACAGCCTTCATATCTACTCAAGGTGTGTTTCTCTATCGGGTAATGCCCGTTGGCCTGAAGAATGCAAGTGCGGCGTATCAATGTTCCATGCATCGTATCTTCAAACCATTTTTAGGGAAATTTTTTGAATGTTATGTGGATGATGTGGTGGTTAAATCCTGACAATGTTCTAATCACTTGGCTGATCTAGAAATCATATTCATAAAACTTTGACAAAATAATTTGAAGATGAGCCCCTTGAAATTTTCTTTCAGGGTATCCGCAGTAAAATATCTTGGATTTTTTGTAGGCCAACATGGTATCAAAGATGAACCTGAGAAGAAAAAATCATTCCTTTACGTGTCACTTCCTATAAATTTGATGGAATTAAGAGGACTTCAAGTACACTTGGCCTATATTTAGCATTTCATTTCCAATTAGGTAGGAAAGTGTTTACCCTTCACCAGATTAATGAAGAAGGGAGTCACCAACCAGTGGACTGAAGAATGTCAAGATCCATTTGATACCCTTAAGAAATATCTCTTGAGTCCAATAGTATTAATGCCACCTGTTGAATGAAGATGAATTTTCCTTTATGTTATAGCTTTATATAGATCATTGGGTGCCTTCCATGCCCCCAAAAGTGATATTGGGAATGAAAAAAGCCTTTATTATCTCAGTAGGACTATTCTTGAGGAAGCAAACCGATATTCAAGTATGGAAAAGTGCTTCCTAGAATTAATCTTTGCAGTTCAGAAATTGAGACTCTACCTGCAACATCATGAGGTCCAATTGGTATCTCACAATAATTCGCTCAAATTTATCCTTAGTCTTCCAATGCTTATAGGACGTCTGGAAAGGTGGGAAGTTATTTTGCAGCAGTTTGATATCCAGTATGTGTATCAAAAGGCAATAAAGTTCCAACCTCTAACCAATTTCCTTGATGAACACCCATATGTAGAAGACACATCTTTAAATATTAAAATTCCTGATGAGGAAGTATTCTCTATTCAAGATAATCCTCAAACAAGGGAAATGTACTTTGAGGTGCCTCAAAAAGTCTAATAGGTATGTAAATGGAAGATCCAAAATTCAACAAATTTGGGTTAGTAATCGTGCTTATTTCCCTAAAAAAGGCAGTGCTTCCATATTCCTTCTTATTGCCAGAAGGCGGTACAAATAATGAAGCAGAATATCACGCTCTCATCACAGGCTTGGAATTGGCGCTTCACGCACAGGTGAATCACTTGAATTAAAAGGTGATTTAGATTTGTTAATTAAACAAATCAATGGGGATTATGCCATCAGAAAGGAAGAGTTAATCCATTTGTATGATTATGTCAGAGAGCTAATAGCAGAATTTCCCTCTGAACCAAAATTTTCTTATGTCCTGCGATCAGAAAATGCCCAAGCTAATGAAGTGGCTAATGTAGCCACAGCCCTGGTAGATCAAAATCGGTATGAAACAATCATCAGTATTGCCCACCATCATATATTTTCACCTTTTGTTCAAATCAGTACAAAGAAATTCAATGAAATCAATCCCATTTCTAAACCATATGGTCATATTACAGGATGTATGAATCCTATCATGGAGTACCTTCAAATGGAACACTCCCACCAGATAGAGCTTGGAAAGAACAAGTCCAGCAAAGTGTGGTCAATATTACTCTTTATAATAGCCCAGATCACCACAAAATCTCTACAAGTGAGGTTTTGATGGAAATCTCTTTAGATGTATTGATGGTGAAGAGGCAATGGCTACAATGAATAAAGTACATGCAGAAGTTTGTGGTGCCCACCAGTCTGGACATAGAATTTCTGGTCAAATTTGAAGGCTTGTATACTTCTGGACTTCAATGATACAAGATTGTATTGATTTCACTATTAAGTGTCATTCCTGCCAAGTATGTACCAACTTCATTCATCAACCCCTGAGGTTGCTTCATATAGGTAATTACTCATGGTGGTTTTTTACATCGGGAATGGATGTAGTTGGACCTTATCCTCTGGCTACAGCTAAGCAATTTAAGTATATTCTTACTGCTACTGACTTTTTTTCCAAATGGGAAGAGGCAATACCTCTAAATGAATTCGGTGATAAAATCGTTGTTAGATTTTCCATGTCCAACGTCATTACCATATTTGGTGTGCCTCGTACCATTTTGACGGATAATGGTACCAACTTTTTTTTACCCGAGGTAAGAAAATTGTATCCAGAATACAATATCAGATCTAACCATTCATATCTGTATCATGATATGGAAAATGGTCAATTAGAGGATTTGTATAAGACTCTATAAAACATACTTCAAAAGATGGTGGATAAAGATAAGATTTCATGTCCTGATAAACATTTTCATGCTCTATGGGCTTATAATACTTCAACCCACACTACTACAAGATCAACT
Organism: Viscum album; assembly: GCA_963277665.1. Taxonomy (NCBI): domain Eukaryota; kingdom Viridiplantae; phylum Streptophyta; class Magnoliopsida; order Santalales; family Viscaceae; genus Viscum; species Viscum album. The sequence continues at coordinate 38,107,090 of OY728141.1, read as the reverse complement.
CCATATTCAATGGTATATGGAATGGAAGAGGTTCTGCCTACCGATGTTAAATTAACTTCACTTAGAGTCTCTATTTGTGATCAGTTATCTACAGATGAACAATATAAAAAGCAACTAGATGAATTTGAACAACTAGATGAAAAAATATTGTGCACACTGCACCATTTAGAAGTCTATCAGAATCAAATAGCACGAGCGTTCAATAAAGGAATTCGTATTTGTACATTCATTCAAGGAGAATTGATATTGGTCCTCAAAACCCCAATGACACCAGGAAATAAGCCTCTAAATCATGACCTAAAGTGGAAAGGAACCTACTCAATACATAAGGTCTACTCTAATGGATCTTATTATTTAATCTCAATGGATGGATAACTCATTACAACTCCAACCAATGCAATATTTTTGAAGAAGTATTTTTTGTAACACAAATACACCCTTTTTTCCTTACTACAGTACATTAAACTACACATCCCCCTCTATCGTCCAACATGACGTTAAACTGTGTCCCCTATATCGTTCAACATGATGTTAAACTGTGCATCATCTAAGATGCAGGATGTTAATCTGCCAAGCACCCCATTTCTGTGACACGTGACATTAAACTGTGATTTTCACAAGCAAAATTGTCTTTTAAACTCTGTTTCCATGTGTGCCTCGGGAAGATAACCATGCATAATCTCCACACAATCCTTCGTGGTTGCATCTTTCATTACACAATCATCAGTTCTGTTGTTGCCTCTTGTTTCTCACGCCAAGAAGGAGTCATTTGAGCATAGAGTAAGTTTCAACCATGACATCTTCTCGAGGCTGCTAATCACGCCTAAGTCCCAACATCATCTTCAGGTTGTTGTCCTCAAGTACACCCCGATCGTCGAATCCCAATCAACTGAACTACGCGTACTTTGATCCTTGCCTCCTAGGTAGGGTATATAGGCATCCTTCTGAGGTTCAAGCCCAAAACCACTTTCTTCACATCGATTCACCTCCATCCCATACAATGTTGATCCATGAAGCCCCCGTCAGCCGTCTTATTCATATCGGGTCACATTCATCCTACATGAAATTAAACTATGTACGTCCCATTGTCCTAGCTATATGATGTTAAACTATATAGTCCCCCATTTTCAAGGCTGCAAAACATTAAACTTCATAGCACTGGCCCATGCATATGACCATAAACTATTTGCACTTTTGTCTTGTATGACAAACAAACCATCACTCGAATGTAATCATCATTGGCATGGTATCCAACCATATCATGTATCAAGAACTACGTATGGATTGATTATCATCCTTATGAGATACGTAGTGACACCCATGTCTTTAATTTTGGGTCCAGTCATAATTGAAATACAATCCTTTTTAACTCTTATATGTACAAACCAAATCTATACAATTGGTATTTCAAGAACTATGTGCATATTTATTCCCATCATCATGGGAAACATAGGAATGCTCGAGCATTCCTCGAGTCCAGCCCCAAGCCTTTGGGCCTAACCCAAAACACCACTTTCGGTCCCTTGACTAAAAAGTCCCCTTGGGAGCACATGGTGCGATATGGAACACCCTGGTCTTTATTCACATCAGGTTTATATCAAATGCACGATGTGTATCCCTCACTATGGTATGATCTCTACAACCTTAAACTAAGATCCTATATGCTCTCATCCTTCATGACATTAAACTGTATTTCAAGAACTACGTGTGGCTTGATTCTCATCCTAATGAGAAGCATAGTGAAATCCCGAATCTCAATTCAGGACCTAGCCACAACATTAAACAGATAATATTCATGATCTATATAACAATTTTCTTGACTTCTGGTCACAAAATGTCTAACACCTAAGAGTTCTTTTTCCTTACTATGCAGCATGTTCCCTTAGGTGGCCTTGCATAAGTTTTCTACATAACATACATGTCATCCCAAAAGATGATACTATTTGACTATACAACTTAATTCCCTAGTTGGACCTACATATTTCAACCTCCATAACGGGTTTTCCAAATAGTGGTCACTTCATTCATAGGAGAAGCCTCTTTGGTCCCTATTGGTCTTAACGTCTATATGTAGGGATCTGAAAAAAAAACTACCATCTTTAACATATTTGTTCTATACTCACTTTCATGATCTGAAAGTGTTTTTTCTTATAATGTATCTATATATGGTTTTAGTCATATGATTTAAAACCACAGATACATTTTTTCCTACTTTTGGGTCTGGCCTTCTTAGAAGTCACATTCCTCCTATTCTTGGTCAATTATGATTATAAATATCCTCTCCATATTCAAGTACATTTCTCAAAAATCAGACTCTATGCTTTGGAAGATTTGAATCTCCATTAAGCATTATTCGGATTTTATCAATAGAAATTCAAATTTCTGAGAGTTTTTTTGCCCGACTCTGCAACACGTGGCCTTAGGTGGTCTTGCTTATGTTTTATACATAATGGACCTATCAGCCAAAAGATACTACTATTTGACTCTACAGCAAATTCCCTAGCCGGCCCGGCATTATTCATCCCCCATAATGGGTTTATCAAGTAGTGGAAACTTTATTCTTAAAAAATACATCCTCGAATTCCTTTAATCTCTTTTCCCATGTCATTCCTCAGATTCTTAATTTCTCAAGTAACTATTTACAATTTTCCCCCTCTATACTTGAATATTGTAATATGTTTTCAAACAAATTATCAAGAATTAAGTCAATATCATCCATTTGGTTAAAGATATTCGACCTTAAATATTATCCCCTTTATAGTCCAACATGTATGAATTTAAACACCCAATAACAAAAGTCATGGTACTCATTAAATTGGTATCCTATAAAAGGTACTCTGAAAAAAAAAAGTCGAGTCCCAGCTCCCTAAACGTACATTTTGTAGTATTTAGGCAATGTTGAGAAATTAAAAGATGAATAGTTTGTGGGTTTTTTATATAACCCTAGTAAAAATCAAACTATGTTTACTAGGCCCATTGCCTTAGGTAAAAATAAGAGCAATTATCCTGAAAATGAAGGTACAAATGATAGAAAATGAATTGTTTTTCATTGATGAACAAGATTAGAAGAACATCTACATAATGGAGTCTCTTCTCTTTTTTCAGAAATTACAAAATACTTTCAACATAAGTTATCATCTATTTCACAGCATCTTGTGCTTCATCATTAGCCACTTGAAGTTCATTTAATCGACCAACTTCACTCTCTTCAGCTCAACGAAGTGCTTTTTTGGCATTTGTAATGGCTTTTATACCATCCAATTAGACTTCTTCCAAATAATTATGAAGCTGGTCAAGCTCCCCAGTAATAGCATCTAACTCTTGTTGAAGGTGAAACTGTTGGAAAATCTTCTCCTTGATCTTTTGCTACATCTCCTTCATCTTTACAGCATGATCAGCCTTAGCTTGGGACACTGCAGCCTGAAATTCACTGATATTTGTCAGAAATATAGCTCTGATCAGGTCTTGACGACACCTTTGCTCTTGCTCCCTCCTTCAAATGACTAGTTTCACTACAACATGGATTTCTCGATATCCAAAACCACCAAGTCCCATCATGATGAACATGGATGAAAGTCTGCAAATATTCGAAGATATCTCTTCAAGAGGCACCTCAGATATTATCTTCCATATATTTTCCATGACTTGCGACATGAGAATTGAAGGACCTTTTGCACCTATGGGTCTGATTCGACATCACTATCAAAAGGAGGAACATAGTCTGGTATTAATGCACTTAAGTAAGTGTCTTGTTCTGCTCCTTCTCTCACCCCTATTGCTTCACCTTCTACTACTGTCTGGGTTGAGGCTGAGGCTTCACCTCCAAATCTAGCCATTGAAGTTGACAACCCTGTTTGGTCAATTGAATGTATGGTTAGTTTCAAAGGATAGTTAAATTTGATTGATTGTCTTTCAGGTTAAGTAAGCTACAAATATCATCATATTTTACCTAACAGTAGATCAGTAACTTGTGAAGACTCCTCCCCATCTTTTCTATCTTAAACATGATTCTCAGGATGGGTTTCAGGAGGGTATGTCGTGCTAAGCTCCACCTAAGCCAGTGTTTCTGCAATAAGAGTTTTGAAATCAATGTCTACACCCCTTTCAAGCATTGTTGGTTCAAAAGTTTCTATAGTTGGGACTGTACATTTTTTTAACAAAACATGGTTAGAAGTGTAATCATGAAAAGATTAGTGGGAAAAATGATGAATCTCACGTCCTGATGATTCTATAACAAAATCTCCAAAATCTTCTACACCAGGTGGTAAATGAACATGTTCTAAAATTTCTTCAAAGGAAGTTCCAAGATTCATCATTTTATCCAATGATATCCCAGATCCTAGGTTAGTCTCACCAGTGGTAGCACTCAGAATGTCTTCTTCATGACTTTCATTTTGAAATCTCTGACCCCAGATAGCTTCTTCAAAAATAGTTGTGGGGTCAGCTTCGATGGTTTCCAAATATTCTATTTCATGTGTTGATCCTAAAACATCACAAAATGGAAGTCAGTTATTGTCTCATTTGAGGTTCTATGACGTATTATTAATTTACCGGAAGTCTCTTTTCTTCGGGCATCAGAAACAAGAGCGGTGCTGGGAACAGACGCTGACTCATCTACTCTCAGTATTTCTTCAAGAACATCCATTTTTCCTAGAACATGTGGATGTTCTACATCAACCTCTATTTCACTCTAAGGATGTTCAGTCCTTTCCATTAAAGGGGAAACTGAAGAATCCCCTGCAATCCCGAGAAGTTTTAGCACTTTTTCATAAATTAAGATACATGAATACCAGAATGGCTTACCACTATTGATAAAGCATTTGACTATGGTCTTCTTTCTTATATGAATTTTCTTCTTAGCCTATTTGGGTGGACTGGAGTAATCATCTCCGAAAATAGGTATCTGAGACAATAACTCCCTTTCTAACTCCTCATCCATGACTTGTTGGCCTAGAGATACTTCACCCGGCTCATGAGGAGATTCAGTGGCTCCAAGAGAGGTTCCACAAGGGCTATACCGGGGAAAAGGGATATCAGTGGTTCTTTTCTTTTCAAGCTGTAGGATGAAGAATATTATTTCCTTGAATAAAAAATCATTAACTAAATTAAAATTTCAATGAAAATAGAAATATGAGAAAAAGGAAACTTATATCTTCAAGAGACGTGTAATCACGCCACTGTTCATCTAATTAACGACCAATACCCCCAATGGTAACACAGTTCATCATTTCCTTCACCCTCTTGGTGATAGGAACTGACTCATCAGTGGAATATATGAGCATTTTCAGCTCTTTATTGTAATCCCTCACTTCATTGGGGTGGTCCTTAAAGCGGATGTCTGATGAATACCGGAGATTCCCTACTCCAGGGATATGTATCACTTTGCATATGTCTATCCAGGCAGTTTCAGCATAACAATATAAACTCTGACATGTCCAGACAATCTCTGGTCATAAATATTCATAATGCGCAATAGAAGGGCGCGAGGAGAATCTTGCAATCTGGGACTTCATCTTCTTCCCAGCTCCTGCAATCACAGATAAAGAATAAGAAAATGAAACTTGTTACTTTTTAAAATAATTGAGACTAAATTTCCTCAATGATGTAACTCACTAGGAGTCGATGGAGTAGGTCTCTTTACTCTGGCAGGTGGATTATATCTGGAACGAGGCCACTTTGATGCATTTTGAGCCTCATCATCCCCATCCTGGGAATCCAGTGAATCATCTCTGGGTGAGGAATCTGGGGAATCAGCTCTAGGTGATGATGAGTTACCTTCCAATTGAAAAGATTCTTTCCTAATGGTTCTCTTATTTATCCCCACTCGAGAGACCGGCTAATTCAGTACCCCTTCAGGGTATGATGCTACCCCGCTCTCAGTATACCATATAATCAATCGATTTGTTGCTTCAACAACTGGTAGATCAAATACCACCACAGTCTTCTCCATAGATGTCAACAACCATATTTGACGAGAAACCATCAGATGATGCTCTAACCTGACATGCACTAGAGTGGATACATTAATTTTCTACATAAATTTGAATTGATGTCCAAATTTTTATAGAGCATAGGCCCCAAATTTAATGTCTATGTCAATCCTTATGGCCAATGTACCATCTCTTCCTGCCAGCATATATGACCTTAACTCTAGGGTGGTTGTTCCATCATCAAAAAAATCACCCTATTGGAGGATTTCCATAAGGAAAGAATTGAAACTCCTTGAATACACTCAGCCTTATTTTAATATCATAAGGGTTGATGGATAAGAGAGAAATTTCAGAAAAGGCCTGAACAGACAACCGTAATGAAATTCCAGGAACATATACCCCACAATATACATAATATGTCCTGAAATGGTTGGCGATCCATCCCCATAAATCATGGAATGGTCCCACTATTCATAGAATATACTTACCCATATAAACAGGAAGTAAGCTCCTGTGAATCTTTACCAAAACTGGTGTGGCCAAACCAACCATCTTATTTTCAGCCAGCTTGGCTGCCAAGACAAAGGTCCTCGGCCTCACACCTCCATTCGAATCCAAAACTGGTGAAAGGTAAACACTGAACCACAAGGCCAAAATTCCTTCCAGATGGGTCTTTACTAGAATTTTCTGGTTCATTTCTTACCCCCACTTATCAAACACTCCTACTTCCAGAGTTGGCCAAAATGTTCCCGGTGCACCCCTCTTTTCTGCTCTGGGGAAACTAGTAGGTCGAGTGGAAGAAGGTACCTTCTCTCTCTTCTTAATCAGAAATATGTACCTCCACACCTCTTTATGGATATATTTTCTAGAGCGGGTTTTCTTGGTAGTGGTATTATTAAGCTTGTTGAAAATTTTCATTAACTCTTGGGCCAAAGCCAGAGTCTTCTTCAAATCATTCCAGGTCACCTTGGGGTGGTTGAATTCATCATACATATCTCCCAAAATTAGATCCCCTAAAATCATATTGAATACCCAAAAACTGATGCCTACTTCTCCATGAGTCATATGGAATGAATTCATTTCCAGGCTCCAACAGCTGATTAACACTGACACAAAATTTCCATTCTTTTAGACATATGTCCACCCAGTCCAGACAGATTTATATATTGCAGCTCCCTTCAAATTATCGACAAACTATGCATGGGATTTTCACACATATTATGCCCACATCCAAGTCAGATTCACACCTCCTCCAGGATGGAAATCCCAACTCTTCCTCCATCCCTTAGAATGGTCTATCTGAGAATTTCAGAAAATAGAGGGATAGAAATGTGGCTGCAGCTCCAGTGTGTGAGGCTTTAGATCTGGAGCACATTGTCTATGGTGCATTATGTATTCCTTCTCCACTTTTCCATCATTGAAAAATTATCCTGCAACTGATACATTTGCCGAAGAGAAGTTGGTGTAGGTTTGAAACCAGAAATGAGAGATATAATTCATTGCCTCTGATACGTTGTCTTCATGCAGATGACCATGGCCATACAAGGGTAAGTAGATACTCTGTGGGAAATTGACATGATATTTATTTAAGAACATAGCTACATCCAAGAGAGTGTTGTCTCAAATAACATAATATTCATGGTCGAGGACATTCATCATGTCATCTATTCTCTTGTTGGCTAACTCATCAGCTGGTCCAATTCTTTTTGGAGCCATTGAATCTACACAAAGATCAAACAATCAACTATAAAGTAATTTTGTTTCCTAAAATTTTGATGAAGGAAGTCAAAAAAATGGCAAAGGAATTAAGGCGCACAAGTCCCAACATGGATCCCAAGTGAAACTAGTCACGCAGGTTTTTTCACCCTAGTCATAGCGCACAAGTCAAATACCTTCTGCAGAAGGGAGACACAATCCAGAAGGGTAATTTTCTGAAGAAAGAAGCACCTTGCGTGAAGAGGGCTCAAGTTTTTGGAAGATGAATGAATTTGCGCAGAAGTGAGCCTATATATATAGGCGATATAGACCACCTACGCACCATACTTGCACGCCCCAAAATCTGCGCGCTGAACTTGTGTGCCATAGACCCTTGATTCCTCTAGCTTTAACTCAAAGCCAGATCCTCTTTCCATTTCAGATCCAACTCTGAGGGGGGACTTTTTTTACACTCCTTTTCATCACAGAGTCCAATGAATGGTAAAGGAGAGATTCTTAAGCACAATGAGTGTCACCCTATGCAGAAAATAAAAAAAAATTGACAGAAGCATAAATAAAGGACCCATTTGAAGTAATTCGTGCATGTTACTTGTGTGTCGCGCAAGTCACTTGTGTGCTGCCTTGGAGTCGCGCAGCTCACTTGCACGCCTTATTTATTTTTTGGCCCAAGGTGAATGGTTTCCTATAAATAGACCATGTGGGACCCCATTTCGAGGATAGATTTTTCTAGAAGTCAAATTCAAGCTCTGGTCGCCCTAGTCTTCAACTCAACTCTTCCTAAAGCTTCTAAGGTAAAATCTTACCTAGAATGGAAGACTTGAAGGGGTAGAATAAGGCCTAAGTGTTTAGAATTCATCAACACTTGCACGCCTAAGTGTTCAGACCTCATTAAAAATGGAAACACTTGTGCGCCGCGTTACCCTTTCGATGAAACATGTGCACCGACCTTTTGGAAACATCTTAGGATAATACTAAAGCTTGAGTTAAGTCCCGCCAAAGTATTACCCTACCGATTCTTCATCTCCCAAATGACCCCATGCCGTGCAAGTATAATTGCGTAGCCAAGACATGCATTCCAAATGACTTACGCGACCAACACTTGCATGTCAACTTCATTTGTGTGCGTTTCTCCCATTCACCTCTCCTATTCTAGATATTAGCCCTCAAACCCTTTTCAAATCCATTTATGGCATGAATCCTTTGTTGGATTCCTTATCTGAAAGGAATTCTGTGAGAACCTCACTCAAAACCTCGTGACTTACAAGATTTATATCACTACGGTTTGAGGTTTCCTCTATATAACCTCATCCTTCAAGATGAGAAGATCTTTTAATTAGGGGATCCTTCTCAAGAGTAAGCCCCAAGTCCCCTTAACCTAGGCCTCCTTCTCATAATTAAGCCCCAGTCATAAGTTCCTTTGACATGTCCCTCCTTTTCAGGAGTAAGCCCCATTCATAATTTCCTTTAAAAATTGGGACTCATTCTCCAGAGTAAGTCGCAATCTTAAATTTCTTTTGATTTGGGCCTCCTTCTCAGGAATAAGCCCCAATCATAAGCCCCTTTTAATTTGGTCCTCCTTCTCAGGAGTAAGACCCAAGTTATAAGTCCCCTTTAATTTGGTAATCCTCCTTAAGAGCAAGCCTCGTGTTAAAAATACAAATCTCCATAAAATAAAAATACCTTTATGGACCTTGCTCCTGAGATTCTTTCCTGAAGTAAGTCATGGTCTTCATTTACTTGGGCTATCATACATAAATAATCCCCACGTAATTTCTTGTGACTACCACTTTCATGGAACAATAGTCAGGTTTACTAATACCTCTCATTTCTCACACCGAGCATGACTGACGTGAACTTAGAGTGTAAACGTAATCACGACAACTCTTTTTGGGCCGTTAACCATGAATAAGCCCCATATTTCTTCACCCAAACTACGTGGACTTTGATATCTTCCATAAAAGTAGAGTACAATGGAATCCTTTCTAAAGTTCAAGCCCATCATTCATTTATTTTCTTCCATCCCATATGACATTAAACTATATACTTCTTTTCAAACTACGCGCGTTTTCATTCCTTTTTAATGAGGATACGTAGGTATCCCATCTGCGGGTATGATCCCAAATCTGAAATAATCCATGTCTTTCTAAAGTAAAATAATCTTCAAGTCCCCACTGAGTGGATTTAAACCCAATATGGTCATCATAATGACTGATAGATTTCTATATAATGTATCAAAGGATACCATTGAAAATGAATCTTCAATGCATACAGATGATTCTCCATCGATGAATAACCTAAAATACATATAAAATATTCTCTAAATCCCATACATATTATTAATTGATTTCCAAATCTAAAGAAAAAATCATTTTCATGCTTTTTGAATTGATAACGATTCATGAACATAACATAAATATATAAGCGAGTCCCAGAGTAGGAAATAATTCCCCCCAAAAATGTATGATGAGCCTGACCTCCCATCCTCTCGACCAATGGAAATTTTTAAGCCTCATCGGTCCACAACTAATGAGAACCTACCTCTGGAAAGTAGGTACAAATGGATATAGAATCATTTGTTGTTTCTTGTTCTACGAATAAACCCGTTAGAAACCGATTGGAAATTTTGAACCTTAAACAAACAAGGTCGTCCCCATTTCCAGAGGAAACCCTATATTAATAAATATGGTAAATCACCCACTGGTGGTGCCATCTAAAGTAGTACCAACACAAATAATTATATTTAAATTGGGAGATTAGGGTGAGTGAACAAAGTCCAACCACATTACTCAACTTACAAAAGATGGAGGTTCCCCTCTCCCATTATATTAAATAATTATAACCATTGTTTGAAGTGGCCCAATATTTAGGGGGAGATATGATTCATGGGTTGGATGTGCTAATAAATTACATGATATTCATTTAAAGGGATATCTGATTAAATCCAAAAAAATGCACTAAATAAGTGATGTAATAATTATTTCAAGTCTCATTAGATATAAAATTTTATCACAATGTGTCATTGTTGATCCTGAATCAACAAGTGGTTTTAAGAAACCACTTTTGTCTTCAAAATATGATACATAATTTTCATTCTAAAGTAAAGTCACATGTTAAATCTAGAATTACATAAAAAAGGGATTATACTAGAATAAAAAGAGGTTTCCAAGCCTTAATTAAGAGAATCAATTATGTAATATTGAATCTGGATTATAAAAGGGATATCAAGAACTGAATTTATTTATATAGATAGAAGTTATAATGAAAACATGGAAAATAAAATAACCACATGAAAATTATATTCTAAAAGTAAAATAATCAATTCCATATATATATAATTTAGTTCAATGTGTGTGGTAAAACATGGATGGACAGACTCCTAGAGATTGTTATAAAATAATTCCATATTACCAACCATGCATAGAAATAAAACATCATATAATAATATTTTTTTAATGAACCAAAATGGGTCCCAAAGAGTATTCTTGATCACCATGGGCAAGTGACAAGCACATGGGAATCAACACACATAACCATGGGGGTGATTTCACCCTAAAACAACAAGACAATGTCTCTTATATATAATAAGATAAATATAATCAATTAGATTAAATCATGGTTGAAAAATTACATGAACATGAGATATAAATTAACCAATCCTAAAATATTTGAGATGTTATATTTGGCGATAGGATTGAGTTAGATTAAAACCATTTCCTCATTTTGGAATTCATAGGATAAGTATAGAAACATTTGAGATGTCATAGTCAACCATATTTGTGAAATTCTCAAAGGACTATCATACATTCCCTTTTTATGTGATCCAAAGAGACATATTGGAATTTACCTAACTAATAATTTTGAAGTGGATAAAAGTAAACTGACCTTGTGGATTGGTTATCTGGTGCTTTTCTACCCAAGGGATAATTTTTCCTTCTATACATATTTCCAATTTCGGAGTTTCCACCTATGATCATGCAGACAAAGGTGTTCCATCCACTAATAATCCCTATAATGTACACCTTTTCTACCATCAAGTAATTCTCAATCTCAATGAAATTATCAATAAAAACATGAAAACCTTAGAGTGATTCTTAACTCACAGAACCAACTCAAACGCACATGGTTTGAGAGATTAACTAGATGCCACTTCTAGTACAAAGTGAGTAAGGTAAGTAAATTGGGATCTATGTTACATAACTGAGATATCTATATGATTAAGATAAAAATATTTATATATTTTTTAATACTTGAAAGGTATGTAGGTATAATTTTTTTTTAAAAAAACCTCAAATCCATCTGTGGTACGGTATTGATCAACCTTAACATAGATGACTCAGTCTCACCATTTTCATGATAGTCCTTTGAGTATGAACACTACTATATTTAATTTAATCCCATATATATTTAAAAAAAATATATGATCCTATTTATCAAACCTAGCCATGACTTTGAATCTTTAGGTCCCAAGTCACACTATAATATTGGCAGGATTTTCCTATGAAATTCCAATGATTGATCCATATAATGTGGTTCCTGATTCTAATTTTTTCTTTTCCAATACCCAAAAATATTTCACTATTCTTATTAATAGTTACAAAATCACTTATGGTTTAGGTGGAACCACATTCCTATTATCGCACTCCTGCTAATTTATATGTCTTCTTAACCAGTGGTATTTTTTTCTATAACCATAGTCGATGTTATTAAAATCATTACTTAGTCACCACCCAACACTTTATTTATAGGTTTCATAGTGTGCAATAATACACAAGTAAGATAAAATTGGAAAGTTTTCAAAGTAACAACCCATGAAATATCATGTGAATGCTGAATTTATGGTGGTAAATCTCTTTAATAATGATTATACACAACTCTCATTGGATAAACCCATGATAATGATCAGAAAACACTCCTAGAAGTGTTTTAAAACACTTTTAATACTCATACCACCTAGGTATCTTGAATATTAGTATAAAGACGTTATATATACCATTTCATATCCTATATTTTAAGTCCTAAAACATCCTATATCCATAAATAACTTCCTAACTAATATATCATACCAAAATGATATCATTTTTAATATCGCAACCCCAACCAATCACCTTATATAGTATTGGAATTCCATTAACATTAGGTCCATCCCACAAACACTAAAGGTTGGAAATAAACACCTATGATTATGAATATTACTGGGGCATGATTTACCATAAAAATACATAACCTTCAGTGGAATAACTCTAATGGTAAAATATAAATATGATAAACGAGAAAGGAAAACCAGACTATAATAATTTAAAATAATAATAATAAGCAGAGATACAATAAAGAAAAATATCATCAAATAAGTATATAAGACAAAAGGCTTAAAAAGGTAGAATATGGAGCCAAACATGGCACTACACCAAGAGAAAAACCACTACTATCTCTAATATCCAACCTCTATCACCATTAACCACAAAAACAAAGGGATTATCTATAGAATTATGAGGTCATCCTTTTACCTATACCATGTCAAACTTCATATGCACCAAGATGCATATGCGGGGTGTGAGTATGTACACCCAGTAGACAGTCAACCAAAGACTTCCTACATATGATAATATAATAAAAACTAGTAATATAACATTTTATATAAAATAAAAGTGATGCTAAAAACTAGTGAATAAGATATAGATAACCAGTGAAAAAACTCACACTATAGAACACATATAGATCAGGAAATCACACACCCATAAAAACACTAAAACTTCCCATATGAGAGCTATTAAACTAACCTAGTGTACCCCAAATCTAAGTAGAACCAAATTAATAACCCAAAATAATGATTAGAAATCCATCCCCCTGACCTAAGTCATCCCTTGGTGGTACAATCTATGTTCCTAATTAAATAGAATTGGTATCCAAATCCAAACCAACAAAGGTGAAATATATGAATCATGAATGAAAATTAACCTCTTTCAAGACATGTTTATACATATAAAAGGGCTGCATATTTCTATAACCCTTTGCACTGAAGGATCTAAAAAACCAATACCTACGACTATGAAAACCACCAGTGTCAGAGGAGGGGAGCCGACCTAGGGTAGGATATTGATGGGTTCATAGGGGAAAAAGGAGTCACAGGTGTCGAGGGGAGAAGGGGTGTTAGCAGTACTGAGCAACGTGGTCACCGGAGGAATGGGAGGGGAGAAAAGCTAGGGTTGGGGCTTGTCGGTGGAGAAGCATCGCAGGATTCGGGGAAGAGGGTCGGCTCAGGTGGGGGGGGAGTGCCGCCACCATAAAAAATTAAATGGTTTTTGTGGTGGTTTTTAATAAACGGTCGCTAAACCATTTTACAAAAAGGTTTATCGGCGGTTTTGTAAACTGCCACTAAATTACCGCTGGTATAGGTGATTTATGTTGTAGTGAATTCAAAAGATTAGTTATGAGCTTACATTATCTCATAAATTCAAGAATAAAATATTTTTTTATGTTGAGAGTATTTTTGATAGATGTGAAAGTGATCCATTGGATTCATATATTATGGATACCATAAGAGTTATCAAATGAATTTAAATGACTTTGATTTATTAGCTATTATATAAAAAATAAAATAATTTTAATCTAATTAACAGTATAGATATTTATTGGGCAGGTGATGATGATGAAAGTATGTCCACTTAAAGTTATATATTTAGTGTTGGTATATAGTTCTGTGTGTATTAACTACAAGATATAGAAAACATACATATTTATTTATACCGATGTGTAATATTTTTTAGCTAATATTTCATGTACTAAAATTATTTGGATAAAAGTGTATTTGTATGATTTGTGGGTAAAATTTGCAAAACATCTTAAAAATCATTGTGATAATCCATGTTACATTATACTCTCAAAAATTATGTTACATACACAAGGATCTAGCACATAGATATTAGATATAGCTTTATTTAATAGAACGTTTATAATAAAGACATCAAAATAGAATCTGTTTGTACCCATGTCTGCTTTGGTGATATTTTCATCATATTTTTCCCAAATGAAGTATTTCAGTTCTTGATGATGGATATAAGAGTTCATCCTCTCTCACACCATTAAGAATATTTTGAGAGAAACCCCTACAGGTTCATGGAATATATCATAAAATAGGGAGAGAAGATTCACAACACTTTTCATGAAGGTTGCATTTCATTCTTTTTTTGTTCTTTTTAATGTGTTTTTTATTTCCAAAGGGGGGGATTTTTTTAAAGAGGAATGTACATGGATTGAGGGGGATAACATATTACCACTTTTTAAAAATAATTCTTATAAGAAATATATTAATTTATCTGAAGAACACTAATATAACATTCCTTGTGGTGTCATGATGATCTTTTTGTAACAAAAGATATGATTTGGAATCTTTTGAATGAAAGGTGTACATGTGAATGAAATAAATACAAATTGGAGGATGGAAGTAATATCATGTTTTAAATGATTTTTATTTTTGTTCCCTATATGATTCATTTTTAGTGATACTCATGAATTTCATTGTGAGGAGTTTGGATGTTACTCAGAGTGATTGATAATAGATTATTTTTATTTGAAATTTTTCTAATATAATTTGGAAGGATGTGTATAATTCTAAAAAATTTAATACGTCAGAAAGATATTTATACCTTTATAACATCAAAAGGGTTAATTATAAATGATTTACTTCATCATATGATTATTTTTGACCAAAACTCTTTTATTATATGAAATTTTCCTTCTTGAAACTAAAAAATGAAAAAGTCTTGGAATGTATGTCATTATCATAAGAGTTCATCATATGACTTATCTAAATCATATGAGTGCATTATAAGTATTTATTTTATTATATGAATATTATTTCCAACATCAAACATTGAAGATGAATGCACATATAACATTATGGGTTAGTCATAATTTTTTGACTTTTTTGGAAATTGTATAACTTCAGATTGTGTAACTTCACATGTAATACAAAATAAAAGTAGGGAAAGTTTGACAAAGGAATCAAGTATTATGAGATTATGATATGACATTGATCTATTTGTATGAATATATTAATAAGATGATGTAATATCACAAGATTTAAATATAATTAATATGTTTGATAGTGTACAAAATAAATAATACTGATCATAATTGAACCAAGAAATGTTTTTATTTAAATATAACTTTTATAACCTAACCACAAAATTTACAAGTATGAATAAGAATAACTAATTTTTTAAATATAAAAAATAATTTTATAATAAATTTAAATGTAGTAGTTTGTTATTATGAAATAAGAAGTCAATTTTTAGTAAATCCATCTTCTTCTTAAAGGATAAAGTTTCTTAAAAATTGGTTTTTATTGATTTTGGTGAGAAAATAATATAATTTTTTAAAAAAAATTTAAAATTTTATTTTATAAAATTAAAATATTTTTTAAATCATAGTATCAGAATTATCTAATAGTGAAATTGATAAATTTTTCTAATATATTATATTTTTTAGTGAAGAACAAAAAATACTAATTTTGTTGAAAACATAATTTTATTTTGAAGTATTTAAATGTTAAAATTATATTTATGATTTTTCTAAAGTTTAATTAGTTCATTTTTATATAAAATTGTCCATTTTTTTAAATGATTTTTTATATATTAATTTTGTATAAAAATAAGTAATACTTAAAATAGGTATTTTTCTTAAAAAACTATTTTTCATTGCCTTATATCTATTGGATTTTAATTTAAATTATTCAACTTATATGATTAATAGTTTTAAAAATGGATTAAAAATTTAAAATATAGAGGTCAATATTTATAAAATATTTACTTTTAATGATTAGTCACTATGAATAGTGACCATAATAATTATTATTACCATGATAAAGGGAAAAAAGGGTAATTAATGGTTAAAAATAATATGATATGAACTATAAAATGACTCTAAAACTATATAAAATTTTATTGGATGTGTTAATTTCATCTATAATCATCAAATATTTAGTTATATGTCATTTTTCATCTTTGGATGATATTATGACATACATAATATTTAATGTAAAGAAGAGTAAAAAATGCCACACTAATGTTTTTGATAAATATAATAATTTTAAAATTATGATAACTAGATGATATGTTCATTTATAAATACTATTATCAAATATAAAAGATTTATAATCCTCATGTAAATTTATTTTTAATTTTTATTGAATAAATAATTACCTTAAATGAATACCCAACATTGACTCAATAATTATTCAATTAATGGGAAAATAAAAATATAATTATTGAAAATAATAAAAGTTGTGTAATTTAAAATAATTAATGTGACCCATTAATCTTATAGATAAATAAGATGTATTATTGATTATTTTATTCAAATTCCATTGTTTTCATGTTATTATTAAAGTCAAAGAAAATGAATAGTAATAATATTGATGTTAATGATATTTTGTAATAAATAAAATTTTATTAAATGATTTATAAGTCATAAATTCATTTTATTTATCCAAATTAATTATATATGGTAAATATAATCAATTAGGATACATTTATATGTATTTTTCTATATTATATTAAATTTATCACCCCTTAATGTGTACATAACTTCTATATTACAATAATTATCAAAAGGGTTAATGATTGGTTAAAACAAAATTATAAGTGTAAAAATGTGATCGATGCTATTATATATTTTATTTTATGAGATTAGTTAGATTAATTATAATATTAAATTAATATATTATCAATTTTTAAGTTTTTCTACATCAAAATTAATTTATATTAATTTATTAATTGAAGAATTTCCAATAGTTCTCATCCCATGTCTCATAAAAAGAAACCTCTTCTTCTCATTTCAACAGATATCACGAACCATTATCTATAGTAAATAACTTTCCAAATACAATATCTAAATCTATAATCACATTCTATATTATATTTTGGATCATAAAATTAATATAAAAAATCATTAGGTGTTAACCTTAAGAGTTTTTCTAAAGAAGAGGTATCGTTTTTAACTAATAATTTTTTTATTAATTCATCCACCTCCATCAAATATTTTTAAACCATGATGATATAAAAACACTGATATATTACAAATACAAATAAATTATTATAATTATTTTTTATCCTATATCCATCTCTAACCACCATCCATTGGAAAAGGAATACATTGTTCGTGTGTACGGTTGACTAGTTCTTCTTGGACTGATGTAGTTCATTTTGCATCACCATATCACTTGGATGGATTGTAAAAATGGAATTAGTGTTTATATATGAAAATAATGAAAACATTATCATTATTAAAAGATAATGTATCTTTTAACTTCTTACCTTTCCACTCCCTGAAAACTGATAGTGTTGTTCGTGTGAACGTGTAGTCTACCACATCTACGAAGTGATGTGATTTGTTATTAATCACTAAAACACATGGATAATATATATAAGTATATTTTAATAAATTAAATTATATTTATGATTATATGATAATTCTTAAAATATAAAATATTACTTACCTTCATTACATAATAATCATTGATAAATGAAAACATTTCTCAGGCATACATATGATCTACAATGTCTATGATAGTAATGGAGTTATTTTTTAATGACCATATTTAATGGATATACTTAAAATTATAATAAACATTTAAAAATGATAACTTCATCATGATTATTATTCTATAGATTATTTACTAATGGAATCATTTACCATATTGAACATAGTAAATTCCTTTTGGACTTATCAACCAAATATCGTCAAAACATTTGAAGTGAACTGAAACCATAAATTAATTCCTATAACATGATAACATGTGATATAAAAAGAAAAATAAACTATAAAAATGGTTTCAAAAAATTAAATAATTGATATAAGTATATTATTTTGTAATATAAATAATTTATATGACAATTCATACTCAAGGTAAGGTACTTTTTAAAAGAGAATCTTTTATTTTTTCCCCTTAAAACACTTTTTCGTCAATGTCCATATTGTTAAAATAATTTTATGGATGTGTTTTAAAGAACATAAAATAATTATAAAGAAACTTTCTTTTATATTTTTACTTCCATTCATAGGTTTTCAAAAGGAATATTTTCTAATTAATATTTTAATGTTATTTATTATAAAAAAATTAATGTTATATTTCTTACACATATAGTGAAATAAAATTCTATCAACTATAACCATTATTTAATTTGAATATATATTTACAAGATTTCTTGTTTTTATAAAATAAAATACCCTCATTACAATTTATTTATTTATTTTCAAAAATGTTTTTAAAATCAAAAAATGTTTTCTTATTAATGGAAATAACACATGTATGATGCATGATTTTAGATATTCTATTATAGTTCTTGGGAATTATTTTTCACGAGGGGTAGTTCAGTTAAAACCTGAAGGAATATAATGCCTTTATTGGTATCTAATTCAATGGGTAAGGGGTATATTTAACCAATTAGGTTTCCCCTAAGAGATTATTGGTATACACTGTGTTGGTTATTCCAAGTGTAATATCGATGGTTATTTTATTTTTATCAGTGATGATTATTTTATGTGACGTCGTGAATGACACTCAAACTATAACTCTGATGGTAATCCTATTTATAAGAGTTAAATATAAATTATTTCATCATGATGCCATTTTATTTTCAATAATTTTTATGGGTTTTTTACAAAAATATTACGATCCCTCTAGGATAGATAGTGAGCTTATGTTAAAAGTAATGTTCATGATATATTTTAAAGTTGAAAATAATAACTTTTTAAAAATGTTTTAATGAGTTGTTAATGAATATAAGAAACATTAATTAATTTCTCTTTTCCTTTTAGATTTCGTAAATATTGTTTAATTAAAATTTGTCGGAATAAATGTTGATTTATTTCATAGGAAAATGTTTATATTTTTCCAAATTTTAATTAGAGAAACAAATTTTTTTATAATTATTCATGAAATAATAGTTTATTTCACTATATTTATGTTCCTGAGTGGGATTTTTGAGATCATACATTTTTTTATTATTTTTATCATAGTTATAAGGTTATTTATGGAAAAATAAGAATTCAATTTTAAATTTAGGTGGAATTTTCATGAAAAGAAATTAGGTTTTACATTAAAATTTTTATATTGAGTGAAAAATGGATACTAAGTTGACGTTTACACTTTTTAATGTATGGGATTTTTATATAAGATTTATAACCGAATTCTCTCAAAATATAAATATAAAAAGATATTTAAAAATGAAATAAATCCAATTATTTTCTAATTCATCATAATATGTAATGTATAAGGCTCGGCCCTTATGTTTGACCTCTAAGGTTGTATGATAAACTATGAATTATAACACTACATAAATGTTATCCCATAATGTGTTTCCAGAAATCTATGTAGAAAACTTATTAATATTTAATGTCTAAATATAATAATGTGAAATAAATAAGAAAACTATTTTTTTTATAATTTTTTTAGAGGTCAATACATTTTTATTTCAAATGGAGCGTTTATGGGGGGATAATTAACCAATGTGAATATGATGTCTATAAAGAGTCTGAGGAAATATAATTTAGTTTTTGTTAATTTTGTTTCATGATTCTTGGATGAAATATCATCATATTGTCTATTTCATTTCTCATTCATGAGTGCTTTATTCTGAATAGGGTAGACATATATCATTTTTTTTCCCTCATTCAATACCATCTAGAAGTAAATTACTTTCATAAGAATATTAATTCATGTGTTTTAGAGCATCCTGACTCTCATTAAAGATATGATTCATTCATAAGTGAAAAAAGAATATTTTATGTTGAAGTGGTTTCTATATAAAATAATACATAATTATTCAATAAATGGAAATAGGGAAATATTTGCTCCATAAATATACATTGAGTCCTATTGTAACAATATTTAGTATGTGAAATTATGATTTATGTTAAAATTATTTAGGTTTACTTTATTTAAATCATTGATACATAAAATAATTTTTTAAATTAAATATAAATTATCTCTCACTATGTTCTTAATAAATTTCATCCTTATTTGACATATCATTTTTAAACACTTTCTTCATAACATATGAAAATAACACATAGAAAATGGTGAGCTCAGATGCTCAATAAGGGGAAAATGGCTATATCAATGATCACAAAAATGTAACATTACATATTCATATGTGAAGATGTGATTTCTATTTGAAAAATTATACCCACCATTTCATAGAAAATATTCGTGAGTCATGGAATAATGCATTGAAGTTTATAAGACATGACTCCTAAATTAATTGAAGAACACCACCTATAAGTGAATGACATTTTCATAATACATAATTTTTTTGGAATACACTTAACCATATAAAATCATTTAATTTTTTCATTCATAAATACCAAGAATATTAGAGTGGATTGGATGTATTCCACATTCCCTCTTACCCTTATTAAAGGTCCACTCCCAAGACAATCATAGTTGTCAAAGTCTCTTACTAAACTAGTTTAACTATCCATTAATGTCTATATAATAAAATGAGAAATACATATTTTCCCAATTCATAAGATGTAAATATAATTCTATGTCCACCCATAGCAATTTTGATATAATAAATATGTGTTCCAAAACATCATAAAATATTAATTATATCATAAATCAAGGAAAATAAATGGGTTTAATAAGTATATTATCATTTCATTATATCATAACCCATGGAAATGATATGAGTTTTATTAATATTCCATCAGAAGATAATTTAAAAATGGAAAGGAAATGGTTCACAAAGAATCATACTTAAATGATCATCATTCTATGCTATTCAAATAATTAAATTGGATGGTATCATTGGATATTATCATTAGTAAAGAGTAAGTGACATTATAAGATGTAATAATACCACAAAAATTCCATTAAAATATCATTGGAACATTTCTTGTAGAAAATATCCTTTTCAATTTGAAATAAAAAATTTTAAAAATAAAATTTACCTAATGTTAAGGGAAAAAGTTATTTCAAAAGAACCTTAAAGAATAATAAAGGAATCTTCATATTATCGATCGATCATGATGTTGGTAAATTATGTTTATGACACATATATTAAAACAAATATTCATTTCATTTTTCCAATAAAAACTCAAAAGTACTGCATTTAGAAATTAGAGAAAAGATTTATTTTTTAAAAAAATTATAAAAACAAATAATGGATAAAAATTAATTTAAAACGTCATGGGAGATTATAAAAAATTATAAAAAATAATTTATATAATATTTATATAGAGGAAAATAATTTTTTATATAGGATAGAAATAATTCTGGTTATCCTTATAATCATTACTTCGATATCTTGATTTCTCAAAGAGATGAAAATGAAAAGAAAATAATTAATCTCAAAAATTACCACAGGAGAAGAAAAATTAAAGGATTATTGAAAAATGGATCATAAAATTTAATTATTATAAACTAAATATTAAACAATCCAGATATACTAGGAGATTAAATCATAAATCTCATACGTCAACTTTGACTGGATTAGAAATAATTTTGTGATATTGTGTAATAAATTTTAATTTATTAAACATATTTAGAAATTATATATAAATACTTATAATATTATAAATGATCCATTTTTACATTATAATATCAATTAAAAATAATTTTCATTAAAGGTTTTCTTTCAGGTTTTAATTGTTTCATTTTTCATAATGATAGAGGTTTGTTAGTTCCAGTCCATAAACATTTATCATGGATACATTATATTCAGTGTTTTTTCTATAATATAAATATAAAATATATTAATTATATATATATATATATATTTATATTAATCCAATAAATATAGTAACAAAAAAATGAATTACATTGTTCATCGAGATGGTAGGCCATACATAAGTGTAAACTCATTTTTCACATTTTAATGTATATAATGAAAGGATGTTAAATAAAAATTCACCATTATATAATTATTATAAAATAATATATATATATATATTTAATATATTCATTGAATATATCCCTATTACCATCCATTTAAATCAAAATCTAAAAACAAATCACCTCTCTTCAAGTAGGTGGTGGACTACATGAACGCATGAGCGACGTAATCATTTTCCAACTGATAGAAGCGAGATAAGGTAAATATGAAACTATAATTACAAAATATCAATTATATAACATATATAATATATAAACATTAAACCAATCATAAAAAAATCCAAGAAATATGGTGATTAAAAATTAATTTTATCGCTACGTGGAGGCGGTAGTCCACACGTATGCACAACCAATAATTTAACTTCCAATTTGAGGGGAAATAGGGATAATAAAGGTTGTTTTAAAATCAAAATAAAATTTCAATATATTTATGGAAATAAATATTTTATTTTATGATGAAATATATATATTTTATGGATAATAATAAATAATTTACAATATGTTGGGTAGAATGAGTGCCTCTCCATCTGGTGGCCTCATTTATATCCTTTCCTAAAGATAATTAAAATAGTATTTAAGAAGAATGTAAACTATAACTATTGTATAGGGATGTTTATAAGATAATTTGGTATGATTAAGATGATCTAGATGGCTCAATGTGGTGTAATGAAATGAATGGTGGGGTGTCATTTTATAAGTGGGGGTAGAGAACACATTTGGAATTTTTTAAAATATTAAAATATAATAATTTCATAATCAAGAAAAATGAATCCAAATGGTAAAATATTTGAAGGTGGGATAGTATAAGGTAAAAATACTTCCATAAAATAGTATTTAGGAATGTTTAATTTTCAAAATTATTATTATTATTATTTATCGATAACATATTGTTTTAAGAGTTAGAAGAAATAACTTAAATGAGGTCGGGGACAATAATTACATCTCCTTCAGTTGGCCTCTTTTAGATCCTTTCATAACAATACTCATAATGGTATTTTATTAATAATAGAACCTCTTACTCATGGATAGTAATGATTAGAATATAATTGATCAAGATTTTTTCGATTTAGATGGATGAATGTGACATAAGGTAATGAAAGGATATGTTCCCTTTGAAATGTATCAAAGTGTTCACAATAGGAATTTCTTATAAGAATAAAAAATAACAATTTCATGATCATGTAAAATACATAATAATTTCAATATATTTGAAAATTGGATAATTTTAGGTCATTATATATATGTAATATATGACTTAGATATGTTTAATTGCAAAACATGCCCTAATATCAGGGTTTAACCACCACCACCCCCTGATAAACACATTTTCACCTTAACCATGGTAACATATTTTTAATGTTTTTACGATAAAAAATGAAAATAATTAAGTTAACCTAGTTAAAATATATATATTATAAAAATTTCAGATATTTATTCCATGTCATCATATTAAATTCCTAGATGTGAGCTAATTTAATTTAAGACTTCGCCCACAAAATGTGATGGAAAATCGTTTTCCTGAAAATTTATATTCATAATTAAAAATATTATAACCAAATCCAACATAAAATAAATTTCAATGAATTTATTTTGATTAATAATAATATAAATGAACTAATTTTTCATTCAAAAAAATGTTAAATCAAAATTTGACTTCTTAAATTCTTTAATTTTAAATAAATTTTTCAATAAAAATGAAAACATTTCACATTTCATTGATAAATTAAACATTAAAAAATTTATGAATGGTTCACTATAAGTAATTATTAAAAATATGACATAAAAATTATGTAACTTTTTAAAAATATATTATTTGAAATTAGAATAAAATAAATATATTATTTTCTTAAAATATTAATAAAAAAAATTTGAGGAAAAATTTATTTTTAAATCTTATAATTAATTTAATAAAAATTGACTACTAATTTATCAATATATATATTTATCTAAAACATTAATAAATATTTTACCTTTTACAAATTGATTATTTATATTTAAATTTCCACATTAATGGATATGTTATAATAGTTTTCTATATTATGATTCATTTAGACTCAGGGTCGCATGTATCACAAAATATTTGTGAAATTATGTTTATTTTAAGAGAAATATAACATAAAATTATGGGGTGTTACATTATGCCACCCTAAAATGAATTTCACACCCATAAATTAAATCAATCTAATGAAAACAAATCATGATACCATTGTTTCATCACATCCATGGGTTTTCATGTAGCCTCTCTGAATTTATGATTCCTCTAGAGAACTTTAACTTGATGAGTAGTCCTATTCTATAGAACTTTATCTCTACAATCAAATATTTCTATTGTTTTTTATTTATTGTAAGGATCCTTCCCTAGTGTTATGACCCCTGAGATTAGTACATGATCAGGTATTTACATTCTTGTGAGAGATACATGGAATACATCATAAACCTAAGATAGGTTCGGTGGAATCACTAAGAGATAAGTTATTGCCCATATTTAATCAAGAATATTGAAGGGAAAACATAACTAGATATTATAATTACATTATTTTATTATCTTGTGACCTTCTTCCATAGGGAAATTCATTGAAATACCTTATCACCAACATTAAATTCATGATTTCTCTAACAACTTTTATCATAGCATTTCTATCGACTCTAGGATACACAGATGCACTATTGAAAGCCTATGAATTTTTCGTTCATTTACTCACCAAATCTAGGTCCTAATATCTTTATTTACATGTCTTAATTGTAAAAAATGTTGTTAGACATTTATTTTCATGGAGAGATTCATAAGTATCAATCTAAACACCCATGTTAATGCAATTGTAATTATATAATTCGAAAAGATGAATATATTGATCTTAATAACCATTTAAATATGTATAATAATATCTCAATATATCCTTCAATATTTTAATGGTCCTCTCATATTGGAAATGAATATTGGGATGATAAGTACTATTGAAACACATCTCTGAATAAATAACCTTCTAAAGACTTCACCAGAACATTCACATAAATCTTGAGTCTCAATTGGAAACAATAGAATATTGTACTCCATAAAACCTTAAAACATCATTAATATATATTATGCTAGGATAGTCAAGATATTTATCTTCTATAATAGTAATGAAGTGTCATGAATTGATATAGTTATTTAATACAACCCAAATAGAAATATGGGCAATATATTTATTTTGGAGTCTGCTGATAACATCCTTGGTGATATTTACCAATTTCCATTCTATTATGGGTAATTTTTTTAACATAATTTTAGAATTTTGTCTCTTATACATAATATAAAAACATACAAAGCACCTTGATACACAATAAAAAATATATACCATCATTTTTACCACAAAAATAGTATTTCAAATCGATATACATATTTCCACTTCCATGATGAATACGTAATGATGAACTATGATCTTCATCCACTATAACCTTATTCAACCATTTTATAGAAAGAACATATACATTGTTTTCAAATATTTTCATTCCATTGCATTAAAAGTTTGATATCATGACCATTTAACACCTTCTTTTTTAGCTTGAGATCTTCCTTTTGTGTAATTTTAGTATTCACTTGGATAGATAGTTCAACAATCATTCTATAAAGATAAGATTAGTCCCCTTACTTAAAGATTTAAAAGTCTATCTTGTGAAATATATGTAAATATTTAAACAAAATATTATCATTATAGATAATATTGAATGATCATTTCTACCCAAGTAATATTCCACATTGATCTCTTTCCAAGGGAGGTAATATGTTAATCATTCATAATCTTTAATCGACTCTATCCACCTTCTTTGGCATATTTTCAACTCACTATGAGTGAATATGAACATTAAAATTTTATGATCAGTATATATGTTACTTGTTTCTCCTCAAAGATAATACATCCATATCTTTAATATAAAAATTATATCTTCAAACTCTTAATCTTGAGTTGAATAATAATTCTCATTAACATTCAATTATCAGATGGAATAAGCTATGACCATATCATTTTACATTGAGATGGGTTAAATTCCCTTATTTGAGGCATCACTATAGATCACAAACCTTTCATCACTTTTGGGTATAGCATGTATAAGGTAATTGACACTACTTTTATTCTATTTCTTGAAATTTTACTCACATTATTATATGAAATGGAAGTTTGATCCATTCCACGTTAACATGGTGAGTGTATTATACAGTCATGAGACATTTACCACCAAGATTAAAACATATCTATATAAAACAAGAAAGCTATATATATTATTCACAATGGTTGTTCTAGGCCATTTTTCAA
This sequence comes from Viscum album, assembly GCA_963277665.1. NCBI lineage: Eukaryota > Viridiplantae > Streptophyta > Magnoliopsida > Santalales > Viscaceae > Viscum > Viscum album. The sequence goes on along the minus strand of OY728141.1, from coordinate 38,080,253 downwards.
TAACATACATATTTAATGTATCTATTGATATACTCTCATTCAGATTATATGACCCAATAATGAATCTTTTTAAAGACAAAATTCACACTTGGAAGTATTTTCATACATATTCTCCTTCTTTAGGGACATTAGTAAAGTCATAAACTAATCTTTATAATCATCTTTACTGTTGTAATATATAAGTTTTCAATTTATAAATACAAACGCCAACTGATCAAGGTAATCTCTAAATAATTTCTTCATTAAATCTCTGTAGATAGTAGGTGCCTTAGTATGTCCAAATAGGATCACTATATATTCATTAGTTCAATACCTCGTATAGAAGGTTGTTGTGGTATTTCATTAATTTTTGACCCCAAACTAAGAATATATAGATTGAAGATAAATCATATCCAAATATTGATCATTATGTACTTAGTAAAAAAGAAAATTAATATGAGTAATGTCATACATATTCTTGATTTTGGCCTTGTTATGTTCCTTATAATCAATGAAAATTCATATCGATTCATCTTTCTTCTTTATAAAATGAATTGGTTCCCCCAATGATGATGTATATCACTAAATGAATCCCTTATAAAAATTCTCTTGGATTTTTCTTCATTTATTATAAAAAAAAATATATCCAATCTATATAGATTTCCCAAAATAATAGTATAACATGGTGTAAGTTCTATTGAAAACTCAGCTTGATCCGGATTCAATGGTATTCAAGAAAATTATTATGAAAAGAAATAAACAAAGTCTCATACAATATGAATATATTCAATTTTTTATTCTCCATAACAATATGATATAAGAAGAAAATTTGAATAATAATACACACATAGTGTGGATTTAATTTCCATTATATGTTCATATTTTACATCGAACTACTAGATGATCAAAGGTTGTCTCAAAATATTAAACACAAATTATCCTCCCCAAAATTTGATGTGGGATTTAAAAAATGAAAATAAATACATCCCATGATAACATAAAATTCTACTAAGGGTATATTAGTGATATTTTTATAGAGCACATTCCCATAAAATTCAACCGAAGAAAGATTTATAGGCTTGATATTTGATTATCATATCATTATGAGTTTTCACTACCAATTCCACAAATAATCATTAAGGATGGGAATTAACATCCCTATAGAATTTTACTAACATAAATGAATTTATATGACTATGATTTAATAATATACTATAATATTTTAGTGTTCATATCACCAAATCAATATCATCATTTTATCTTCATTACCTTTCTAAAATAAAAATGGTTAGCATGACCATCATACATATGTAATCAGAGTGATCAATCCTAATAAATAATTAATAGGTTTTCAAAATCATGACAGCTTATTTTCAATCCATGAAATTTTAGGTTTCTCCATGGTCATAAACATTCAAAATATATTAAAATCATTTTAAAATGATCATAAATAATATTTTATTTTAGCCAAAAATATCCCATTGAGTTTTAAACTAGGTTAATGGTAAGGGAACACTAACCATGCACTTGAATATTAAATGAGATAAACATGACCAATAATTTTCAAGATTTTTACCCCCAAAAACATTTATTCAAAAAACCACATCAACATTCATTATATATACAGGGATGTTATTATTTGAAAACCACACTCTATATTTACCATAACATAGGACATTCTTCTATACAAAAGATTATCCGAATAGTTACCACTAGAAGTTTCTCATCCTAATTTATAGAGGAAAAAATCATTTTTAGATACTAAATATAGTGACTCATACATTTAATAAATAAATATTATATCCTATAATATTAATACACACTACATAACATTATAATCCACTCTAAAATAATTTTTATTTATCGTGTAAACTTTTATATAAAATAAAATTGTTCATAATATCTCTACATAATCTACCAAAAACATTTACATAATTTGAATTTTTTATAGAATTTTCATTTTTAAAAAAAATTCCTTATAAAATAGGTAATGGAAACATAAGAAATCAATATCTCTAAATATCATTAAGGGTTAACAAGAGAGACATCAATGATCACATAAACATAAAATTATCATAACTGTATAACAATATGAGCTTAAAAGTTTAAAATCTTACCAAACACATCATATATCATAATTGTATGTCATGTTATTAATATTTTCAATTTATAAGACATGAATCATAAAGGAATCAATGAACATGATCCATTAGAGTTCAACATTGACATAATACATACGTTTGTGGCATAAAAATATGCAAAAAATAATTTACTTATTCATGTGTCACTTCCATTACTATATTACCGGATTGGTTTAATTTGTCATTATATTATATCCTTATTAGAGGATCACTCCCAAGACTATCATAGTGACAATAGATCATTACTTAAATGGGTTGACTCACTAGTTTAGTCTTTATTATCTCATGAGATATCCTTACTTACGAAATTAATTAGAGGGATATAAAATTCTCGGCCCAAAAATCACAAGATGAAAATCATACAAATGTGTGCCAAAATATCACAAAATATTCATCATTTTATATCTAGTTTGAAGTAAATCAATTTCATAGAATTATATGTAACACCCTAGTTTTTTATAAAAAAATTGAATAAGTTTAATATTTTTATATTATGCATTTCACTGGACTCTGAATAAAACATTTATTAAATAAAGGCATTCGATTTGGGTTGAATTATATGAAATACCAATTCAATATTTCACCACACGTAGTAATTGGTTTAAATTTTGGTACATAGAACACTATGATTGGATTTTGTTACACAAAATGTCGAGTTTTGTCGATAACATGCGTAACATGAAAATCGATGTATTACCAAACTACAATATTCTATTATTATTATTTTTATTAAAGATACCAACTATGAATTAGAATAGAATTAAAGAATAATTTTAATTAGACTGTGAATATATGATTGAAAAATTATATTAAATGAATCCTTTTTTAACTAGAAGAACTATTTGAAAATAAAGTAATTACTTTTCTAAGAATATTTTATTCTACATACAAACACAAGTTTATCTTATTAAATTACACAATCAACTTTTGATTAATTTTCTAAATAAAATTTATATATAATATATTCAACAAATATTTTTACACACATCCAATATATATGATATGTATAAGACAAGAATAAATCCTATTTTATGAATATAAAGATGTATTTTTCTAAATAGTCATTTTACATCCTTTTAATGGAGAACGCGTTTTAAATTTAAAATCTGAATCTTTTATAAATTTTATCTGAAAAAATAATATTTATTTTTGAAATAGTAATATCAAAATTTACATTAGGTTAATTTTTTGTATTTTATTTATAAGTTTTATTTTTTGAAGAATAATGAAAGACAATGAATTTTAATTTAGACGAGATTTTTCATCTAAATAATATATAGGTTTAAATTATATTTCAATTTATTATTAAAGATTAATTAGATCAATTATAAATAAATTATTACAATTTAGGTCATTTTAATCAATTATACATTGAAATTTGATATAAAAACATTTCAATCTTTTGAATGTTTTTACATTAAAAACCTGATTTTTCATCATGTCTATGAGGTTAAATATAAATTAATTTCTACCACTTCTGTTGTTGGAATTTGAAATATTACATAAAATATTTATATTAACCATAATTTATAATTTATAATAACTTAAACATTGTTTTTTTTAAATATTCATGAAAGTGATTAAAATTAATTACAGCGATTAAGAGAAAAATTAAATTAAAAAAGGACTAAACCTTAAGCATCAAGCCCAAAATGGCATAAAATTTTTAAAAAAGTAATTTTATATTACTATATTTATCCGATACAACCTTTTATCACATTTTTAACATTATTGGATCCACTTCACATGGGAAATACATGGTTGGAATTCCATTTCCGAAAATTTACAAGAGTGCCATTCTTCCTCCACTATAAAAAGGAATTCACACCTCCAACTTATTCCTACCTCCCAAGAACATTGTATTAGATAAAATCATCCTAAATATTTTCATAAAACCCATAAATTCATCCTATAATCCTCGCTTTGGGTATAAATCTATCTATGTAATCCATTTTATTCAAACGAAATAGTGTTACCCAAAAAACTGGTAATATCCTTCCTCAAACTCATTTTTTTTCATTCTCCAGACCCATAAAATATTCTTATTCCATGAATATATAATAACATAAATATCGAAAATATATTTATATTTTTCTATTATAATTCTTATACCTAGAATTTCACACACTTCCATCTAATTGTTTACGATCTTACTATTCTTGTGAACTATGAACTACCGCCTCATGAAATGATGATATTAATTTTTTCCTTTCCCACATCTCATGGTTTTCCATTATGATAGAAAATATGTTTTTAAAGGTTATATACAATATTTATGATTTATTTATGATTATTTAATTATTATAAAAATAAATATTTGCATGATTTCCAGTTTGTGTAAATACGATAACTTTATTTGTGGACTTGTTGACTACTGCCTCCTGAAATCGATGTTATTCATTCCCACTTTACATGGAATGTATTAATGATGGTTTAGTAAATTTCTATTATATATATTAAATAATAATTTCTTTAATTAATATATATACATATTTTTCATTTACTTTTTTCTTTTCAATAATACAAAAAATGGAAACAACATGCATATGTACGGCCAACCGTATCCCTGAACGGTGTATTCCATTAAAAATATCAATATTCTTATAAATTATTATGAATATTTATATAATTAATATATAAGATATATAAATAAATTTTTAAATTTATTTAATAAGTAAATCATGATTTATGTAAGAAGATCAACAATAACAGTCTAAACATGTGTGAGAAACAAAGCAGTTATTACCCAAAAAGTTTCATTAACATGGAATTGTTAATAAAAATGTAATATAAGGCCCTAAAAGAAACATATATGGTATTATAAATTTAAATATGGTAATTTTTTAGATTTATAATAAAATTATATTTACTATAAAGTATGTTTTCATGGGTTTGAAGAAAGTCATGACATAAGGTAAGGTTTTTCTCATCTCATTTTTAATTCAGTTAGACTTATGCTTTATTCACCACTCATTTATTTTTTGAGGTTTATATTTGGAACAGGACTGTATTATATGGTTATTATAATTATTTTTACATGTATATAAATATCCATTTTATTATATTTCATTCATGGTGTTTATGGTCCAATAGTTATCAAATCGGTAATGTAATTTTGTCTCAATTTCCCTTCTTTGGGAGACATTCAATGTTTTAGACCTATATTTTTATATGGGTTGTATATACTATGCTATAAAATTTTATACCATGAATCTACTTATTTTAATTATATTTTAATATTAAGATAATTTTATTCATACATGGTTATTTTGATTCAATGTTACCAAATAGGTAACCGTTTATCATTATAATCTCATAATTTATCAAGATTATTTATGATTATTCATAAACTAATGAAATAATATAATCCCTAAATAAAGGAAACTCATGAATTTTTTTGATATGTTTATTAATTATATATTCATTTATTTAAGTCATTTTTATACTCTTTGATACTAATGATAATTAAGAAATTGTTTTAATAAAATTTTACATTATTTCTCTTTGGTCAAAAATATGTTTTATTCAAAAAAAATGTTTTTTAAAAATAATTAAAAAATTATTTTAAATTATATCTTAATATAATTTAAAATTAAAATGATTTTAATTAAATTTATTTTGTTTTATAGTGTATAAAATGGTTTTCAAAGCTTCTTTTACATGTTTTCAAAGCCATATTCAAGGAAATAGTTTTTTAAAATGTATTCAAAATTTATTTATAAGTTTTCAAATTATTTTCAAAGTAAAAGAAATTATAAATTATCTAAAGATCACTTTATAATTTGTCCACGATATTTTCTAATAAAAAATTTTCAAAATTATATTCATGCTTCATATATATGTTTTCAAATTATATTTTGTGAAAAAAAATTCAAAATTCATGATGTTTTAGAAATCATTTTACAAGAAAATATATTTTCCTCAAGAAATGTTTTAAATGAAATTTTAAAGATTTATTTATTAGAAAATGAATATTTAAAAGGTTTATGAATGATATTTTCAAATAAATTCTATTTTACGTTAATGTTCTATGTGATCCTTCAAAAATATTTTTCTATCTTAGATGAAATACTTTGTCATTTTTTATAGTTAAATGGGGGTTTGGTCTAAGAATACCATTCATATTATTTTATAATGGTTTTTTGATGGAATGATGTTTATGGATATTATTTCTCTTCTAAGATTTATATTCTTTTCAAACCCACTTTATTTCATAGGATATGATTTAATGAAGTGATTATGTCATCTATCTCTTTTCCATAGGTAATAATATGATGAAATGTTAGTAATACCCATATAATTTCAGGGGTTATTATAGGATGATTTTTTTAATATTATGGAAGATGTTTTTATGATTTTATTATGTGATGGCTAGGAAATATATTTCCATAAAATTCATTTGGTTACTATGGATGGCTCATGATTATAAATGTTATGAATGAACCTGATTAGATGTTCACAAAGTTATGTGTGAACCTGATTACAAATTCACAATGTTATACACGAACCTAATTACACATTAATAATGTTATGTGTGGGTATGGATGAATGTCTAGAATTATATGCATGAACCTGATTACATGATCGCAATGTTATTAGTGAACCTTATTACAAGTTCACAATGTTATTTGTGAATATGAATACATGATCACAAGGTTATTAATGGACCTAGTTTAAAATCCATAATTTTATGTGAGAACTTGATAACATGTTCAAAATGTTATGTGTGAACATTATTACGTGTTAAAAATATTGTCCATGGACCAGTTTTCCTATATATAAGTTTATGGGAGGGACTGATTTCATTTCCATAACATAAATAGTGAACCTGTTTCAACTTATACATGTTCACGATGTTATAAGCTAATGTGTATACCACAATTCCATGTATTATTATATGTTATTCTTTCATGTATTATTTTCATGATTCCCTTATGATTAATTTCCTATAAAAAACCAATATTTGTAATTTCCCCAACCTAGATGCCAGAAGCCATTGCATTATTTTAATACAATGGCATGACTTCAAAGAATCAAGTCCCAAAGGACCGATCATTTTACCATCCTTGGAAAAACTATTACATACATGAATGTTACATTATACTTTATAACAAAACAATAGAATAAATAATCCTTTGAGAACACTATTATTCCATTAGTTTAACCCTTCATATCAATCATAATAAACTTCTTGGAATCCTGAGAAAATAAAACATAAGAAATGGGTGAGGTAGGATGCTCAGTAAGGGTATATAATTCAGCTGAAGCTATGGTCTTATAATCCAAGATGTATAATAAAAAATAGCCTCTTAAACATTAAACATTAACATTATATGGTCAAAATAAGTTAAAAATTACCATACAAACATGAAAATTATTATTCTACAAGTCATATAATCACAAGTAATAACTAATTTCATAACGGAGGAATGAATAATGCCGGATATAATAATTATTACGTCAAGGCCTTGGGCCAAGACCTTTCACAAATTTTATATCAATGAATTTTCCAAGAAACATGTTTGTCTCATGAGACATACCAATACATCATGGAGTTATAGTAGGCCCCTCCCATCACTTACCATTTCTAATGTGTTCCGCACATGAAAAGGGTAAGACACTACATAAACATGAATATTAAAACAAGCATACAAAATGTTATTACATTAACCGTAATCCATAAATGGAATAAAACATCACATCCATAGACAACAATATCATAACTCATTGAAAAAAATATAGAATATTGTTTTATAATAAATCAACCTCAATCAAGAATAATTTCTAATAAAGGATGTTGATATAGATGAAAATAATTAGTAAAACTCTTTGAGAGAAATATCCCTTTTTCTTCAAATAATTTTAAGGTCTTTAAATTTGTAAAGAATGTCATTTGAAATAAATTTATGAATAAAAGTTTTATATACCCCATTGAGACTTTTAAATGTAATTAACATTTCAAAACAATGACATCCATATAAATAAATCCTTAAAATAATTTTGAAACCATGGATATTAATTAGAAATATTTAGAAAAAAATAACTAAAACATTTTAAATGAGGATATAGTTAAAAAGACCATTCCATAAAACCATAAATTATTACTTTTGAAAACATTTTTAAGAAACATAGACATGGATGATAAATGTAACCCAGAAAATACATACACCTAAAAATCCCAAATAATAATGAGATTCAGAAATTAACCATTACCTTGTACATTCATTTAGTTGAGGGTAAATTTAACCTCTTGTATAATAACCATAGTATGTTATTAAATTAAACCAGAACCATATTCATATTTATTATATCATATATGATTCAATTGTGAAATTATACTACCCATTTCATAATAATTTCCATGTTAAAGTAACATTTTGTGTTATAATCGCTTTCTTTATCGTACGTGTTTTAACATTTTATTCTTGATCGTATCACATTGACCATTATTTACATATTTCCAGAATATAAAACATCATTTATATATCATATATATTCAGAATATAAATATGTAAAATTGATAGATATATGAAATGGAAACATCGTTCCTGGAGACGGTAGTCCGTATGTACGCTGAACGTTGTTTATGTTTTCTTATCATATAGTAAGGAAGTAAGAAAATAACAGATATTTATCTACATAAATATATTTTATTAGAGTAGAAATATTCTTTCATATATCTCATACATAATCAATATATGTAAATTGATATAAATTCCTAAATGGCGATCGTTGAAGATGAATCCCATCAAGTCGTGGAGACAGAAATCTGTACGTATGTATAAGTGAAAATGTCATTCTATTGATTGTGAAACGGTGATTAATTGGATGGTATATTATATATACCGAACCATTACTAGGTTACATTAATTATTTAAATTAATTAAACACATTATTATACCCATACAAATAATTTAGTGTTGATTAACGAACTACACCACGACGTGCAGACTGTATGTTGTACGTACGCACACATAATTTTTTCATTCATAAGATTGATAGAATAATGATTATGGTTGTACCAAATTTATAATAACATCTTAGAATTTAGAAGGTATTGGAGTTAATATTTTAGTATGGTAACAACAATGAAATAGGATGTATAAGAAGAAAAGAACTTTGAAAGTGGTGATGAAATAATTACCTCTCCTTGGGGTGCTTCCTTTTGATTTGAACAAAAATGATTATTAGGTAGGCCTTCAGATCAAATTATGGTCTCTAGTATTACATTAGGGTATTTGGGAGGATATTTTTACTAGTTTTATAAGACAAATGGCTTTGGATGTGTGAAATTAAGATAAGGAGAAGTACCCTTTTGTAAGAGAGGTGAGGGGCACTTTTGGAAAAACTTGAAATACTTATTTATTATAAAATTATTTTCAATTTATAGTAGCTCAAAATGGATTTATTTCAAGGATAAGGTGGGTATGGGTTGAAATACTTTAAACCAATGGGTTTTATAATAGTTTAGGTCACCATATTAACCATAGCCATTAGATTTAACTATTCATTAAATAGTTTAAAATTTACCATGTCTTCTTGTATTTTTATATTAAATGGTTAATATAGTTGCTATAAAATTCAAAGAGAACCTCAAGTAGTTCATTAATGACATATCTAACATTATCTAAGTCATTTTTGATAACCTTATATTTTTATTACAATTATATAATTTAAAAATATAGTATTTTTTTAAAACTAATTTATGTCAATTTTGACACTATTTAATATGTTGTTATTATTAAAGTCATAACTTGACTACTTTGAAAACAATACATAGAATCAACAAAAACATGTCATATTCACCTATAAAATTTTTTTATGGCATCAAAAGTTTCAATTTACATTTTTTAATACGTATAATATAAATTATTTAAATCTTTCATTAATAAGGTAATTACAGCATCATCATTGTGTCATAAATATATTTAATTATTTAATGTCTAAAAACATTAAATAAAATACCATGATGTAGTAAAATTTTTTATTTTTCTAATGAATATTTAAAGTCGAATTTATCTTATGTATAACATTATATTAAAAATGGATTAATTATTAAAATTGGAATTTTACACTTTTAACTATTCTTTAAATAAAATATAATAAACGTATTAAATAACCCAAATGGATCCAAAAGGATATCATTTATGAACTACGGTTGATATTGGTTGAAAAAAAAAATTCAAATATAATTAAGAATTGTGTTGGTGTAATTTTATATTATTATAATATTATTCTTATCTTGTATTACCAAATTTACTTTTAACTATGTTAAATAAAATTCAAAAGTTACAATTCACAAAAATATTATTTTCATCTTATTGAACCACATTTTACTTTCTGGTGACAACTATGTTTATCAGATTTTTGAAATTCAATTCACAGAAACAAAAAAATTATATTTTATGCAAATTTGTAAATGTTCCTAGAAGGTTGATAAAATATGTTAAATGATTCAATAAAATTTTATATATCTAATCTTATTATAAAATAACTCAAATGATTTTAATAGAACTAATATATGTATTATATATCTATTATTAATTGAAGATAAATTTAAATTAAAAATAATTAATTAAATGAAAATGTCGGTTTTTATGTACTATGCATTATTTTTCACTATTCATCAAAAATTGAATGTTTTCAGAAAAATGCAAAAATTTCACCCTAAGATAATTTTGATATTCCGAATTGAAAAATGATGTCTATTTTACAAAATTCAATTTTTAAGAGTGTCTAAAATTAATTTTATTATTTTTTACAAAAGGACATAAAAAGTAGTTCTTTTAAGAGAATTTTTTTTTCTAAATATATAACAATTTAAACAAAACTTATACATTTAATTATAAATATTTTTTATTTAAGTGAAAAAATTATAAATAACTTTCAAAATTTATTTATTACTATTCATATTACAATATTTAATTGATAAATAAATATATAATTTAATGCAAATACATCTTTAGTGTGGCTAGAGGGAGACCCATTACATAGCACAAAAGCCCAATGCCAAGTGGCCTGAATACAAGGCATGAAAGCCCATTTTTTTGCCCAAAAGACACCTTGGTGAACAGTAATTCTACAGTATTCGCGCTGCTACAGTTTCGAATATAGTACAACCACTACTACAGTACCTTCTACAGTTCCTCTTCCACTATAGTGTCGCTGCTGCAACAGTTCCGCCACTGCTACAGTACTTCTACAGTGCTACTATAGTAATAGGAATTATGTCCCTGCCTAGATTTGATCCTGGGTCTTTTGGATGCCAAGCAGGAGCCTATACCACTTGGGTACAGGCTCATTGGCGATAAATAAATATATCATTTAAATAATTATAATACAAATTTTTTATTTCACCAAAACTCAATATTACGTATAACACAATCCAAGTCTGTGTTGCATTAAAATATTACCTATTAAATTACTTTAAAGATATTATATACAATAAAATATTGGGGTGCTATATTCTCCTCTCCTTCAATAAATTTCTTAATCGAAATTTGAAATTGATCTTCAAAAATAAAATTTTGATAATAGAAAATACCTTTGTGGAAAACCCGCCTTGGAAGAAGGGTTAATAAATTTACTCTTAATAAGAGGGGATGGTAAATGAAAAATTATTCAAAAAATTATAATTTTAAATAGCTTAACATTGGTGGAAATAAGAGACAAATAATCTAAGAAAAAATGAAAATATTTATTAGGAGTGATTGAGGTCATCAATCAAAAACAAGTGAACAATAAATAAAAAATTGAGGTCCTTAATGCCATAAATATATGATGATTTATAGTATCATCTATTCAAAAAATCATAAGGTATTAAGATAAGACATTTTTTCTTTTAAGATCCTTTCTATAATGTTTAAGAATTAATTTCTTCAGATAATTAGAAAAAAAATAACACCTGACAGGTATATTTCCATCCTTTAACTAATTTCTACCACAACTCATCTTTTACTCCAAAATATAATAGAAGTCAAAAATATTCTATTTATTATAATCATATAGGGATCCAAAAAAATGAATTTATAATTCATCTATCATACCATTTAAAAAAACTACATTATAAAAAACAGGACATCACGCAGGCTAGTGGTAGGTTATTCACCCTTATCGACATTCTGTTGTAGGTTCAAGTCTCACAGCCTTTCCGTATGTGATAGGTTGTCGTCCGACCTCTGGGTTGTCCTTTTTATAACAATCCAAAAATAAGCTTAAGAAATGTTTTAAATTTAATAAATAGTATCCAAATTCCATATTAATTGATTCCAATCTTTAGACATATCCAAAATACATTTGTCTAAACTCACAATCCAAAATTTTTATGGAAGGTAAACATAATGAAGATCTCTTTTTCCACATTATAGCTTGTGAATACCTTCATCATATATTCTAGTAAAACATGGTCACACCCTAAATTAACAAAAAATGTTAAGGAATACATTCATTCTCTCTTATTCAAATTAGAATACTTCATATACTCCTTATATAAAAAAATGTTGTAAAACCAAACAATTATGGAATAAACCAACATTTAATTATATCCTAGGTAGTCCTGAACATCCAATATAATTTATCCAAACCAATCATCTCTTATTCCAAAATCACTACCTCATTATCAGGACCATAATAATATTTAACATTCCCTAAACCATGTTCTTTCAAAAAATTTAAACATGAAATTGATTCACTTTTCATAGTACTATACAATCTCAAATCCTCAATGAAATAGTACAGTAGTACAATCCTTATTTATTTTTATAATTAATATAACTAATAAATCATGGAAACAACACTCAAATGACATATTTCTTCATTCCAGAAACACAAATACATTAATTATACCACATCGATCATAGTAACAACTCATTCTTGACATTGATCCATTTGATTCTCCTATGATATATTTCTTTGATGCTCCTAACTTTTATTTAAAAAATTCCCCATTTTAAAATATTTGAAACATTTAATATTAGACTTTTATTTTATCTCATTTCATTCTTGTTTCCTGATGACCATTTTTCCACACTTACAACAAACACCCAGTCCTTTCAAGCACATACTATGGTGATTATTTCCCTAGTTATCACATATGAAAAAATAATTCTTTCCCTTCTTCACTTTATCTATCATTCTCTCTGCCATATTCTTCTTCCCTTGCTTCCCTTAAAATCCAAAGGACTGAAAAAATTATTTACATATCTTATTAACGCATGATTTTATTTCTTTGTATGATGTGAATACATCAGAGTAATTTCTTTTTGAAAAGTTGTATTATGACCATGAAAAATAGTATCTTTCATTCTCTTTGGAACATGTGTATTGGTGGGGTAGTCATTTCTACTACTAAGCGCCATTTATAAACAATTTCATTCACTAGATTTGGTTATGAATCATAATAAATGATTCTTAACTCGTGAAATACATAACAGAAATTCAAAAAAAATCGTATCTAACATAATCCGAAATATGATTCCTTTGATGACATATTTACTCATAAATCCTTCATAATGGATTGTAAATAAAATATGAATTATCCTATGAATATCCCCCCGGAGTTCCAAACCAGGTGCGTAGGAAGCCCTATTGTCATTTACCAGGTTACACCAAGTTGGGCTCGGAGCACCTTATTTGATTTGTTACTCCTAGGTACATCTGTTCTAGAACCACCTTCATTTGTACTATCTAGTCAGATGTGCATTTTCTAGGAATATACACATAATCTCTATTTTAAAATTTTTGTATTTTTTTAATACAAATCCTCAAATTATATCTTAGGGTTATGATCCCTAATCACACTTTTCTAAATCTATATCCAGGGTTGTAGCTAAAATTTCTCTGATACAAACTATAATGCCCTAACCCCATAATCCCAGAGCCAATGAATAATTTTAATACATTAGCATGATTACAAGGAATCAGGTCTCTGAGGACTGATCAGTTTAGCAGTCTTTGAAAATAGATTACATACATGAATGTTACATTATACTTTATAACATAAAACAAAACATAAATAATCATTTGAAAACAACATTATTAAACTATATTAACCCTGTATATCAATCATAATACATTTCTTGGAATCTTGAGAAAATAAAACATATTAAATGGGTGAGCTCAGATGCTCAATTAGGGTAAATATTATGGCGAAACCTATAAAAATTTAAGCCAAGATATAAAATAAAAATAGAATCCTTTTAATCAAAAAACATGAACATAATATGGTAAATAGAATTCAAATGTTACCCTATATACATGCACATGGATATTGTACGTTTCGAATAATCACATGAAATAACTAATTTCATAACAAGGGAATACATAATTCCAGACATAATAACTAAAATTTAAATGCCTTGTACCAAGACCATTCTCAAATATTATAACAAGGACTTGTTCCGAGACACTAGTTTGTATCATGAGACCTACCAATGCATCAAGAGGCTATATCTGGCTCCGCCCGTCACTTACGAAGTCCAATTCATTCTCCATACAAAAAGGGTGAAACATTAATTAGACATTCATATTAAATGAATCATACGAAATGTTATTACTTTAACCAAAAACCATAAATGCTATGAAACTAGCACATCCACAATAAAAAATATCATAACTGATTAAAAACAATTTGGATAATTTTTTATAATAAATCAACCTCAATAAAGGATAATATCCAATAAAGGATGTTGATATATATGAAAATAATAGGCAATACTCTTTGAATGAAATATTTCTTTTTCTTGAAATCATATAAGAGTCATAAAGTTGGTAAAAGAATTAATTAAAAAGATATTTTTTAATCAAAGTGTCCCATACCACATTGAAACTTTTGAAAGGAATTAATATTTAAGAACAATGATGTCTACATAAAGAAGTCCTTAAGATTATTTTAAAAACATGGACATTAATTAAAACGAATTAGAAAACTAAATATTTCAAATATTTAAAATGATGATCTAGTAAAAAAGTACCATTCATAAAACCATAAAATATTCCTTTTGAAATAATTTTTATGAAACATGGATATGGATGATAAATATGTCCCTTTAAATACTTACACACAAACAATCTTGAATAATAGTGAGACTGAGGAATTAACCCTTACCTTGTAATTTCATTTATTAGATGGTATGTTTAACCTTCTATATAATGACCATAGTATGTTATTAAATTATAGTAGAACCATATCCATATTTTTGATATCATATATGATTCATTTATGACATTATATTACCAATTTAATAATAATTTCCATGTTAAAGTAACATTTTCTGTAATAATCGATTTCTTTATTGCATGTGTTTTAACTTGTTATTCTTAATCGTATCACATAGATCATGATTTACATACTTATATAATATAAAACATGATTTATATATCATATATATTCAGAATATAAATATGTATGATAGATTGATATATGAAATGGAAACACCGTTCATGGAGATGGTAGTTCGTACGTACGCATTAATGTTGTTTCTGTTTTATTATCGTATAGTATGGAAGTTAGTAAACAACATATATTTATCTAAATAGATATATATTGTCCCTGCAGAAAAATTATTTCATATATCTCATACTTATTCAATATATATATTTTTATAAAAAAATTTGAATGGTGATCGGTGATGATGAATCTCATCGGGTCGTGGAGACAATAAGTCGTACATAAGTGCGAGCATCAATATCATAATATTAATGGTGAAATTATATTTAATTAGATGGTATATTATATATATATTACTAATAACAAGTTATATTCCTTATTTAAATTAATTATACTCATTATTATACCCATCCAAATAATGTAGTGTTGAATAACAAATTACACCATAACGTGGAGATGGTAAGTCATACGTACACACAGATAGTTATTTTTTCATTCATAGGATGGATGGAATAATATATTTTGTTGTAAAGTATTTATATTAACATATTATAATGTATAATTTATTGGAGTTATTATTTTAGTAATGTAAAAACAAATAAATAGGAAGTATAAGAATAAAATAACATTGAATGTGGTGAAGATATAATTACATCTTCATTGGGTGATTCCTCTTGATTTGAACAAAAAGTCTCCTTAGGTTGGATTTATGATCAAATTAATACCTTCAATATGAATTGATGGTAGTTGGGAGAATATTTGGGTAGGGTTTGGCCAGGACACAATGTTTTGGAGGTAAGAAATTAAGAAAAGGGGGTGTACCATTTTATAAGAGAGGTGATGGGCACTTTAGGAAAATCCTGAAATGTTAATATATTATAAACATATTTTTGGATTATAATAGATAAAAATGTATTTATTTCATGGCTAGGGTGGGGAAGGGTCGAAATAATCTCAACCAAAAGTTATTAGACATGTTTAGGTCACTATATCAACCTTATCTTTTATATTTAACTCTTCGTTAAATTGTTTAACTTTTACAATTTCATCTTGTATTTTTATACTAAATCATAAATATAGTTACTATAAAATTCCAAGAGAACCTAAAGAGGTTCATTAATTTCATACCTAACATTATCAAAGTCATTTTAAAGATCATTATATTTTTAATAATATTATATCATTTAATAAAGTAGTATTTGTTTTAAAAACTCATTTATGACTCAAATGAATTATATTAAACTAATATATGTATAATATATCTATTTTGACTTTAAAACAAATTTTTATTAAAAATAATTTATTAAATTAAAATATTAGATTTTATATACTATACAGTATTTCATCTAATTCATCAAAAAATTGAATGTTTTCAGAAAAACACAAAAAATTCACCAGTAGCTAAATTTAATATTCCGTATTCGAAAATTAAATATATTTTGCCAAATTAAATTTGTAGAAGTGTAAAAAATTAAAATAATTATTTTTTTACAAAAAGACATAAAAATAGTTCTATTTTGAAAATAGTTTTTTCTAAATATATAACTATTTTAACAAAACATATACATTTCATTATAAATATTTTTTATTTATGTAAAAACATTATAAATAAAATTTAAATTTTATTTTTTACTGTTCATATTACAATATTTAATTGATAAATAAATATATTGATTAAATATTTATAATACTAATGTGTGGTTTCACAGAAATTCAATATTACATATAACATAATCCAAGTCGGTATTGGGTGAAATATAAGCTATTAAATTACATTAAAGAGATAATTTACAATAAAATCATGGGGTGGTACAATATTTATTTCATTATTCTTGTTTATGATCATTGATATAAAGGATATTATCTTCTAATGTTCTATCTTGTTCTCACAGCCTTATACTCATGTTTATGCCTATATATCTCACTCATTTACCATTAGTGAGAATCTAGAATCACCCAATTTTTATATTTTCTTTCCCAAGGATTTGAATACAGTATTTAATTATAAGTACTAAAGGGGATGAATTTTTGGGAAACATTGAATATCTATCACCACAATATTAGATACTGATCTATGTATCTAGATACAATAAAGTATTACGGTCCTCGGGCATGTAGTTTTGTACTTTGATGAATATTCATCTAAAATGATTTAATATATATTACTTTTAAGTTGAGGTACTTATAGTATAATGCATGGAAAATAAATAGGTTTCCTAAATGTTTCATCACAACATAATTAAATCAGAGGATGGAAAAGGGTTTTAAAGAATAATCATTAATCGAATTATAAGCCACCTATATAATTAAAGTGGATGGTATCATTATATTATATAACCAATAAATAGAATTCAATATCATAGGATGTTATCATAGATGAAAAAATCCATTAAAATATCCTTGGATCATTTTTGTGGGAAATCCAAAATTCACTCAAAAATAAAATATTTAAAAGATAATAATATCCTTATTATTAAAAAATGTATTACTTGGAAAAAAAGATTGAAAATTATAAGGAAATCTACAAATAATTTATTATTCATGATAGTGGATTTTTTTTCATGTTGTGTCTCTTCAAACAAATATTCATTTCATAATTTTCAAAAAAAAGTCACAACTATCTCTGTAGAAAAAATAAAAATGAATCTTATTTTAAACCATTTTTAAAAAAAAATAATCATGGATTAAAAAATAAATTACATAATTATATAATATTATAAAAATTCATGGAAACATTTTAAAAAATATGGATATGGAAGAAAAATAAATTTCAATTGAAAATTAAAATATAGTTTTTTTCCATAAAAAATTTATATCGGTGTTTTCAGTAATAAAATAAATGAATATGAATATAAAATAGATAATTCCCAAAATAACCATAATATAATAACATTAATTGTTTTATTGAGATAAAAATAATAAAATATTATCCTCGGAAATGTAACAAACTGACTAGGGTTACCCTCAAAACTGGCTCATGACTCGATCTGTCACATACCCGAAGGGAATTCCCAATTTCTAAGAGCTAGTGACAAGCACCTGTGCATAGAATGACAAACAAGAGGGAAATTTTTTTCCCAAATTTAAAAAAACAAATGGTATATATATACAAGAAGAAAGAGGAAATATATAAAATCTAACAAATATATTCAATAATTGTATGAAAGACAACCAGAAAAACAACTCTAAAAGTGGAAAAAACACTAAAAAGATAGGTACAACTACAAAGGACAAAAAAATAGATACTCTAAGTTATTATTTGTATGAACTCCCACCATATTACTTGTAGCTACCCAACTCAGCTGACAAGAAATCTCCCCGCCTCATTATGGCGCCTTACCTTTCCTTGCAATGGAAGACATACAAAGGTCTATGCACCACCAAAGAGGTGTTCTGGTTGTGAGGTAACAGAATCAATAGGGTCCCACCTAGGTGTTCCATAAATAGTCTCTGTACAACAATTATTGTACTCTCATTTTAAATAAAACATGTCACGATAAGCAGTAAATTAGTTTTATAGAAAACAAGGGAAACATTTCTCTTTTTACGACAATTCTAAAACAAAAGAAGGTATATCAATTTAAAAGAATATTTTTCCATATCATCATTCACTGTATTATATATTAAAATCAAGGATAATATATTAAAAATCAAATAAATACATAAAAAATAGTAACATCATAGGATTCACAATACTAAGGAATACTAATAGGTCAGGCAACAGACAACATGTACCCATTAATCTCTAAATCAGTGCATTAAAGTACCTAAATCGAGTGATCTACACTCCAGGACTAGGGATACACTCAAGAAATTAAAACCCCAATATCATATATATACCTAGAGATAATAATATACACTTTAGGAAAAGAGAAAATCCAGGAATTCTAACCCCCATAATGGATGACAAACTCATGATAATCATTCCACGCAGTATCCAAGTTAACATATGTGCTTATTTTCACAATCATTTCAATACAATGAAAAGAATTTCAAAACCATTTCAAAAAATCATTTTTTAACATATTTTTTTTTAAAAAAATTACTTTTCAATTATCAACATATAGGTAAACCCCCATTTTTATTTAAAATATCTTTAAAACACACGCAAATCAATCACGCAAATTCTGAGTATAAAACTATTTTTAATGAAGGAACAACAAAGTTTCATCAATATAGGCTGGAGATAGAACCACCTTCCTTATAAATCTTGTTGTTTGAAACCAAAATGGGATATGACAAAAATATAGACCCAACAATGTCTATTAAAGACATATTATCAAATCCACATCAAAAGATTGATCGAACTTAGAAAACAAGGGGTTGGAGGAAAGAACAAAACCCATATAACTCAAGAACGAATGCCCGTTGTACAATGATCAACAACAGAATGACCTCCAAAAATGATATCACATGACGGATCTTGAAATAATATTACAGAAAACACTAACATACACAAACATATCTGACAACACAATCCAAGGGCACTACAGTTATCAAGGATAATGAATAAGTGGAAATATTTTTTAACTGTAGAGATGCACTATAATAGTAGTTAAGACTGAATACCGAAGGGATCGATCCAGAAGAATTGAAGTCTATCAAAATAGTTAGAGAGGAGATATGGTTCGAGAGAAATTGAAAATTGGAATTCTAATGGTTACTAATAACCTGAATGGTTCCCTAAAATTTCCCTTATCTAGTAATTACACAGTGCGTAATTCCATTAAATAGTGTGTAATTCCATTACATTGTGTGTAATTCCATTACACGGTGTGTAATTCCATTACACGCTGTAAAGTCTATGATGTTTAATTATGTCGAGAAATATGTCTCTGTAGAATAAATATACATTATTTAACACATTGATTATGTGAAAATATCTTCAAATCATGTAACTATTCAGAGCGAGAAGTCTTTAACAACTTGAATCCAACAACTCTTACATGTTTTCTAACCTAGTTACACGGCATGAAATCCGCATACATTCTATAGAAAAAGTCAATTAAGGATAATATTCCAACAAATATCTAACTTCGCCATTATAGTTATCCTATTAATTCTATATACACCATATACCAATAAATAAAAATCGAATACCATGATGATGTGAAAGATTTACCTGATAGATCGATAACGAGATGTTACGAACTCCCTACCAAAAAGACTTTCCATCGCCTAGAAGTCAGGTGGATGATGTAATCCCTAAAAAATGATAAGGCCACTTCTCTCTCCTTATCGACTCACATTCTGATGTCTTGTGAGAATATGATTTGTGTTTACATAGTACTCTAACCAACAAAATCGACTTCGCATGAAAGACTTTCACTTGAGAGTCAATGATATCAACTGGATTCTCTAAAATAGAAACATATCTCTATAACTCAATTTACTCCCAACTCAAAATCTGAGAAGCACCAGGATGGTACATACTAAGAAGATACATGTGGAAAACATTTCGAATAAATGTCTGCTGAACTAGAAATTATAACTGATAAGCAAACTGTCGGAGCTACTATGTTACATAAAATGGTCCAACATATCTTAGATCCTACATTGCATGTTTCCCAAGCCGACGGTGATCCAACTGAAGAGAAATTTTCATGAAATCCCAGTCACCAATTGAAAAATACATAGTACATTTTTGTCTATTCACATATTATTTCTATATACTATGGGTTCTATCCAGATGTCGATGTACCTCATGAATCTTAGTGAACATCTCCTATATAAAACATTTTCCAACTAAAGATACTTTGTACACCTCCACCCGAGAGAGAGGTGATCTACACGAGAATCCATACAACCCCTTTAAGGGATCAATTATTATTTATGACTGGTGTTATTATTGTAAAAAAATCCTTCCCCATATGGGTATCTCATGATCCACTGAAATCCAAGACCCAGGAACGAAGCATATCCTCTAGGATCTAAATCCCATGCTTGGTCTGACCATCAATATGTGGATGGTAATGTGTGCTCAACATGACCAAATTTCATATTATCTCTTGTAGACTCCTACATAACCTCAAGATAAACCTAGGATCCCTATTTGAAACAAAGACAGATAGAATTCCATGTAACCTCAAAATCCTATACACATACCTTTTTTCCAGAACATCAACCTTAGTGGTATCCTTGATCATAATGAAATGAGTAAACTTAATCAACTTATCTACAACCCCCTAGATAGCATTATTCACTTAGGTCTATGGTAATCAAACAAAAAAATACATGGACATGTCATCACATTTATAGACGTGCACTGGAAGAGGCTAAAGTAAACCATAGGGCTTCAAGTTCTCTACCTTTATCTATTGGATGTTCTAACAATGGAAAAAATATCATCAATGTCATGCTTCTAAACCAGCTACAAGAATATTATTCTCATGTAAAAATTAATTTTTTTAGTGCCTGGATGGAAGGACCACAATGCGTGGTGAAAAATAAACAAGACTAAAATCATAATAGATACTATTGAGAGAACCAGATTCACAAATTGAAGTATAAAATTTGAAGAGATATTTCAACCAGAAACGGTCTCCCCACCTTAAATTCATTATTCTAATTTACTAAATTCAACATCTTGTTATTGAAAATACAATACAGACTCCATGAAAGATGATGATAATTGAACACTGGTTATAACCATACCTAAAACATCCTTCTATGAATCATTGTACAATTGAGGTAAAATCCCCATAAGGTTCAACTCCTCCTGTGATTATAGAACAAATTTTGATGGTATGTTCCAGCTTATATCATGTTCAACAACATCCCCCTTTCCCATGCTGTATGAGATATTGAATTCGAACATCTGACTGTATTCTACACATCATCTCTGTCTGAGATTGAAGTCTTTCTAAGAAAATATATAACTCAATCTCTTATGATTAGAGAGGACTATGATCATATCCCACAAAAAATATTGTCCTCAATATTTATATGCATGAATAATTGCATGATGATCTAAATCACAGGTGGGGTAATTCTTATCCTATGTATTGAGTTGAAGACAATTGTAAGCTACCACATGGCCATCCCACATAAGCACACATCCAAAATCAAAACCAAAAGAATTAGAAAATAACATGTATTCATTACTAGGCCCATGTTAGACAAGAATAAGAGCCGATCGTTTCAATTCATCAAAAAAAGAGATAAATTTTTAATCCCACATGAATTTCACCACCTTCCTGGTATGAATATTCAAAGGTGATTCTATCTTAGATAAATACATAACAATCTTTCTATAGAATCCAGAAATACCATGGAAGCTATGAATTTCAAAGACATTTTGGGGTTCCTTTCATGAAAAAACAACATTCACCCTATTTGGATCAACTGATAAGCCATCTTTAGAAATTTTGTTCCATAATAACTTCAACTCATGAATCGAGATACATCATTTGGAAATAAATCCATTCAAATGGTGACTTCTCATAATTTATACGGCCAAAAAAAGATAGTGATCATTCTCATGTTTGAATTTAAAATTGATAAGAATATCATCCAAAAAACTACTAAAAAAGTATCAAGATAATGATGTAATATATGATTCATTAAAGTAATAAGAACATAATGAGGGTTGGTTAGACCAAAAGGAATCACATGAAATTCAAAATGGTCATACATGCTCTTGAAAGATATATTTGGTACATCAAACTCCAAAACTCTATACTGATGGTAACCGGACCAAAGATCAATATTTGAAAACCACTTTTCCTCCTTCTACGAATCAAACAAATCATTCATAGGAAGCACAAGATAATTTTTTTAAATTATTACTCAGTTCAACTTCTGATAGTCCACACACAATTATAGTGAACTGTTTTCTTTGTTGTAAAAGACATAGGGGTTGACCAAAGTGAAATTATAGGCTGAAAAAAACTTTTTCCAACATCTCATTTATCATATACTTGATCTCCATTAGCTATGTTGGTAAAATATGATAAGAATGTATCTATATCGACTAAGTACCAGGAACAAGGTCAGTCTTAAAGTCTAACTTTCTCTCTGGAAGCAGACCAGAGAATTCATTTGGGAAAATGACAGGAATTTCTGAAACAACAATGGTAAGATCAAGTATAAAAGAAATTCCATCATGCTCAAATGAAATAGCTAATAAGAAACTCTTGATCTCTGGGCAAGAAGGTCCTACATGACTTGACCTTGGGTACCACTCCTCCTAAATCACACGAGAGCACTCATGAGCAGAAATAAATGAGACACACCAATGTTAAAAATCAACCTCATCTTGATGAAATACAATCCAATCCAGACCAAAGATTATATAAAAAATATCTAGATCAAGAATGATAAAATCATAGACTAACTATATATCTTCAACCATTAGTGAACAAGAAACACAGCAAAGACCCTGCCCTCTTCTATTTCTAATATGTTTCTCTAAATCCATTATAAAGTAAATAAGTTCCATTGAAATTTTAGTTGCATTAATAAAACATGAATATATTAATGAGTGGAAGGAACCAGAATCAAATAAATAAATTACTACTAAAGATTCAATAAGGATACTACCTTTCAATATTGTCATACCAACATTGAATTCTTCTATACAATCATCTACTGCAAGAAATTACATCACTCTTGATGCTTATAGCTAGATCCCATTAGTATTTGAAGCCTCTAACTACATTGTAGTAGTCTTTAGGGCAGAAAAACCTTGGCCATAGCAAGGTATAATAATATCTTGACAGAGCCATTTCATATAACCAACATGTCCACAACTATTGTAGGTCTTCACGAGTAAATTATTAAATCATATAGTGTGTGTGATCCCACCACACTGATAAAAAGTTGTAGATACACTACTACACACTGAAAGAGACGCAATTATTAGACAATATAGTAAATCTTAGCTTATACCAGAAAACCCATAAGAATAAAATGATATTTACAGCAAAACCCATCCAAGTCTCATCACGAAAAGAGTTGTCCAGACACTTATCACAACATACCTTTCATGTCTCACAAATCTTGTAACACCCCGAGATTTTATGAAAAATATTCTTTTTAATTTCAGTAATGTCTTGTGTTGTACACTACAGCATAAGGATATTGCACAACAAGCATCCCTGACTTGGCTTGCATTACACGCAATAAAGACCTTCCTCGATAGCGTGTGTAGTACGCACTACCGAGTTTCACTAAAGGAGATATTATTATAATATTATTATGAACTAGCTGTTATGAATAGTAATACCCACTTTTTGAAATTTTATAAATTTTATCTTTCAAAATGGACTTCATTTTTGGATTTGGGATATCGAAATTAGATTAGGGTGACATTTTGGTACTTTTCGGATAACTTTCATATTCTGATTAATAATGAAAATTACTAAATTTTAATTAAAAACAACTTTTTTAATAGAAATAATTAATAGTGATAAATTATTAATTTGAGTGGTTTTAAAGTATATTTAGAATATATTTTTCCAATTTAATACAATGTTTGTCATTGGATGTAATTTCACATTTAAACCAGACATAAACAAGTGTCAATCTTTTGATAGTTATTATCTCTTAAAAACACGCTATTTGTTTTGACGACGGGAATTAATTTTTTAAATTAGTTAATGTAACTGATATATTTTGAATATGGTAAAATACACATCATTTTTGAATTCATAATATCAAATATAGCTTACGCCTAATTTTTGGCATCTTTCTGGAAACTTTCATTTTTTGATGAATAGTGAAACCACTAAGTGGTAGTTAAAAAACTGAATTTTTCCTAAAACATAATTTTACCGCTTCTGTGAGTGGAATTTCACAAATCCGAGAGACACGGTTAATATCAAGGATTAAAATTTGGTTCGATGAGATGAAAATAATTTTTGGTGAATAGTAACTTTTTACTTTTTTTTACCACGATTAAAAGTAAATATGGTAATTAAGGGTAAAAATGATATTATTATTACCCTAAAACATGCCCTAATTCTATTGGATAAGTGTAATTCGACCAAAAACAACCTTAGGAATAATCTATGACCATTTAGGCCCACTTGGATTAGATTAGGACATTTATTACTAATTTATTTAAAGAAGGGTTAAAATAGTTGAAATGAAATTATAATAAATAATGCATTTTTAATATAAGGTTATACATAAGATAAATTCTACTATAAATATTCATTAGAACTATAATATTATTTCCTACATAATGGTATTTTATTTGTAATTTTTATACTTAAAATAAGTTAATTTATTTATGACACAATGATGATGCAGCAATTATCTTATTAATGAATTATTGACATAATTGATGTTATAAATACCCAAATAAATGTAATTTGAGACTTTTTATGAATTATAATAATTTTCTATGTTAATATGACATGTTAGTATTGATTTAATTAACTGTTTTCGAACTAATAATTCTATTATGATTTAAAAAAAAATCAATTACCAAATAGTTTCAAAATTTACATAAAATAGTTTTTAAAACAAATATTATATTATTAATTGTTATTATTTTCCTAAAAATCTAAGGTTCTGCCAAGATACTTAAATAATGATAGTTGTGTCATTAATGGACCACTTGGGAGTCTCTTGGATGTATATGGTAAGTTTATTAACTATATAATATAAAAATACAAAGTGACATTGTAAATGTCAATCTAATTAACGAAGAGTTAAAACTAAAAGATAAGGTTAATATAATGACCTAATATTGTATAAATTCTATTGGATGAGATGATTTAGACCACTCCCCACCTTATATTCTAAATAAATCAATTTGGAGCTATTAAAAACTGAATATGACTTTATAATAAAATAATATTTTTTGTTTTTCCAAAGGTGCCCCTCTCCTCCCTTATAAAAGGGAACCTCCTCCCTCTCCTCCTCACACAAATTTGAGCCTTCAAGCTCGGCCAAACCCTGAAAAATTCTCTTCTCCACTTCTCTAAAAACATCCTAGAGGTCCTGGTCTTCTTCAAAGATCAATTTTAGTGCCCTAAGAGGAGGTCTCAAAGAGGCACTTCAAAGAAGAGGTAATGTCCGTTACCGATTCTTTCAACTTTATTTCTTCTTCCACTTCTTCTTCTTTAGTTGTTTCATTATGAAGTAATAACATCAGTATAACTAATATAATGACATATTATTATAAGTATTAAACAATCCTATTTCACCATATATCCATCCTACGGAAAACGAAATCACCACGCGTGCATACGTACGGAATACCGTCTCCACGCCATGGTGAAATCTGTTTTTCCACCAAAACCTTACATGGATGGGTATAATAATGTAAAGAATAACTATATATGGGTATTATAACATAATACTTATTCTGATATATTATACCATCCACTCCAATTATATTCAATAATTATGGGAATGATATCATTGCTCGTGTGTACGTACGGACTACCGTCTCCACGACGCGATGAGATTCATTCTCAATGTTAACCATACATGAATGATCATAATATTTATATAATGAATAATAATAAAATTTATGAAATAATAATTCTACTAGATTTATGTATATATATATTTATGTAATCTATTTAGTTTCATTCAATTCAATAAGGAAACGAAAACAGCGTTCATACGTACGTACGGCCTACCGTCTCCATGAACGGTGTATTTCATTCCTTTTATCGGTCTATAATATATATATGTATATGATGAATATATATTATATATAAATCATGTTTTACATTCTGTAATTATATAGATCAGGATATAAGTAATAATATCAAGAATGGCAGGTCAAAACACATACGATAAATGAAATGATTTTACCCAAAATGCTGCTTTAACATGGAATTTAAAAAATAACAGGTAATATAAAGTCATAAGTGATACATATATGATATCATAACAATGAATATGATTCTGTAATAAGTCTATGACATTATTTAAATCATTATACAGGAGGTTCGGATATGTACGAAGCATATCGGACCTAAGGTAAGAGATAAATATTCCAATCTCATTCTTATCCGAGATTGTTTATTCGTAAGTATTTACTGGGGTTATTGTTATTATCCATGTTCATGTTTTATAAAAAAAATTCATGTATTTTTTAATTCCTTTTTACACATTTTTTACTTTTACTACATGGTATGTAAGGAATCTTTCTTTTTTTTACGTTACGAGGTACTTTTTTTACTTTTCCGGCAAAAGTACGAGAAGAATGTTTTTTTAACTTATACAGCATGAAAGGATTTTTACGGTTTTATAAAGCCTTATTTTCATAAAGATTCCTCCCAAATATTTCATGACTATTTTCAAAAAAATCATTTTCTTTTAAAATTTCATGACATTTTGTGGAAAGAGATTGATTTTGAGGAAGAAAGGATATTTTCCTCAAGAATTCATTTCAAGTGTTTTATCAAAACCATTTTTCATATAAGATGACATTATTTCATATGTGTATGTTTCAAGTATCATGTCTCTAGGATTTACATGGTTTTACTTTTCTTATTATGAAATGATATTCATTTATTTTATATGGATTATGTGATGATGGGATGATGTTTATGAAACCCATTGTATTCGTTGGGTTATTATGAATGATGTATGTTTATTTTGTGGCACAAGTAAGAATGATTTCATTATGAGATGGGTGGGACCTATATATCCCTCCAATGCATTGGGTAATTATTTATATCTCATGATATAGACATGGCTGGAACGACAAGTTAAACCGGTTCAATAATACAGGACTGGAACGAGGAGTGAACTCGATTCAGAAAGGGACTTTGTCCACTAAGATGGTCTTGGTAGCAATGTCTTGGCTACAATGGAAATCATATCATGTGCTTAATGGTTGCCACAATTACATGTTTTATTCCCATGCTATTTTATCATGATAGATGTTCCTTTATGATATATGCCTTACGTACATCCAAGATTCATGTCTTTTCTCAATATTTTGATTTTTAGATTTCATGTTCAAGTTTTTGCTTTCAAATGTTTATGGATTGTTTTATGTTCTCTATGTTTACCCTTACTGGGCATTTGAGCTCACCCCTTTTTGTGTTTTCATTTCCCCAGGATATAAAGAAAGGTTTTAGGTAAGAAAAAAAGGGAAGATCTTTATTGGGGGATGTTGAAGATCTTTCAACAGGATTAGATGTTTATATTCCGAGTTTTCAAAGACACTAAACTATTACGGTCCTTGTGTGTCTGTTTTTTTTATGCATTAAGTATTCCGTAAAAGTAATTTAATTTCCATGTACATCAAGCTTCAGGTCTCTACAAATCTCATATCCATTATAATAGTAATCCCAAGATAAGGACTCCAAAAGACATACCACCTTTGATAACATTTTTTAAATAAAATACCCGGGTTTCCTTCAAAACTGGCACCCAAACCAATCTGTCAAAACCCCAAAAATAATTCCTAAACCCCACTAGCTTGCGAAAAGTTGTTGTAAATCGAACAGAAAACTAGAGGGAACAATTTTTTTCAGCCTAAATAAAACACATAGAATATATATACATAATTAAATAAGAAATAGGTAAAATAAAACATATATATTCAATAACTATATAAAAGACAGTAGAAAAAAATGA
Organism: Viscum album; assembly: GCA_963277665.1. NCBI lineage: Eukaryota > Viridiplantae > Streptophyta > Magnoliopsida > Santalales > Viscaceae > Viscum > Viscum album. The sequence continues at coordinate 38,051,192 of OY728141.1, read as the reverse complement.
CTATATGAGTAGCTAAAATACCAAAAAGACAAGTCCAACTATAAAATACACAAAATGAAATAGCTACTCTAAGAGATGGAATGGAAAAACTCGCACCATATCACCTCTATCTGCCTATCTTATCAACCTTGAAACCTTATTGTCTCACTGCGAGACATTTCCTTTCCCAGTAATGAAATACTTACAAAGGTCTATGCACAGTTGATGAGGTGCGCAGAGTGTGATATAATAGGATTAGTATGATCCCCCCTAAGTTTTCTATAACTATTCTTTTTAAAACATGTCTTGTGTTCTAATTTTAAATAAAATATGGAATGATAATTAGTAAATCATTTTTATAAAAAACATGGAAAACATTTCCTTCCCTACCATAGTTCTGAAACAAAAGCAGGTATATCAATTTCAAATCCCATTTTTCGGTATCATCTTTCACAATCATTAACATACATATCAAAGATAAAAAGTGAAAATATAATAAATAAAAAAACAATAGAAGAAGCACAGGCATCACAATACGAAATAAGAAAAACATTCCAGGTAGAAGACTACTCGTACCCATTAATCTATGAAATAGTGTACTACAGTACTTTAAACCGATTCTCTACACTCTAGAACTAGGGTACACCCCAACCCAATACCATATACATTCCAATTTTCAATAATATGAAATCTATTATAATAGTAACACCCTATAAATTTAACCCCTATACTGGATGATGTCCCCAAGATAAACCTTCTACCTAGTACCCAAGGTAACCCATGTACTAATTTTCTTAATCATTTCAATGTTTCAAAAATAATTTCAAACCCATTTCAAAAATCCATTTTCAATTCATTGAAAATACAATTTTTATTTTATTTTATCAACTACTAGTAGAAAATAAATTTTCATTAAAAATATTTTTCAACAAACAAAAATCAATCCTTCCACTTCCTTGTATAAATCAATTTATAAAACAAAAAATTCAAGGTTTATCAACATTTTTTGGAGATGAAACAACCTACCACAAAACTCAGGTCACACATGCCCACAATGGGATCCTCAAAAAACAAAAACCCCAAAATATATATGAAGGCCCTAGAATAAAATCCCCATAATAGGATTGATCCCATTTAGAAAACAAGGGGTCAGCAGAAAGGAGGAAACACACAGACCTCAAGAACAAACTCCCACCGCACCGCGACCAATATGGGAATTGCCTCCAAAAACAAAATAACAAAATAAATCATGAAATAAGGTTATATAAAACACCAACATAGACCAAAAGATACTATAAAACAACCCAATGTTTATAGTGTGATCAAAGACAATGAATTTGTGGAAAGATAACATACTTGGAGAGACACTCCACATCCTCAGTGAAGATGGAATGCCAAACGGATCAATCTAGATGGATTGGAGTCTCCAAAAACCATCGTAGAGGAGATTTATTTCAAGAGAAATGGAAAAGTGTAATCCAAATGGTTACTAAAAACCTGAATTGAACACTAAAACTTCCCTTATCAGGGAATTACAGGGTGTGTAATTCCTTTGAACACTATGAAGTCCACAGTGTTTAAGTACGCCATGAAATCATTCACCTCAGATTAAAAATATTTTATTTAAAACATTCATGACATGAAACATATCTTCACATTGTGTAACTATTAACATCACGAAGCCTTTCACAACAATCATCTAGAGACTCTTACATATTGTGAAACATATTTTCACACCATTAAATCCTCACACATCCTGTATAAAAATATGGTTAAATCTAAGAGTCCAACAAATATATAAAATCACCATTATAGGTATCCTCTCAATTAATTCCCATCATAATAACAACATTTTAAAAGTAAAAACCATGATGAGGTGTAAGAAATACCAAATATATCGTTAACGGGATGTCATAGAAAACTTAAACCTAAACAATCGCAATAAACATTGACATTGTAACATAAATCCATTACCTAAATTTTGACATGTCTAAAATTTTATCTAACCTCATATATTATAGATTAAAATTGATTATTATTCTATAAAAAATCAAATAGAGACATA